>OZ020118.1:3976458-5178231 GCA_963971155.1 Anthrax anthrax | reverse complement strand
AATGTGAATTCAAATTTTGATTATATAACAAACATTTTAAAATATGGTTAATTACAATGATGCGTACATAATTTGGATATAATCTATAAATATGCAATAATACTATTAAAAAAAATAAAATAAAATAAACTAAAAGGAATATTTTAATAGAAACTATCTGTATGAATTTACAATTTACCTTTAAATTTTTGGTTTCACACAGCTATCAGAATTTATAAAATGTTTCTAAACCATTAAAAATATTTCAAATTGAAATTTAATTCAGAGAGAAATTAATGGAATTTAAAAATTTCCTCATTTTATTTTGCAAAAATTTTCTTTTACCTTTATATGCACACATCAGTTAATCCAATTTAGAATAACATGAACTATATATACAATATAAGTATGTATATGTGTATCTACATATGTAGTAATTATCTAGATAATATAATAGTTTCACAATGAGAAATTATACATATATGTACATGTGTGGTGTATATATGTATACTAAATATAAAATATCAAAGGATCAAAAGCTTTAAATATATGAACTGAATAAAATTTTATATATTCAACTTTATATTCAGTATTCATACAAAATTTATAGTATACAATATATACTTAAGCCTTTTTTAGAATTATTAAACAGAAAAACATAGAAAATTTAAATGTTTACAGTAAATTGATCCTGAACACATTAAATGCATATACGTACATATATATATTTAGACAATAAAACATCATCAGTTTTAACAGAAAATTCATCATAATATCCTATTGTAAAATATTTGAAATCCTTTTGAATACTATAATATGTGTATTTTATAGGTATATATGTATGCAAATATTTCAATGGAGTATAGAAGGATTAGTTTCCTATATATCATATCAAAGTTTATCGTTCATACATACATATATGTATGGTGTATATAACAATAAATACAATAGAAACAATAAACATATGAAATGACAATATGCGTTAAAGCCTTAAAATGATAACAAAATACACATATACATAAAACATATATACATTGCACATACGTACATACATATGTGAATATAATAAATACATTCCTTAGTATTATATGTACACATATGTATGTACATATACATAAAACTTTTCAAATAGCATGAATAGAAACATACAGGATGTCGGAAGGATATACACAAATACATTATATGAAAACATAATGGATATAGGAAGAATATACATACATACATATAAGGAAAAATAGATGATGATATAATTTAACTACAAGTACATACATTAATATACGATACATATGTAATACACACAGATTGCATATACATGGCATACACCGTTTATGTATTACAAAATGAGATTATATTCAAAGGTGAGGAAATCATAAACGGTTTACTTTTATGCAATATAAAATGGCTATTTTCTAATTTAAGTTAGAAGCTTTTGTGCTTTTATCATATACAAACATATAGCTTTGTTAAAACGGAAATTACAAGGAAAATAATCGCCTGTCTTTAAAATTATATTCAGATAAAACCATAAAACCATTTACATGGTTTACAAACATTGTCAAAACAAAAAACAAAACAAAAAAGATTATCAAATATGATAGAATATAATATTGTTAATGTCTTACGGATTTAATATCTAAAACTATGAATATAAAATAATAACATTTATTGTAGGCGTGTTGTTGTAAATTTATTATGAAGGAATGCATACATGAAAACAACAAATTTTATAAAATGTAAAAATTTTCAAAATAAAAGCCAAAATTAAGAGTAAACATTTTTAAAATTACTTTTTTTTAGATACACAATTTCTTGTTATCTAAATACCATATATATCTATTGAAAGATGACTACAAAGTTGTAAATGTTCATAATTGTTTACAAAATATAATAAATTTATTTTCTTTCTATCCTATTATATCTTTTAACAATAAAATGAAAAATAAAAGTAATTATTTATTTTTAACATTTCAACACATTTAGGGAAATCCAAAACAAAAATACTAACATTACATTTTTTACCACATTGCATTTTTTACCATATGTACATATGTATATACAAAAGTATATATAATAACAATTATGTTTGTTTGTGTGTAAAAGTTATATATACAGTCTATCAGATAAATCCTATGGCATTAAAGGAAAAAATATTATCAACATTTTAGAATAACACAAAAACCTAATTCAACAGGTATTTTCTATGTGAATATGTGTATATTACACTATATTTTGGTACATACATACATACATACATACTTATACATGTCATATATATCCTGTTAAATTCATACATATATATATTATCAACTATCAAATGTACACAAAATATAAAGACATGCGGAAAAGGATTACTATTATCATCATTTTACAAATAAGTAAAGCATATCACCGTCAGGAAATCGCATAACTACATAATATTATCTTTTATTTTCTAGTTTGTAAATTCAGTGAATTGCCAAAAAGATTCATGAAACTGACTAAAATTTTAAATTTTGAATGTACATACATACATATGTATGTGTATATTCAGAACATCGTATTACATACATACGCATGTATAAATATGGATTTTTATGTAGTACACCAAAGTTGTAGGACATTCTCAATTTACCATGACATTAAATAAATCACAAAAATTTATGAGAAAGCGTATCTTAGATTCTCTAGATATAGGTTTATATATGAACATGTGTATTATATTTTGCGTATGAAATTTTTCTTGTATATATGTACATGTATGTACATATGTATGTACTAAATATATACATATATATATATATTCTTGTAACGTGCACACAACACAGAATTTCTATCTGTGCAATATATACATAGAACTACATACACATGTATGTATGTATATGTTTATGCTTAAACTAGACGAAGATTTGAGTACATGTATGTTCATTATTATTATTTTATTTTTTTATTATTATTATAGTAAGTTATACATTATTTGCACTTGCATAAAATTGTAAAGAAATGCTGAGTATGTTAAATGTGTCAAAGCGTAATATAATTATAAAGTGTGAAATATGAAAGAAAGAAACTCATGGTATATGAAAAATAAAATGAAAATTTTACCACTTTTATTGTTTTTTTTTTCTTTTATTTTATTTTCTTCAATGTCTTTTTTTATTCATATGCATAAATTATCTGTGAAAAGTACCATATGGAATGTTCAAATTTTAATTAAATATAAGCAATTAATTAATTATTGTACAAAATTTTAATGATTATTGTTATTATTTTAACAACATAAAAAATATAAAAAAAAATAAAAAATTTAAATGAGTATCAACATATAAATGATACATGTACTTGGCTTGAATACACGTACACATATACCGCACATATATACATGAAAATTTTCTAAATATCGAGGTAAAATGCACTTCATTTTATATTCGAGAATTAATAACAAAAAAATGTCATGCAAATTCATACATTTATGCATAATGTTATATATGTTATATGTATGCATGTGTAGATATTAAATTTCAATTTTCCAAAGACAATTTTGGTGTTTTTATTTTTTCGTTTTCATTATATTAAAAAAAAAAAAAAAATTATACAGGCGGAAAACCTCAGTATAAAAAGAATACTCGAAAAAACATACAAAAAGGAGAAAAAAAACCTTAAAACATAAAAA
This sequence comes from Anthrax anthrax, assembly GCA_963971155.1. NCBI lineage: Eukaryota > Metazoa > Arthropoda > Insecta > Diptera > Bombyliidae > Anthrax > Anthrax anthrax. Next base: position 5,174,603 of record OZ020118.1, on the reverse strand, counting down.
GTGGAACTAATATGCATTGCATAAAATAAAAGAAGATAATAACATTGTATTAACAGAGATTTTAAATGTGTCTTTAAATTGTGTACGTGCAAAAAAATACATTCATATGCATAAGGTACACATGCATATCTTTATTATGTATTCGTACACATTTTTATAAAGTATATATGTACACTTGTGTACAAAACAAAAAAAAAGAAAACATAACATACACAGTAAGCAACATTTGATACTTCAAAGAATCTAAAATTTTATCATAGTACACGCTCCTTCAGGATATAAAAAAAAAAATACTTTCTAAATGAAAATTGTTTTACTAAATTGTGAAAGAAAGAAAAAAAGACAATGACTACATTACGTATACTTAGCTAAGCTTGATCGTCACTTTTTTTTTCTGCTACCTTTTTTTATAATTTTTTTTATACCTTTTTACAATTTTAGATTCGAATTTTAACTGGTAAAAGTTGTAGTAATATTTGAGATTTGAATGCACACACAATTTTCTTACATAATTTTTTGTGTGTGTGTATGACGAAATTGCATTTTTTAAAAATTCCAAAAAATTTTCATTTTTCTTTTCTATTTTTTAACACGTGAATTGTATAATCATTGTCCTCCGGGAAAATATAAAATTTTATACAGTGGTTTCATTTTTTTTTTATTTGCTTTTCATATGACAGGTGTGTTTTTATTCACACTTAATATTCAATGTTAGTTATTTTAGTCGTCACATAAAGTATGGACGAACATCGAATATATATTTTGTTATTTTTGCTTCCAGATTATGTTTAAAGAAATTTTCATCTATGTATGTATATATATTTTTGTTTTTTGAATTTTATTATTTTATTTTTTTATTTTTTTTTTTAGTTTTCTAAGTGACACTTTAAGATTTATAAAAATGAAGAAAACCAGTTTAGAAAATTTTTTGTATTTATCAATGTATTGAGGCAAACATTTTTAAATGAAAAGTTCATTAACCCTAACAAATAGAGATATGTATATAATATGCATTTGCATATTATGCATACATTAAAATTTTCTTGGTGAATTTTCTCTTTTAAGAATATTTACAATGCTCTTAAGATATTTTTCAAATTTTCAAGTACATAATCAATAAATTCATGTAGCAAAACATGAACATACGTATACATATGTACTGGAAAGCATTAAAATGTGTGAATTTGAAATTGAAGCTATTTAACAAAATTTAAATAAAAAAAAAAGAATAAATAGAAACAACATTTCCTTTTTTTTCGAAATTTTATTCTTATTTACCACCACTTAAAAATTTATCTCAGTCATATTTTTAATATTTTAAATATTTATCTTTTCAATCTACATTTTATATAATAACCTTTTTAAATGTATTATACTTATATTTGAATATTTCTAAAATGAAACACATAAAATCTAATGTAATTTTAATTAATCATTTACAGCTGATCAATCGAATATATGATACAATTCAGTTGGTTTTGGTTGGTTCTGATTGATCATGAATTATTTTCATAATACCAACTAATAGCAATTGTCCTAAAACATCATTTTCTCAATAATCATATAATCCAGCTTGTTGCATATTTAAAATAAATCTTTATTGTAATGAATTTGAATAAATTGAATCGAATTGCATTGAAAATGATAAATGAAATATATCAACGTGTTCAGTAATAACCTGTTTTAATTTTAGAGAATTTTCTGTTTTTAACATAACATAATAATCGTAAATTTTGATTAATTATATTATCGATTGTGTCAACTAGTGGTTCTAGAGCAGTTTTAGTTAAAAAACTGATAAATATAAATTTGACACTATGAAACCGATAAAATCAAGTAAAATATCCATAAATAAAAAATTATTTTTGTTATCCTTTTATAAACATTTCCTAAATATGTCCAATTGAATAATGCACATATCATTTGTATATATTGTAGGTATACTAAATTCAATTGGCTGTACTGTTTTCAATTTACTTAATATGTGCGTCATTTCTGTTAAATAAAGCACAGTGAAAATGATTGAAATTCATAAATTAAATTGGAATGGATTTAAAACATATCCTGGTGACATTCTTGATAATTTTGCAACCATTATTGGATAACTGCTACCATGTACGAAACGATCGAATAAAATAAATGGCATCAATGAAATATCAATTATACGAGTATCTTTATCAATGTATTCGCTATCAACAAAAAAAGAAGTTAATTTTTTTTTGCACATTGTATTAAAAAAAAAAAACCAAAGTGCCAGGTAATTCAAATTCATATTTTTCACATTTAAATTTAAATGATCACGGATTTTCCCGATCTGAAACTGTACGAATTTTTGTATCTTGAGCATTTTTATTCACAATTAAAATTATTCTGCTCGCATATAATCTATTGTTTTTCATTTATGATTAAATCAAAATGAAAATTTCCTATATCTTCATGATAATTTAGAATTTTGCTTCTAAAAATTGCAATTATGTGAAAATTATAAATTGTATCAATTTTTTCTGCAATTTTGATCATTAAATTTGGTTTGTTACTTTTATTAAAAAGGACACCACAATCATTAGAAATTTCATGAAATACATTGAATTTCTGTTTTAATTTCACAATTAACGTTACAAATATCAAAAAATTTATATAGAATCGATCTAGAAACATACAGTACTATGTTGTAAAATAAAATTGTAGTATGATAAAATGCAAACAGATTAAAATAAATAATTACGTACGTAACTGAATTTTGGTAAAATTTTCATGCAGTATGTGGACATGAGTATATTTGTTAGTATTTGTAATTGTGCTATAATTCTACTAGAATGGCTTTATTTTTATAACTATACAATCTTTTATAAGTATTTATTTTTTATGCTTTCTTAGGGAAACACCATTCTTATATATAAAATTGTAAGTACACGTGGAAAATTTCTTTCAATTTAAAAATCCAAACTTAGAAACAAAATTTTTCACACAAAAATTAATTTTATTCTCAAGAGGATAAATGTGTACTCTCTTTATTTTAAATAAAAATAAGAAAATAAAATACAGTTCAACTTAAATCAAATTAGTGAATTTAAATTAATTATAGAAAATTCATATTTCTTATATTTTCTTAATTTAATTTTTTTAAAACTTAACGTTAAATAAAATAAATTTGTTTTTTTTTTTTTTCTTAGGTATGTTCATTTATCATTTTTAATATTACTTTCAAAATATTTATATGATTACGCATTTTTTTTTAAAATCTTTTTCAGAGGTATCTATTACTTTTGCACATCGAAACTTACACACATGTATTAATAATATTATAATGAATATGGAAGAAAAAAATAAATAAAAATAAGGGATAAAAAAGGAAAAGAATTAATTTGATGAAAATTATGAAAATTCTATTTCCTATATTTTCTCATAGGAAAAGTTATAAATGACACATGTGTTACACATTATTCATATAATTTTTAACAAATTAGATATTATTTTTTATCTTTTCATTTCAACATTACTTTTGTGTATGATATTTGATTTTTATTTAATGTCATGTGTATGTACATGTTCACACATGACATACACATATGTATATATACATAAAATAAAAATATATTCATATATGTATGTGTATCCGGTTATATAATAAAATGAAAATTACCTGTATAATACATACTTAAAAATTTTTTCCTTAAACTAGGTCATATTCATTTCGTGATAAAAATTATAATACAATAATAAATACATACGTATGAATGTATATGTATATACAGAATATTTATATGATTGCAAAATATGTTTTTTTGTACAAATATGTAAGTATACGTACACAAATGAAAAAATACATACATATATGTATTCCATTCAATGTAATATGTATGTACATTTCGAACTATGATCATCATCGTTATTATTATCATCATACATTCATGTATCCTTACCGTGTACATTTATTTTCTTTCATAAATCTTTATACGACAAATTGCCTGTCGACGTCAATGTTAAAAAAAAAAAACGTAGACATCATCAACACAAACAACAATATTTTGTTGATTTCATATGATTTTATATGAAAAAAAATGTCTACATATATAGACAAATATTTATATTCATGTACATATGTAGCTATATTACATACGTAAAAACATACACATAACGTACCATTTGATACTTTTGTGCTCTACATATCACTATATACGTATATACATATGTATATATATTTTTTTTATATTAAAATAAAATATTTTACAATATAATATAATATCAAAAATGAATACTATAAAATCAACATTGTAAAATATAAAATCTTCTTATAAAAGGATATTTTCAAGTTGAATGAATAAAGGATTTAGTATATAATATATAAATATTACATTACATAAACTCCAACATAAATAAATTAAAAAAAAAAAAAAAAGCTTCATTCATTTAATTTTTATTTTCGTCATTTTTTATCATCATTTTATTTATCTTATCTTAAAATTTATGACCAACAACTAAAAGTACCAACAAGAGAGATTGAAAATCACATCAACCAAAATAAGTTGTTTTCTTTTCAATACATATAAACATATACTTGTATATTTTACCTGTATCCACCTATATACGTCTTCTTTTACGTTTATCTTCCTTATGCAATAAATACAAAACAAAACCAAAAAAAAAAAAATGAACTTCAAAATAATATATTTTCACAAAACCTAAATAATTGAATAGAATAAAAAATTTATCCTTATTTCTTATATATTGTTGTCCATTACATTACATAAATTCGTATTATCCTTGTACTCTCATGTGATTTTAATGAATTTTTATGTTCTCTAGTAAACCAAATATAAAAATATTATTTAGATATGTACATATGTACAATATTATGTGTATATGTATGAATACGTATAAATTTTTTTTTTCTTTCTAATGAAATACGACAATTTGTTTTTCTTTTTTATTTATTTTGCTTTTCTTTTTATCAAAATCAACAAATCAAATTTCCTTTTTAAAAGAAAATATATATATCCCAGAAATTAGCTTTTCAGCTACGTTAATACTCATCATAATATAAAATTTTATATTTTCGTCATGAAACTTGTTCAGTTAAGTGTGTACACATGTACATATATTTTTCATTTTAATTTATTTGTATAACAAAATATACTTATACAACGTCACAAATACATACTATACATACATGTGTAAGATTTTATATAATTTTTTTTTTTACAATTCTTGTTATGAAAGTAAGAAATTTATTTTTTGATAAAATTCAAAAGTTTTTTTTATTAAGGAATACCCAAATTACCTGTATATTTTTGTCATGAAAAATTAAATAAAATACTAAACATGTAATATTACTTATACAGTAAATTTTGAAAAAAAAAAAAAAATTTATTTCTTCTTACTTATACTCGTTTTTTGAAAATGTTACACCACATGAAAAAAAAAACACACAAGTGTTGAGAGGGTGTATTTGTAAATTTAAGAATAAATTTTTTTTTCTTCGTTTTTTAAAAATTTTTGGTTAAAAATAAGAAAATTTCTTTTTGTATTTTATAAGTCTCTTTTTAACTTCAGAGTAAAATAACTTATGTATTATTTAAAATTTCAAAGTATGTAATAATAAATTGTATTTAATATAGAAATACATACAAAAGTACTTGAAATTTATTGTACTCGTAATAGAAAAATTAACATATGAATAAATGGCAATTCGTTGAAAGCATGGTAGAAAAATAAATTAAAATAGTCTCTACGATAATGACAAAAAGGAAAAATCAAAGTTAAATTTTTGTTTGTTAAAAATCAATAAATCGATTAGAATATATAAAAACAAATTCAAATGATTTTCCAAATTTCCAATTGAAGTAAATTAATACTTACGTAAGAAAATTGTAGGTTCATGTTTATTAGTTCTTCTTCTTTTTTTTTTAATATAATAAATTGAAAATTAAGTTATGAAAAATGTATTGTAAATAAAATTATATTTATATTGAAGAAAAAAATTTTCTTCGAATAGATTTTTTTTAAAGCAACAGCAATGCTAACATACAATATTTGTATAAGAAATAGACAATATATGTACTACCATATACAGAGGTTTTTATTTTTTGTTTTTTGGTCATAAGAAAATCCTCATATTCACAACATGTATTAAATTTGAAAAGCATACACAAAAGCATAATAAATATGTATATGACTAAAAGGCGAACTGAATACGAGTAAATGTGTATTTTGTGCTATTGAGTTAAAGTTCAATTTCCACTTGATAGTTGATTGTTATCGAAAGCATTATACTATGAAGCAGTATATCTCGTCCATTATTCTTGTCATATCATTTATCCTGAAATATGTCATTCTTATACACAGTTGAAGTATTTTTCACTCATACATACACACGTGTATGTAGACATTTATTTGTGTTCTGTTTTTCCTTTCATGTATAATTTAAGATATTTTTCTTTTTTGCCCTTTCAATTCAATCGAAATAGTAATTACGAGTATTGGACTGTATGTTTTTATATATATATATTTTTTTTTATTTTTACAGGATATTTTTTTCTAATTTTACGCTTAATAAAACGCTATATTATGTCATACAGTAGTAAGTCAATCAATAAAAGAGTACTTAAATTTTCTATACAAATATTTCGAAAAAAATATATGTACATCATAAAAGTGTGCCTGCATAACAAGACGACAAAATAAATATAGGTTAATGAGGTCAATTATAATAGACTAATAATATGAAATATAAGTAAGTCTTTAATGAAAGTCCTTTTAATGATTATAATTTAGTATAAAATTTCATAACAAAAAAAAAATGTAAAAAAAAAAAATCTATAAAATTCTTAATTATACCTGATGGGACTAATTTTTTTCGAATTTTGTATTTTGTACAACAAGTGTAATAAATAGAGTATAACACTTGATAAAAGCATATAAAATGTCAATTTCCTTTTTTGTTCGTAATGTCATATTATAGAAAATCGATAACTAAATAATAATACGGTTATTTTTTTTCTTTAAGAAAAAAAAAAAATGTCTTAAAAATCTATTACGAATATAAAATGTAAAATTCTATTTTCTTGATTTGATGTTCTCTTTTTTTTCTGCATAACTGCTCATAATGATCTTATTACATGTTATGCTTACTTGCATACATATACATATACTTACGTACACATGTATTTGTGTGTACATCAACAAATAAAATACACTTACATTAAATTATATCTATAGAAAATACATGTATGTACTTATTTTCAAAAATAAAGTGATATCAAATCTAAAGTCAATAAAATAAGAAGAAAAGTGTATTGTAAATTTCATTTTTACACACTATCATTTCCACTTGTTTTTCAATTTTCTTTTGTTCCTGATGTATTTTCAAGTGTCATATTAAATTGATATCGAATATCTCTGAAGATGTCATTTTTTTTTTAAGCTCACATTGTTCATATAACATGAAAAACAAAAAATAAGATAAGAATTACAAAAAAATTTTAAATGAAAATAGAAAATCACGAAAATGGAAAACGACCCATTGTTAATACCAATCGTATTCAATAATACATTTTAGACTAAAAAATTGTCATAACTAAATGTTTTACACTACACGTGTACACAGATACAATCTATAAATACATACGTATGTATGTATGTACGTATGTCAATAATAGTTTGTGTACTTAGCTGTTTTTCTTGTAGAAATAATAGTAAAGTGAAAATAAAATATCTGCAAAAAAATTTTTGATTTAAGATGAAAAATTAATGTAGAATGAATTGATAAAAGCAAAAAGAAAATGCTTAATGTTCACCCTAACAAATAAAAGAAAAATAAATACAAATTCAACATTACGCCTTCACATAAAACGAAAAGTACTTAATATTTTTATTTGTGGGCGTAATTTTTAAGTTATACATACATATGTACATATATTCTTGATGAGATGAGATTTGATCAAAATATGACAATTTATTTGATTTTTATATCAAATCGAAAACATTTAAAAGTAATGCTCTTATATAGTACATTACCATACATTTTTTTTTCTTTTCTGTTTATTACTGTACTTCAAATATTTTGAATACAGCAAAAAATATTCTAACAAAAAATAAATAACTGCCTTCAAAAAAATATTCATTTTTTTTTTCTCTTTAAATTTTTAAAAACATATACTGTTTTTTTTTTATTTCATAATTCTTCAAAAGTAAATCCTGTAAGATATTCAACGATGTGAAATAAAATTCTTTCCTGTAAAAATATCTAAATATACAAAATATTCATTTATTTTTTATTTTTATTTATATTTCTAATGTACTCATAGGTGTAAGAGCAATGTCATCAGAAACACATTTGTATGATACTGATAAGATATTGCTTGCTTTTATATACTTATTTATGTTAATATGTACATATGTATATAACACATATAAATAAAATTTAGCTATACATACTATCATGTTACATATTTACAAAAACATAAATTTAAATAGATTATGTCATATCATTTTAATGTAATATAAAATATACTGCTACTATATGTACATGATACTTAAACTGCATAAATATAGGAATAACTTTTCAAAAGTTAAATAAATAAATAAAAAAAGTACATAAATTATTTGATAAAAATGTAAATAAAATTTAATGTCACCTCATGTAACAGAAAAATATATTATTTGAAAATCGACCCAACAACAACTGGGAGGAAAATATGTTACCATTCATTTAAAAAAAAAAAAAAAAAAAAAAAAAAAAACATTTTCTGTTTTTCAAATATAAAGTACATACAAATAGGAATGTTTGAGCAAAGTGAAGAATTACATACATTAGAAAAAGTTTTCTAAGAATTCTTATTTCATATGTATATGATTCGATTTTCTTTAAAAATGGAATACTTACATTTTATAGTTTAAAATTTTTAAATAAATAAAATTATGTTTTTCCAAAAAAAAGGTATAAGTATAATGTACTATTGAGTAAAATTGGTTTTAAACATTTCAAATATTTAAATTTTTATAGTAAATAAAAAATAAAAAAATTTTCTGATGAACATGTAAATTTGGTATTCTAATTCAAGGATTATAAACGAATTTCTATAGACGAAAAAAATTTCAAAACAAACTATGATAAACTTTTAAATAAGAATTTACTGGAAAATTTTGAAAAACTTTGTGCTGAAATTCAAATAAAACATAATAATTTTTATTTAATTTCTTGAACAGGATTAAGGACATTAAATTTGGTTATATATTTTTTTTATATACATATAGTCATTAATAATAAGCCTTTAAAAAATCAATAATAATAAAATTTTATTTTAAAAATTTACGTAATGTGCATACGCATAATTAATATTGAAACATTTTTTGCAATAAAATACAGGTCATTAAAAAAAAAAATTTTTTTGTGTTATATTTAATTTACGTATGAAATACGTAATAATAAAAATAAAAAATTTTCGCAAAATATAAAAATTTAAAAAAAAAAATTAAATTTAGGTTTTTTTATTCATTTTCATAGTAACCAAAATATTCAAAATATATGTTGTGAATTTTCTGTTGAAATCATCGTAATATAAAAACCATAAATTTTATACGTACAAAAAACCAACGTACATTTACGTGTATTACAGGTATATTTTTATATACACATTTTGTTTGTATAGTGCACAATGTTCTTGTGGTCTTGCATATTTTATTGTTAAAATTGTCATTAAAATCATTTCATTTTAAGTCATTAAATTTTCAAAAAAAAAATTAAAGAATGCATAACAACGAATGACTGATAACTAAATGTTACATAAGTTTGTGTACTGATACTATATAGAGTTGCCGCTTTCACATATAAATTAAATATATACTTTTTTAAATCATATTATAGAAAACGAAACAATAACAAAAATGTATTTAAAACAATTTGATAATTTCGAATGGTAGCACTGGTACAGTGCGCTGATATATTATTAAATACCGAAATGACAATGAGCTGAAATATAAATCATTCTCTCTGTACATATGTATGTATGTACGTATTTATGCATGTTTATTATTTTATTTCACCTTGTTTTTAATTTTGCATTAATTCACTTGTAACGTGTATGTACAATTTCGTACATTTTTCATAAATATGCTATTTAAAATTTTTTTAATAAATAAAATTATTTTTGATATTTTTAAATGAGATACTATATATGTAGATAATAAACACATACAGACATACATATGTATGTGTGTAAACGTACATAATCTGTCCGTGACGTATGTATGTACATATATATAAAAATTTACATTAACCACAAACCTGAATACATGTGTAATTATGTGCAAGAAACATTCATTTATATACATACTTATATACAATTACAAACATGTCTAAATTTAATAACATTTTGTCAAATTTTCATGTACAATTTTCTATATAATAACACATTTAATAAAATGTAATATTATTCTAATGAAAAATTAAAATTATTTAAATTGTAACAATTTCATTAGTAATGTGATGATGGAAACTTTCATTTAAATATAATTTATTACATTGTATATTAGGTACATACAGTATGTACATACATATTATATTATTTGACTACATTTTATGTTTATAGTTTTTTTTACTTTTTGTATTCTGTCAAGATATTTATCATCTAAAAATCACATTTGACTTGTGCGTAGAAACAAAAAGCCAAAATAAATAAAAATAAGAATTTTAGGAAAAGAAAAATTACTTTTATATATTTTTGTTTTTTTTTATAAACAATAAAAAACGATTTTTCTTTTATTTTACTCATATATGAAACTGAATCGTTAGGTCCACCTTAAAAATGTTTATTTACATTATGTGTATTTGGGTGTAGTATAGCTATTTTTTTGAAAAAATTTTGCGATATCTGCAAAACAAAAATGTATGTTAACTTTTCGCTTTTTTTTATTTCTTCTTTTTTAACTCCCTTTTTTTCGTTTTGTTTATTCTAACACAAAAAGTATAAATTGATTAGTAATTTTTCATGTTGTGTTTTTTATTCAGCGTGTGAGAAAATGCGTACCAATTTTTTTTTTTTTTTTCAAAAAAGTCAATATAAAAACAAACAAAACCAATAATGCAGTCTAGTAGAAAAATAAATGAATAAATAAAAAATATATTTTTTGTCCTTGTAGGATTGAAGGATAATGTCATGCCACTTAAGTTGGATCTAAAGTCGATTAAGTGCGTAATTTTTTATAAAAACGAGTAAATTCGTATGTTATAATATTTTACACATTATGCTATATTATTGTGTTGTCTTTTTTTATTTCTATTCTTTTGTAGTATTACACATACATATAAGTATTTGGAGCATACATATGCATACATAAGTGTACGTACATATATTTTATCTATTAGTTTATAGCAATATATACATAAATGAAATAAGAAAATATAGTTAAGTTTGTCATCGTAATTGAATGGCAATCAATCATTGGTCTTCAATTTATTTATTTATTTTTTCATTTTAGTTTTATTTCATTTATAAGATTTTATTTTGTCTCTTCTTGTTTTTATAACTTGACGATAGTAGCGATGATGGGTCATCGGTATAAATCTCAAAAACTTACACATATAGGAGTATACTTTAAAAATCACTTTTTTGCTAAATTATAAGGATCATTTATAATTTGTTTTCTATATTCAAAACATCATTTTTTTTTATTATCATTTTTATTATAATGTTGTTTTGAAATTTCTTGTTAAAATGGAAATAAAATCATAATGAAATTGTATAAATAAAAACAGAAACAGAATTACAGAAATACTCGTAAAAAAATAATATCATCATTTTTTTTTTTTTTTCTAAATCGATTACAAATTGATTGATTGATTTTAAATTATTGTGATTAATTTCATTTTATATGAGAAACATAACAGAACAAAATATATACAGTGTAAATATACATATGTATGTATGTACATATGTAGGTGAAACAAAAAACAATAACAAAAAAAAGACAGATAAAATTACTTTTGAAAAAATCGATAAATAAAATTTGTACTAAGTGCATAACAATGTAAATAAAAAAATAAAAAAATTTTCCAAATTGATTTTGAAAATAAAACACCATAAAATATGTACCTCTGTAATTATTTTAAATGAAATACTTTAATTCTTGTGTAAAATACTTTAAATTCAGGATATTTGTATTTTTTCAATGAATTTAGAATCCAAATTTTAGATTTCTTATCAAAGGAATAAGATTATAAGAACATTTGAAAATTTGCTTATAAATAAAATTTTTCATATAAGTATGTTTTAAAAATTGAAACTAAAGGACTAAGTTTTCAATGTTTAATTGTAAATTAATGAAAAAGTTAATTAACTAGTTGATTTGAAAATAAATCAATAAATAGAATATAATAAAAAATAGAAAAATCATAAATTGAGAAACTCATTGTACACGCAACATGATATGACATTTGAGAAAATGAAAAACTAAATTTATATGTATGCATGTACAATCACACAAATATTTAAAATAATGAGAACAAAACAAATCTTTTTAATTAAATTTAAATAGGCGCTTATATTTTGTATTTTGAATAAACTTATTTTACAAAACACAAATCAAATTAAGATTGTCTAATGAATATTGCAATATTATGGCCTATTTAATAATTAAAATGATATTACAACGTTTAAAAAGTTATCACAAGAGATGGGAAATATAATAGACAAATACAAAAAAATAAAAAATAAATAAAAATAGAAAACATAAATAACATGAAATTAAAATATAAAAGATTATTTTAGGTATTAGGTATGTACATATTATACACATATTTGAATTTTAACAAACACATTATAATGAAATATAATCATAATAAAATCAAAATAAGAAAATTCTATACCCAGTTACATTTAACGTAAAAAGTAAATTTAAAGAATATAATTATAAATTTAAACTAACTAGAAACTCAAGTTATTTCATTTTAAACGTCAATTTTATTAACAATAAAATAGCAGGTGTCTATAAATATTTTATATATTTTAACATTTTATATTTAACAATATGATATAGTTATGTACAATGAAAGAGGATAAATTAAACAAAATGTGATAGGAATTCATCTTAGAAAACAACAGATTTAATTAATTTAAACTCGTCGTCGCGATCATTATTATCAAAAACTTGACAGCATAAAATTTCATGATATTATTTTCTTATTATTTATTTTTGTTTTTTTCCCCCTTTATTTAATGCCTATTTTCTATTATTTTTGTTTGTTATTTAATTATTACTTATATGTATATTGCGAATAATTAGTACATACATAAATGTAAGTATCTATATTTGCTATCAAATGTACTATTTGCATCTTTTATTAACCAAATACAATACAAAATCTGTATGTCTTATTTAATGTTTTATACATGTACATATGTATGTTCTTTTAATAAATAAATTCATTGTTATTTATTGTTGGTTCTGTGTGTTATTTATAGTAAGTTAGTACATCGAATTTTTAATATATTTTTTTTTTATTTCGTTTTCATTTAACATAAATAAAAATAATAAAAGTATAGAATTAGAAAAACATTACAAAAAATAAATAAAATTGTATTTTTAAAAATTCGTTTTCAATTTATTATGTATAGTAAATTTATTCATAATAGTTTATATACGATGCAGTCTGCATTTTCATAGTGCACTTACATTAAAATTTGTGTACATTTTTATTTATGTACATGTTATACATTTAAAAAAGTTTTTTTTTTGATATAACACAGCATTTTTATATTGTCAGTCATACAATATCTAGCAGTTAATTTTAAATTATTGTTTGCCAAAGAATTCTTTAATTTACGGATACTTGATTTTTGCAAGTGGTATTCGTTTTCAAAATAAAATCAAAAATAAAAACAGAAATTCTTGTTTTCATTTCAATTTTCATTTATTACCTTTTTTTTTATTTATTTTCATTTTTTAAATATCATATAAAATGAATTGTTTTATGTTTTGTTTTTTATTTAAAATAAAAATAAATTTAAAAATATAAATAAATAAATACAATTGCATATATTGAAATGTTATCGTATTTGATATTTTTAAGCATACACATAAAATATTAAACATAAAATGAAATGAAAATTTAGAAAGCAAAAAAATGTACAAGGGATTTTATATACTAATATAAAAAAAATTTTCTTTTTCTCATATGTGGCGCGTTCTTGTTGGTTTATCGTGAAAAATGTTATTTTACACAAGATTTGAATTTAATTAAGATTTAAATTTAAAACAACAAAAGTTTAAAAGACATAATAAAAAACTTTAAAATAATAAAACAACGAAAGTAGAAAAAAAGGCGGTGATTTTTTAACACATCATCCTTTATTTATAGCATTTCACTTTTATATTTACTGCAATTATGTATATAGTAAATGCAACATTTAAAATTACTTGTAATTTCTATTTATAAAATAACACAAGAGTGTATATAATAAATTTTTTGAATTGCAAACATATCATTTGATTTTAATTTACTCATGTACATCGAATCATATATTATTATACATATACATACATATAAATACAAATAATTTTATATGAAAATACATTTATAATGTTCAAGTACTACTATATATACTCGAATATTTTTAATTGTTAAGAAAATTCAAAAATTACATTAGCTATATACATAGATGTAATATAATGACGTAAAATAAATGAACCATGCAATAATATCTTGTATACTTCACACATCATATATAAATTTCAATTTAATCAAGATACAATGACTGAATTCCGTAAAATAAAATGAGAATAAATTTTTCAATAAAATAAGATCAACACTTTAAAAACAAAAATATTTTCTTTTATTTTTATTTTTTATTTTTTTTGAAAAAATTTTTCAATTTTATTTTCTAGTGATTTTAGAAAATTTCAAGTTTTATACACATATCATTTCAATTGTATCGCAAAAATTTCAAATTGACAAGAATAAAAATAAAATAATGAGAAATGGCAAAAGGTCAAATAATTTCATGTATAATATTTAAAACAATAAATTAAACAGCAATTAAAAATAATAACAAATCACAAGATATAAATCATATACGTAATACAATTCGTTTCAACATAAAGTTTTGTACGAAAAAAAAAGTACGGAATTTTAATTTGCTAACAATTGCTACATTTGACCAATCTAAAGCATTATACATTTTAAATATTGTACTTATGTATATTCTTAAGCAATAAATGAAATCTACTCATATGTATGATTGTATATTTTATGCAAAAATTATTTTTGCATTAAATACATTTTAGGAATATTTTTCTCTTGTACAGGCCGGTTCTTCTACTGTTTGATAAATTATACACGAAAAAAAAAGTATATGATGTAATGATCATTAAAAACTCATTAAAAATTTTAAATTAAAACAAAATTTTGAAAATTAAAAATGCAAAAAAAAAAAAAAATCCAACAAAATCATTAAACAATATCTGTTAGTATATCACATAACACCGTGTATTCTATAATTATATAAATATATACACGTACGTGTATAGTTATAAAAAAAGAATAAATAAATAAAAATCTTAAAAATACTACTATGTATACATAAACAAACTAAAAATCAAAAAAAAAAAAACAAAAACAAAAAACAAACAAATCTAAACACTTTTATTTATTGTACTAAATGAGTTTATTTAAAATTTTGATTTAAATCCTAGAAAAAGTTTTTAATTTATATTCGTTTGATAATCTCTGGTATTTCATAATATACATGTATACATATACACGAGCATATCATATACGGATACAAATGCACATGATGTGTACATTTATAATTTAAAGAATTCCATAATTTGCTACGTGACTTTACTATAAATTTTATTTATTGCATTCAAAAAAAAATTTTTTTTAAAAATTCAAAAAAAAAATAATAATAAAAATAAAATAAACTATGAAATGAAATGAAATAAAAACAAAGTTGAAAAATTTTATAATTTTATTCTTTTTTTTTTCCTTTAAAGATGAAAGGACAAAATAACAGTAGCCAACAAAATAAATACAATTGAAAAATAAAATGGTAACTAAAATATAGTACGTAGGTACTTGAACAAAATAACAACTATAAAATTTAGAAAACATTAATAGCAAAAATCAACACAATAACAGAAAAATTAACAAAATATTAAAACTTAGTTATGAAATTATTTATATTATTTTATTTATTTATTTTTTTTTTTTCCACTAACTGAGGAATAACTTTTTTACATCAAGTACATTAAAAAAATTTTTATTTAACCAAGTTTGATTACTTGAAAAGTTTTTGTTAAATTTTAGGTTCAACAAATTTGTATTAGAAAAATATTTTACAAAAAATGTAGAAAATTAGTATAAAATTTTCCTTATCACTGTAGTAAACATGTTTCTAAATATTATATTGTATACATCTATACTTAAAACATTTTCATATAGATTTACATAAATACGTATAAAAATGCTCAATACAAAAACAATTCGTTTTATTACTCTGCATGCAAACATATAAAAAATCATTTAAAAAAAAAATTGAAACTTTTAAGATGCAATGTATACTTACGCGATATACTTGTATATGTGTATTTTCTTTGAATTTTCCTTTATTGTGTGTGTGTGTGTGTTTTTTTTTTTCTTCTTCTGATTTTATGAAGACATAAAATCCTTCCAAAAGGAATAACAGGAAACAATTCTCATAATGTAAAAGTTTAACACTATAGAAAGTAAAAAAACATGTATCTTCTTTTTTTCTTCTTTCTTTATACATAATTTTATCTCATTTTGAAATTTAATAATAAATAAAAACGAGCAATCAATATTTGAAAAGCAAAAAAAAAATAACATTCGCTTTTATTCAATTTTAACTTTTTCGACTTTCTTAACACATCTGACAAAAAAAGTTGAAAAAAGAAAAAAAAAATAAGTAACATAAGAAATTCAATGTTCCCAATTTTTAAATGTATTGAATATAAAAAATTCAATATTTAAAAACAATAAAAACTGAAAAGTTTGTGTTAACCGGTAGAAAACTTTTAGTTCTTTTTCACATTTTTTTTTTTTTTTGTTTTTTGAAATGTAGTTTGTGCGATTGTAACATGTTTTTATTTAATTTTAACTTAAATTTGCCTTTTATTAATTTTTTTTTTAATATTCTTTTACTTTTACTATTTCTTATATTTTAAATTTTATTTGAAACAAAATGCATTGGCTAAATAATTTTAATTAATTTAACATTGTGAAATTTTTTTTTTAGACACTTTTATTGCAACAACTATTGTTACGCACCCTATATTATATACTTGTACAACCCTATGTAATTATATACCCCTAAATAGATAGCTACAACAATATTAATCCTTTCAATAAAATAAGGAAAATATTTAAAAAGACATTATAAGGAAAAGAAATAAATTGTGTTATAAAACATATTGAACAAAAACTTTCATGTACTTATTATTATATTCGTAACTTATTCATGAAATTATATTAAATTGAAATTGATAACAAATTTTCAAATATTGTATTAAAATTTTTAACTTAAAAAATGAAAAGTTCAAAATAGAATTTCAAAACAAAAGCTAAAAAAGAGAAGATAATTTTCGAAATAGATTTGAAATATAAAAAAAAAAGGATATTTCTAAATATGAATGAAAACCAAAAACATGACTGCACATTGAAAAAGAAGTATGCAAAAATATTTAAAAATTTTTGTACATCTTATTTGCATTTAATTACTTATTATACATAATTAAGATAAAAGACAAAAAAAACAGATATACAACCTATACCTATGCATTTGTTTTGTATGCACCGAATGTACAAATTTTCATTTTATTAAAGAACAAATAATTGTGTTATGGAAGTTTAAAACTTTGACAAACTAAATTAGGCAATATGGTAGTATCACCACTAAAAACTTATCTACAACAAAACGTGCATTTATAAAATATGTATATTAGACATGTCTCAAAGAAGCCTACGACAATTTTCCTTATTTCCGTTTTACAATAGTTTTGTCAGTTATTATGAGCACACATACATATATCTACATATAGTTGTTCATTTGTGTATTATATGATGTATTTAATGAAATTTATACATCTACATAATGTACATTTAAATAAAATGAATTTGTAAATGCTGCTAACTTGTTTATCAAAAAGAAAAACAAAACATCATCATCATCATCATCACAATTATTTTGAAAGTTTGTAAATATGTTTTTTAAAAGTTTATTTAAATTTCATGAAAATTCTAAAAGACAATACATAAATTCAACTTAATTTATTATTTTAGTGATGTTAATTATTATACGGCATACCGACAAACTATACATTAAACTTATAATTGCAATGTTCCAAATTATTTTAAATATACATATATATAAATTGTATAACCAGTTCGAATTTTTAAGTAATATTATTTAAACTAATTTATTCATTCATATACAAAAATTATTGTATAATTTATGAACATAAAACAGAAAATTAAAGAATAATTAAATATATACACATACTATGTATGTATGTATATACTTTCTTTTTATTTTAGTAACAAATTTCTTTAAATAAATGACTAAAATAAATCTATAACAAACAGAAAATTTCACATTTCTAAAAGGGTCTTTTAATTCATCACAAACAAAATTTTATTCACTATATCAGATATGAAAACAATCACACTCAATTTGTATTTTCTTTTTTCGTTTTTTTTTTTTTTTTTTTTGTAAAATAATTTTATATTATTTAACAAAAATACGTTTTCCAAATGATCACATTAAATTTCTAACATGAAAAGAAAAACAATTTAATTTTGTACAAAAAAAAAAAAAGAAATTTTCCACACAATTGCCCTTTAAGAAAATGAAATGATAGTAATAAGCAATTTATTGAAACACTATCTTATGGAAATCAATAAAAGTCCAAAAGAAAATTTTTTTCACAATAGGACACATAATATATGTACATTTTGGATATATGTACATACATAGAATGGACTTGTATAACTGTGTATATATGTATGTATATATGTTTGTACTATCAAAAACAAAAAAAAAAAATCTAACAGGCAAGAAGGGAAATATACATACAATGTATGAATATAGGGCAGGCACAAACACATATTGCATATAAAAAGGAATTTGATATTTTCTTTTTATTTTCTTGAAATTTTGCCAAAAAAATTTATTCAACTTTTAAAAAATTTTTGGCAGATTATCTAAAGATCTATACACTATTACTTAATATAATAAATTTATAACCTTTTCTATACTATCATGAATTAACTAATCGTCCGAAAAACTAGCTTCAAGATATTTCAATAAGTTTTTTGCTACCTTCAAAGAAAGGAAAAAAAAATTACAAAAAAAGGAAATTAAAAAAAAAAAAAATGTTTAGAAAAAAGAGAAGTTATTTTTTGTATTAAAAATCTACAGGTTTAAATGGTTTCTTATTATTCTTATTCTTCCATATGCCACAGTATACACAAAACAAAAATGGTAACCAACCAACAGCAAAAAAAGTTTATAAGAAACAAGTAAACCAAAAATGAATTTGTTTTTCTTTTTTCTTTTTTTTTGTAACCAAAAAACTGAAGATACAAAATAACAAAAGAAACAAAGAAAAATTATTTCTATACTCTTACATGATTTGTTTCGGTTTTTTTTTGTTCTTCTTCTGTTATTATTTCTTTTGAATATACATACATATATAGGTATACTATCATAAGTTTATTGGTCAGAATTGTAAAAAGTTTTCCTTTTATTTCACCTATGTACTGTATATTCCAATATAGTGTAAAAAAAAATTTTTTTATATATTTGGTTGATAACTTTTCGTATCAATTTTTATTTTAAATATAATTTTTCAAATAAATACAATGGGGGAAAAAAAAATATTATGGAAAAAGTCATCGAAAATGAGAAAAGTTTTGAATCATTGCCATGACATGTATATAATATATATTAGTAATATATGTACATTCGTACACGTTCAATATACACAAGCATACTTACATGTCATAGAAATAACTTATATCAACTTATATGTATGATTACAGACCCAAAGATGATTTTAAAAAAAAACTTGTAAATTTCTGATTTTCTTTTTAAAAATATTAAAAAAAAAAAAAAAATTTTAAATGAAAATTATATTTCATATTATTTCGTATAAATTTCTTCATGTATACCATACTACATGTGTACTTTTCAAAAGAAATTATTTTTAAAAATAAAGACAATATTAAATATTAATATCAACAAAACTAAAACAGGAAAGAAATTTAAAAAAAAAATAAAAATCTATACGATATATAAACAATACATTTATTTGAAACGCATACATTGATACAGATGAAAACGTTAATAAATATGTCTTTGTTTTATAAATTTTACTCATATATGTATGGCAAATAGTTTTATGTTTTCCTTTATACACTTTAACTTTGCCTTAGTTTCGTTGCAAAACTTATTACATAACATATAGTTAACATATACATATGTATTTATGTGAATGTGTTTTAAAAATATCCTTCTATAAGTATTATAAAACATGTATATGTGTATATCATTTATATTTTTGCTCTTATACACGATTTGTCATTTTAAAATTTATAGTCTTGCGATAAAATTCATATCCCTTTTGAATTTCTTGCATATACGATACCATTAGGTCGGGTGTATGTTTGGATATATTCAAGCATAATTACATGTATAAACGAAAAAAAATGTTTATGAAAACACAATATAAAGGTGAACAGTGTGAACGATGTATTTTGTGCTGAAGAGATACTTAAATCTGAAGTACATTTATATATACATATGGATGTCTATATACATATGTGCAAACGTATGAATGTGAATGTATTAAATGGTAATATGTTTATATGTATATGTATGTATGTTATATTTTCGAATAAAAAAGAATTGTGTTTTTCTTCTTTTAATAGAAATATTTATAACATACCTTTAGAAGGTCATTTGTAGGTAGAAAAAAAGGATAAACACACAGAAAAGCAACAACAATGACAACAAAGTTATATTTTAAAAAATATGTTTCAAATAAGATAAAGTTTTGCAACTTTATATATTCTTATATGGTATAAGAGGTATTCATATGTATTTATTTTTATGTACCAAGATTTGTTATATTAAATTTCAACAAAAAAAAAAATAATAAAATAAAAAATTATATGAAAAATTCAAAATAGATGATATATAGAAATTTTTCCATGTTTTTCCGAATAAAAAAGAAAGGGGAGAAAAATATATAAAAATTTTTTTTTATATGTTTTGTACGAGTATTATCACTTATCTATGTTACATAAGAAGGTATTGAAGAAGAACTGAAATATTCTTAGGTATGTATACATGTACGTATGTATATTGCAAACACATTATACAATACACAGAGTACATACTCTATTTGTGGTGCATTTAACATTTTCACTTTATCGAAATCACATAAATAATTCGTATGTCATTGTTGTAGGAAATTTTCTCCTTTTTTTTTTTTTAATTCTTAAGATAAAAATAAGATTTTTTTCATGTATGAACAAACATATGTACATACATCTAAAGGCACACATATCTGTAATGTAAATAAATTAAGAAAAAATTTGTGAAATCGTGAGAAGAATTATGTTTTACGATGATATTAAAACATTTTCTAAAAACACTCATTCACATATGAATGTACACACATATATGAGATGTATGCATATGATCATATACATATATAGTATGTACATACATGTAGCTTTCTTTGATAGATGATGATAAAAAATTTATGTCAAAGAAAATAGAAAAGTTAATTTCTGTAAATAATTTACAAAAATAAATTTGGTTTATTACTGATAATCTGAATGGCATTTATTTTATTATGTATATGTATGTATGTACATCAACATATACATATCTATGTACATATATGTTAAATGAATAATAAAAATTGATAGTATTTTCTTGTTTTTAAATTCTATTAAAAATTAAATGGATTCGATATCTATTTATTTTGTTTTTCTCTAATACTAAAATTAAAAAGAAAAATAATATTCTGCCCTAATTAACAAAAATGAAAATAAAAATGAAAACAACAACGTAATTTTTCTTTATTGTAATGTTTGCAATTACACAGACAAATCAAAAACAGAAAACTTTTTAAATTACAAAAAATAAATTAAATTTTCAACTCAACAAAATACACAAAAAAAAAGTATATGAAAACGAAGAAACCAAAAAAATTTTAGTAAAAATTTTTTAAGCAGATTTATTAAAAAAGTGCAAAATAGTTAGAATTCTTTTGACCCTATAAGAATAAAACGAAATTATTTTATCTTCTTTTCCTCTTAAAATGCATTTATACAGGTATTTTTTTTTTTTCTCTATGAGATTTCTACATTAATCGGATACATATATGTACATATACTTACGTAATTGTATGTGTATGTACGTATGTATACTCGTATTACAGAAAGTTTAAAATAAAAATGTGGAAAAAATAATGAAAAAGAAATTATAGGAAAAAAAAAGTTAGTTGAAATGCAAAAATTATGAACTTATAAAAAGCAAAACAAAAAACAGATGAAAAAATTACAACATTTTTTTTTTTTTATAATATTTTCTATTTTTCTTTTTATAACTGAATTAATTTTACTCATAATGTATTTAACGGTTGGATACTTTCCAGAAAGCTGCTTTTCCTAAAAGTTTAAAATTTTTAAATCATTATAATATGTTAGTATACTTATATAGAACCACAACAATATTGTATAATGTAGACAAATGCATAATATAATTTGATGTAATTTGATACTTGCATATATGTGCATAAATATCAAAAATATGATTTATATGATTTATCATATACTTCACGCAATATAGTTCATGAAATATAATATTTAATATGAAATGGGAAAAAATCCATCATGTTCTCGTGAAAATAAAAATAAAAAATATACATACATACATATATACCGTTAGGTAGTGGTACACACAAACACTTTCTAAAAAGTTTCTAGTCTTTTCTCACTATCCGCTTAAATTATTATTATGTTTTTTTTTTTCTCCTTTTTTTTTTTAAATAAACCATGAAAGTTCACAACTATAACATAATCACTATGAAGTATAAAATTAAAGAAAAAAATAATAATAATAACCAATTCTGTTAGTCTGATGAAGCAAAGTGAAAGAAAAAAACAACTGTTCAAGAAAACTGCCTTAAGATATAAAAAGAATTTATTTAAAGTGTAAAGTGTAAAACTCTTGATTTTTCAATTTTTCCTTTTTTCTTTGCATATATATTTTTTTATTAATTTTGACATTATTGTGTAGTATTTGTGAAAAAAAAAAGATTTGTTAATGAAAAATAATAGATTTCTATAATCTGATAAAAAAAAATGTTATTTGTAGATTATAATAAGTGTTTTGCATTATACATACATAAGTATGTATGACAATTATGTACAGACTAAAGACAAAATTAATTTTAGCATACGATTAAAATCATGCTTTACTTTTCTTTTTTATGCTTGAGAAATGCTGTTTAAAAGTTACAGGCATAACATTGTTTTTCAAGGATTATAAGTTTAATCTTTTAATACATAATTTTATTATTAAAAATTATCTTAGTTTTAATTCAAAACGTTATTTTCTACATGCTGTAAATTTCACATTTAATAACAATTTTTATATAGGCAAGCAATGAAAATATCACAATACGATTATGATCCTTTTTTTTATTATTTGTACAATTCATCAATTTTTATACATAAATAAATCAATAAATTTAATAGCAAATCTTCAAAAAATATCCATTTATAAATATCAAATAAATTGAAAAACATAAAATTTTTGTACCATCAATATAACAATTATTATGTACATATTTATGTATAATTTTGAATATATTGTACGTACTATGTAATAATAATAAATGTTAAAATAAAATTTATACGTATAATGGCATATGATTTAAGCCAATCAAAGAAAAGGTCCCTTTTAAAAATAAAATTTATTTATGATTTTGTGGTTAGTCGTAAAATGTTTACTTTATATTAATGTAACATTGTATACCTTTTTCATATGTTTATTTAATTTCAAAATTAAATGATATCCCCAAAATATATTATATGAACGATCGATAGATGTGAAAAGAAAAATCTCTAATAAATACAAATTTTTATGTGATTATTGTACCATATGTACAGGATTTAATTCAATTATAAGCATTTGTTGAGTCCTTATCAAATAATAATACTGAGTAAATAAAAAATCAAAATAAGTAATTTAGGTACAGATTGTGTGAGTGTACAAATAAAACTGAATTAAAAATAACTTTTATTCTTAGAATAATAATGCAAAAATCACAAAAAGCTTAAAAAATAAACATTTTTAATATTAAGTAATGTAAGACACAAAAAAAAACTATGCACACACATGTGTACATGTGTTATCTTATCACTAAAATACATATATATGTATATGATCAAATAAAATCAGGAATAGCAAAAAAAAATTAATATAAGATGACGATACTATGTAAATACATCTGTAAGTCATGTGAATTCCAAAAAAATCTATCAATTACGTATATATGTATGTTATGTATGTATGTGTACTTATAAAAATTACATGCATGTACACAAAATTCAAACATTAAGAGTAGTCTTATTTCATTCCTTTATTTTTCGTGAATAATTTATTTAAATAGCAGTATGTTATGTACCTCGTTAAGTAATGCATACAGAATAAAAACAGTTAGTAAGAAAATATTTAGCAGTATATATAGGTATAGGTACATTATAATTTAATGTAAAAATATACCATTATACAAATGTTTCCATATACAAGCATTTGAAAATATATATGTATGTATAACATGTATCTACACCAATATAAACATGAAATTTAACATTTATTTGCTTTAACAAAAAAAAAATAAAACACAGACTGTTGCATTTCCAAAGATATTCAACATCATGAACAGGGATTTCGTTTAAATTATATTGAAAACATGTAAAAAGGATTCTTTTTTTTTATTTATTTATGTTTGAACAAAAATAACATACATACATAAATACATTCATACGTGCGTGTATATACATATACACATATATCATCACATATACATACTTAAGTACATACATGTAAATTTTCTTTTTATTTTTTAGTTTTTTCTTTTTATTGTCATATTATATCTTATTTGATATTTGCACACATTTGAATATAAACACATTTATTTTTATGTAAACATATCTTTCATTTACCAATCTAGAAAAACCACATCGCATGTGAAGAAACTAACATGTAAATATACGAAAAATAAAAAATTAAAACTTAAAAATAAAACAGATAAAAAAAAAAACATAATAATCCTTAAAATAAATTTTAAATTTAAACAAACCAAATAATATACATATAACAATTCTTTTTATCTGGATACACATTCGCGGTAGAATTATTTTACATAAAAAATAGTACTAACCATAAAAAAAAAAGAAAAATAAAACACAAAAAGAAAATCAAAAAAAAAAAAAAATTTTTTTTTATATGCATTTGTATACCACAGAAAAATGTGTGTGTATTAAAAGAAAATGTTTTAAAAATAAATGTGAAAAGAAAAGCATCTTAAAATAACGTTAAAATGTAAATATATACAGTCAAAAAAATATTTAAAAAAAAAAAAAATACGTCAGTTTAAAATATCATATTAAAAACAAAAAAAAATATCTGACTTTTTTTCTTCTGCTTTGTGTTTGCATCCTGTGAATTTTACTTTTGGAAAAATTTTTTTTTATATTAAAAAAAAAAATTTTTTTTGTACAGTAATATATGAACGTACATATAAATACCTTTTTATGTATGTAAATCCATTTGATAGTTACCTGTGGAATATATAAAATAGAAAAAATAAATAAATAAATAAAACCTAAAATTCAGGAAATAAATTAGAATTTTGCATAGATATAAAAGTTTATAATGTCATCTTTTATACTATTTCTGTGTGTGTATTTTGGTCTCAATGCAAATTTTAGTACATAAAAGTTTTTTTGTTTTTTTTTTTTCCTTAAGAAATCTCAAATGGGAAACAATTTTAGAAATAAAATAAAACATTATTGCAATACAACTCACTTAGAATGGTTAGAAAAACATGCAATAAGTTCACTTTTGTAAGTATTCCACGAAGGATTTATTTGTCTTTTCAAAATCTTTTGGGTAAAAACATTAAATCTTATAGAATATAACAAAAAAAAAGTAAAATAAAATAAAAAATAAAAATTCTTGAGTTTTTATAATAAGTCACCTTTTTGCATAACTAAAAATACACATACATATGTATGTATATTCTTATTTGAATACAATTGAAAATTACTTGTGGTTTTTCTAAGAGAATAGAGATAATTATTATATTTAAAGTTCTTTTGAATTTCAAACTTTTGAAAAATTATTTAAAGTTATTTAAGATGAAGTAAGTGTTTAAAGTTTTTAAATTGTATACTCTCAAAATATATGCATACGAAAACAGGGAAATTTCTAATTACAATTTCAACATTTTATATATTGCTATTAGAAAATATGTGTGTTCATATAATAGGAAAATTAATTTGTAAAACGTCTAATTTAGCTGAATAAACAAACGCCTCGAATAATTTATTGAAATCCCATAACAATAAACATTATATAATCTTGACCCTTTATATATTCTCCATAGCATGTAATTACACTAACCAAAATTTCCTTTAAATCCTTTTATGTGTAATTAAGATTCATTCAATTGCATATGAGCATACATAATTTCTTGGTTCATGGCCAGACAATAATATCGAAATATTATTATAATATTATACAACACTTACTACACATACCATTCATATACATACATATATACATATATACATATATGTATATATACTACATATTTAACAAACAAAATTAAATCATCTTTGAAAATTTTCAATATACTCTCGTATACATATCAAAAGGAAATCTTAACCATTGTTACCATACTGTTGCTATACCATGATCATGTACAGCACCACACATATAATAAAAGAGCCTTTATTTCCTATTTCATACCAATTATTATTAATCGAATATATATACATATAGTAAATATAGTAAAACTATTATAAAAGTTATTTCACTTTGTTTTAGATAAATATGAGAAAATTCTTTACCACAAGAATTTTCATTTAAATACAATATGGTGACTTTCTATGGTCCTAATTAAATGTATACAAGGAAAAAAAAAACATATGTTATATATACATATATTTTTCAGTTTATCACAACCCTTTATAACATTATAATCATTTTTATAACCAGACTATGACACAATTTAAAATAATCATCATTATTATACATTACACCCATTATAAATGTACATACATACTATTAATTTTACGTAATATTCTTCATTTTAAATTCAATATTAGAAAATTCAGTTAATAAGTACACTACATATACAATCACTGATATAGAAGTTAAGGTCATTTGTTTATATAAATACGAGAAAATGATACTGATGTTTATGCCTCCTCTATTTTCTTACTTAATGTATTATTCAAAAGGCAGTAAAAAAGAAAACTAAATTGGGAAAAAAAAACTGGGCTAGAAAAAAAGAATGATATCCTTTCATTTTTTATATTATCCTTTTTCCTACACATATAACCCAGTCATCAATGATTCCGATATGTGTGTTAGAGAATAACAAGCATTGCAGGACGTAATAAATTTCCAAGATAATCCAAACTAATAAATCAGCATGACTTTACATATGTGTGTATATATGTGTACATGTATGTGTGAAATATAAAAATGAGACTAAATATATAAGGCTGACCATATAATAGATGAATATGTAGCTCTGACTCAAACTCACTTTTCACAATATGAGAAAAAGAATATAAAAAATAAAAAAAAAATAAAATTTTTGTATTATTTTGTATGTGTGTGAAAAAATAAAATCTATATATAAATAGTATCTGGTTAATGTTTGAGTTCTCTAAAACCAAAACCAGAATATTTTTTCTTCTAACAATATTAATTCTATCTGAATTCGCGTTTATCCACAATTCTGTGCCACATTCGTATCTTTATTTTGCTTTTTATATATTATTTCCTCTATATAACGCAACATACAATTTCACCCTCTGTACAAAATCTTTCTTATATAATGTAAAATATATATAATATTCAATTCAAGAAAACCATTCGGGCCACATTCAGATAAGTATCATCAAACCAATTCTATCCCACAAAAAAATATATAAAAAGTAAAAGATATGAACCTCGTATACACATAAAGTTTTCTTAGTTAAAAAAAAAAACAAAAAAAAAAAGAAAAACAACAGGAAATAACAGGAACCTACTGTGTATTTATATACGTACATAAGCACATATGTATATCCATACATATACGTATCAATTTAAAAGATGTGTATTTCTTTTGCTTTTTCGACTTTTATAACAATTGTTATGTTTTATAGTAGTCCTTGTAGATCATTTTTCTCTTGTTTTACTATTTCTTTCTTTTCTTATTTTTCTTCTTTTTCTTCTTTTTTTTTCCCCTTTTTTCATTTATTTAAATTATAGTGGTTAAGTTTCAAGAGTCAAGTTAAATCTCGTAAGGTTGAGAAAATTCATATCTTTCTGATAACAAACAGTAGCAACAACAACAACAATGTCAATGATAAGAATAACACAGAGTACCTATAAGATGATTTTTCTTTTATCATTGCTATTATTACTACATACACTATAAAAAGAAACAAAATCAAACAGTTGTTGTCGTTACAATTTTTTCTTTTACCATTTCCACCAGTGAAATACTGAATATGTATTAGTATATAAGTACACACTGTATGTGGTAAAACATATAAAATAACTACCTATAGTCCTAGCTAGTCCAAATATAATACAAATTCATATATCAGTATATACACATATGAATATATGTGTATTTATAATATATTCATAATATATGTATGTATATGTTATATATTTTACAATACTTATAAAAATAACGCAACAGTTGCTACTGATGCACATTAAAATGAGGCAAAATAGAAAAAAAAAGCCAAAACGACGAATAAGTATGCATAGTTGAATTTTCAAAATATAAATTTTATCAAAATGTAAGAAAAAAATAATAATAAAAAACGAATACAAACATTATTTTTTTTTAGTTTTCTTCGTATAGAGAAAAGGAAAAAAAAAGCTTTTCCTTCCTTGTTTATGTAAAATGAACATATTAATATCACCTGCTTATTTGTAAAATGTCTTCATCATCATTTTTAAACTCGAATGAATTGAAATTATATACAGATGTTGTCAAAAGAAGTAAATAGTAGTAATAATAGGTTCGATTCTATAAACGTTCAAGTAATAATGAAAAGTAATTTTCGAAAAAACAAAAAAAAAAACTTGTTATATTTTATGTGTATCACACTTGTATAGACATAACGTAATGAAAATTTTCTTTGCTAATTCTAAGGAAAATTTACTCCAAGTTTGTTAATATTAAAAGCATAAGTAATGAATTTTCAAGAAAAAAAATGTTTTCTTGTAATTTATTCTTATGATAAAAAACAAGAAACAAAATAAATGATAATTAGACTTAGTCCATTTTGTATCTGATTCAACAATTAAACATTTAATAGTGATTATTTCCTAAACGCCTAAACTAAGTTCCTGAACAAGAATACATTAATTCATCAAATTTCACATTTCGTATTTTTTATCTTTTGTAATAAAAAAAAAACACTATAGTACATATAAGTACGTTAACATATTTACATGTGTACATTTTATATGGTAAGGACTGTTACTTTTTTCAAAAATTATTCAAATCTAAGAATCAAACCTATATAGGTACATTGGTACATGTTTAACATTAATTTCGGTTTGAAAAGAGAAATGGCATGTTTACCGAAAAGAAAATTCAGATAAACTCATCATCGAATTTTCCAATGTTATAGGAGACATAAAATTCGTTAATTCAAATCTTTTTTGGTATCCATATAATGTTATTTCCGTTTATTCCTACTTGATATACTTGATTTTAAGATGTCAGAATGATCGATAAATTTTACATTTTATCAGAAATTTATCCAACTTTTAAATGTTTAATTTCGAAAAAATATTGAGCAACACATACACAATTATAAACAATTCTATATAAAATATGTATACATATATGGATTTTCGTGAATCGCTCGTAGTGGTAGTGTTAATGATTTTTGTAGAAATAAAGAAATGAAATCTGATAAAAACCAAAAAAAAGTAACATACATAAACATAAAAGAAAAGAAAAAAAAATTGTTTAGAGGGGGAGGATTGGAGGAAACAAATAATAAAAACAGAATCGCAAATGAAAATTCAAATCAGTTGTTTCATAGAAGTTAGAATAGTCAATAGTTGTTGTAGTTGTTGAGAAATTTTTTTGAAAAATTATTGTGTGGCAACTAATTTCCTTCAGGTTTTTGCAAAAAAATTATTTTTTGCTTAACCTCTTAAAAGGAATTGTTGTTCAATAAAGCACAGAAAATTTCAAAAAAATAAAAAATTTAAAAATGCTAGTAAAAGCAAAAATATTCATTAAATTTAACATCAAAATGGAATCATAAATTTTTGGAAAAATCGTTTCACTAGTTGACCCCATAGAGAAAATATTATTATCATCGCAAATAAATCATTGTGTGTTTTCGAATTTCTTTTCTTTTTTTTTTTTTTTGTAATTAAATAATTGCACATTTTTAATTGCCAAGTGTGCCGTTATAAACTTTTGTTTCATATTTTCATAATTTGTGTGTGAATAATTGGACTTTTTTTATAACTTTGATAAAAACGGAAAAAAATTCATAACATCGAAAAATAAAAACAAAAATTAGTAATCATGTGTAAGTATAAAAAATTTTTATGTCAATTTTTTCAAAAATTTAAGTTACCTACTTCAAATTATGGTCAGAAAAGATTAAAAGAATAAAATAATTTTGGAACCATTTTTTTTACATGGAATTTATTTGGATGTATGTATGTACATATGTAGGTACATTGGTTTGTGTATAGTAAAATAGTTTTTTTTTTCCTTTTCAATTTCGATATAAAAAAGAATTTTGATAGATATTGAAATTCAAATATGCACCTTTTATTTAAATATAACTATCAAATAAAAAAGTACAGTAAAAGTACACCAAAATTCATTCACATATGGTTGAAAATTGAAATTGTTAATATAACAGAAACAGATATGATATAAAAAAACCAATGAATGTACATACTTATGTACATACATATGTACATATGTATGTACTTATGTGTACCGTGTTGTGCTTGTACAAGAAGAAAACGTGTAAACCGTAAGCAAGAGTAACAAAATAAATTTACCGATAACCACGTGTGAGTGAGATGAGGAAAAGGCAAACGAAAATACTTTTTTTTTGACGTATAATATTTTGGGGATACATAGGTATATAAAAATTAACCAAGGTTGTCACATTTCGTTGTATCTAATGTATAAACTGTATATTTTTAAATTTCCACTATTTCAACTGTTAAAAAATGACTTGTTTATTGTACCTATTTAAAATTTAAATATTTTAACAGTTTACCTTTTCTTCATATGTAGTTATTGTAGTTCATTTTACCATAAAACATGTACATACCTTCCTGTTTAACATACCTACATACATTTTTAATGTTTTGTAAAAATAACATATGTATTTCTCAGAATAAGCATTTTTTCCATTAAATTGCATTTATGTATTGTATTTAAGCTTTCATTTAGTTCAATCAAACAGGTAAATGGTATTTCTACAATCTACAGTTTACATACATTCTTAAATACATACATATGTAGGTATGTAAATTCAAATTGAGTCATAATAAACGGGGGAAACATTTTAAAACCATGGACGTATACTAAAACAACATGTGTACATACGTCATTTTATTTTATTTTTCAATAGCACACAGCACACATTAAATGCATGAGTAGGCGGATATAAAACGTTATAATGCGTTATAATGTTAATTTATAAAATAAATAATGAAATATGTAAAGTATTGTAATTGTAAATAAACTAAATATAGTATCCACTGTTTCCCCTTCATTTCGCATATCTTTTTTGAAAAATTATTTTATATATAAAAAGCTAGATAGCAGTATCGTTTATTTAGAAATCATTTTAGAACTGCCCAATCAATTTTTCTAGAAAGCACAAGATTTTAAATATTTTTCTAGAATAAAATTACCTCCTACAAAAAAAAACTGAATTAAAGGTCACTGACAATGATAGGTGTGCTGTGGTACTCTGATATTATGCATACGTCATTATGAAAAGCGAAAATTGTCTAAACTTCCATTTTGATATCGTCTTATAATCAACAGAAAGTTTTTAAATCACGAAGTTGTTTTACTTTCATTTGAAAATTCAACCGATAAATATGCAATGTTTTATTATGAATTTAAAATAAAAAATAAATGATCAATGTTTGATTTTAATACATTTATACATATCTCATTGCATTTCATTGATGGTTTTTATTTATTTAAAAGTTATACCATAATTTTTATGATTATTAGAATACATATGTAGGTATATGAAAATAAACAATTTGCAATGTAGGGCTGTTCTGACCGTAGTCAACAAATTTTGATAACTTGACATTCTACTAACTTCTATACTAAATTTTATGACAATTCGTTAATTTTGCGTCAAAATTTAACGAAATCTGTTAACAACGATCAGAATAGCTTTAATTATTTTATTTATAGACTAACCAATTTTACAAATAGTTTTTATTATCTAACTACATATCTATGATATCTAACATTCTATACATGAAAATAATATCATTCACACGACAGTACGTAACTTGCGCTTTCTCAACATGCGTTTGTACATTTGTAGATAATTACATATATATTTACTAATGAGTATTAATTGAAATCAATACGGGTTTAACATGTAAATAGTATAACCCATAACGGCGTTTGTGGTTTATTTTTCTCTTTACGTACGTTACGTATTTTATTTTACATTTTTCAAAGTGTGAACGAATTGTATTCTAAATTTATGCATGACCAAACACCATATTCAGAAATAGTAATTCAGTTGATAATAATTCTTAAAATATAAATTTCTTTGCAATTAACCACAAATATTTGATTCTTTTGTGGTCTGAACTTATTTTAACAACTTCATGTAGGTACCTGCCTCTTTATATAACAAATTTATTAATTATGATATTTATTACACGATTATGTACATTAATGTAAATATTAGGAAGTAATGAAATTGGTTGTATGGACATACATATATAAAAAAAACATCGTTTAATTTATTTAACAGAAAACAGAATAACAATCAACTGATTTAAATTTTTCATCATTTAAACGACCTTGACTTGAAAATTAATTAAATATTTTTAATACCAAATTTAAAATAAATACAAATACCAACAACAAATGTTCACATATGTACGTGCACTTATGTAGGCATACCTATATACCTACGTTGTGTGAAAATATGTAAATATTATGAACATGTTTATATATATGTCTATAGACCTACATACACACAAGTTTAGATTCACATGTAAAACCATGGTTGGGCGCGTAAACTATTTACAGCGTTTACAACCACAATTTACACGTAAAAACAACGTACGTAAAGAGTTTTTCTGTTTACCGTAAAGACGTAAAGAGTGTAAACGTAAACAAATTTATTAAAAATTAAATTTTATTCATAAAAATAAAAAAACACAAAATATTTTGTTTAACATTAACTTCAATATTTATTTTGTGAATAAACATTATAAAAACTGTACATAAGTTTGGTATTTTCAAAGATCAAAATCACCCGACTTATGTTTTTTTAATCTGTTAATTTTTAAAAGTGACAGACAATTTACACACAGCTGTTTTATTTTTATGTATTTACGTCTATTTACGCTATTTACGCTATTTACGCAGTCTTTACGGTATTTACACTCTTTACTCTCTTTACCAAGTAAACGTAAACTCCGGCTGTTTACGCGTAAATGCCCAACCCTGTGTAAAACTATTTTTAAGTGCATACATGAAAATTTTAAAACAGATGTGATTTTATTTTTGAAATGTACCCAAAAAAAATGTTTATCAGATAAAGATCTCTACATGCATTAGATCTCAATTTTTAATTACTAATGAGAATCTAAAAATACACAGATTACAGAATAACATAAATTTCTTTCAAGAGTTTTAAATATTGAAATTATGCAAAATGCAATTGAACAAAATAATTCATCTGGGTTTTGCCACGTTCTCAATAACATTGTTTCAACCTACACATAGATAGCTACCTATCCTATAGAAATAATATATGTAGATATGTACGTACATGAAAAACACATTTTTGGCACAATAGACAAATCAAATCGTAAATTAAAAATTGAATGGTAAGAAAAATAAATAAATAAAATTAAAATGCAATTGAAGTAAAAGAATAATTCATACGGATGATGCTTACAGATTATCAAAAAACAGCATTTGAAGAAAATGAATTTATTTACTCATCTAAATTCGTCTTGGATGAAATCAACAATAATGTAATCATTGTATGGGATTGCATCATTTGTTTTCCAAAATCAACTTTAAAATTTAATCATAAAAACATCTGTCTACCTGTTGAATTTTCATAACAAAAAACTATCGAAAATGTCTCTTGCACTCTCGTGTCATACATACCTAGACCTACCTACATTATATGAAAATAATACTTGTATGAGGTGGTTTACTTACATATCATGATGATCCACACCCATTTCACTAATCTTGAATATGAAATTATTTATCATTTAAGTTAACTTATGCCATGATATATTACCCCTTTTTTTAATAAATATGCGTTTTATAATATTATTTTGAATTATAAATTAAAATAAAGTGCAACAAATTGATCTATGTAGTGATACTTAAACACATACATAGGTAAATTAAAAACCGCAAATCATCATATATCATAGTACAGTCTACACCATCACGATTCAATAAATTTAATTTAATTTGTATACCGTGTACGAACACATATGTAGGTGCACTCAATACATACTCATATTACTTACCTGTTTCTTGTAATTTTTAATTTATGACTTCGTGATCTAACTACTCTAAATGTGACCTTAAAACAAAATAATGAACCACCCTTGCTTATAATCAAACTGGTTTAAAACAACTTTTCTTATAAGTAAGTACAGTTTTTTATGTACTTTGAAATCCTGTTTTCCTCTCAATTCTTTTTCAACGATTAATTTTATTTGATCACTTTTTGTTGTGTATAATCTGAAATTTCATATGCGCATTGTAACTGTAACAAGTTTTGAACACGTTTACATATGTATATGTATGTACATATATACAATATACAAATATGTACAATACAGTCGAGCCCCCAAAACTCCACCAATCTGCTGTCAATTTCTTATTTCTCACGAATCTACCTACATATTTACAATTACAATCTCAGCATAACACAAAATAAATCAATAAAAAGAAAATGTTAAATCATTAATTTAGGTACCAGCATTCGAATATGAAGAAGAAGTCTATTATTATGTTATTATAAAGATGACTGAAATATTTCTTACTGTTTAGAAATTTAAAAATTAAAACTGGTTATTTTTAAAAGATATCAAAGAAAATAAGAAACTCAAAAAGAAATAAAATATTAAGAAAATTATAGTTTATTTCTTGTACACAAGTAATTGCACAACTTTATTTTGTGATTGCAAGTATAGATATAAAGTCTAAGGAAAAATTGATGATAATTATAGTATTTCCAAATAAATAATATAAATTATAAACCATACATATTGCACGTATGTACATACATATGTATATCTATATCTGTTCATGGAGATATAGGTGCATAAGAAAAATTCAAATTCAAATGCACACATAGTATTTATGTATGTGAACGTTTGAATAAAAAGATATTTTTTTCATACATGCATACATAAATTTATTTTTAAAACATACATATTTATGTCCATGAAATTGTACACGTTATATTTTGAAAAATCAAAATTTTAAATTATATACATACATGTATACATATGTATTTATGTATCTATAAGGACACACACTTAACAAAACTGGTTGTATGCTCAATTTCCTGGAGTAGAATTGGTTGATATACGAGTCGAGCCCCCTTACAAACACATTTGTACTTTTATACGACATACATATGTATATACATATGTAATATCAACTATCAGGTTATTGTAGGTATTTGTATTTACATGTATGTATACATAAAAGCTCCATTATCCACATATAGCCTCACACATTTCTCGACAAATCATCACAGTATCTTTTACAGTGTTGGTGTAAATATCGAAGCATATTATTTTTTGTATTTTTTATTGGTAATTCTGTGTTCACGATCTTTTGCTTATGACTATAGTATTATAAGTAATATGTTTGCATACATAGTTGTATTATTAAATTCCGCGATATCAGATACGTACATATGTATATGTATAAACAGATTTGTATAAATTTTTTATTATGAGGTATCTTATACATGCATGTTTATATGTTACATATGTATTTATATTTGCACAGTTTGATATATTTGTTATTTATTATGTATGTATGTACAAACTTGATATACTCAATATTAGACTTTGTCTCCAAGCGCTTAATTTTGTTTTTATCATTTTAGGTATCTGAAATAATTTTTCTTTTGTTTTTAAATTTTAAAAGTATTTTTTACAATATCATATTCATTATTTTTTATATTTTTTTAATTATCAAAAATTTAAATCCATATATAAACTCATTAAATCTTAATTTTATTAAATATTGTGATCTTTGTCTTATAAACGTAAGTTATAAACAAGTGCACAATTTAGCATGACGTTTGCGAAATTTAATTCCATTAAAAAGGACAAAGTCAAAACATGAACATATTTTTTAATTTTATACATTAGATATTTAATTTAGGCAGCCAAGTAAATACCAATCGGGTGTGGCATTTCATAGATGCTTGGTAAGACAAGATTCTGTTTTTAGAGGTATTTGAATCTTGAAATAATTTCGTGGGTAAATAAACCAAAAATCATACTAACAAAAATGGCTTAAAGGTCGAACTTCACATGTAATTTCATTTCTTTGTATTTATTGAAATTTTTACTGAAAATAAAAAAAAAAAAATTTCCATTTCACCATTGTTCATGCAACATGAAAAAAAAAAATTGAAAAGACCAGGAATGTTTTTTTTTATATTTTTAAGCTTTTATTATTAAACTTTTCCTGAGTATGAATTTTTAATACAAAATTATAAAATGATCATCCTTCACATGTATAAAATAATTAAATAATTAAAACAAACCAGGAACATGTATAGTAGATAAATTAAAAATAAAATTATTTATAAATATTTGAAATTAAAAAAAAATTATAAATTCATGTATAAATCAATCAAGCGCAAATTTTCACAATTAAATTATTTGCATAAAATCACATATTAAACGATAACAAAAAATTATATTATGAAAATAAATTTACAATCGATTTTAAGTAATGCACGTGTTTAAAATGAAAAACAATAAAAATGAAAATGATATAAACACAATGAACTATGTATCTATAATACATTTTTATCCATATTTGATGAAAACTTCATTTCAGATAATTTTTTTTTTTTTTGTTTTTTCAGTATTGCAACTACATACTTGTAAAATTTTATGTACAAGTAAATTAGTTTTACAATTTAAAACTGAATAATAAATTCATGAAAAAGTCTTATAATGCTTTTAATTGCTATTTTTAACTGGAAAGAACTGCATTTTTACAATAACTATTTCCTACTGTTATTGTACTGCAAATGAATTCATAATTTTATAATGCAATACTCATACGAGGTTCTTTAATTTCAAGGTTACTGAATTATTGTTTTGTATTTTCCTGTAGATACGCAATTATTTTAACTTGTATTTTGATATTTCATTCATTCAGTTTTAAATTGTTTAAAAAAGAGTATCATAAAAATATATGTTTAATTTTTCGAATGTATTTCTTATAAAATTTTTTAACAAAAAGTGTATAATTTTGAAATAATTTTTAAATTAATAATACATAAATTGAGAAATTAAAAAGTGCTGTGTGTAAAAAAAAATTAAAATAATTTTAAATCTAGAATACATTCTCATTATTTACTAATTAAATTTTTTGTGGCTGTGAGACGTGTAATTATATGCAATTATTATTTAATTTTTTAACCGAGCAATAAGGTATGCAAGCCCCCCAGTTTATTGTTTTTTTTTATTATTTATTTATAGAAATACAAAGTTATAAAATCCATTAAAAATTACTGTTTTAGGTATCGATATAATTTAATTTAAAAATTTAAATTAATTTTTAAAAAATTCAAGCTAACATGTGTCCTCTTTCATTAACCACAAATGATATCGACTTTTATAGATGAATTTTCATTATTTAACACGTGACTATTCTAACACGTTGTATAATTAAAAAAAAAATTTCAAAATTTGATACTTTATTTCGAAAAGATTTTTCCATTTTCTTTTTTTTTTATTAATTTTTTTTCGATTTGAAGGTATAATACGGTAATAGGGCATGTTGTTCTCAAGAGTCAATAATTTATGAATTGTTTTCAGAAAATGTAATTTGAAAATTCCAATGTATTTATATATAGTCATACAAGCAAAGTTCAAGTACGTTAATTGAACACTACTTTAAAATTACTTCAAATTTTGAAATTATTTTATTATTTTCACATACAAAATTGTTAATTTTTGAGTTTCTAAAATATAAGATACCTATAACAATAAGAATTGTTTACAGAATAAACATGTGAAGATAATAAAGTAAAATGCTTACGAAATAAATCTGTTATGTAATAATAGCGCACAATAGTTGATTTTAACACTTGACAAGTATGAAGTATTTTTCAAAAATAATTTGCAACTTAATGCTTTTTTTTTTTTTTGATACTTTGTTGTGTAAAACATAGTTAAGCTTTTAAGATCTTAATTAATTCGTTTTTTTTTTCAAATTTTAATATAAGTATAAATGACGTAAAACGTTTATTCAATTAAGAACAGAATTAAATACAAAATGCAAATAATATAGAATTATAAATTGAACATGTTAAACTGAATTTTTTTTTTTTTTATTTGAAATTTAAATGATAACATAATAAAACCAACTAAGTGTATCATGGTAAATTTCTCACTTATACTAATTAATTTCACACAAATCATATGAAATTATAATTGAAACAAGAAAAAAAAAACAAAAATCAATTAAGATACATAAATACACTCTTACATGGGTCGTATGTTATGTAGTAACTGAAATGACACTTTGAATAACAAATGACATTTTTATTTCCTTTCTTATCCGTTTTAAATGCGAAATTAACAAAAAACAAAATAGTAATCCTTCCTATTGACGCTTTTAGAATAATCAGCACTAATTAAAAATAATTTTTCCATTGCATTTTCTCATTTCTATGGTTGCAATCTACTTAGTATCTACTAAAGAGCATATTTATAGCTATAGATAACAAACTATTATATGACATGCAAATCGTCTAAGCAGTATAATTTTTAATTAAACTATCGCCCACTTTTATTATATAAATATACGTTGTAAATTTACATATCTATTCTATACACATGTAGACACAAACGTACATATGTATGTATGTAAGTACAATAAGAATTATCATCATGTGATAATTTGATATTTATTTTGATTATTACATGGCACCATCAATTACTAATTAAATTGTGAAGTGTTTAAGAAAGTAGTGTAGCCTTGATAATGATAATGTTTACAATGTCAACAATTTATCAAAAAACTGTTAAAATTATTAATGGTACATGAAATAAATAAAAATTAACGTAACGTAATAATCAGTTAATAATAATTGACGAAAATGATTAACAGTGTACTGTTATATATATTTACAGAAAAAAGCCATTTTTCGTCATTAAACGGTATAATGACATTTACGTAGGTATTTCTTTTAAGGACAGAAGAATTCTTCATTTGCATTTAAATAGTACCTAATTAATAACGAAAAATATTTTTTAAAAGATTCGATATCTAATTAACATCTTTTATGAAACTCAATAACTTTCTTTAATACGTACAATTAAAGAAACAAATAAAGGGAAATTTATTCTTTTCGCCCTCAAAATGACTTTTGCGGTATCTCAGATTTTGATGTAGTAAAATATTCTTTTCCCAGGTGAAACACATACATACATATGTACCTACATACTTGTATATTTAATTACTCGAATGATAAAAAAAAATTCTACAGTAAAACGATTAGTATAAGTAGGTGTACAAATACATGTATGATTGCAAACACAAATAAATAAATAAAAATATTTATACGAAGACCAATTACATTTAAAATGTAAAATGTATATTTGCATTCAAAAGGAAAGCAAAGAGGTTAAGGTTAAATCACGCCATACTTACTTACTACACGTATGTACATATTTATATCGACGTGGCTTTATAGGTATAAATAAATTTTATTAAAGATGAAACGTGTTCTCTTCTTTCAATATATCTATACATTTTCCAACAGACTTTAAATATAAAATGAGCATTGTATGTTGCACACATGACTCAATACATGTTTTTCATATTTTACACAAATTCAAAAATTCACACACAAAATATATCTAGACTTTATGTATGTAAGAAAATGTTAATAAAAGCGAAAAGAAAATATGCAACTTATATAAATTTTTCTTGTAATTTACGGTAGAATAACATGCAACAATTTTATCAGATGATGAAATTTGTGACGTAAACCATTTCCACATACATATGTACATACATTAGATATAAATTGCTACAACTATGCCTATGCTAATTTTACATATTTCATTTGGCACTAATTCAAATCTTTTTGAACAAACAAAATAATATAAAAATATGTTTTTGCATACAAAGATATGTGTTTGCGTATATTTTACAATAATTTTAATAGTTTTGTTTTTAACTATAATGTACGTATATGTTTAGTTTTCGTTATTATCCAATTGAATTTAATATTTAAAGCTTTTTAGGAGGTGTGTTACCATCATATATACATACAAGTACATAATATAGTAACGTTTACTATATGATAATAAGTGAAAAAAATATCAAAACGGTTTTAATGTTACACTTGTGCAAATATAGTATTATTAACACATATTTCAAAAAAATGTCTAGATTTTTATAAGTGTGAGATTTATAATAAGTGTATCGAATTTTTAGTATTCAAATTAAATATATGCAAAACATGAAAAAATTAATTTACAATGCTTATTATTATTAAGCAAAATATGAATGTATTAGTGCAGAAGCCAACACGATGCCTTTTACGTATGTATAAAAATCATTATTGAGCATTAGAAAGTATGAAAAACTTTGTAAAAACAAACGTACTTATACGTACATATTCACATACGTATTATGTATGTGTATATGTTTTATACACATATATATGTATAAAGCTTTTTGTTTATAACAAATAGTATCATATCGTACGTACAATTATTACGTATACATCACAAATATATAAAATATCTCACTCCAATATACTTATATACATACATACTTATGTGATGTATGTACATATGTACAATTTACACATATTCAATCTGTATGAATTAAACCCCACACTCGCAAAACTTAACCAAAACTTTTGGTATTTCATTGAAAATTCAACCAGTCTGTATGAAACTTTACGATTACATACATAATTTACGTTACGTTACGAATCGTTTATCTTTTTTTTTTAGCAAATTTATTTAATTTTTTTTTTTCTGGTTTATTTCACATGTAATTGTTAATATTTTTATGTTTGTATTTGTGGTCAAAAGTAATTTATAAAAAGCATCTATCAAAACGGCCATCAGTTCAGTTATTGCATGACAATCGTTTTGAATTTTTATTATAAATTTTAATTTGAATATTTTTCTAATTTTGAGTTTGAGTTATTTTAAATAGAAAAAAAAAGATATATTAAAATTAAAGTGAAGATTTGTTTAATAATACATACTTTGTCTTTTAATTATTCAGCAAAATTTTATTTCTACTGAAGTTTATTTTTCTTGAAAAGTGCTGAGTTATTTTAAAAAATATTAGTAGTGCTAATTATGTGATTACGAAATATTTTTTTTTTTTTTGTTTCAAATTTTGAAAGTGTACACAATATATGTACAGACTTTTAATTTAAATTTTTTAAAAATCCTCATAAAATTTTATTCTTATTTTGAAAATTTGAAAACTAATAAAGAGAAATTATTCATTTTCCCAAGGATAACGTTTACACATTATTTTAGAAAATTTTATCAAAAAAAAATATTTTATGTAAGTGAAGTATAATTATCATTCATTTCAAATCGAAAATTATTTTCTGACCATATAAGAATGATTTGTGAACATTTTTTTATACACATACATGTGATATAAAAAATATTTAAAAAATATTTTTTCATAATGTTAATAAAATAATTTTTTTTTTCTTTTTTATTTTTCAACATTTGGATAATGTAATAATAATTAACATACCATAGTGAAGCAATTAATAAAAGCAGCATCATTTTCAACGGCCGCTA
This sequence comes from Anthrax anthrax, assembly GCA_963971155.1. Taxonomy (NCBI): domain Eukaryota; kingdom Metazoa; phylum Arthropoda; class Insecta; order Diptera; family Bombyliidae; genus Anthrax; species Anthrax anthrax. The sequence continues at coordinate 5,131,962 of OZ020118.1, read as the reverse complement.
ACATGAGTTTTGGGTAAGTTTAAGAAATACATTCATTTATTAATTTCATACAATTTTAGAATTGCATATAGAAATATTATATTTTTACATAAGCACATTCAAATTGCACATAAATTGGTCTTTTATTAATTTTTTTTTTAAATTTCTACAATTTAGACAATTTTATTTATTAGAAAATTATAAACGTAGTACTATATTATGCAAGAATGAAAGAAAAATAAATAGATTTTCTATTTAGTAAAATGTTTGTTATTAAACGAATAAATTTAATTGTAATTTTTTAGTAAAATTTAGCTTTCATAAAAGGAATGAAATTTCTTAACATACATTTTTTTTTTAAATAGAACTTATGCAGTAGAAAATTCATACACATGTAAAAATTTAGAAAATTTTTAGTACATGCATCCTTTGTTGAATTTATTTTTATTTCTTTTAATATTATTTTATGAAATAATTAATATGTATACCAAAATGATTGGAAGTTGTCCAAGTATAAATAAACAAAAAGCATAATAAATTAATTTTTAATTAAAAATATGTTGAGATATAACCGGCATAGATATTACCAAAGAAGATATTACGTAATTTTAAACAGTCGTTGCAAATCTGTTCACAAATTCTTATTCATATATGAACATTTAAGGGAGAATTTTTCACAATATACATATAGTATGTATATGTATACGTATGTAGACTTATTAAAAATTTTGTAAAATTTTGGTCTATAGAATTACTTAGATGAATTTTACCATATTTATTTTGTTCAGCTTTAATATGAACTGGAACTATTTTAATTTCTTAATTAAGCATTTCTGATTTTACTTGTTTTTTAATTATTATGATGAATTAAAACAAAACAAAAAAACATAAATCTCTATGCTTTGTTTCTATTAAAAAAGATTAATACGCACCTAGATAATAAAAATAATTAATAAAAAATTGTAAACATTTTATACGCATGTTAGACACATAAATTTGAAAAACAATAAATATGAAAGAAAAACTGGTTTCTAAATTTTCGTCACAAACTTTAATTTTTCATTTTCAGATCATGTTTTTCAAATTACATCACTTTTTTTTCTTATTAATTCATAGAATTAATCATGTGATAAATTAAGTAATTTTATCATACTCATGTACATACAACAATAACAAAAAATAATTTAATTAATTCATTATAACGAATATACATACATTTAATTTAATTCACAAGATTGCACATTTTTTCACTTACTTTTTCAATTACAACATAAATTGTGTAAATATTCTATAAAGTGCGTATTTCCTGTATAATAATTTTGAAAAGCATTTTAATATAAAATTTTTTCATAATAAGCATCACTTCAATATTATTAATATCAAAAAAAAAAAAAAAAAAAAAAAATCAAAGCTTCTTATTTCCGAATCAGGTTGTTTTTTATTTATTTTGTAAACAAGTAAAATAAAATTGCAAGCGAAAGCGAACATCCACAATACACTTTTATGATGAAATGATTAAAATAAATTACATTTTATGTAGATGCCAATTTAATGTTTCTAATGATGATATAAATGATGATGATTCTGTTGAATATTGAAATGAAACGGATATAAACACTAAATTATTCAATTTTCTCTCGTTATAAACATTTACTCTGTTATTATGTCGCATATATGTAATATATATATGTATGTCATTATTTTTATTTACATTTGTACTTAGTTATTGAAAGTTTTAGATTTTTTGGTCTTTGACCTTTCATTTTTTTTTTTTGTTTTTTTTTTTTTATTGAAATTAACACATAAACAAAAATAATAATTAAAACTCTAAACAAGATATTTAAATGAATACTTTATTTGTTTCACGTGTAGATAAATAAATAATTAAATGAAAATTATTAAAATCTCGAAATGAAATTTTTAACAACAATAATTTACATACATATGTATGTACATATGTATATATCAGCTGAATAATTTAGTTTTAAGAATATTTTTTTTCGTAAACAATTAATGTGACAAAAGTTCATTTCGTCACGTATCCTTATTAGCCTAAATTCAACTGAAATTCAAAATAATTAGTGATAAACTTCTATTGTCCTTTTTGTGATTACAATTCATTAATGCAAAAAAAAATAAATATTTTACTCAATGAATTTTATTTTTACAATTTATTAAATTTTAACAATTCGTTGACTACATATAATCGAATATATTCTTGAAAATGTAAAATACATATGTATGTATGTATATTGAAAATACTATCTTATTTGCAAGCAAATAATTCAATTTAACACATTCACGTCTGGTATTGTATTTATAAATTACAATAAAATTTATGCACTAGCGCATGCATTTTAAATTAAATTTTAAGATAATTATTTTTTCTTTGACGACCCGTCCCTACTTATTTATTTATTTATTATTATTATTTAGGTATTTATTTTTTTGTTGTTGATCTGAAGAACTAATTGATACATTATTTATCATACATGTTTCCCAAGTGACAATGAACCAAATTTTATATTGTATAGCACGTTAACTTCACGCCTAATTAATTGATTTAAATAAACTTACATTCCCGTATTTTCTTTATTATTATTATTATTTTTTTTTTTTTTAATTTAAGAAAATTATTTTTTATTTTGTACCACGTTTGAATCAGCTGTCCTTTAAATAGCTGTTTCAAAAATAATTTCAATAGTACACACAAATAATAATTAAAAATACAATAAGTTAATAGGTACTCTACGATATGAATAAAAAATTCAAAAAAAAAATTAAATGTTTCATACATACATACATACATATGTATATGCTATCATATCATTCTATTATCACGTCGTAATCATACCTCAACGCAAATTAAAATCAACATTATAGTTACACATTAGTTTTTGTTTTAAAAAAATTAATAAATAAAAAAATCATTTTATTACAGTAATTGTTTACATTGATTTTGTGTTACGTTTACATGCCAAGTTTAGATACATGATGTAAATATGATTTTCTCTGCGTCTGTTCGTGAATGATGTAATGAATAATGATGACAATTTGTTCATTAAGTTCATAATACGTGAAAATGAATCTACAATTATTTATCAACATGTGTACGATATTTTTCTATTTGTTTAGTACTTTTTTAATTTAATAAATTATGAAAATCTGTGACTCATTCATACACGATTTGATTTATTAAAGATAAAATATGTAGTAAATATTACTGTATTTAAATGTAGACATATCAAGTTCCGTTTTATATTTTATCAATTGTAATTCGTTTTTAAAATAAGGTAAAAGAAAAGAGCTTTTTTGATAATAAATAATAAAAACGATAAGCAAAATTAACGTACGTCCATGTACACAGACATAAAATATCTGCAAGAATTTCAACAATTTTTTGTTTTGTCCTTTATGTCTCAAATGACATATTTACATATCAACTTTTCTGTGGGAATATGAACGATTGTTATCAGTTTTTATTTTTGATATTTATCAATTCAACGTTCTATATTAATTGAAAGCTTGCTATATATAGTTTTAGAAACAATAAATATTTTATTAATTTAAAACCGTTCCACACATTGCACGCTGTGTGGTCATTCCTCACAGAGTAACATACACTGGAATAGTATGTATAATTCTTGATGCCGAATTTTCATTCGCTTACACTTTTACCTAAAATTTTAACTTTCTATAATTTTAATTTTCCTTGAATCATGAAGTTCTTTGCTCCACAATTTTAATCGTTTCTTTCTTTTTACAAAATAATTATCTACGCAAATCTTAAACGCATTCATAGCCATAAAATTGTTTATTTTATTATTGAAAAGGAGGCCGCAATAAGAACTTTTTTTTTTGCTTACGTAAATGTTTGAGTGCATGATTTATGAAAATAACTTTATCATTAATTTATTTTAAAAATAGATTTTTTTAAGAAGAAAAACGGAACGTCATAAAAAACGTATGAATGACATTCAAGTGAAAACTTTCACTAAATAGAATTTTTCTCTCTACAAATAAGACAATGAGATTTTCTTTACAAAAAAATCACGAGATTTTTTAACAAAAATAAAATAATAAAATTTTCAGATAAAAATACATAAATCAATTTTTTTTATTGCCAGACAACAAATCATGAAGATTTTATTTTTTTTATTATTTATTTTCACTTTTTACATAAAGCTAAGATAACGAAGATACATATACATACATATGTATGTATGTAACTCACAATTTAAATGATCAGATTGTCTATACCTACATAATTGTTCTCGATTACAAATGAACCTTTTTCTATGTGATTTTAAATTATTTCCAAAACAAGAAGAAAACTTGTTTATCAAACGGATTTTGCCATTATTTGACATTTAAAAAAATTAAAAAAAAAACAGGAATTATTTTCATATCTAGCCTATGATTAATTGTGTACGAATACAAAAATCATAATAAAATTATAAACAATTTTTTATACTAAGTTTACCTTCATATGTGAATTTTAAAGCATTATTATGTACCTACACAATATTGTGTGTGGATGTGATTGTGATAAATACATACATACGTATAAATATAGATTTTCAATTATTTGGCAAAGTTTCATTTGCTTATATTTACAAATTTGTATTTGGTTATTCAAAATAGTTTGAAAATTCAGCACATAAGTCAAATTTATCACAACACAATTTTTTAAATGTATTTTCAACAGATATTTATAAATTTGTTTTATTGATTTTATGTATTTCAAATTGAAGAAATATTTAACCCGTTGAAAACGTGCTTTCAACCACGTGATTTACGATTTATTCATTATATGTATGTACATAACAGCCAATTTTATCAATCACATTATGTGATTTATTTGATCGAAACAATGTTACACCTGGCAGCAGGGTTATATTTTTGGGACAAACATATGCATCTAATGTCCAATTCGTCGCATATTATAAATAAATTATAAACAATTTGTCGAATGTGAATAATCTGCTTACTAACCTTGAATTTCTTTGTTCAAATACTTAACAAACACATATACCTACCTACATATTTATTATCAGAGTCCTTGCTTTTTTACACAGTAAACAAATAAGATATTTGTCTATCTCAGTTCAAAAAATATCGTCGTTATAAAATTTAATTCTACTATTTTACTATTTTTACTTATTATTTCTACCTTTCTTCATAATATCGTCATAGCTTAAATATGAAAAATGAGTTTAATTATTTAACAGAAAATTAGCTTTTATTTTGTATTAACATTTTTTTTAGCCAACTCATGTGGACAAACACGTGTTTTAAGTAAACTTAAAATTTTGTTTTAGTGACGATTTTTATATTGTTGTTACGTAAAGAACATAAATCATACAAAAAAATATATAATTTGATTTTTTTTTTCTTTTATTTTCATTATATTTTTTGGCATATTTTTTGTTAAAGTTGTTTAAATGTTATTTACCTATGTAGGTATGTACTATATATATCTAAATATTCTCCCAAAAAAATGTGTATACGCACAAATACAAACATAAGTGTCTCGTTTAAACTGAATAGATCTAGTTTAGATATTACATTTGTATATACATTAAGGCTGTACATATAACATGAGACTAGACTACAAAAATATCTTCAAATACTTTGAAAAAAAAGAACACTAATTCCAAGAATTTTTAAAACTTTAATAATCACTCGTTTTAATCGTTTTACAACAAAAACAAAAGAAAACAACTTTTATTATCGCCTTTTACTTCCGTCTTTAACTTCCGTTAAAAAGTATCTATTATTTTGATTTAAAAATAACGACAATAAAATTTTACTTGTAAAAATTTATATGCATATACACAGGCGGTTCAAGTAATATTCCTCATTTCAAAATTTGAAAACAATTTATAAAATTTGATGGTATTTACACACATAAAGGTTGTAATGACGTGTAACAATGAGCTTTTTGTTTTTTCTTTTTTTCAATTTTATCGATTTACAATTCAAAATATAAAAAATAAAACCAAAGTCAAATACACTGTAATAAATATTTGATTTACATTTTAAAAATAGACAGGTAGCCACTAAAGCCACTTAAAATTAAATGACTAACAATTTTTTTGCATGATGGAGATTTATTTTATGACAAAAGTGTTGAAACCACAACCGATTTTTTTTTTAATTTAAATATTAAAATATTAAGAAAAAAATTTATTAAAATATGTTCGAATAATCAGAATAACTTGGAACTTGTTATGAGTGATAATGGATAAGGAATTCTCTAAAAACGATCATTTCACAATGAACAAATTATATAATTTCTGTAAGGATTCTCAAGACGTTATATAATTGCATATAATTAATAATATTAAAATAAATTTGAAATGATTTATTAGCTTATCACACGTGGTATATTCTGAATTATTTTTTTACATGATCATGAAACGGCTGTTGATACACATAATTCAACAAACGTTTGTTTTGTCTTTACATCGTCTTTAATTATTTTGAAAAAAATACTTGCACTTTATTTCTCACGTATTTGACATAACATTTTTTGTTTAATTTCATCATTGTTCATTTTTTAATGCATTGAAACATTAATTTATTTGGACTTATTGTAAATACGACATTATTTAATCAATTCTCACTATTGTTTCGATTAACAAAATCAATTCATTATTCTTTTTTTATTAATTTTATGGTTGATTTACAAGCTGATTTTATCTTTAAAGGAATATCTAAAAGTGATAAAGATTGCAAAACAAAATAGAATTCCTGTCACATCGATTGATTAGGTATGTGCGTACATAAAATAACGTTTTTTTGACGTCATTAATCAAATATCTGTTTGAAGTAAGAAACATTATTTGAAAATAAAAACATTAGAAAAATCACGTTTTCCTCAGGCACAATAATTATAGATACATACATATGTACATGCATACATATTTTAAAAAATTTTCCACTATACATTTTATCAAAAGCATTACAAATTTTAAAGAAAATTTTTTATTTCCTAATCAAAAAAATTTGCAAAAAATTTTTAAAATACTTTAAATCTTCAAAATAATACATTGATATATATTGAAAACTCTTGAGACAAAAGTGTACTTAGAAAAAAAAAATTGTTTTTGTTTTTACCTGGTTTTCCTTGTATGTATGTCTATAATTTGTTTTGAACTTTCTATCACTTAATTTATGTACACAAGTGCATGTAATTATATTCGTGATGTATTGTTTTTAATTTAAAGACAAAAGCATACAAAATTTATATCAACTTTTATAAAACATATTATAAAGTACATATACGCATACACTGCTAGAATTAGGTCTCTTGAAATTTCAAATCAATATTATAACCCTGAAATCAGTATTTATGTAAATAGAAAATGTTTTTATTATTTATCATTTAATTACATTTGAGGTAATTTTTTTTTTCATGTTATAATAATAGCAATGATAATTTTTTTTTTAAACGATAGGTATATTCAAGTTTATAACACTTCAAAATCAAAAGCAAAAAAAATATGATATAATCAACTGTTAAGTAACTTTCTCTCTTTTTTTGAACGTAAAAGTGAAGACTTTTTTATTTGCTCTTATTATGCTTGGATTTTTTGATATTCGATAATTTGTAAAAAAGAAAAAATAATAATAATTATTAAATACCTACGTCAGGAGAAAAAATTACATCAACACATGATCGGTTACATTTTGCAGTTTTATCTTTTTGATATCAGTAATACTTGGTAATACGTAGTGTATTTTTCAATTACTAAAACATAAAATTTTTAGGATATGTAACTAAAAACATGTTTGCATGGAAAACCCCTTCAACAATTTCCAAGAAAACTTTTTTACTTTTTTTTAATTGTATTTTGGATAAAATTTTCATGTTTATTTGATATTTAAAATTTCGCTACATTGTTTATAAACATTTTATATGATGATCTTGTTTGTCTCTCTTATTTTACAGACATTGTCATTGAATATTTCAAGAAATTTCAAAAATAAATTGATTAATTATTGATTGCTTCATTTTACTTGTAATTAATTACATATTCATATGATTGTCGGAAATAAAACATTTACTACCTACCATTTAAAATGTATGTCTGTACTGCAACAGTTTAGTTTAGTTACCTTCCATATTTAAAAAAAAAAAAAACCGAACAAAATTCAAATTTTTTTTAAAATTTTTTAATTTTTACGAAATTTTGATTTTATTAATCATAATTAGAATAATAGTATTAAATACATAAATAATATAATCCAAAAATTAAAATGAATCGTAAAAAATATGATTAAATTGCATAAAATTCAGGTCATTGAACATGAAATTTAAAATGTATTGTATTGTAACTAACTGATAATAATTGATTAATTTTAAAATTTTATTCAAGAAAAACTAATATTAAAACTTTATGTTAAAAAAACTATTGAAAAAACAAGTTTTCTATAAAAAGAATATAAAAAAAGAGTGAACATTATCTAAAATATCAACTGAAATGTTCAATTGTAGGCAAATTTTGTTTTACATTTTTTTTGTGAAAGATAATTTTATTATCTTATTAAAATAAAATAAAATGCAATGAGTTATATACAAATTCATATGTATATGTAATTTACATATCATAGGTTCATTAAACTTTTTACCCAATTAATTCGAACAAATACTAGACCTGATTCATATCATTTTTTTTCTATTATGTATCCAATTAATTGTTTCAGTTTTTTATTTTTATTCAAATTTCTTTTAGAATTTTCATTGAAATCGTTCATAGCTTTTGTTAGTATTTTACTAAGTATTATTCTTTAACTTTTCTTTTTTAATTTTCACAAATAGGTATTATACTACTGACCTTGTTATTTACATGCACACAAATCTACATACATATGTATGAATATTTTTACCTTACGTTGTAATCTTTGGAAAAGGAGTATCTACAAATACACGTATTGTTCGTTATAAACACCTAAACGACTTGTGAACACCCACATATAGTATGTACACATACATTAATGTTGATCAAAAAAATCCATTCACTTTTAATAGGTAATGTCTGTTGTCTGTTATGTAGCGTCATTGATTCATTTTTTTTTTTTTAATAATTGTATTTAATAATAATTGTTTCAAAAATACAAACGTATATCAAGCATATGAATATGTATGTTCCGCCGTGTACATTAAAATTTACACAATAAATATAAAAAAATATTAAATACAGTAAAAAACTGATGCTAATCGATTAATGAATAAATACTAACAGATGAAAAAAAATATACATATATATAAAACAGAAAAGAATAACTTTAAATGCAAAAAAAAAACTGCTTTTCTTGTGTAACATTAAGAAATAAATAGTAGGTAGATCTACACATATACTTATAATATTAATAAATAGTATATCATCTGAGTTGAGTTGAGATACACGAGATTAGTCAAGGTCATAAAATCAACGAGAAAATTGTGTATTCCTATTGGTTAATAAATGCGGTGTGGTTATTTATTTTAAAAAAATGTACATACAACAATCGTTAAAATACTTATCTATATGATATACATATGCTTATGTACATACTTATATTTAAATCAGAAGTCAAAAAATTGCCACGTTTATGTATACGTAATCTTGTGTTTGTTTCAACTTAACCACATATACATAGGTACACAACCATTTTTCTATCAATTTAGTTTTTCCAACGCTTGTGCTACGCGTATTAAAAGTATCTAATAGAATAATTTATATCATGAAATATGAACTTATACCTATGTACTTACATTGTTGTAACTAATTAAACAGTAATTATTAATAATAATTAATTATATTATTTTGTATAAAAACTGGTTGTTTCGTTTCTAAAAAGAACCTACATTGTATTTTTTTATACATTATTTATAATTAAATCCAAGTTATATGTTTTCTGATAGCATTTTTATTTAAAATTGAATATTAAGCCTATAAAAATAATGCGGAAAATTGCAAGTAAAAAAATATAGTCGATTTAATTATCAAAGCTAACCAAGATAGAAGTACATATGAATACAGTACAGATTACAACTTATAACCTTAGCGACATGTTGCAGAACAAAATATCTGATTGATATATGCTGTATGCGTAATTTTTGTTAAAGATCATTAGCCGATGACGTAGAAACATATGAATACACATAATGTATTTTCCATTTTATTTTGTTTATTTTCATTTTTTTTCTATATGTGTACAAATTAATATTCATGTGATGTTTTCACACTACATAAATTCGTATCATCTGATTCAACTTATAATTTTAATCATGTTCATGTTGATCACCCACAAAAGCTTTTCTGTTTACCCAATTCATAGATCTTCCCCTAGAAAATTACAAAAAGAAAAAAATAACTCATATCAAATGAATATGACAACAAGAATTTCTGGAGGAGTAGGTACTGTATAGGTAGAGGTAGGGTAGGATGCTATATTTATTTTTATTCTCACGATTTAATCGACAGCCCAATGACATATTTTTTTGTCTTTTAATTTTTCAAAAGCCCTGATTGAATTGAATTTCATTTTCTTTGGAACAAGGTCGTTTAAATGTTTTGTTGCAGAGTTTATAACATTTGTATTTGCGCAACAAATTGTTTTAAATCTACATACTTGTAAAATATCAACTGCACAGCTGAGTATTTTTTCTTGCTGTTCCGTTAAAAGTTATGCCTACAAGTTTTCCAACCATTTACATTAATAATTTTCATTTTTTTTTTTTTTTTTAACTTGTATACCTCCCTCCATTATATTACAACAGTAACAAATTTTTGCTTGATATTGTTGCTGGCTCTTAGTTACATTTTCAATATTTTTATTATTATAATGATCGTACATATTCAAAGTAGAGATCAGTTGAAACTTTGATTTATACACGATTACTGAATCAAGTTATTTTTATAGCAAAAAAAAAAAAAAAATTTTTTTTTATAAATTATCTATATTTTACAATTTATGGAAATTTAAAAAATAAATGTGTTAAAAAAGTGAGAATTATTTATCTTTTTTTTTTTTTTTTAATTAAATCATTCATAAATTCTGTTATAAATGAAAATTTTAATAAAGTGAATGTGCTTTCGTCAAAACATTCCAATTACAAAATAAAACCTAAAAGAAAGCATTTACGAAATACTAACGAGAATATACATATAAATGTGAAATCTGAAAAGCTTTTAATAATATTTGAAATAACTACATATGTACGTCAATCGTCATCATACTTTATACAGTGTTTTCCTTTTTTTTTTTAAATTGATGATCGTAATTCGTACAATATATTCACCTTATATAATATAATCTTTCCATCATAAGTGTAGTTGATCAAGTGTAAAGTGCGATTGAACACTTCATTTTCGCCAGGCTTAGTTTTTTTTTTTTTTTTCAAGAACAAATTATCATACATACATACATACATATACTTCAAGATATAGGCGATATCATATGTATACCTTATACACCTACATTTTATTACATACATACGTAAACCGTAAAGATATAATTTTTTTCGTGTATGCAATAGTGTATATCTACGTAGTATGTATGTACATATGTTTTTAACAAAATAAAACATTTTTTTTTGTTATCAGTTATATACATGTAGTGCACCAATAAAGAAAAAAATTATTATAACTTTTGTCATTCTTCATAAATACGTTAACTTATTTTATTTGATTGTTAATTTTGATTGTGTGATTTTAACTATTGTTATTATATCATATAAAAATTCTATTTTATTGTTATTTTTATTCAAGTTTTCGTATATACACATTGTAAAACACATATAAATATTTGAAAATATATCTCATATATATACGTATACCTATTACCTATATATATATATAAAAAACGAAGAATACCTATATATACATTTTTTGTATAAATTAATTTTATCGCGCATGCTTTTCAAAAACGACTTACAATATTATTACAATTGTCATCATCGTCAATTATTATTATTACTATTATTAATTCTTATTAAAATACAAGAAGATTTTGCAGCAAAAGTATATAAAAAAACGAGCGTTCATCAATTCTTTATATCAGTATCATACGAAACGTTTATCGTTCAACATCATAATTTTAATAAATTTTATTTTATTAACAAAATTTTTTATTTAATTTATTTAAATAAATATCAAATAATTATTAAAATTTTTAAATTTATTGAATTAGTGAAATTCATTAAAAATAATAAAAATTTTATTAAACAAAATATTTCTCATATTTTTGAATTCGGTTAAATCAGATTTTTTTTTTGAAAGTGGAAATTTAAAAAAGTAAATAAATAAATCATAAAATTAATTGAAAAAATAAAAAATAATAAAATAAATGTAGAGTGAATTTTTCACACTTGAAATAACAAAAAGCGTTGTGATATTTACAAAAAGTTTGTACATCTTATAATTGTATGTAGTGGTAATTATTTTCAACATTTAGCATATACATAAATGTATATATATATACCAAAATAAATACAAAAGCGGATGTAAAGCACAAGAATATTTTTATTTATATACATATATTTTTTTTTTATCTTATTTCATTTAGATATTTTTATTGAAATGCAAAAATTTTCCTAACTAGAAATTAATTACATTTAATTTCTATGAGAAAACAACAGTTTTATAACACAATAAAATAACGAATATACCTACATTGTATAATGTAGCACGTAATAATAGATTCTAAATTAATTTAGATAATTAATTATGTTACAGATTTTCAAATTTAAATTTTCTGTTAAAAACATTATAATTAAATATTTTTGAAAATTTTGAATTTTTCATTTTATTTTAATTAGACAGAAAATACTATTCAGGCAATTTATTGAAAAAAGTAAAAAAAAAACAAAACAAATTTACTATAAAAGTTCAATACAAATATATCTTATCAAATTTAAATAAAAATCACTCAATGCACAAATGATAATAAGATAGGGGAATCATTCTTTTTGTTGTTATAATCGTATAGAAGCGATTTACAATTAAAATGAAAATAATTCATTTCACAGCTGTAAATATTATCATTTTATGAATATTATTTATTCACGTACACGTAATACAATATTTTAATGATTACAATGTCAATTAACTATTTTAATAGCAGTAAATTAAAATTTGTTTGTATTATGCGTTGTATTTTTGTATGATACATTATAAAACATTCCTATATGTGTATGTATATTTAAATGTAACAGACAGAAAGAAAGAATTCAATAGAGTTTGATAAGAAAAAAATAATAAAAATAAAAATTAATGTAATATTAAAATTTTAAAAATTTTCCCATTTACGTTATCAATATAGAATAAAAAAAAATTATTGTTAATGAATGTTCTATAAAACACGAGAAAAAATATATGAATTGAATTATAAACAAAAAATTGTACACTGAGAAAAAATAAAAAAAAAAACTAAATGAAAAGTAAATCAAAATAAACAAAAATATGTACACAATAATTTAAAATAAATTAATTTTTCAAAAAAAAAAAAATTCCAAATATTTTTCGACAAATTAATAAATAAAAAAATCAAAATATTAACACAGTACATTTTTAAATTATGACTATATAAATTGTTCACAGTTGTCATTAAACGCTTTAAAAAATTCCAAATTTAATAACCATTTCATTACCATTTAATCGTAAATTTATTATAAAAGCGTAATGTGTTCTTTTTCTATTATAGTTGTTGTGAATAAAGTTTAAAAAATTTTTCATTGAATACAATTTACATTTACTATATATATTTTTACAACTAAATAAATTATTAGAGCTATTCGAAATTTATTTTATTAACTCACTTCATTTAAATTAATGTATGATAGATTGTTTTTCTTCTAACGAACAAAACATAATCATTAAACCAAAACAAATGAAAATAATAAAATGATAAAAAGACAAAAACAAATATTATTGTTCATATTTATTTTCCCTGTAAATATTTAGAAAATTTAGCACTAACTCCATGTCAATACTATTTTATATTATTAGTTAAAATTTTTTTACAAATATTTAAGTGAAACGTAAACGTTAAAAATCTCATAAATGTCACATTACATACTCGAATTAAATGCAATTATAATTAAATTTTGCTGTCACAATTATATCAATTTATTATCTATTTTATATTAAGCAAAACAAAATAATGTAATTTCATCGAAGTAAAAACTACATAATTCATAAATGATAATGAATATATGCATTCTTATTGCATATTATATGAATATTTTGAATAAAAAATATTACGTAAAAATATAAAATTAAAATTTTCATGTAATTATATGCAATTAGTATTTTCTTCTTCTCTTACAATATTTCACATATGTATATGTATGTAGGTACATAAAATTAACATCACAATGCATTATGCATTTATTTAATTGATCTATTCCATTATATGTTACCTAAAATATAGTTAACATACATTTATGCAATTTTTTGTATTACAAATATTTTCAAAATTTTTTCTAGAAATGAACTTAATTTTAATTAACAACATTTTAATAAACAGATATCTACATTGTTTTATTATCAATTATTTTTCATGAATTTAGAAAAGTATTAAAATCATTTAAAAGCTAATCTTCATTCTACATCAATAAATTTTAAATTAGCAATTAATGAATTATTCGATTAATACAAAGTTAAATATTTTTCGGTAATCAACCTGAATGACGACATTAAAAAGAGAAAAAAATTTTTTTCTTCAAGTAATATATACATATATGTATGTAGTTCCCATGACTAAAAATAAACTTTGTATTATGAAATACATAATAATGGTAATTATGCATGTATGTGTATATTTGAAAATAAAAATTTAAAAAAATGCCCATTTTGGCCAAAAAAAATGTCAGAAAAGGTTATACATAACTATAGGTTTGTTATTGTAAGTGAAAGTTTTACAATTTTTTTTTCTACTTATCATAATCATACTATACTTCGTAAATTTTTAATATCTGTATCTACCATAAGTATACTGCATACATATTTAATATACTGCATATACATATGTATGTATGTACAAATTTACATTATTAGCATATTATGTAGTTCAAAAATATGCATACATGAATTTTTCATAATGTTTAATTTCCCATTATTATGTCGTTTGGTTCATTTTTTTTTCCTTTTTTCGTTTTTAATTTTGAAATTAACATGATGTTGTATGTTAATGAAATTCATATTTCTAAAAATATCATGTTTTTACATATATTATACATTATACCTGTAAAACGATAACTTAAAAATAACCAAAAATTTTATGTTTATGATAATCATGTAATTTTAATATTTTTATTTCTTTCTTTTTCTGTATAATTCAATTTTCAATTTTTTGAAAATAAATATTTTATATTTAAAGATTTTTTCATATCTTTTAAGTTTAAGGTGAATGTTAAAAAAAAAAAATTAAACCAAAAATTTATTTACTTATCATTCAGTACATATAGATGATTGCTTACATTTGAATTATTTAACATAAAAATTGTAAAGGCTTTTCTTTTTGAAATTAAATTCTATAATTTGTGACATAATTTTTCAAATTTTATGATTTTTGAAAAGAAATCAGTACGATTTTATTCATAAACCTAAAATACCTTAACAATTTTTATCATTTTTGTTAAATTTTTCCACTAAATTGTGACTAATTTTCCTAATTTTGAAATGTATAAAAAGTAATTCATTACTAAAATTTATATCTATAATAAAACATTTAAAAAAAAAATAATAATAATGCACGATATCATGATATGAATGTCACATTATCTTATTTACTTTCTTAATATTTATGTACATATTTAAAAAATTAGAAAAAAAAAGAGTACAAATTTTTTTTCTTGACTTTGGCAAACAAACATGTAAAGAAGAAAAAAAAAAGGCCAAATAACAGAATGATAGAAAAAAAATATGTTTCAACCAAATTTCTTTGGCATAATTATTTGGTTGATAAGAATTTTATTTTGTTGATAAAAAAAATTTCATTAACTAAAGTCAACCGCATCATAATGGATTTTATTGTTTATGTCATAACAATTATTATTATCATTATCATCATAATCAACAACAAATTTCATTAAATATCAACATGCTCATTATAAAATTTTTTTTGTAAGTTCTAGGCTTAAATTGTTTGGTAATCAAAAAATTATAAAAATACGAAAAAAAAATAAATTTGTATTTTTCCTATTTATTTTGTTTGTATGCTTTATAAGATACATACATTGGTGTACACATCTAATTAATATTTCATAAATATCTTAGAAAATCGTGCGCACACATATCGACATAAACATTACTTAATCAAATACGGATATAAAAACAAAAATTAAAAATTTAATATCGCAGCTATATAATTTACCTAACCATATACCTACCTACAATAATTAGATATAATAATTTAAACATATTAATCACTCGAATATCTTATTTAATCATTGAGCATGTTACCAATATGTATATAAGAATTTTTTTTACTTTTCAAGTTTCCGAAATGACACAAAATAAATTTGAGTTTCTTCGTAAAATTTATTTGGAATATTTTAAACATTTTTTTTCTCGTTCTCTATTTTACCTTTTTTAAATGTTTAGAGTACACAAAAATAAATTAATTAGATTTTTTGTTAATCATTTAATAAATTGATAAAAATAACGATAAAACTGTCAATTAGACATGCATTATTTTTTTATAGATCATTCAACTTTTTATAACATTGATTTTTGATGAACTCAAAAATTTTTATTTTCATATTGCATAAACATCAGAAGTATAAATTTTCTCAAAATAAATAAATTTTAATTTTCTTCAGTAAAATTTTTCAATCTATTTTTGGACAATTTTAAATTTTATCACTTAGTTTTGTGTAAATAAAAATAAAATTGTAAGCAAAATAATCCTTAATTTATGTCATCAATTCAATTAACTGGAATTGTAAAAAAATTTATTTATGTGCCTACATCGTTACATATTGAGATAAAAGTAACAAATATACAGATTTTTCTTAGAAATCCCCTTCGTGTTACTACGTATGTCTATCAAATATTACGTAAACTTTGTTTGAAAAATTATTTAAAACGTGATATGCAAAAAATTTTTTGTAAAATTATTATAAAAATGAACAAGTGATATCAGTTGACATGCATTTATTCGTCAGAATTTTCAACAACTTAATTTGAATTTAAATAAATTATGGTTAATTCATTAATATTAAATTGCATAATGTAGATATGTATGTAGTATATTGGTTTATCAATAAAATTTTGAAACTGGTTTCTTAAATCATGAATTACCTACTTACATTTCAAGACACAAAAAAGTGACCTTACTTCGAAATAATATTCAACCCCTTAATAAAATTCTTGTTTTGTAATTTTTTATTTAAAAAAAAAAAAAATTATAAAAATGTTATCCTCAATATGACAAAATTTATGACAGAATTTTAACACATATGTTTTCCATATAATCAGATTAGTAAAGTTTTTCATTTTGTTTAATTTTCTAATTTTTCACTTAAATTTAACACATTTATTTTTCTATAATTATAATAATTATTTAATTATTGTACTTATAATAATTGTATAGTAAAATAAATCACATATTTTTTTGAAAAATTTTCAATGTGTTTGTATAGAAAAAAAAAAACACATAAAAAGTCAGACAAAGATATGTATGTACATATTTGCTTTTTTATATTTTGCAATCAATTAAATTTTATTTAATCATAAATAATAGTTCAAAATAATTTTTGTTTTTATTGTCAATTGAAATTTAATGGTTCATAATATTTTAATTTCCGTTTATCATTTTAAACTAACAAAATAAAAAACAAGAATAAAATTCTATTAAATAAAGACATCAAATAATAAAATTTGAATTGATAAATTTTAAATAAAAAAAAAAAAAAATATTTATTTAGTAAAAATTTCACTAATTACAAAAATTAAAAATAATACAATAAATTGGAATGGTGAAAGAACACAAAAGCTGATGAAAAAACGTGTACAAACGAAATATCCGAATTTTTTTTTCTAAATTTCTTGCGCGTGCAGTTTTTTTTTTCTTTTGTTTATTTTTATATTTTTATTAATATTGAAATTATGTGGTTTAAAAGAAAAAAAATAAGTATTTGAAAAACAAACTGTTGTAATGATCATAGATAATTTTGACATAAAATTTAAAACTTTTTTAATTAAAATTTTAATAAAAATTTCCAAATTTTCTAACTGTTGAAGCATAAAATTATTGAAAAGTTGACCTTTTTAATTGAACTATTTCGTAAAAATGAAATAAAATAAATTTTGTTTATTTTTATTTATTTATGAAAATTTAAATAAAAAATACAATCATTTTACAATGCAAAAATTAAACTTCTTCATATACATAAATGTTTTTATTTTTTTCATTTTAGAATATAAAAATTTTATTATGTATTTACATATGTATGTAAAAATTTTATCAAAAATTAAATCCAATTTAATGTGAACAAATAAATTTTAATTTAAGGATAATATGTTATTATATGTATTTACATTTTGCGTAAATTCAAGGTTGATACATATTAGAGTTTTTAATAAAAACACCTTAATGTATATGCATCCATGATAACATATCCGTTTGTACGTCAATATACCTACATATTTATAACTTGTGACACAAAATGTAATTTTATTTTGTCGCAAAGAATTTACATCATTTTTCACTAATACGTATGGTTTTGATCATTCATATGTACGAGTATTTATATGAAAATTAAAGAAGATAATTTTGATGTTTTTTTTATTTTTTCGTTTTTGACGTCAATGTTAAAAAATATGCGCAATATTTTTCTTTTTCTTGTAGTTTTATTATATTATATGGTGCTATATTATAAAATCTGCATATGTATGTACACTATGTACATATACATATGTACATATTGTATTTCTTTCTTGTTATTTTACAAATAAATTTTATTTATGAAAATTGAGTTCAATAAATTTTTCTTAAAATGCGCATCAGGATAAATTGAAATTCTTTTCAAATTACTTACATTAGTTTTGCTTACATACAGTTTTAATTTTTTTTTTTTTTTACTTATTATAAAAAAAAGAAAAAATTAAAAAAAGGTTATGTGACATATATTATCATATATAATATCACATGTGCAAATAATTTTTTAAATCCCGTGATTTTATACATACATTCATGTAAATATGAATAAAAATAGTACTAAATGAATACTATCAATAATAATAATGTGTAATAACAGGCATGTACATATACCTATGTACTCGTATGTACAGTATTAATAATATTAAGTTTATTTAAAAATAAAAATTTTTCTATTTATCTTCAATTGTTATACTTGAATTTAAATAAATTTCTTTTGCTAAAAATAAATTTTCACAGCTTTATTTTCATAACAAAACACAATTTATATTGTATATCTACATACATACATACATACATCAATAATAAATTCATTCATTCACTTTAATTGAATTATAAAAGCATCATCTTATATCATTATTTTATTGTCCTACTTAAATACAAAAAATTTTAAAACATACATATACATACATACATTGTGTCTGTACATTACACACATTACAAGTTTTTCTATTCCCATTCCTTATCTTTTTAAACTGGGGGAGAGAAAAACAACATTTTACTTAAGACTTTCATGATTTTTATTATTGTTATTCTTATTACATGACAAACACATAAGATTTTATTTATTAATAAATTTATGTTAATGTTTATGCCATGCGCTATCAATTTAATCAAAATTAATTATTCTATCATTCAATTAATCCATTCATAGTTGATAGTTTGACATTAAAATTTACGTTTAAAATATTTTACTACAAAATTGTTGATTTATAAAAGAAAAAGAAATTTTATATAATTAGAAAAATAGACAAGATGTCGGGATTTTGATTTTTCTATTACACAAAAATGATATACATACGTATGTATGTGTATTACAATGTAATAAAACTTTATGTTATAAAAATAATCAGTACAATGTTTATAGAACAAATAAATATAAGTACATACATACGTAATCATTAATGAAGGTTACATCTTACACAACTTAGATTTTCTTTTTTTTTTTTTTTTTAAATTAAAGAATTAAATATGTGGTAATTTTTCCTATTTAAATGAAATTAAAATTTTTATTCTATTTTCATTTGCTTATTTGATTTTATTCTGAATTCTAAAATACTTTTATTCTTGAAAACGCATTCATATCTTATATTCATAATTTTAATAATTATCATATTAAAAACAGTTTTTTCTTTCTATTATTATTTTTTTAAATATTTTTTTCTACTATTTACTTATAAGTGCGTTTAAAATGCCTTTCTCAATGTGTAATTTAATTTTAAAAAAAAGAAATTGTAAAAAAATTTCCTTAACTGATAAAAGGAAATAGAAAATAGAAAACTTTTTTTAGAGTTTCTTAGTTCAATAAACGTTATCTAATCAAAAAGATAGCAATCAAAGCACTTGTAATGATTGACACATGAAGTAAATTAAATAAAAAAATTTATTTGAAAAAAAAAAAAACAAAAAAATCAAGTCATTAAGACAATTTTTTATCTACATTTAATTTTATTATGAAATCTAAACAGATTTTTAATTAATAAACTGTCACATACACGTGTATTGAGTTGTGTATTTGTAATCTATACACGTTCATGTATTTTACATTCAATTGATAAATATCTTTTCAATAGTAAATTAATAGTTGATATCACATTAATTAGCCGTTAAATTTCTAATACGGAAAACGTTATGATAAACTATAGTGAAAATAACTGATTACTAAAGAAATTTTAATTAAAGGCAATTTTCTATGAATTCCAATCAAATTTTGTTTTATTTTTTTTTAACATGCGCAATATAAATTAAATTCTATGTTTTATCAATATAGTTTTATCTAATTAAATCTTTTTTGTAGATTAAAAAGAAGAAAATTTTTTAAAATTTTTAATTCGTGATACGAAATTATTAATGGATTTTAAGAAAATTAAGTAAGGAACTGTTAAAATTTTCATGTACATTTACAGAAAAATTTATGTAAATTTGCAAAAAAAACATACTTACATTTAAATCGATACCAAATATTTAAATTTAAATAATTAAGCAAACTTACTTATCAAAACTGTTAATTAAAAAGCTTTTCGTTGCATTAGTTTAATGTATATACCTATATACATACATAGATCACGTTTAAAATTTGCATAAATGCATTATTCATCCCATATGAAAACGTGACGGAGAACCGTACAAGATACTATAAATAATTTATTTCAAGAAAGAAAAAAAAAGATAAGAATTACTATTAAATTGTTGCGCTATAATTGTCCAATATAATTACATAGTACCAGAAATTCAAATCTACATACATAGTAGGTAACAAAATTTTGTCGTGTGTATCATTGAGAGAATACGGATATATTGATTTATCACATGCAACATGCAATACACACATACATGAATATCAGACATATTTACTTTCATTTATTTACAATTTGTAGCATAATTGATTTTATTTATTTATTTTTTTCAATTTTTATCCAATTAAATTTCCTCATTTATGCAAATTTTCCAATTTACGCTTGATTAACTACCGTCAATTACACCTGTTAAATGTAGATTATAGACCAGAATGCCCAGAATCAGAACAATTTATATAATTTAATGTATTACGTTACGTCTAGAACTTAAATTTATAATAGAACAAAAATGAATTAAACTTAAAATGTGTAAAATTAATTAATAAAAAATTATAAATATTAATTGTACAAGGTCAAAATGTCACATTTTATAAAAATTACTACAGAATGATCATAAGATTATGAATAGTATATGTAATTCACATTATCTATTTTAGACTATGTACTTGGAATTAATAGAGTTAGTAATAGATTCCGAATTCATAAAATTTACTTCCTCAAAAAATAATGATGAATGACGTTATAATAAATAACGAACAATAAATAAATTATTACATAATGTGTTACGTACAAATGCATATCTACGCAATGAGAATGTACAAATTATTAATTTAATTAATTACGTTATCACCTGTATCTGGTGTATAATACAAAAATATAGAGATTAAATTTCTTTGGTACTATGTACTCGTTATTACTTGAATAGACACCTTAAAATAATGTTAGCAAAGTAGAGACCTATAGGGTACGCTTATGTGTACGGAAAAATCATTGTTTTTAGATTTGCGTTTTCTCTTGAATCATAAATAAATTGTAACAAACAATAGTTTTAATTGCTTTTTGTTTTCTTTCATTAACACACGTTCACGTGTAAGTAAATTAATTTACCTTGATTTAATAAGAGTATAAAAAATTTAATCATAATTTCTATCATTCGTACATGTAAAGATAGGCAAGTACACGAGCAAAGATAATCAGAAATTCAAATTAAAAAAGAAATATATGTTGAAAAATTTAATCAAATTTGAATTCTAACAAATTCTAACGATATTTTTTTAAAAATAATATTTAAAATTCGTAATAGCAAAATTTTCTACTACTGTCTTTTCAAGCAACAGATACGTTTTTTCCTTTATTTTGAGATCTCCTGAAACATAAATGCTTGTAATTTGCAACATCAATCATTTTGGTATCGAAATTTCTTTATTCTACTGCATATGTTTTCTTTAAAAATCTTAGAAATTTAATTTTTTCATTTATTTTGTTATTATTTTCAAAATTTATATCACAAAAACATCACAGTAGACACAACAAAATTAGATTAAAATTTATTTTGAAAATTTTCTTTTTTATAATAGATATTTTTTTGTTTTTCTTTTTTTATAATTTCTTCTATACTTTGGTATTTTGATTTTTATATACGTTCGTATAAATTATTAGTAGTGCACCAGAGGGTAAAAATTAGTAAGTAAAAAAAAAAAATAAAAAATAAATGCCATAGCATGAAAGAAAAATATCTTTATGTACATTATGCATATTTTATGTTTGCAAGAAAGTTCCGAAAAAATTATATCATACCATCAAATGCAATTGTACAAAATACAAATTAGAAAAATAAAATTGAAATAAAAAACTCACGTTATTTATTCTAAATTCTCATAATTTGAAAAGTATTTGCACTTTTGCATCGTTTATTTGAATTTCATAAAAAACTTTTCATATACATATCATATGAATATAACTGGAAAAAATTTTTTTTGGTTAATAAATAAATTAAGAAATTAGACATTCGAAAAAGACGAAATCTTGAGAAACACTCATCAGTATTAATTGATTTTTCCTTCATTTCCCACTTTCATATACATACCTACATTTTTATGTTTTTATTTGCGATAAATATTAATATCCTTAGAAATTTAATTTAAATTCGAATTTCAATTATTATTGATATATGAAATTTTTTTAAATTTTGCTTTATACATATTTGTTATAAAAATTTCACACACATCTACATGGCCACACCTGTATAAATAAGTATTCCTACAATTTCCTACAATTTTTAGGAAATTTATTATCAGTAAATACGTCCACAACTTACAAAAGTTATGCGTATGAATGAATTTTATATTCATTTTACGTAATTTTTTAAGTATTTTTCCGAGGAAAGTGTACGTAATAGTTAATACACATGTTTAACTGAATGTCAACTGAAATTATATATTATGTTTTCTACTTATGAAAAATTTAATTGGAGTTTGTATTAGAAATGTGTGTACATATTTACTTTTTCTAGTGTAAATAAATAAAAAATAATTAAGCAAAAAAAAAAAAAAAACAATCGTCTCAACTTTATTTAAATAGACCACATTTTCATATGAAAATCATGGAATTTATTGTCTTGTAAAATATTTGTGATATATTTTATACTTGAAATTTGTATACAATATCTTCATTATGTATTTTGCTTTTTTTTTATTTTTTACAAAAATTTTAAAATTAAGAAAATTTCAAAAATGTTAAAAAAATATTTTTTTACTAATTTTTTTTTTTTTTTTTGTTATCGTTATAATATATTTACTCTACCCCTACTGTCTCAATTTTTTATCATGAAATTATTATTTATTGTATAAATTTGTTTACATTTATGAATAATAAATAACAAAATTACTAATAGTCAATACAAAATGAATACTATCATATTTTTTGATACTATAAATTTTCCTCACTTTACTTTACATAAAATTATTTTTTATTTAATTGCATTATAACAATAATTTTAATTCAAATGATATAATCACAATTGTTTTTTTTTTCTATTCTATATTTTATTTTATCTTTATTTATTTATTAATTTCTATTTTTTTAATGAAGTGCTTTCATTATTCGTTATAAGATCCAATTTATTCAAAATTGATTCAATTGATTTTTCACATAAAATTCGAATAAAATAATTTATAATATGTTAGATACATATATTCAATAAAAATTTAAAAATGACTGATCAATGTGTTGATCATTATTGATCATACATTTTTATTTCTATCTTTTTTTTATCGATTAACTTGCATGATAATTTATTGTTACGTATAGCAAATTCACGTAATTAATGCTACATAAAATATAAAAAAATTCGAATGCATTTTTACTATACTGAATACTCCATACACTAATTCGATGCAGTTAATACCTTACGGGACTATATGTGTTTTTTTCTCTCATAATTTCTAATAAGATCATCTCACGTAGTAGTGTTACCACAATCTATAAAGTTATCATATAATAATAATACTATACGAGATGAATTTTTTAAATATCAATATACAGCGAAGTGAAGTGGTACTACCATTACTTATTTTATGTCATTTCCATAAAAGTTTAACTGCGTCGAATTAGTGTATAGGGTATAGTTGACAATTGCATACAACAAAGTAAACAAAGTAAAATATGTATCAATATTTCAGTAGAAATTTATGTATGTACATATGTATGTTACATGCATGTTTTAATTCTCGAATTTTTTTTTCTCCTTTGTTAATTGAATGTTGATTGCTGATCAATACAACGTGGAAACGTGCTAGTTTTTAGTTTATTGTAAGTTTTTTATACATAGAAAATACATTATATAGGTATGTGCATAATACTGTGATATAATGAATTTAATGAAAATCGACTTGATAACTTATAAAACTGTCAAATTGAATTTTCACTTAATAAAAGTAAATTACAATTAAAAAAACGTTTTTCCTTCATTTTAAATAAAAACGAAATTGATAAGAAATTATTGCCTACATAAATGATAAAAGTATAGCAGTAAATTTTAATGCCAATGACTTTGAAAATTGCTATATGCCATTATTCATTACAATTCAATCAAATATTGATGCTTTACATTCGCTCGTATATTAAAATAAATTTAAAAATAACGATAATAAATAACCAAATATTTTTTGTAACCTGATGTTATTCATTTTTGTTTTTAGTTCTATTCAAATTACACAACGTTTTATTTATTTATCATATAAAAAAATAAAAATAAAAAAGAAATGTATTCAATTATTGGTACAAAACTAAATAATAATATACCATTTCGTATTGGTTTTATATTATTTATAAATTCATTTCGTACAAGTTTAAGTTTTGTTATACAAAACCCACCATCAATATTAACACATTTAAATAATAGTACATTTTACGCTGATACAACATCAGTTGGATATTTTTCATCATTACCACCACCTTGTTTAAGGTAAGTTAATCAATTATGTATATCAGATTTATTTTAAAAAAGGGATCTACAAATATATCATTTTATAATGAATTATTTTTTCCACGTTCAAATTTCAAATTTAATTTATTTTCAACATTTATAAAATTTATATTTGTAAATTTTTCAACGATTTTGGAAATTTTCATATTAAAATTTAAACTAAACTGTTAATTGGTAAGCCTAATTATGACAAGTTAAATAAATGGGAAATACAATATTATTTTCCCTTCTTATAAACATAGATTATCATGTATACTTTGTTTGGATAAATATATTAAAATCGACCTGGTTTTGTTATTGGTGAAAAAAAAGTGAAAATTTCAATGAAAATGGAAAATCACAGGAAAGTCAAAAAATAAGACAAAAAACAGCAAAATCATTCGTATAAGAAAACCATACACTGTTGTCATGACATAATCCCTCATAACTTTTATTTTTTAAGTAATTATATGTATGATCATAAAAACAAGGAGCATTTATATGATCTAAACAAATTTACGTAGGCATATCGTAGTCTAAAAATGGTCTAAAATATCTATTGTTAACGCGATCGACACTTGTGTACATATGCATATATGAACGTGTACTTTATATCTGAATAAATTGTACGTGTACGTAAATGCAACTTTTGCTTTTCAATCAATTTATGATATTCATTATAAACTAATCGGTAAAATATTTGCGGTTACTACATACATTGTAATACCACTAATTTTTGTTTAGTATATTGTAGATGTATATAGATTTGATTTTTTATTTATAATTACGGGCATACCCACAGCTGTTGAGGTGATGTTTGATTGTATTATGTTGTGTTCATGTTTTTTGTTTTGTTTTTTTTATACTTCATTTCTGAGGTAAATGAATGATGGTTCCAAATGAATGATCTTGACTTATTGAAATCACAACAATTTTATAATATGTGTACATAAATCAAAAAATTCAGTACCTTTTAAAGTAAGAAAAAAAAAATATTGTCAGCAATGAAACAGGTATACATATGTACATTGTGTATTTTACATGGATACTTGTACTTTTATGTTACATGATGGTAAAATCAAGAGTAATCAACATACCATAGAGAACACATCACATATGAATCTATAAATGCTCGGTCATGGACTTAACTTGGCCTAAAACTGCCTTTTTTTTGTTTTTTGTTAATTTAAAAAAAAAAAAAAATATCTTTCTAATCTCTGTACATTAACAATAATGTTGTTAATTACATCACATACGAAAACATGATTTTAAATCATTACTTGAATTCCTGTACGTAAGTACATCACAATTAATGTAAAAACAAAAAGGTAAAGCAGTGATTGGTAACAAAAAAAAAAAAAAATGTTATTCGCGTGTATTACACATTTCTGTTTTATTTACAAAGTGATAATGGTAATAATAACATTTTATTTATTTATAATAATTATATTCATTCATTCGTTTTGTGTGGAAAATAAAAATTAAATAGACCTGAAAAATTATTATCAACTTTATTTTTTATTTAATTTTTCTTCCTTTTGTATGTATTTTCCGATTTATTTAAAAACAAAAAATTTTTTTTTTGTTTTTGTTTAAAAACTGATTTTATTTGTATTTCTAAAACATTACGTAATTAAAAAATTGGAAATTCATTTATTTTTATTTTTTTTTTCATAAGGAAGTGAAGAAAAAAAAATATAAATTTCCAGAAAGCATTAAAATTTTTTAAATACATGTACACATGTAGGTATAATGAATGGAGTTTAAAACCATATATGTACTTTTCTAAAGATTTGATTGTTAAGTTAGATTTGATTCACTTCCGTGATAATTATAAGTAGATTTCTTTGTATAAATTAATATATTTTTCATGTATTAAAAATACATAGAAAATAAAAATAACTTCAATCAAATTATTATTTAATAATTTGTTCTAAGTATGTACACATGTAAATTACTTGAAAAATGATGTGATCATCGATGGATTCTTATTTTTTAAACAATTAACTTTAAAATAAAAATTTTTAAAAATTCAATAAAATTACCTGATTAATTGTAGAAACATTAATAACAGTCATTGACATTGACATTCATAAAATATAAGTAAGATATGTTTACAAATGATAAAATCACCATTAATGTTAACACTTTTTTCTTAAACGCACAAAATTATATTGTATGTATGTTTGTAGTCTAGTACTGTTTGCGGTACGTGCCCCATTCATAAATCACAGATTATTGATATGATAAATGTTCAATACGTACAAATGAATATTGCATAAAGAAAAAAAAATGAATAAACAATTTTTTTATTACAAAATAACATTTTACAACTTACTTCTCATTATTTGTTATGTCATAGTCATACATATATACGATTTCTCATAAAAGAGAAAAAGCAAAAATTTACTACTGTTATAATTTACCTTTATGTGCCCTCTACACATGTACATAAATGTACATACATTATTCATTTCAATATTTAATTTACTTATCTTTTTTGCTTGCATACGAATTTTTTTCAGTCATAATGTAAGCACATAAATTTTTTTTTTTTTTTTTTTTGCATAAAAATAACTTGTAAAAAGATTTCATTTACATATGTATTTTATTTTGTAAAATGAAAAACTATTAAAAAAACAAATTATTATATAAAATATTAAATAAAATTTCATACCTTTTATTTACTTTATTTTGAATATTTTTTTTCTTTTTTTTTTCAAATTTTATAGTCAAATCTATTGTTATGGCAAATTATTGGATACAGTACAAATGTCGAAAATCTACGAAGATTCAAAAACCTTCGTAGATATGAGACTTAAAAAGACACCAGATGAAACAATAACAAAATTTCAAAATTTGATTGATACTCATGGTGATAAATTAGAGCCAAAAATTATTAAAGAATTTGTAGAGGTAAAATTAAAATTGTAATTTTTATAATCTAACAATTAAAAAAAATATATATATATGGTAAAAAAATTTTTAAATATTTTTTAATGTGTATATAGAATCATTTTGCTGAACCTGGTGATGAATTTGAAGATTGGACACCAAGTGATTGGAAAGAAAAACCACGTTTCTTAGACTTAATACGTGATCCAGATCTAAGACAATGGGGTAGTGATTTAAATAATATATGGAAAATTTTAGGACGTAAAATGATTGATGACGTTGGAAAGAATCCAGATCATTATTCAATTATTCATATTGATCATCCAGTAATAATACCTGGTGGACGTTTTAGAGAATTCTATTATTGGGATTCATATTGGATAATACGTGGTTTATTATATTCTGAAATGTATCAAACAGCACATGGTATGCTACAAAATTTCCTATCAATAATTGAACGTTACGGTTTTATACCGAATGGTGGACGTATTTACTATTCAAAAAGATCACAACCACCATTATTAGCAGCAATGATAAAAGCTTACGTTGAAGTAACTGGTGATGATAAATTTGCAATAAATTCCGTTAAAACATTAGAACACGAATTCCAATTTTGGATGAATAATCATACAGTCGAAGTAAAAGGACATTTTCTAGCAACTTATGGAGATAAATCTAGTGGTCCAAGGCCAGAATCATATCGTGAAGATATACTAACATCAACTGCATTTGACAATGAAGAGGCTAAACAAGAACATTATTCTGAATTGAAAGCAGCTGCCGAATCTGGTATGGATTTTACAAGTCGTTGGTTCATAAATGATAAAGGCACTAACGAGGGATCATTAAAAGACACTAAAACAAGATCAATTATTCCAGTTGAATTGAATGCAATTCTATTTTGGAATGCAAATATTATTGCTGAATTCTATACAAAAGCTGGTGATCTTGTTAAAGCAGCCGAATATCAAAAAAAAGCAAGAGAAGTTTACGATGCTATACAAGCAGTTTTGTGGCATGAAGATATTGGTGCATGGCTTGATTATGATATATTAAATAGTAAACGACGTGAATACTTCACACCTACAAATCTATCACCATTATGGATGAAATGTTATGATATCTCGAATTCTGAAACGATTTCCAAACACGTATTACGCTATATAAACAATACCGGTATTGACAACTATCCTGGTGGCGTACCCAACACCTTAAACCGTACTGGAGAACAATGGGATTTCCCGAATGTATGGCCACCAATGCAATATATGTTAATTGTAGGCTTAAATAATTTAGGTACTCCAGAAGCTAAAGAATTAGCATTAAAATGGGCAACGAGATGGGTACAATCAAATTTTGAAGCATACAAAGATTCAAGAAGTATGTTTGAAAAGGTAATTAAAATGCACTGAAAATTTTGATTTTTTTTTTTTTTTTTTTTTTTTTTGTTTTTAATATTATTGTACTATGATTAATTGATGTCTTTATTTGTTTACAGTACGATGCTGAACATTTTGGTGGTCATGGTGGAGGCGGTGAATATGAAACACAATTAGGTTTTGGTTGGTCAAATGGTGTCATTATTGAATTATTAGCAACATATGGTCACATTTTAACACCAGCATCATCAGGTCGGTTAGAAAATTTAAACAGTGTTAATTATCAAGAAAAACAAAACTAATTTTTTTTTTAAAAATGCAATAATGATACATAAAAAATAGTAATCAAACAACAACAATTATACAACAGTAATAATTGCGAAAAAAGAACAAGAAATCAAAATCATCATTATATTTCATCACCTGTAAACACACAGAATATATCAACAAAAATTGTTTACAAATACAAACAACGACATACAAAAACAACATAATCACAATTTATCATAAAATTTCATTATTCCATACATATTACACAAATGCACATTACATTTTCTATAAAAACAAAAAGAAAAAAATAAAAAATAAGAAAAGTAACATCAAGCATTTTAATTTAAAAAAATGTTTTATATTTACAATTTTTACATACCGTTTTATATACAATCTTCTCTATTACATACACGAACTTTGTGTGTGTACAATAGTATTAAAAAATAGTAACAGCTGTGCTTCATATATGTGTAATCATCTGCCGAAATATTTGTGCTTTACATTTATAATTATTTGTTGTTATTATTGTTTATTTGCAATAATGTTAAAACAAAAAAAGAATAAAAAAATAAAATTCATTCATACACAAAAAATGCTTATAACTCGTCTGAATAAAATTAAAATATAAACTTATCACAAATTTAATTAAAAACAAACAATGGAAAATAAAAAATAAACTAATAATAATTACACAAAAAAGAAATAAAATTCAAAAAAAAAAACAACAAATTGGCTATTAAAAAAAAAAGTAAGAATTTAAAATTTTGTGATATATTTATGTGAATGTTAAAAATTAAAGAGAAAAGATACCATCATCATTTGCTGCTAAACCAGAAAAAATTTTAATGAATTGATAGAAAAAATTTTGAAAAAATCAAAATAAGACATCAAATGTAAAAAATTTTATTCATGATGAATGGATGTTGAGACATTTTTTTAATCATATAAATTGTATACGTATAGTAATTTATCTACATTCAAACTGTTATTTGTAATATTTATAATTTAAATAACATTTGAATATCGTCATAATTTGTTTTCGTCACAAAAAAATCTGAAATTGAACTGAAATATACACAAAACTGAACAAAAAACTGAAAACAGAAAAAGCATTGAAATTATAAGAAAAGAAAAATTTTACCTTAAATTATCATAAACAATTTTTTGTCTTATTAAAATTGTTTATGCATGATTATACATTAACCATTATACATTTACATTTATAATGTACATACATAAAACTATGTTTTATTGTTGTGTAATTATCATTTGTAATTCTTCAACGAAATAAAATTTAAAAAAAAATAATAATATAAAATAAAATTCGTATGTATGTGTTTTTGGTGGAGGAAGCTCTTAATTCATTCCAAGTGTTAAAATGAGTAAGTGTGTTTATTTTTTAAACAAGTTTCATTCATATTTTATTTAATTTATTTGTTTTCCTTTTCTTTATAATTTTGTTTTTCTATTTTCTGAAAAAAAAAAAAATCATAAATGTAATTAATTGTAGTGTATCCTGTAGTAAAGTTTTTGTTTTTATTCATTTTTTCTTATACAATTATTTCTTAAAATTTTATTACAACTTCCACATAATATTTTATAGTTTTTTATTTTATTTATTTTTAACGTATAAATGTACAAAATATTTCATGTCCTTTTATTAAATTTATTTATTTATTTACTTTTTTTTTGTTTCAATTTTTTAAATAATTATACAGGTAGTAGCAGTTCAATTATGACGAAATATATCTATAGTGGCATTGCAGCAACAATTCTAGCAATTTTGACCACAACTGTCGGACGATATATATGGTGAGGTAAGAACATTGTCAACTTTGTTTTATTTTGTTACTTATTAAGTTATTTTTTGGTCCTATAAAATAATTTTTTTCTTTTTTCTGTACAGAGTCCAGTTAAATCAAAAAAAAAAATGTAGATCGTTTTTTCAACAACATAACATCATTTTGTATACATTTTTCAACATCATCGAATTCATCATCACTAATATTTTTTTCGATGTTTTATTTTCATATTTTATTTTGATTTTTTCACTTTTCCTTGAAAAGCATTAATGTGATTTTAGAAATGTTTTTGATTTTCTTTTTATTTCTGATTTATAATGAAATAACAAAGAAAAATACAAAAAAAAAAAAATAGATTGTATATTAATTAAATTAAAAATAATAAAAATGAATGTAGTAAAGAAGTTAAAAAAGGAAATAAGAAAGCACACAATGACTAAATTTTAAAAAAAATTAAATTAATTTTTCTTTCACATTTTTTGTTTTTGTAGTATGTAATAGAACGTTATAACAAATAGTAATAGTGTTTTTTGTTTGATTTTTTTCAATTATTGTTTTTCATTTTTTGTGTTTTTTTTTTCCTTAATTTTTATGTGAAAAAAAATGTTATTGAAATAATTTATCTTATATGTACAATGAAGAAAACAATAACAGTTTTTATTTAATAAGGTTAATTTCACTCATTCATATATAGAACGTCTGACAAACAAATTATATTATTTGTACTGCATATGCCATATATGCCTTTATATTTCATTAGTTTAAAATAAATAATCATTTACAATATGTATAATGTACAAAAATATATGAAAAGTAAAATGTATGCAAATACGTTTGCATTGTAAGGTTTAAATTAATTTATTACTTCTAAGTACGTATAATTAAAAATCGTATTTGCATGCATTCAAGATGTTAATACATGATAATTTGTCAATGATAGACGATCAATAATGAATGAATAATAAGCAAAAAGTGATTTGTATTTTTATTAAAATTAATTTAAATTGATTATTTTTATTAATTAGTTGCATTCCTAAATGTGAAAAATAAAAATATAAAAACAAAAAAAAAAAAAAAAATTTAAATTTAAAAAGAAGTTAATTATAATGTATTGCATTTAGAATGTTAGTTACATTTGCTTTTTTGTTAAATACGAATTTAAATATTTAAATCTAAAAATAAAAAAATAAATAAACAATTTTATTATTATAATGTTTATTTTTTTGTTTTGTGTGAGTTTTGTTTTTATTAAATATTTATTGTATTTTAAAATAATCAAATTTTAAGTACTTTTCAGGAGTTTGTAATAAAAATTAAAATATTCTTGTTTTTTTCTTTATGAAAATAGATAGTACAAGAAAAAAAAAATTTAAAAAATTAAAAAATGTACAAATAAAATAAAAAATATTTTTCTCCATTAACTGCCATATAAGTTTAATTGGAATAAAAAAAATTGATCATGTAAACAACTTTTTCTTTGTATCAAATCTTTAATTCCAATTAAAAAGAAAAAAAACAAAATTGAATTGTATACAAAAATAATAAAACCACAGACTCCAACTTGAAGTACTTAAAAATTAAATAAATATTTTTATTTTTGAATTTTAGTCTTAATTTAATTTTCTTTTTGTTTTAAATTTTATGTATTTTAAAAAATATAGAAAAAAATTTAGTTTTTAACAAAAGAGAGAAAAAATAAACGCACAAATAAGAATATTTAAATTTAATTATTTAATTAATGTGGAATAAAGCTTTATATAGAATTATTTAATATAATTCATTTTGCACTTTGTAATTTGTTCTATTTTTAATTTTTTTTTAACGTATTGTCTATTTTACGTGAATAAATTTAATTTATATTAATTTGTCTTCCGAAGTGAAATTTATATTTTCACTTAGAATTTTATGAACTTTAATGAAATTTTAAAAATATTCCTCATCCTCAACAAAATTACATATTTCTTTAGATATTTTGCTACTTTGCTATAAAAACTAACAAATTTTCAATTCATTTCTTAATTTTTCTTTTTCTAATTAATCATTAACACATTTCTAAATTTTAAAATATTATTGCCTATTTGTTAAAATATTTATTCACGATAATATACATAATTATTTGTAAATGACAAAAAATGTTATATTTACTTTGCAGTATTATTTAATAACGTATACAGAGATATTTTATTATAAAAACAAAAATAAAATTCTCTATTTATTATGTATATGTATAAATATGAATTATGTAATTGCAATATTCATTTTTATTTATTTAAAGCAAATTTTTGTTAATTTTTTCCCCGTTTTTCATTTTAAATGAAACTGTATCCTCGCTATTTATTGTTTATAATTTTTTAATAATTAAAAAAAATGAAAATAAAAATAGAAAATCACTTCTATTTGAAAAAAATGACTTCTTATTTGTGTGTTTGGCTTTTAATGAAAAAATATTAGTTTTCATTTGCAGTTAGTAATTACTTAAATTTAGTAAATTTTAAGTTAATTAGTGACCATCGTAATATGATCACATTAAATTAAGTTTTTAAATAAAAAAAAAAAAATTTAAGTGAAATATTCCCTTTGCGTATACAAGCACTATGATGCCGAAATTTGAAAATTGACAAAAAAAAAAAAAAAAAAATATTACATGTACATTGTACGCGTTTAGATATAAGAGAAACAAAATTATATATATAAAAAAAATATTTTTTGATTTAAAATTAGATAATTATTAAATAATTTTTATTATTAATAGAGCTTACTCTAAGGTCAACTAGTATTCGATTTTTAAAATGTGAGAAATTACCATTAAAAAAAGAAGATAAACAAATAAATGTTAAAAAAGAATATATAAAAGTAAAACCATTACATTTTATTATATAGATATATTAGTATATTTTTTTTAGTTTTTATTTTTCTTGTGTGTAATTCATAATTTATGAGGAAATTAATAAATAAAAATGATTTTATGTTTCGAATGAAATAAAAAAAATCAATGTTTTTTTGGAGTTTTTTTTTTACTAATATACTAATTTACATGTTAAAAATAGTCATACATGACTAATTCATTACATACGTTTTAAAGCATTTGAAATTATTTGATTGTATGTACCCAAATTTTCAAAAATGTATAAAAATAAGGTAAAAATTTCCACAAATAAATGCTCTTTCTAAAGTAAAAAACAATTTAGATTCAATACATTCATGTAATACTAACATGAGATACATTATTCATATTTGAATAAATTTTCGAAGTACCGTGCTTAAATACTCACTTTCTTTACAGGAAAGCATGGAGGAATTAAAATAATTCTGAGAAATTTCCAAAAATTATAATGGACTTTAGGCAATCGATAAAACTTCAAATAATTAAAAAAATGTATAATCTTTATATTTTTTATTATATAAATACATAAAATTTAGTTTATACAAGACCAACAAAAATATTTCGTTTTTTTTTTTTTCAATGTTATATTTTTATAATATTCGATTTCCTTGAATATTAATTTGATTATTTATTTTAATTTTTTGTTGTCGTTTCTTTTCTTCCTTGAATGCCTCTGCATTTGCCTTCTTTTCAATACGTCTTTCAGATCTATATTCTTTTAGTAATCGTTTTCTTTCTTTCTTCTCTTCAGAAGATTCATCTTTTGGACGTATCGATAGTACACTTAACGTTGATATTATGGATTTCTCACAAAGTGATTTAGGACCATTTAATTTTTGCTCTCCACTATTATTTTCCATATCTAATTTTGCTAATGTTTTTAATGTTAGTTTATCGTTTACATTACCACTTTTTAGAACGTTCATTGGAATTCCAGTTTTTGGATTTATTTCAATTTTTTGCTTTTGCTGCTTTTGTTTTAATGGTTCTTCTATTAATTTTGGATGATTATAAATATTCGAATATTTTGATAATATACTTTCGCAATCCCATTTTTTACGTTTCTCATCCTCAACTTCCATTTCAACTAATTCTTCTTCATCATTATCTTCTTCGCCATTTTCTTCTAAATATTTTTTTAATCGTTCTTTATCCCATTCTTTATTATATTTATCGTATTCAGTTTTCTTTTTGAACAGGCGATAACATTCAAGGACCATTGGATGTTTTTGTTCAATATTGCCCTCAATACTTTCCATATCTAATGCTCCAATTTCTGGATCATCATACTGTGCATAAAATTTTTCAAATCGTTCATCTAATAATTGCAATTGCTCATTTCTACGTATGACACTGCTTGTTAATGAATATTCGGTAAAACGTGATTTTGTTTCGACATCATTGAAATTTTTCTCTTCTCTCATTAGAGGACCTAAGCGATCCAATAATTCATCATCTTCAATATCATCATCATCATCATACATTGGCCCATTCGAATCAACATCACTTTCATCAAAACCTTCATTCTCCTCTTTGCAATCATCATCTTCATTTCCCATTGCCTTTGAAACGAAATCATCTTCTAACTGATTGTTAGGATTATCGAAATCGAAATCATCATCCAAAGCAGCAACTACATCTGGATCCCAATCTGGTTTTGGTCCTGGACATGGTGCAGCCTTGTTTAACATACCCACATCTTCTTCAAAATCTGTTGCAAAAACTGAACTTGGTAATTGAATTTGTGATGAATTTGTTTTTTGATTATCTTTTGATTTTTGCTGATTTGGTGTTTGTACATATTCCCAAACGACTTCTTTGGCCACGGGTTCACGTAAATGTTGTAAATAATCGTAATCATCATCATATAAAATACCAAATTTACGTTGCTCTTTTTTACGCTTTTCAACGTCAGATTGTGATTTCGGTTTTGCTTCAACAAGAACATGTTGTGGTGCTGTTTCGTCAGCAATCAAAGGATCACGTTGACTTCTATGAACCAAATGAAAAGTTACGGCATTCTTCCGATCAATAAATTTCTTTTTGTTTTTACCCTTTAACAGATAGAATAAATTATTTTAATTTATTTTTAATAACAATTTCACGTGATTTGTTCTATATTTACCATTTTTACTTAATTATTTTTGATTTTGCATCAATTTATCTTTAACAATTTATTGTACAATCAACAATGTGAATGATCAATGCAGTGGATGGAACTGTCAAAACTTAAAAGTTAAAATGAGTGAAATATTGGTTAAAATAAAATCACCCACGAACGACAGGTAAGAAATACATCAATAAAATGTCACATAAAGATGGCGTAACTTTCACGTAGAAAAAAATTAGTTTTATTTATTTTAATTTTATAAAAAAATCTCACACTGAAAAGGTGCTTTGAATCGAATGCATGATTGGATCACAATTAATGATGATCACACCCCACAGATAGTCCAACGAATTTCTGTTATGTTATACATGAGTGTAAGGTCTTAATTTCTTATTGGCCTAATTCATAAAATTAGAAATATGATTTTTAAAAAAAAACATAATTTACTGTTTCTTTGCTCATTTTGTTTTTTAATATCTTTTTTTCTTTAG
The DNA here is from genome assembly GCA_963971155.1 of Anthrax anthrax. Lineage (NCBI taxonomy): Eukaryota > Metazoa > Arthropoda > Insecta > Diptera > Bombyliidae > Anthrax > Anthrax anthrax. The sequence goes on along the minus strand of OZ020118.1, from coordinate 5,094,454 downwards.
TTTTTAACAATATTTTATAGTAGTATCATAAATGTATACAAAATATCAAATTATAATTCTTATTTATTTTTACACTTAAATCAAATAACATTTTTAATTTAAAAATTACGAACTAACCACCATACACAATCTGATCATTAGATAAAATAGCATAGCTTACATTTATAATCATTTGTCACACTGTAAGGAACTGTTATCAGTATCTTCATTACATCCACCAATTAATTCTCCACTATCATCGACCTCAGGAATAGCTGGCAAAGATGATGTTGAATTTCTTCTACTTAAATGCAAAGGACTGTTACTACCATTATTATTGTGATTCGAGTTAAATGTTGATGTAATTGGTACATTAAATACTATTTTAGATTCATCTGCTTCTAATTCAGATTCTGTATTAATTTCTTTATTTGCATCAATTTCCTGATTATTGTTTTGTGTATCAATAATTGGCTGAAAATCATCTGATACCTGTACCGGTTGTTGTCTTTGAGCCATTTGTTGTTGAAATAATTGCGGTTTTTGTAGATAATTAGCTGGAATTATACCTGATGTTTCATCATTTGTTGTTGCTAATACCCAACCACTATTTAATAGATTATGAGTGTTTTGCACTTCTCTTGGTGCAACTAAAATTACTTGTCCAGCACGTACTGTTAATTCAGATGGATTTTGAGCATTAAAATCATATAAAACGCATGTACGTATAGGTCGTACCCAAGTTTTTGGATTTCGTGCTTAAATATGAAAAGAAAAATAAATGAAAATTGATTTATTTTGCTAAAGCATTTGATTTTCTATTAAAAAAAAAAAAAAATGAAATTTCTAATTGATAAGAAAACTAATTTCATTTTTTATATTTTGTTTTTATTATTTTTGTTTCTAGGCTTATGAAGGTCATCAAAATGTTGCTTTTAATATTTTTTTTTTAAATTACATTCAATTAAATAAACAAGTAAATTATCAAAATCATATTAACTTCAAAACACAATAAACCGCACATAAAATATAAATGATTTTTTCCACTAACATTCTTTTACTTTTTTTCTGCCTTTATGAATAAACATAAAATAAATAAAAACAAAATCGTTGATACCTACATTAATGTATATAATACCAGATTGATAAGAAATAATATATAAACGTCATCACGTTATCATCGTAATGATTAGTGAATTTAAATTATTTTTTTATAAATATGCATTGTATGTATAAATTTCTCTTGTATGGTTTATTTCGATAACAATGTTGATGATGAAATATTATTGAAAATTTATAATTCGGGACACATATGGTATGTATGTGAATTAAAGAAAAAGATAAATTTTTTAAAACTTACATTCTTGTTGAGCTGTATTTGCAATATTTCCAATTAATTTCATTATCACATACGGTGCCGTAAATATGAATGTAATAAATATAAGAATTGGCCAAGGTGATTGACTTCTAATATGTGAAGGTATTGTTGGTGGTATATTACTTCCACTAGCTGCGTGTGAAGTAGCAGCTGCAAAAGCTTCATTGAAAATGGAACCTGAAGGATCTATTTTAGATAAACGTAACCAATAAAGAAGCCTAAAACAAAATGAAATGAATTTTCTTTTAGTTTTTAAAAATTATCTTTACAATTAGCAAGGGAATAAACTTTATTCCCTAATAAAAGGAATAAATTTTATTTACTTTTTATAAATCCATTCTAAAGCTCTGCATATTGCAAATGTTTGCCAAAATTGTGCAAAAACTCCACGTAATCTACCGAAATTTGCTGCAACACCTAATATTGCACGGAATGAACTTGTTATTGCGAAAAATGTTGAATCCAACATTGCTGCTATATTCCCGATAGCTGCTACTAATGATTCAATACTTTGAAATGCTGGTCGTGAACTTTCTTCAGCTAAACGAATGAATTGATTTTCTGGATCATTTGGATTTGAATACATTCCACCAGTACCAAAACGGTTAAATGGTCCATATCCACCGTATCCTCCATATCCTCCGTATCCAGTAAACCCCCCATAACCAGCATAACCTAGTCCTGTTCCTAAGCCTCCTAATCCATACGGATTTGATAACATACTAGTACCAATACCACCTAAACGATTTCCATAAGACATTGGAGACTGAGCTGACTGTGAAGATTGAAACGGTGATGGAGGAATGGGTGGTGGTAGCTGTGAAGAAGGAACATTACCACCACCAACGGTAGTTGATGTTCTCTCTGTTGCAGTCAATCCTGAAAGTGATCTAACATTTCCAAATGGTGTTTGCATCACTCTTGTACTACTTTGTAAACGAGGCTCATTTAAAACTGCACTACGATAATTTGCTGTATAATAATCAGGCATTCTGTATTAATTTCAATTACTATTTTCAATTGTGATCTATCTCCTTTTTATATTAACATTTAAATTTTGAAGAGCAAATTTTACATTATTCAGATTTTTTTTATCACTAATATCACAAATTACTTTATTTTCTTGCAAAAAACAAAAAACAAAAGAAAAGTGAAAATCAGGAAACACCTCTGTAGAAACGTATTAATTAAGATTTCAGATTTGACATTTTATTTTGTCAGATGATTTTGTAAAGAAACAAAAAAATAGTAATCAAAAACCTTTGAACTTTAGACCAAATTCTATCAAAATAATAAATAATCAACAAACCAACTAATCCAGTTTTCTTTTTACATGAGACATTTTTCGAAATTCGAATAAAACGAATTCGGTTGAAGATGTCACTTGATCATTTTTAACGGAAATTTATACCAACTCAAATAAAAAAAAAAGTTAAAATATATTAAAAAATTTTAAATTAAAATGCTCATTACTTCAAACTTCAATGAAATGTTCAAGAAAACTCATAACCGTAGTTTATAGAAACAAAAGAACCAGTGATACAGTTTTCCAAAACTTAAAAGCATTATTACACGTTCGAAAAAAACATTTTAATTAATTCTAAAAAGTATTAAAAAGCATCAAATAAAAGCAGTATCAAATATTAAAAAGCAGTAAAAATACTGTAATCGCAGCAAAACGATAGCACTCTAAATTGAACAAAGCTAATTAATAGTTCCATTATTTTCCATTTTTTAATAGGCGCTTTTGTAGCTAGACAATTTTTTGAACACCCACACACAAACACGTATGCATTCACTACCGCAAAAGTTTTGCAGTATCAAATATCAATAAACACTCAATTTGAACTGTCAATTTTAAATGTTGTCATTTTTAAGAAAAAATTCGGCAAAATATTTGTTTTTTGTTTACATCAATTAAAAAGAAAATAACACAATTTTTATTTTTACAAAATTTGATATAAACTTGTTTTACAAAAAAGAAATAAATTATACAACATTTAAAGTGAAATAAATGGAAAATTATGATATAACAACATTAAGAGAATGGGCACCTCTAACAGAAGTGTTAGAGAAAATACCAAGTCGAATACAAAAAGGTTTATTTTCAAATGATTTAAATATAACATGTATTGATGTAATACCAGAATTTATAGCTCTTGGTACTGATGCTGGTATCGTATTTTGGTATAATCGATACAATGGTGATGTGCAAAAATTAAGAGCTGAGGTAAATAATTGAAAAATTGTAATTTCAAAAATATAAAAATATAAAATGCAGATGTATGAGTCATACAAAAAAAAAAAAAAAAAACATCCCCTATTTTTTAATAGCTGTTTTATACGTAAAATTATTTTGTATTTGGATGTTATGTAGGTATCTGCATCATTAACATGCGTCAAAATTGTGTCATCTGTAGAGTATATGGTTGCAGCTGGTAGCACAAATGGACAAGTTAGCATATTCCAAATACAAAAGGATATACCAGAAGATCTTAATTTAGTAGTACCATTAGTTAAATCGAAACCAATTGAACGCTATACAATTCGAGATTTACATAAATCGGCAGTAACATGTTGTGAATGGTCAAAAAATGGTATGAGATTATATTCAGGTGATAAACAAGGCGTTGTTGTTCAAACTGAATTTGATTATCAAGCGGTAAGCATTGCACCTAATTTTTAAAATTTTTCAAATTAGTTTTCATTTAAAGACAAATGAAAAATTTTTTTCTTTTTTTCTTTAAATTCCAGCATTTGAGTAAATCAACAGAAATTTTAAATGAAGCATTTGGTATTGTTCAATTAAATGTATATCAATCATATCTAATCGTTTCAACAATTTATCGTTCAATTATATGTAAACGTGAACAACAACAAAAGCAACAAACCAGTAGTAATAGTAAATGGAAGATTATACAAATTGGTAAGAAAGATCGAAAAATTTTACATGAATTTGGTGCTGCATTTCGTGATACAACAATTAATAATACAATAAATAGTCCACAAATAGTGTGTAGTCGTCCTGGTTTACGTTTATGGTTATCTGATATTAATGGTAATGTTGAAAAGACATTAATTTATAAAGATACGATTACTTCAAAACCATTGTGGAATATTCCGTTATTGAATCCGATAAAAAATTTCATACCAAAACCTTTGATAAATTTTGGTAAAATACTTATGCTCACAAGAAATTACGTGATCACATATGATGATACACTGTTAGTAATTTTGAATATTGAGAAATTATGTATTGAAGCGATTGCAAAAGGTTTTCGAAAAATTCTAAATGTTAGCATATGTGGTAAAGAAATTTTCGTTTTAGAAGGAACAAGAAGTATAATACGAATATCGACATGCCCAGAACCTCCAAGTAAAACAGCAAAAATCATATTTAATCCGTTATTACCACCTCCCATACCAACTTTAAGTTGTACAAGACTGGAAACACCAATCGAATTTGAATCAGAAGATGATGTAATTACTAATGCCGAAGAATGCTTTGAATTGCCGCCAATTGAACAAATTGATCTAGATATTCCAATACAAACAGAAATATTAAGTTATGATCGTGATTCACCGACAACACAAAAAAATAAACTTTTTATAGAACAAAATCGTCGTATAGAAATTTTTGATAAAATAAATGAAATGAAATTTGATGATTCGATTTTGTATCGAAGTGGTGTGGGTAAAAAGCATAGAAAACATTCAAGAACTGATAGCGAAAATGCCCATAAAAAAAAATCTAAAAATGGAATAGTAGAAATTGGACAAACTGCAAAAGAATTAGATGAATCCATTTCGTCATCGATACTATCAACTTCATCATCAATAACAACCGAAGATGATATTATTTCAGAATCAAAAATAAACAAAAAAATCGAATTAACGACAAAACCACTGTCGATGGCAGCCAGTTTTTGTAGTGACAACTGTATCGTACCAGACCTTCGTTCTCCAGATACAATTAAACGTGTTTTAGAACCAAAAGAAAAGGCTTTAGCTGAAGTTTTAGATTTAGAGCCGGTCAAATTAATTGAAATTAGTGAAGAAGACTTAAAGAAAGCAACAGAAGAAATAGAAAAATCAAATATGGGTACAGCAACAAAACTACCAATTTTACAATATCCAATTAATTATCCTTTTACGACGAATGTTGAAAATTCTGGAGTGCAAACAACACCACGTAAAAAACTTCATTTCATTACTGAAAATGATTCCATTAAGAATTTTAAAGATGAAAATGATGGTACAGAATGTTGTAGTATAGCTACACCTAGTACTAGTAAAAATCAAAATAATAAATTACACACTGCCGATGAAATGAATTTATGTAAAAATTTTGATCGAAATATTATGATACAGTCAGATTGTACGAATAATACGAGCGTTCATGATATTTTAACTGACAAAGATAAAATGATTAAATCACTGCAATTCGTTAAATGTAATATAAATGATAATGATATCTCACCAAATGTTCCTGATATTAAACAATTTCCAGAATTCATGAAAATACCATCACTGTGGAATGAAAAAGTTGAAAGAATCGATTGTATTAATACTACAAATATTGTTACAAATACTGATGAACATGAGCAATCTGATTCTCAAACGTCTGGAGATTGGGAATTCGTTGATTAAAAATAATAATAGGAACATTAAATAAATAAAATATAAATCATTGTTCAGAAGAAAAAAAAACATTATGGCTATGATGAAATCATTAATTTTAGAGTGCTGTGCGCATTATTTGCTTCTATCGTATTAATTTAGTCAATCGTGGGGTATAACTTGTATGTTTGTTTATTAACAGGGAGGGAGTACTTTACATCATTTTTATTTTAATTTCAAGTTTTAGATTAGATTTTTGTGGAGATCTTGTAAAACAAGACTCAAAGTGGATAAAACTATGTATCCTTTTACATAAAATATTATCTTACAGGTTTGATCACTATGGCAGTATTTAGTTTTCCTCTTCCATTCTTTATTTTATTATTTTTTTCTTTAGATTTTATTATTATTATTTTTTTAATTTAATGTTTTTCTTTTTGTTTGTTTTTTTTTTTTTGTTTTATACATAAATCTAGGAACATTAGAATTAATGAAATTTTACCCTTTATATTTGAGAACGCCAAGACAGAGCCATTTGAAATTTACTTTTGAACCCAGATAATAATTGCGGTCTAAATAAATGGTTTACCTCTGGAACTCTCAATTCCAAAAATTTAAAATTAAACATTCCATTATTAACATTCAGCAATGATTAATTCAGTTAAGAATGTGATTGCAGTTTCTATCCTTTAAAAAATGCTCTCTAAATTAGTTAAAAAAACAAATCGATTGGAAAACGTTTGCATAAACGTTACATAATCGTACATAAAAACGTTTTTATACAATATTTTAAAATCATTCCTAAAATGAAAATATAAATTAGATATAGTATTAAAAAAAAAAATAATTAATCGTTATTAAAATCCTAGATTTATTTAACATTATTTATTGTTTATTTAATTGTGAAAGCAAAATTTAAATTTTTTTTTTTAAATTGCAATTCTTACATTATAATGTTTTATATAATGAACTAATAACATAATTGTTATTAGACTTATATGTATTTGAATTTATAAAGATATGTTTATCGGTGATATTTTTTAAAATGTTTTTTGTTAAATTTTTTGTTTTATAATTTTTCTTTGTTTTTTTTTCTTTTTTTTTTTAAATATAGATATACTAGTAACTAGTACCTTCATATTATATCATATAATGTTGTGAATTTAGATCACTTGTGTTGTGCATCGCATTGTATTCATTTGTTTTTTTTTTTTTTTCATATAAAATATATTTACAGATTTATAATATTACACGTATTTTTTTTATATTAGAAGAATATATTTTAAGAATTTTTTTCTTTTTGTATATATTCATATTCTATTTTTTATTTTTTTTGTTTATACATATGTAAAATAAAAAATAAACAATTAAAACTTTATGACATTTTTTTTAGTTGTTATCAGTTATATACAAAATTATAAATGAATATCACAAAAAAAAAAAAAAAAGAATAAAATATGAATACCAATTGAAAGAGAAAAAATTTATCTCTGCATTTTATTTGAATTAAAATCCGAATATATACCATGTACTATGTATTGTAATGATATAATTTTAATTAAAGAGAAAATATGATTATGATATGGCATAAGAAAGTTAAAAATATTATTTTAAAATTTCATATTTTAAAAAGTACATATGTATTTAAAAATACAAAATTATAATTTAATTATAATATCTAATATTTAAAATGGGAATGAAAAACATTTAAAATAAAAATGCACCAAAGTTTATTCATATTACGAAATTATTCAAAAAACAAAAACAAAATATATTGATTGTATGTATATTTAAAGAAAAAAAAAAAATAGTGTTTTAATTAAATGTTAAATTCCCCTAAAATAGTAGCTAAGAACATTCGATACATCTGCATAACTTTACTTGTAATTTAATTTAACATCTCCATGTTATAGTTAAAACCAAACACTGTTTTAAAATCTTGTTTCTTGTATTTTATTTTATTTTTTTTTAATTGTCGCATTGTCTTACATTTATGAATCGGAAAATTCCTATACATTAATTGTATTCAATTGAATTTATTTATTATATTTTTTAACAAGAAATCCATCGTTTCTTTTTAAATTTTTGTTTTGATTTTCAATTTATCAATAATCATCATTTTATTGTTTATTTTCAAGTACAATCTAGATTTATGTAATATCAGATAGCAGTGTAAGCCGAAGAATACTGCAATCTACATCGAATTAATGTACTATATTTTACTGCATATGGATATGATTACCAACGGAATATTTTTAATTTTCATCAATATTGTAGCTTCTGAGGTAGTATTGTACGTATTGTTCCTCAGGCTCTGATATTTTAAAGGTTTTAGAATTTAGGGATCATATAAACATCCAAAATTAATTCATTGTAAACGTAATTTTTTTTTTTTAGGTAACAAATTCACGTGTATAAAGCATACCAACATTTTTCTATCCATATAGAAATTTTCCATTGTTATTTTTTGAGCAAATTGATACATACAAATTCATATTTAATCATGTAATTAGATCTTGAGAACAATAAAGTAAAGGGTGCGTTTTCAAACTAGGATACAAATGTGTAATATACAATTTATTAAGTTTTGATTTATGTGAAAATGTTCATTTATATTATTTATCTTAGAGAAAATTTTTAAACGGTCCAAACGATCTGTATTCATACATACACTTACGTACGCAACAGATATAAATACATACATATGTATGTATGATATAAGCAATGCGTGTCCATTAAGAATTCACATAAATAATGTAAATTGAAAAATTTTCCATTAATAATACAAAATTAAATAATATACAATAGAATGCTAAAGAAGAAATTATGTATGTACATTCATACATATGTCTACACATTATGTAAGTATGTATAACAACAGAAAAAAACACCGTATAATAAAATGTATTACTAATAAAGTATCAGCAAAAAACCAAATGTATCAAATTTGCAATCATCTTTCTAAGTGTGTAGGTATGTACATATCTATATCACCCATGACCATATGATGATACGTGGCAATATGAAATCATCATATGAAGTGATTATGATCATCATCATTGCCATCATGATCATCGGTCATCGTATTTCAAATTTGTTTTTATTTTATTTTATAAAATTTCCATATAATTCTTTTTGATTCCCAATCCCAATGCACATGCGTGTGTCGAATCAATGTACAATACATACATATGGCAAATTTCTTAATATGATCTATCAATTTGTATGTTATAAAAGGTCATTATCTTCTGGAACTTTCCTTCATTTATATCCATTTCAAATAATTGTATTATTCTTCAATCGATTATTATGGGAATTCCACACAATATACAAACATACACATGTCGGTTTGTTATTAGAGAGTTTAGTGTAATTGATAAAATTCTTCAATTAAAGCTAAGTATGTAAAATAATTATTTTTTAAGCTAAAGTTAAAAAATAAAAATAAATAAATTAAAATTTAAAAAAAAAGAAAAAAGAAAAGACAACTTGTTATCTTAGCAGAGCGTGGTTTCGATCCACGGACCTCTGGGTTATGGGCCCAGCACGCTTCCACTGCGCCACTCTGCTCTGTGACTACTATTATTTATATTTACTATTAAAGCTACATAAGTTTAATAGATTTATATTATCAAAAATATGTATATATGTATGTATATTAATTTTTATATGTATGTACCTAAATATTCGTGTGTACTTATATCTACAAAATTTTAACATAACGTACCTAATATTTTATTTTTTGATATTGCATACGTTTGTTACGTACATATGTATTTTGTTCAAATAGCCTTTATCATAAAAATAAAAAATCCTTGTCTCTGTAGTAGCATATAGTCTTCCAAACTACTTTGTTTTCTCATAAAAACGTACATTTAACATGATTTAATCAATTTAATGTATGTATGTACGAGATTCAGGGAATAGGTTCAAGGAGGCCTGAATTCAAATTGGACTGTAGTGCCATTGGATGGATGAAATGCATTTTCAGAATGAAAATAGAATCAATAATCGAAAATCTACTGCCATATTTTAGCATTTACGAAAATTTTACACATGAAAATACGTGACGTACATACATACATGTACATAAGTATGTATACGTACGTATTTTAATGCATGTCACGTATTTTTTTTAACATTTCATACTTTTTTATGTTCATTTTGAGATAATTATGCTGAAGGATAACTATTACCGAATAACTCGAAAGTAATTTCTAATTACATACATACGTATGTAGGTAGGTATATCCTTATATTTCCACATAAGTGTGGAAATGTGGAGATTTTTCCAGATATTCATTTACGTGTAGATACATGGATACATGAAATATTGATATTGGAAATATGTGTGCCTATTGTACATGTGTAAATGTTATATGAGTGGTCAAGGAGATTTTTGATTATGCGCAAACGATCAACAAAATTTATTTATTTTCGAATAGCTAAATACTAAAAACCACCCATTTTCAATGTCAATGTCAATTCGTCAAATACAAATACATATGTAATATACCTATATGTATTGATATGTATGCATATGATGTACATCATATACTTATGTATACATACATATGTATGTATATAATATATATCTATATCATATAGAGACAACTTTTTGTTTTATACTTGAACAAAGCTACACATGCATACATATACCTTACCAGTTATTATACATATATACGTCACAGTATGTATGTATGTACCTATATGCTGGTTTTTTATATTATTGAGTTCGTTATTTTACAAAACCAATTCAGATTTTTTAAACACATAGACATTTTTTTATTTTAAGGATGTGAATTGTATGTATTTATAAAAAGACGATGTCCTTTTGTAAAATAGCGAACTCATAATGTGAAAAACCTATAAGTACATATGTGTTTATCTTGTAATGCACATATACGCATGTATATATTCTTAAGTTCAATAAAATTCTTTTACATTACACTTTACAGAATTGCTGATCCGAAAAAATATTATTTACATACATAATGTATTAAATTACATTCTTAAAAATTCAATAAATTTATTTTATAAAAAATTCAAAGTATGCAAATACCTATATGAGTGGTTAAATATATTTTAGAATTGTACACCAAAGCAACAACTTACTTTCACATAATATATGTACATATGTATGTATGTACGTACCTATGTAGAGATTTATTCAACAATTAAAGAAGATTTGCTGATTATGAATTTTGAATTATTTAACCGTTTTTTTTTTTTTTGCTTTTCCTCAATATGTGATCGATAAATTTGAAAAGAATTTTCTTTATTAATTATTCTTTATAACCTACTTTTTTGTTTTTTAAATTTCATAACGAAATTATACACGATGTCCTTTCTTTTCAAATTAACAACAAATGATAATCAATTAGCTTTAAAAATAAATTTTTGTTTTTCGATTTATTTTTTTTATTTTTGTTTTATTTATTGTATGATTAAAGAAGATTTTTTGTCGTTGTGCACATAACGTACATACATATATAAAAGTGTAATATGCTCACATGAGATATTTGTCTGTAATTTCTCATAATCATTCAAATTAATATTAACCATAATGAATTATAATTAATGTCATTTTCATATCTCATTTCTTAAAAATGATTAGTTTAATTTTTTGGTTCAAATATTTTTTATAACTTTTCGTATATTTTTCTGCACGGTTTCATAAATAAATTTTATAACGATCTAATGTATTTAATACACTTTAATGTACCGACTTTTTTTTTTCTCTCAAGTAAACTGATAATTATCAAAAAAAATTTTTTTGCAAGTAATAAATCTCAGAATCAGTTATTTGTTTCGTTATCTATTCCTATATATTTTGTCTATATAAATTGCAATTAATTGGTAACTGACTAATTAGAACATCTTTAAAAAAAAATTGAACGAGTAGATAGTGAAATTACAATTAAATTTTTTAACGGTTTTTTTTTTTCAAATTTTAGTCAGCTTTTCTTCATACGTAGATATACCTATTTAGGCACATAATTTATGATTAACAATCTCACTAATTTTTGAATTAGTTTGACTTTTTATTTGTATAAATAAATACCTAAATAAATTAAATTTGATTAAACATATTAAACATATAAAACAATAAAATATATAAATGGTGACTATTTTGTATTTACTTAATTACCACCACAAGGGGATGTAGCTCAGATGGTAGAGCGCTCGCTTAGCATGCGAGAGGTACCGGGATCGATGCCCGGCATCTCCACAATTAAGTAGTTTGTGGATCTTTTTTTCACTTTTTTTTTATTATTAACGTTTTTTAAATTTTTCTTTTTCAATTTCGCCATGACCTTGAACATATTTTGAAATAATTAAAATATAAACACAAAATATTGTGTTTTGGTATCTTTTTATTATGTGTAGGACATGAACTTCAATTTTTTTTATTTTTGTGGGATTTAGAATACCTACCTATATAATATAAATATTACATAATTGAAACATTCATTGTAATTAGTTTTAATTTAATCGTTAACGTTCAGAAGTAGGTAATTTGAAAATTTGAAAATTATTTATTTGCAGTAGAGATAGATATACATACCTACCTAGATATTTTTTATATATATAGACGGAAATTTTTAATATGATGAAAATTTTATTTAAAATGAATTTTATACAATACATATGTTCTTACTCTACATATCTAAGTATGTACATATATGTACATACATATATAGATATTATAGGCATATTCATTCTTTAATAAATATTATAAGTAATAGATTTTCTTTTAATTACTTATTAATTTTATTACCCATTGTTTCATATTTTATCGGAAAATTTATTAAATATATTTTTGAACGATGTACTTATACTTCTGAATACTTGCTTTCCATTTATTATATATACATATATACGAGTATGTATATATAATTATGCAAAGTGCATTTTTTATGTTTTAGGAATAAATCACACCATAATGTTAAATGTGATGTGAACTATGTATATCAGATATATGTATTTGTAATATTATTAAATCATTCTACATAGTTAATATTTTGTCATATGTTCGCCTTTTGATATACATATTAATTTTTTTTAATATCTATGTATGTTTTATCATATCATATTTTTGGATGTACATGTATTTGATTTTTCCCCATTTTTTGTTGGAAATAAATCATGTGTGGCACATGTTAAATAACATTTTTACAGTGACGTCGAATTGAAATCGGATAACTCTAAAATTAACCGAAATCAATCAAAATTTACTTATCAATCTTTTTTGCAAGATTTGTCACATTGATATACCTAATACTTGTATTGAGACTAAAAATGAAGTTTTTTAGGTCTTAACTTGATATTAATTAGGTTATTAACCTAATCTGTTTTTTATAAATTTTCTGAGCGCATATTCTACACTATACAATGACTATACAGAATGTTAGTCTGTTGTTATCCAGCCCAAATTCATAATAACATTTCTAAAACGTACATAAAAGTGAAATTGGTCTACAAACACTTATTCAAAATTTTCCCATAAACATAGTTATCTACTTCCAATGATTCTCAACCCCAACTTTCTTTCGTTCTTTCTTGTAAGTGTATTCGAATAATATACTTAATTATTTCTCAAATCTTCCGATTGTATACCAGCATATCCATTCATATACCCATTACCCATGTCTATGCCCATATGTACGTATATGTATAGATTATTCCTGTTTGGCTTGCACTGCACCTCACCTCGCCCCCTTTTAGAGATTAATATAGAACACCGGTATGGTATTTGTATTTTGTATACTCTAATATCTAGAACATACATACATACATTTTTTTCAAATAAATAGACTTGCACAAGTTAAAAACGAACTCATAAATTTCATATTATTCAGATACCTCAAGTGATCTGGACGTGTATTCGCAAAACTCTTAGAAAACGAAAATTTCTGTACTTGCAAGTATAAAAATTTAAAAAAAAGTATATAAAAATAATATTAAGAAATTATAAAAGATTAATTTTTTAATTGTAAAGGAAAAAAACAGAAAACGTTATTTTTTTATATATTCAAAAGTGAATAAAAATTGAATAATTCCTATATTCTTATATATAAAATATAGTTTTTAAAAAAAATTTTTTTACCATATCCACCTATTTTGTAAAGAAAAGAGTCTGTCGATTTTTTACCATTTTTTTTTTCAAATTTGATAAAATTTAAATATTCAAAACATAAAACAAAATAAACAATTAAACCAAATAAAAAAAAAATACCTAGTTTAGAAATTTCGTTTCATTTTTAATCAACAATACGGAGGTGCTTATGAAATTGTGCTTTATCGTGTAAATACGTATTTTGTACAGAAAAGAAAAAAGAACTTCTGAATTTAAACCAAAAAAAAAAAAAAAAAACTGTAAATTTGAAAAATCAATAAATCTATTTTTGGGTTTTTATTTTCTCGTTAAATTGTTTCGTGCATTGAATTTAAAAAAGTTTATAAACATCAATAAAGAGTGAATTTATATAATAGATTTTCTTCTTTTTTTTTTGTTTTTGAATAATAAGAAATTTCAAAATAAAAATGGCTCAATTAAAAGTTATTTCACCAAATGTACAATTTACAGATGATTATATTGAAGTCAATTATGATTATCATACATCTCATGTTAAACGGCAAGGAGGAAATATTTGTGTAAGTACAATAATTAATTAATTGTTTATCATATGAATTTGATGTTTATTTAAATTTAATTATTGAAAGAAAATGATATTGAGAGTTGCATGCAATAATCATTGTATACAATTTAATTTGTTTGATGATTTTAAAAGAGAAATTCAAGGTTATTCTAGTTATATATGTAGTTAGCAGATTTCTTTAACTTAATGTTCTGTTAATTTTCATAAAAAATTTATGAACGATCTAAATTTTGTATGAAATTAAACCGAATGTGAAATTAGCGAAATCTGCTAACTTCGACCAGAATATAGCTCTAATTATTTGAATGAACTGAACCAATAAATGTTTGTATAAATTTAAATTGAAGGAAAATAAACAAAAACCCCTTTTTTCAATCGACGTAAAAAAAGAAAAACATGATTACAATTTCAAGGTTTTTCTTATTTTTTTAACATGAACCAACACAGTTTTTTTTTTTTTTTTTTTAATTGAGTTAAATACCAATTTAATTGAATTCAATTCAAATAGTTTAAAGATCCTGAAAAAAATTCGGGGTGAACCAACATCATTTTTCTTAATAAAAAATAAAAAAAGGAACTATTTAAATATAAAAGAAAATAAATTTTATTATTAGTTGATACTGATTTGCGCAACTCCAGCAGAATATTAGTGAAGTATCAGTATGGTATTGCCGTGTGATATGTTTTGTTGTTATCTTTAATTTTTATCTAGAATATTCTCTTTTATATGTTTTGTGGGTGCATAACAGACATAAACAAATTTAATGTAGGTACATATTAACATTCAAAGTTTAATCAATAAATCTATAACTGTTACGTTTATGATTATATATGTAACTATGATGATAAAACAAATTTGAATATTTATTATAAAAATGTATTAAAATTTAAACTAAGTAAAGTAAAAAAAATTTCAAAAATAATTTACCTATTTGATGTCGAAATAAAATTATTAATCATAGACATAATTAGAATGATGAATAGATGATGAATATTCAATATGAATAGATTGTCTTTAATTAAACTTGAATTTTTGTTAATTTATTTTCAACCTATTATGTAGAAAACTTTCGAAGATTAATTTGTTTAAATTAATAATTTCGAGAATAAATTAAAACTAAAATTCAATTTTTTATGAAGTTTAAGATGAAAATTCTGAAAATATACTATTCGTAGCTTTTCATAATTTCGATATGATTTAACGACAACTAAATTAATAAATTTTTATCTAAGTAGAATTTAAGTACAGAAATTTAAAAAAATCTATGTAATTACATTTTATTCTAATTTTAAAATTTGTTTTTGTATTCAAACAAGAAAATGTGTAAACAAGAAAAGAAAATTTTTCTTTCTACATGAAAATGAGTCATATTTTGAATTATCAATGTCAATAGCAAATAAAATGTTTTTTTTTTTTTTTTTTATACATATGCACTCTAATTTTATTTATTTTTCAAAAAATACAAAATTCAAATTTTTTGAATATTTAAATTCAAGAAGTTAATGTTCTTGCATTTCATGTAAGATTTAGTCATATTTTTAACATCAAACAGCTGATTATACGAGACGAAATATTCAGATTCCGGAAATATACGAATTTCGTTTTCGAAAAAAAAAAAAAAAAAATTAATTAAATTCGATTGTTTTTTTAATGTGAATTATGCATCTATTTTAGAAAAATAGGTGAAACAATTTTTTTAAAAAATGTTTATATTAATACATTTATTTTATTAGCTCTTTTGTACATGTAATTAAAACGGACTTTGATACTCGAATTTTTACTTTAAAAAAAAACGAAATGATGTGGGTATATTATCGTTAAATAATTCAAGAAGAAAAACAATATAAAAATAATATAAACAAAACCAATTTAATTTTTTTTAAAGATTTTTAATGCAATGTTGATGTATAAATGAAATCAAGGTCATGAATTATTTATACATTCATTTGTTTGTATTTTAATTTTGATGCACACAATTTTATTACTTTTAAATAGATTGAACCAGAAATAACATCACTCAAAATTCGTACTAATTGTCGTGTTCCAAAATTGGGAGTTATGTTAGTTGGATGGGGTGGTAATAATGGTTCAACGTTAACTGCTGCTTTAGAAGCAAATCGTAGAAAGCTCGAGTGGAAAACTCGAACTGGTATACAGCGTGCTAACTGGTATGTTATTTCTTATAAAAAATTACTTTTTATAAAAAAATATGATAAAATTTAAAATTTATTTATTTATTTATTTATTTTTTTAACCTTTTACAGGTATGGTTCTATAACGCAGGCATCAACTGTTTACCTTGGTAATGATGAAGATAGCAAAGATGTGCATGTACCAATGAATGAACTTGTACCAATGGTTAATCCAGATGATATTGGTAAGTTTAATTTAAATAATATTACTAAATATTTAATGTAATTTAATTTTAACAGGATATGAAAATATAGAAATTCAGGAATAAGAAAAATAACCGAATTCCTTGATAAGTAAATACATAATAAGATTAGGTAAATCGTGCTTTTGAAAAGAAAATTTTGAATAAAAAAAAAATCTCAATACTGTTTATAAACATATAAAATTTTTACCGTGTTTTCTTCTGTTTTTAAAATCAATTAATTTCAAAAGTTTATCGCATATAGGTATATTGTATGTATTTGAAAAACTAAAAGGTATATCGTGATTATTTTCTACAATTATTCTTCTGATATATTCTATACATATTTTAACAATTTTTTAAAGTAAATAAAATTATTGAATAAATAAATAAAACTTACATTAAGTACATATATATACGTATACTATTTATATGTATATCCTAAAAATCGTAATCCAATGTAAAGATAATGTACTTTCATAATTTTACTAGGATATACATGCATACGTATGTAAGTATGTGCAGTCAAGATTTCGATATTTTAATGAAACTAAATGAAATTTTAAATAAATTAAAATCATTATTTTAAACAGAATTTTTTAAAGTAGTGATAATAACTTATGATATGAAATCAAACAGTAAATTTTTGAATAATTTGAAAATAAATAAAATTAAAAACGAATAGATACTACTTTTTAAATTTCTGTTTAAAATTTCATTATAATAAATAAAAAAATTATTTAATATTTTTATATACATATATGGAAAAAATCATATGTTTTTATCTTTTTTATTATCAGCATTCAAATACATACCACTATCTACTACCACATAAGTGTATGTAAATTACTTATGTATGTTCGTGAACGGATTCGCATCCAATTAGTGGAGTTCATATATGTAGAATGAATTTATGATAAAAGTAGATACATATATATATGTACACACATACACATATATGTATGTACATCTTCGGTTTATTCATTGTGCAGTATATTCGTGGAGTTGGGAATACTCCAAAAAAAAAATAAAATAATAATGGCCAACATGAGCCAACATTGAATCACAATGAAATCTACAGAGAGGTAGATAAATAAGAATATAAATAAAAATTTAAAAAAAAAAAAAAAATTTAACTGAAAAAATAAAAGTTTTAGGAAAAATACAAGAAAGATAGATACTAAACCTTTCTTTGTATGGCTACACATCATATGCTAGTCTTTTGTTACGTTTTTAATTTAATATTCTTTTCTTGTACATTTTAATGTATGATAATCAACAGAACAAAAAAATAACATTTTAGTTTAGGTCGTAATGACATCTGATAAAAATTAATAAAATTTATTTCAAATTTTCAGTCATAAGAGAATGAAAAGAAAAATATCAACTGGTATTCTCCTTAATGAAGTTTTTGAAATTTTTCAGTAAATAAACTGAGATGACTTCATCTAATCGGTTTCATTTAAGCTGACGGGTACTTTTTTAACATTTTATACTTTTTTATTATTAGAATTATACATATTTTTCTAAATTAAATTAAATTTAATCTAATTTACTTATCTCTATCCTTGTTTTTATTTTTTATTGCTTTTTTACATTTTTCTTGTAATAAATTCATTGAGAAAATTTTTCCTTTTTTATTTATTATAAAATTAAGAAAATTGTTTTGGAAGAAAAAAAAAATGCTTTTTGCTTGTTCTTTTTATAGACGAGTTTAATATAATGGAAAATATCTCATCATATAGGGACTCGATGATTTTATCATAAGAACAAATATTATAACTAACACGTTAATGACACCTAATACACTATCTATATATACCGATATGTATAACTTGTAGAGTGAAATAAAAATAAAATCCGTTTCATGAATCGGGGTAGATCTTTCGTGTTCACACAAAATAAACATATATAATATAGAAACTGTGTTGCAGTTAACCTTTTTTTTTAAATTTTTCTTGTACAAAGTATATTAAACAAATTTTCCTACAGTTATCGATGGATGGGATATAAGTTCAATGAATTTGGGTGATGCAATGCGTCGTGCACAAGTGTTGGACATTAATTTACAAGATCAAGTTTATAAAGATTTATCAAAATTGAAACCACGACCATCAATATATGATCCAGATTTTATTGCTGCTAATCAATTATCAAGAGCTAATAATTTAATCTTAGGAACTAAATATGAACAGTTTGAACAAATATGTAAGGATATCAAGTAAGTATTTTGGAAAATTATCATAGTGTACCATATAAGTATGTATGTATAATTGTGTATTTCATATTATATAGAGACTTTAAAAAATCATCAGGAGTTGATAAAGTTATTATTCTATGGACTGCAAATACGGAACGATTCTGTGAAATAAAGGAGGGATTGAATACTACAATGAATGAGTTGTTGCAATCGCTCAAAGAAAACAAATCAGAAATTTCACCATCAACAATATTTGCAATGGCTAGTATCATGGAAGGATGTACTTACATCAATGGATCACCACAAAATACATTTGTACCAGGCGTAATTGAAATGGCTGAACATTATGGAGTTTACATTGCTGGCGATGATTTTAAGTCTGGACAGACCAAATTGAAGTCAGTTTTGGTTGATTTTTTGGTTAGTGCTGGTATAAAACCAGTATCGATTGTAAGCTACAACCATTTGGGAAATAATGATGGTAAAAATCTATCAGCCCCACAACAATTCCGTTCTAAGGAGGTACATAAAGAGTTAATACAATTTTAATTAATTATGTTAGATAATTAAAATATCAAACATTTTTAGATATCAAAAAGTAATGTTGTTGATGATATGGTGGAATCAAACAGGATTCTCTATAAACCAAACGAACATCCTGATCATGTTGTTGTTATCAAATATGTACCATATGTTGGCGATAGTAAACGTGCCATGGATGAATATACCAGTCAAATAATGATGGGTGGACATAACACCTTGGTTATCCACAATACTTGTGAGGATTCATTGTTAGCATCTCCACTCATTCTTGATTTAGTTATTTTGGGTGAACTATGTTCTCGTATTCAGGTACATATTTACATACATATATGTATATAGGAATTAAATTTTTGTTTAGTAGTATAGTGATCAAATTATTGATTAAAAATAATTTACATTCGATATATTTTGATTTTAGATCAAAAAGAATACTCCTGATGCTCCATGGGTTTCATTCCGATCAGTATTATCATTGCTTAGTTACATGTGTAAAGCACCACTTGTACCAAAAGGTACACAAGTTGTGAATTCATTATTCCGTCAACGTTCTGCAATTGAGAACATTCTACGTGCATGTATTGGACTTCCACCTAACTCTCATATGGCTTTGGAACAACGAGTAAGATCATTTTATTTAGATTCATATAAATTTTCTGATGTGTTAATTTAATTTTTATTTTTTTGTTTTTATGTAGTTTGATTTTTCTTCAATTAATGAACCACCGCAAAAAAAAGCTAAAGCTATGAATGGAATTATTAACGGAAGTCATTAAATACATTCTATATTTCCAAAAAAAAAAAGAAAAAAATCAACATCTACAAATGTCATAAATTAATATCGTTAATATTTTATCACCAATAAAACATCTCGTTTTACAAAATCTTTTTAAAAAAAAGATTAACATAAATGAAACAAATAATAATTGTGATTTGATTCTAAAATAAGTTTACTATTTGTACTGATTGTGAATTTAAATTTTATATTACGTTTTATTTTTACTGATTATTTTTGTTTTTCTCTAAAAATATAAGAGGATCTATATGTATGTATACATATTAAATAACAAAAAATTTAAGGAAATAAAAAGAATACATGTAGAACATTTATATATGCATATATAATTTTTAAGTTTTATAAATTTTATTTTGATTACATTAAAAATAAAAATTCCTATTCCATATGTACTATATTGAAAAATAATTAATAAATTTGATTTATTAACAATATTTTATAATCATTTTTATTTGTATTGAATTATGTAATGTAATTCATTTCATATTAAGTTTTGTATATCTATTTGAAATTAACGTTCTTTTTAAAATAATTTTTGTACAGTTTTATTCGCAAATTTTTATTTAATATGTACAAAATAATGAACGTTATAATGATAAAATGTACAAAATTTAATAGAAAGCTACAATGCTATATAATGTTATATACTGACTCTTTTTTTATTATTTTGTTTTTATTTTTTATTCTTTTAATATTTTGAATTAAATATTGTATAATTCAATAAGAAAGCATTTTTCCAGAGTTTTGTACTATTTTGACTTCTCTTTACAGATGGTATGAAAATTCTTAGAATCAGATATTTTTATTATTATTTTTTTTAACATTTGTAAAAATACTGATGGGAAAATATATAAAATACATACCTTATCTTAAAAAAATATCACGAGTTTTATTTCAAAATTTTAAAACCTTTCTGCCCTTTGATTGAGTTAAATGTATAATACTAAACTGCTCGTGTATTGCTCGTATACTTAATATGAACAAGTTCATCTGTCCTTATAATATTGGAATATTAATTATTTTATTATAACTCAAACATTTCTTTAAACGAACACATAAATTTTTGTTTATATTTTTATCAGTTAATAAATGCAAGTACGAATACTACATATAACGTATTGTGTACTTGATATGTACATTTTTTTATGGACTCGGTTTATTTTTTTATTTTGTTTATTTTTATTTTGTATTTTTCAATTATCTTTAAATGTTGTCAAATACATGCATATCTTTTATAAATGAACATTTTATTACAAGATTTTTTACTTTGTATTGTATGCTATTAATATACAATAAAAAATATACATTCAGTTTAATTTTGTGATTGATTCAGATTAGTTTATTCGAGAATAAATTTTATATTTTATTAAAGGAATAATTTTCTTATAGAAGTTTATTCGTATTTTTGCCTAAATTATAATAATTAAAAAATATAAAATTAAATTTCGATTTTTAATTTACATGTGATGAGGTAAGTGAATTTTTTGGTGAATTTTTCAATTTTTTTTTTTTATTGTTTAATAAAAAATTAAATTTAAAAATAAAGTTAAAGAAAAGGATCTTAATTGAAAGAATATAAAAATATACAGGGTGGTATTGGCAAAATAAATTAAACGAAAATATTTAGGTTTTTTTTTAAAAAATGATTTCTGGAAATTTGAATTCAAAAATTGATTAAGATCTTGGACTTTTCTCGTTCAAAATTATAAATTAATGAATTAAAGAAAAAATTAATTGTTTCAAATGTGCATTTCCATTATCAATGAAAAAAGTAAAATTTAATTAAATAATATAAAAATATAAGATAAAATAAAATAAAAACAGTAAATTATAAAATAATAAATTGCAATTAATTGGTTTTAACTTGTTTATACAAAGGAAAATTTATATATTCTTTTTTTATTTATTTTAGAGTTTGATATCCACATACGAAATGAAACTATATCAAAAAATTACATCTGAAAAATTAGAAGATAAATTACAGGTATGAAATTAATTTAAATCATATGATTAAATTTAAAATTTATTTATATCTTTAGAAATTGGAATTAAAAGTAATATCAGAAGTTCAATCAAAAATAAATCATTTATATGAAGAAACTGTCCAAGATATTCAAAATAATGAATTGATTAACAGAGAATTTCGTGATCTTTTTCAAATGCAAAATGAAATTGTATGGGATAATCGAATTAAAGTAAAAAATGTAGATAAATCAGAACATAATTATAAAAAAAATAAAGATCAATTTCCAGATAAAATTTTTGTATCACGTGAATCATATTTAACACATTTATTTAAAATACCACATATTAAATGTATTTACAACATATTTTTTGCATTTTTATCAATTTTAACACTACAAACACTTGTTCAAGATTATGTAACGGATGGAAGGTAATATAAAAGACTATAAGCGTATTTACGTATTTGCCTTTTCATTAAAAAAAAACAAAATCTTTAATTAAACTTTAGAATAAATTTGGGTATCGAAACACTTCAAACAAGTTATGGTGGATTTCATAAAGGACTTCTTATATGGTTTTCTATGAATGCAATAGCGTTTGGACTTTTTTATGTATTTAAATTATGGAATGAAATCAGATTTAAATTAAAAGACAGTAAATCCATAATTCTATTAAATGTTTTTTTTAAAAAAAAGTTCAATTTGTTTATTTTTTTTTATCATTTTGAACAGATAAAAATTTACAAGCTTATTGGAATTACACATGTTCCGTATTATTTGTAATTTTCCAACTAACATTTGCATATGTTGTGTCAGTTAGTACGATAAAATTGAAAATTTCTTTTGTAACTGCCACAGCTGTATTGCTTGAAATGATACGCATTATGATGAAAATGCATGCTTTTGTCCGTACTAATGCTGCTATACAAATTTCAAATAAATTGAAAATTGACGATGATAACGATTCTTCAGTAAATGATGAAAATCCGAGATTAATGACAACATTTTCAAAATATTTATACTTTTTATTTGCGCCAACATTAATTTATCGTAATGAATATCCAAGAACGAAAGTAATCCGATGGAAATTCGTCTTGGCACGTATAGCAGAAATAATTGCAACAAATTTCCTTCAAGCATATTTACATGAAAGATATTTAACACGATATTACAAGAATTTTGGCAAAGCAATCATTACACGAAGTGATGTTATTGGATCTGTATTTGGTACAATGATGCCAGCCATTATAATGTTTCTTAGCGGATTCTATGTTATTCTACATTCAACACAGAATGCAATGGCTGAATTATTACGTTTCGGTGATCGTATGTTTTATAAAGATTGGTGGACATCACAAAATTATTTAAATTATTATCGTACATGGAATATTATTGTACATGATTGGTTATATGAATACATATACAAAGATATTTATACATACGTATTTAAAGGTTCTAAAACAGCATCAATAATTATTGTATTTTTCAGTTCAGCTGTTGTTCATGAATATATATTAGCTATTCTATTAAGATTTGTATATCCATTTATGTTCTTTTTATTCATGATAGTTAGTGTATCTTTAATGTTATTATTTAAAAATATGAGCAAAAGTTGGGGTAATTTAATTTTATGGTTTACATTTATAACTGGTAATGGAATGATTGTTAGCTTTTATAGTATGGAATATTTTGCAAGGCAAAATTGTCCAGTAGGTGATAAATGGCATGATTATATAATACCAGTATCATGGACTTGTAATGGGATTGTTCCAGATTGAAATGGTTTTTATTATTTGTAAAACATGCTTATTGAATGTATAAGTTTTATGAATTTTATATAATAATAAAAAATTTAAATTGATATAAATAAAATAAATTGTTCTATTATTTATTTATAACACATATCAATAGAAAAAATTTTGCTTTTACATTAACAGAAAAATTATCATTTACATATATTAACATTGTAATTCAATTAATTATATCGTATGTTAATACATGTTCATAGAGAATTATTATGATCCTCTTATATTAATTGCAAGATAATCATGCAATTATAAAAATGGAAATTATTATTATTCAAACGGCAAACGATAAATAATTAAAATCCTAAATTAATTATCTTTTAAAAACATATAAAAGAATTATTTCTTATTTTTATATTGTTGAAGTCATAGGTTAAACAATATCTAATTATGTTACATAATTATAAAATGCAAACCACATGCAAACTATTATTTAAAAAACTTTTAACGAATTATTGTTAAAGTAATCATTACCATTTTATTGTGATCCCACTAAATACATATGATTATATGGATTATGTGACTGTTTAAATTTTATGCACACATCTGAGTTATGCACACATCTTGTAAACTAAATCTAAACAAACAAAACAATATATGTATGTATCGTCATTTCTGTTTTATTTTGTTAATAAATTATGCTTTATGTTGGATCATTTTAGGCCCCTATTTCAAAGCCAAGATCAAGATCATTGTTTATATTTAAAAAAAATAAAATTTTTTTTGAATTCAGTTATTGCCTATGTTGTTATCGTAATTTGTTTTCTTCATAATTATTTCTTATTTTTATTATACCACAATGTACTCGTATTTCTTTCACTTTTTTCTGATAGATTGTACCAGATATAATGAATAATATACATACATATGTATATATTTTTTTAAATAGTTGTGATATTGTTTTTGTACCAAAAAACAAATATTATTGAACTTTGTATAATTTCTACACCTAATTATTTATGAAAAAAGTTAACATATGTGTACATACATACATAAGTATTCTTATCTGCACATACATTATCGACATACAGTATCACCGTTATAGAAATTTGTTTGTAATTGATTAATTAATTTTGAAATTGTACATATGTACTCAATTTATTTTCCTATATTAAGTACATTTTAAGTGCAAGTGTACTCAATTTATTATTATTTATTGTTAATCATTTTTTTTTTTTTTTAAATATAAATTTTGAATGATTTTTAAATTAAATATTTAATCAACAATAAATAATAATAATAATATGTCTGATGTTCTGCAATTTAAAATTACACTTATTGTAAAATATGTTATACTTAAAATACTCTCGTACAAGTTTAACTCAAACATATTTGAACTTTTATAGATGTTTCAAGCCTTTATTATCAACACATGTGTATTATCAATTTTCTCATATATGAATGTATTTCAATTTGTTATAATATATTTTATTTTATTTTATTATTATCATAACATAAGCTAGAAAATAGATTACAAATAATTTTATAATCAAATAAATACAACTCAGAATATTATAAGTTAGTCTTTAAATAAATTCTTAATCATTTAGACGATAAATTCAATTAATTTTAAAGGAAAAATATTACGTATATTTGTTGAATTTTTTGTGTATTCACTTATATAGTTAATAAAAACAATGGGTGAAAAATTATTAAAATCAAGAACAAATCATCTCGAAAATAAATTGGATGTAACCGAAAACAGTGGTAAGATTTACTATATTCTCTATAATTTCATTAATTTATTTATTTTTTTTTTTTCAAATCAAAATAAAATTCAAATTCACTCATAACTATTTAAAATTAATTTAAAAATTTTATCCGTTAAATTAAACTTGTAAAAAATGTACTTTTTATTAATTGCACTGTATTAATTGCACTCATGTAAGAAAATTCAACGCAAATTTAGTCTAGAAAAAGTTTCGTTTTTTTTATTTTTTATTTTATTAATTGTAGATTTACCATTAAAAAAGAAAAAAATAATTATCAACAGTGATAATTACATTGACCTTTTTAATATGTAATAGCAGAGATACTGTAATTGTCTTGCAGTCAAGGGAATATGAAAAATTGTTTACCATTTGTTTATCTTTATCTTAAAATAACATATTTTTGTCTTTCTTTTTTTTTGTTTGGTCGTTTTAAAATCATCCATAATTAAATATTTACTAATCAAAAAAGTCCAAACAATATTCAGTTAAATATTCAAATATTATTAAAACAGGATTAAACTACTTATTTCGAATTTATTTTTCTATTTTCTTAGATATTAATCAAGCAACAGAGGAAATGCATCAAGAAATAACGTTAAATAAAATGAAACAAACTTTAGAGGTAAGCATACCTAGATATGATTTACATAGGAATGACTTCATAATTTTTTTTTTATTTTTTATTTTTAATGTATCTGTACAGAATTTTGAATCATCAATAATATCTAATGTTCAACAAAAAATGGACAATATGATTGAAGAAATTCTACAATCAATTAAAAATTATGAAATAAATGCAACCGAATTCAAAGATTTTGCATATCAACAACATCAGTTGTTATGGTCTAATAGCAGAAAAACTAATAAAAATGATTCTAATGATGATAAAACAAAAAATAATAAAAATAATGGAAAAAAATTATCAGATAAAATTTTTAAAACAAGAAATTCATATTTAACATGTTTATTGGAAATTAATCATATGAAAAGTATTTATCATATATTTCTTGTTATATTAACTGTTTTTTTCATACATACAATCATACACGATTTTGTAACTGAGGGAAAGTAAGAATTGCATCAAGTTATTAAAAATCCTTTACAAGGATTCAATCTTGGAATTTGTATTTTTTTTTTTTTTTAGAATTAACATTGGAATGGAAACAATTACTACTGCATTTGGTGGGCTTCACAAAGCTTTCGTGTTATGGATTGTAATGCAACTATCCGTATTAGCCGTTTATTATGTTTTTAAATTGTGGGCTGTTGTTAGGTATTCCTCGCGAAAAAGTAAGTTTCATGGTATAAAAATAATTTCAAAAATCAATTTCGACGTAATGAAAAAATTTCTCTGTATTTTATTTTTAGATAAAATTTTCCAACGTTTATGGAATTACGTATGTCTTTTATGTTTTGTATCTTATCAGTTATATTTTAGTTACATCGTATCTGTATATGTTGTCAAATTAGATTTGGCTATAGTGACGTCAATTATAATTTTAATCGAAATGGTTAGATTTATGATGAAAACACATTCATTTGTTCGAACAAATGCTGCTATACAAATAGTTGGAAAATTAAAATCTAATGAAGATGATAAAAAAAATGTAAATGACAGCAATAATGAAATTGATAATGTAACGAATAAACATTGTAAACCAATTCCAATTCCAAAATTTTCAAAATATTTGTATTTCTTATTTGCTCCAACATTAATTTATCGTGATGAATATCCTCGTACAAGAGTGATACGATGGAATTTTTTCATGTCACGAATAACTGAAGTTATTGCAACAATATTCTTTCAAAGTTATTTTTGTGAAAGATGTTTACGACCAACATTTCAAAATTTTGGTAAAGTACCAACAACATATGGTAACATCCTGATAGCTATCTTTAGTATGATGATGCCAGGTATAATGTTACATTTAAGTAGCTTTTATGTATTCTTGCATGCATGGTTAAATGCTGCTGGTGAAATATTAGGATTTGCCGATAGAATGTTTTATAAGGATTGGTGGACAAGTAGAAATTATCAATCATACTATCGTAATTGGAATGTTACAGTACATGATTGGCTCTATGAATACATTTATAAAGATTGTTATATGTACATATTTAAAAGATCAAAATTATTATCAACAATAACAACATTTTTAATATCAGCCATTGCACATGAATACATTCTATCTATAACATTCAGATATTTCTTTCCGTTATTATTTTTCTTTTTTACATGTACTATTATATTAACAATTGTAACGCAAAAATTTGAGCATGATCTTGGAAATTTTATAGTGTGGTTAACACTTAGTTCTGGAACTGGCATTTTAATATCATTTTATTGCATGGAATATTATGCAAGAAGAAATTGTCCAATCAATGGGTTAAACTGGATAGAGGAATATATGGTGCCAAGGATATTAAGTTGTAATGGAATCATAACAAACAGTACAATAGTATAATCGATGTAATAAAAAAAAATTAGTCTCAAAAAATAAAAAATTATACATAAAACAAAATATTTTAAATGTAAATAAAGTTTTATTATTATTTTCATTTTTTTTAATGATTATTGTGTGAATGAAATTCTATTTTATTAAATAAAACATAAAGAAAAATTTAAATTTTACTTTTCAAAATTTTAAGAAAAAATAATTTATGATTTATAAATTTAATTAAATTATTAGTAACAAAAATTCTTAATTATGTACATAATTTAAAAATGCAGTTAAATATAAATTAAATTGATTACTCCAAAAAAAAAAAATTTATTTTAACGTTTTTTTTTATTATTTGATTCATTAAATTTTCACCTTAGATTTAAACCATAGAAAAAAGCTTTTTCTCATAGGGAAGATATCTATTTATTGATCATTCCAATGTGCTCCAACATGTTTTGTAGTAAAATTCAAACGTAAAAATTTCAAAATCTTAAATTTTCAAAAATTTACAAAATAATACAGTAAATAAACATCTCAATTTCTTACAATTAAAAAAATTCAAGTATAAAAATTAAACTTTTTTAACCGAAAATGTAATTTAAATTTTAAAAATTTCTTTAATCATTTAACGGTCATATCATCGAGCCACGTATGAGGTAAAGTATCTATATAAAAAAAGAAATACATAAATAGATTTCAATTCTCCGCCCACTTATACTTCCTTTAATTATTAATAGAGCATCTATATTAGCCGCATGTATATAATTATCACCAGTAATAAAAGAGTAAATATATAAATATGTCTATACAAATTGTTCAAGCTTCTATTTAAAGCAGGAAAAAAAAATTTTTCTTTTTTTTAATTAATTTTTTCTATTCTTTACTTTAGAGTTTAGACTGCGGTAACAATGTTTCTCAATAAAACATTTTGTATTTTGTGTAAAATACAATGTCGTTTTTTTTTTTTATAAGAGTTTTATTCTTCGGGGTTATCATTTAATACTATTGTAAAAGTAGATACGTATTGAATATTGATTAAGAAATATTTTATCGGTTATTTTTTAAATGTGGCATGTTGTGTTTTTTATACACGTTTTCTTATTTTAAATTAAAAAAAAAAAAAAAAAAAAAAAATGTATACACATACATTTTTTATTTGTATGTTTTAGAATTTTTATTTAAAGTAAATAAATGATTTGTGGAAACATATTTCAATGCTATCAATCAACCACATACAATAGTAATAAAATAATATCATATACATATATAATACGTACTAAGTATTAAAGTAGGTAATATACATACGTATAACTCTTATTTCAGAAACAAATATAAAATGATATGAAATGTTGACAAGAAAATGAATACATAATCATAAAACTACTTTTGTAACACTTCTTTTACAAAAAGCCTCTATAGTCTATAATGTATGTATGTGTAAGTGTAAAATACAAATAATAAAATGTAATAGATGGTAATAGGTATATTATAACTACTATTTTACACAGGTTTTTAATAGCTGCTAATAGAGAGGCTTGTCTTATATAGCACAAAGTACAAACAAACATTCAAGGCGAACTTATCTTTTCATTTCCAAGCACAATGCATTTACCTCTATTTATTTTTAAATGTAACAAAACATGTACATATATACATATAAGGCCCATAATGAACGGGGTGAACTTGCAGACACACCTGAATTTATTATTTTATGATATAAGCTTTTACATATGTATGTAGGTATAAACATTTTTATGTACATATATTTTATTGTAAAGAAAACAAATGTATACTTAAAACGAACATTTTAACAAGATACAAGTATGTATTGTGTGTACATTACATAAAAAAATTTCAAAATTACATACATATATATGTATGTACATATGTATTCCTTTAATATTCGACAAATTTTTACAGTCACTGAACTATTAAAATTATTTTTGTTGATAACATATATAAATATTAAACCGAAATTTTTATTATCAAACTATGCATGAAATGCACTATGTGCAATGTGCAGTAAAAATAAATTAAAAATAAAAAAATTAAAAAAAAAAATTATTAAAAAAAACAAAGGGGAAAAAAAATAAAATTAAACTTAACCGGAACTAAAGAAAAAGTCTTTGACTTTGTGTTGTAAAAGCTTTTATCGTTGATGAAAAATATTTGTATATATAAACATGTGTATGAGGGTATATAATATGTACATATATGTATGTAATTCACAAGTATATGTTTTTTTATTTTGTTGTAATTTATTTATTCTTGGGAAATTTGCCAAAATACTTACTGTCTAGTGAGTATAAACATAAACTATTTTTTACTTTCCACGATAGGTATGTATATATTCGAATTATAGCTCTTAAAACACACACATACAAATTCAAATTCAAAATTGAAGGAAAAATGTCATAACAGTATGAATGTGAAATAGTATCATTTTCATTTTAATATTATTAAAAATAATATTGTGGTAAATAAAATAACATATAGTTTAGTAAATTTGAATATTATACCCATGGTTTTTTCCGATATCATATACACAAAACGAATAATATATGCGCACGCACACACATATATTTATTTCCACAATATATGTATATACATAGGTACATACATACTGAACATTACATTATAAAACTTTTGCTGCTTTGCGATAAAATTTTATACGCATATATGTATGTACTTATGTATCTACTCATAAAAATGTACAATTTGAGAATGTATCTGTGGTAGGTGGGTGGATGGTTGGATAGATGATTTAGTCAGTTTTCGTGATGGATAGCATTTGGTTTGGTATAGTACATACATGATGGGCACCCTTCTGGGTGGTAGAATTCTAAATTCAATTGACTAAAATGATATTTTCGCATATAATAGAGGAAAGGAATTGCTGTTGTCGCACAGAAGCAAAAGTAGCTATCATTTTAACAATATCGCATATACAATTGTACAACAGATATATTATAAAAGAAGTGTAAAA
This sequence comes from Anthrax anthrax, assembly GCA_963971155.1. NCBI lineage: Eukaryota > Metazoa > Arthropoda > Insecta > Diptera > Bombyliidae > Anthrax > Anthrax anthrax. Next base: position 5,062,992 of record OZ020118.1, on the reverse strand, counting down.
GTTATTTTTCTCTTTTAATGCGCACAGTTTATACACGATTTAATAATATAATTGTGAAAGAAAAAAAAAAATCTTTTTTGTTTTTGTATTTACTCGCCATTTTAGCGCTATTTATTAAAAGAGGGAAGAAGAAAAACGATGATTTTCAGTTGGCTTTGTGTTGGAATTTTATTTTTCATTATTGTTATATATTCTACGTCTTTTTTTATATTAATTTATAACAGTGTTTGTTTTAAATTTTATGATAGACACACAAATACAAGTGTAAACTACGTACATATACAGACGTGATAGAAAAAAAGGAACGCATACTCATGAAAATAGCAATAAAAATTCTTTCAAGACAAATATTTAAAAAAACATTCAGCCCCAATATTATAAAAGAGGGTGGTTATACTTAGTGGAGAAAAAAACAACAATGTTTAACATTTCATGTCATTTATTTATTTTTTTTTATTTTTGTTTTTAATTTCTTTGTTTTTTTTTTGTTTTGTTTTTGTTTTTGTGTCTAGTCTGTTTTTGAATTCGAGTGAACTGACAATTTAAAACTATTTTGTGTAATATTTAGAATTTTTTGGCTTTTCGCTTTTAATTCTTTTCACCTAATATACATGCATATATACGTACACATACATATGTATGTTCAATGTAGGTATATGTATGCCGGGTAAAATTTGATATTTTTATATACAAATTTAAATGCATGTATTTGTGAATATTTTTGTGTTTTTTTTTTCAAGTTGGTTTTTGTTATTTCTATAAGGGGATTATACAAAAAAAAAAAAAATAAAAAAAAAATAAAAAGAAAAATTTCAAATGTTATAAGTACATGAGCATTAATATTATTTTTCTTTCTTTTATTTTCATTGTTTGAATTTTCAATTACAAAAATTTTTATTATACATTCAACTACAGTTGTTTACCGGTATTCAAAGAATTAAAAGGTACATAATATATGCTTGCATTTATTAACATTCAAAATATTATAAAAATAAAAGAATATACTTAATTATATTAATTTTTGAATTTAACTTCTTTTTTTTTTTGTTTTGGTAAATTATTTTATAAAATTTATTCGGAAAATTTGTTTATAAATTAAGTGAATTTTCTGGTGTACTAAAATCTTAGCACATATACACACAAGCAGTATATAATAAAACAAAAAATAAAAATAATAAATATGTACATTATGCGAACAGCGCAATTATATAAAATTAAACGCATTTAAATATAAAAACTTTTGATAAACAAGTATTTAAAAAATGAAAAACAAAAATATTGTGGATATTTTTCAATTACTGAAATAAAAAAAGAGGGATGATAAATACCTATTTATATAAATAAAAATTAAGAAAAATTTACCAACAAAGGTAAAACATATTATAAAACAAAAAATTAATTTCATATGTGATAGAAATGTTCATTTTTACGTTTTTATAATTTAAAAAGAAAACAACAGAATTAAAAAAATTATAATATTGGTAAACTACACCACTGAAATGTATAATTAACAAAAAATTTTTATAAAACATTGAAAAAAATTAATGAAATAATACGACGAATCAAGAATCTGGTCTTTTTTCGTTTTTTCATTTTTTTTTTTTTTTTTTTTTTTGAAATACATTTATGATTGACGCCATTTGAATGCAAATAATTTGTCGCCATTTTTTTAAACATATTTTTTTACTTATGTATGTATATATACATATATACACATGTGTGTAATTGTAATGTATGTACAAAATACATGCTACATATATCTATGTATAAAATTTTCCAAACACTTATACTTACTGTTGTTGGTGCTACGCTACTGCTATACTACTGTTACTGATATCGTGGTTTTTATTCATTTGTTTTTCAACATATTTTTTTTTTTTTCATTTTCATACTATACCCAATTGAGTTTTGTTGATTATAGAATTAAAATAATAAAATAGAATATAAATATGTTTATGAACAAATATAAAAACTCAAAAAAAATAAAAATAAAATAAATTATTAATTTTTGAAAATTTATATTCGTTTTAGGTAAATATTATTTTTAACATTTTAAAATAACGAATAATAAAAAAAAAATAATAAAAACAAAGTATAAAATAATATTTAAAGAAAATTATAACTACATTAATAGTAATAATAATAATTATAACTAAATTTAATATAGTATGTACTTATACATACATATATGTGTCTTTAAAAAAAATTTAAAAAAAAAAGTATACAACAAAATATAAATTGCGTTGGTGAAAGACGGTAAGTTTAAATAATAACAATTATTATATCGTATTCTATTCAATTTACAAAATTAATTATTTATTTTTTAATATTTAATTTTTTCTTGAAATATTAAAATTATTTTAGTTAAAAATTAAGTATTTAAAAAAAAAAAAATCGTTACTTTCTTGTATACATATACATTCGCACTTTATTTGTAATTAAATAAATTTTCAACATAATATTGTTGTTCATTTACATAAGTTTGTATGTATGCATGTTCTAATTTTAATTTTAATTCATCTAGAATCGTTTTAATTAAAAAATAAAAAAAAAACAAATTAGAAATTATTTATAATTTACTCATCAATATAAAAATATTTTACTAAAAGCAAGAAAAAAATATAGAAAATCTAAAAGCAGTGTGTATGAAAACAATAAAAATAGTTTATACTTTCAATTTTTCGTCGTTGTCCCTGTTTTTTTATTGTTGTGAATTCTTTTTCAATTTATATAAAGTACTTTCTAAACAACAAGTAAGCAGTCTATCATGTAGAATTGAAATTCGTTCACTTTACGATAGATCAATTAGATGATCAACATTTTGTCTAATCTTTATAATAAAAGGTTATTGATCGATCTAAAATAAGGATAAATCAAAATTATTTAAATATTTTGTCTGCTTCACAATCTATATACTTGTATAAGCCTATTTATATTAATATTGAAATATACAGGAATACGTACATGTACTTATGTACAAAACAAAAAATTAATACATTTTTATACATTTTGTATACGATGAAGCACTTAAAATTTTAGTCTATAATAGAAAAGAAAAACATTGCTAATTGTTATAAATATTTAATTAAGTTAAATTCTATGCTCTTCTATAATAAAGGATTGTAGTGTGTACTTCATACTATTGGCACAAACATAAAATGATTGGCTTTTTGAAATAAAATTTGACATTTGACGGCGACAGCGTCAATCTTATTTTTGTTCTAAAAGTACAAGCATACACACATAAAGTATAAATAAAAATGTGCTGAAATAAAATAATTTCTATCTTTTAATTTAATGAAAATAAAATTTACGATTTATGTACATATGTGCATACCAATACATTTAAATATACTTTTAATATCGTGCGTACGAATTCATTAAATGCTTTCGCATATACAACTATAATATGTATCACTTTGATTAATTACAAATTTATGCAACAAAAAAATTACATCGTGAAGGATTTGCATCAGTTATATGAGTTCTAAAGGAAATAACAATAGAAGAATTTTTTTTTTTTTTTGATCAAAAACGAAATATTTTATTTATCTAATAGAGTTTTTTACTGCTTTGTTGTCGTATATCTTTATAAGTTAAAATGAATAAATGAAATTTCATATACAGCATAAATATAAAATAATGTATCTATAAATATACGATTTAAATAAAATTTATTCTGCCATAATATTATGTAGATTGTATGTATAACAAAAAATAAAAATAAAAATGAAATAGACAAAAATTCAATTTAAATTAAGATGACTGAGTGATTTGTGTATAACTGAATAAAATACACAAAATGTAATGTATGGGTATACATACATCATTATTACTCTAATTGCAATCTATTATATTTATGCATTTACATGTGCATATGTAATGCATATAAAAATATTTACAAAGTACATTATAAATTAAATGAAATATTTTATGCGGGAAGAAGTGCCAAAAATGAAGATCTTTTCAAAATGTTATACATCAATACTATATGCTTATATTTTGTAGTATAAGCATATTTTGTAGTATGTTAAAAAAAATTTTTTTTTTTTTATACTTAAAAGAAAAATCTTTTTTAATTTCAAATGTGACAAAAATAGATATGAAGTACGACACACGTCCATATATATCTAATATTAATGTTAAATGCGATATTTAATAAAATTTTATGTTTGAAAATTTATCTTTTCATTTTCTACATTTATATATGCAAACATGTAGGCTTATAATCATGCACGAAATCAAGCCTTAAAGTAACGTTTTTTTTTTTTTTTTTCTATAAATAATTAGTTATAATTTAATGATCATTTTAAAAAATGAATCAGCTACATCGTATATAAAGTAATAAAATTATAATCACAAATACCTGCTGTTAATCATTTAAAATTTAATATTTTCAATTTTTCAATTGAAACAGTTGATTTTTAATTTTCTTCCGGAATTTTCTATCAGTGATAGACAAATTATAAAATAACAAGATAAATTAGTTGACTTTTGCACAAAATTAACAGTTATTTTATTCATTTAACCAGTTTTTCTTATATTTAACAGCTCCAATAATGATTAAACCTAATCACTAACTAATCCCTACAATATACGAACTTGAAAGAAATTCTTCACTTTTTATCTTATATCCCATTTCTATATAATGAATTAACAATGCCTTATTTATGCAAGTGGATGTATGTACCTACTTGTACATTGGATTTGCTGAATATCAAATAACATGTAGAAAATTTATTTATTGTGAAAATTTTATTACAACTTAAAATTTCTGTAATAATTTGTCAATAGTGAAATGAACATCTGGAGATTGCTGATGTAAAACATGTAGAATAATTTTAATTTATATTGCAAATTATATACGATATTAAAATACTTAAAACATAATTTGATAGGACAGATGCATAGAATTTATTGCATTATTTGTAGAAATATACATACATATAGGTATACAGAATTAATTTAATTTTAATTTAAATATTTTGAATAAAAAATTAGAATTTCACTTCATTATAATATACTGTAGATTGTTTTAAGACAGTTAATCAAAAAGAAAAAAAAAATGGTATGGGCATGTAGAAACATTTATCTGGTTTTCATCGGTATACTAGATATACAAGTTTATAGTTATCTACATATTATACTTTATGTATACAAATATTTAATTTAAATGAAAAATTACATAACAAAATCTATAAATAAAATATATACAAACTTGTCCTTTCAAATAGCAATTTTATGAAATTGCCCAAGGTGCAAGTGTAAAACAGGTGAGAAATATCATAAACTGGAAATAAAAATGCAAACTATACTTGCATTACTATTATTTTTAAAATACAAAACAAGATATGTGCACATTAAAAAAAAAAGATAAAATAAAATAAAATTGATAATGTACACATATGTACATACATATGTATGTATTTATTGTATATATGATATAAAGCATATATACAAACGCTATAAAATATAATATGTATGTATGTTGAAAATTGTATTTAATAATTTTCTTTTTTTTTTTAATAATTCATGCTTATGGATAATTTGTTTTTTTTTTCACAAACACATATTGTATTTGCATTTGTATGCATATATGTACGTTATACATGAAGTTATGAAAGTCTAAAGTTGAACTGCATTAGTGCTAACAAATCCAAAAGCAATTAATAACTTGTTATTTAAGTATAGTAGTCAAGATAGAAGCTAGTTTCCTGTATATCTTCTTTACAAGTAGATATATATACATATGTATGTAGATAAAAATTGGTTAGATATACATTAGATAGTTTAGATACAAGTTCAAACATAATAAAAATTTTTTAACACGCCCATGTTTACATTTAAACAATATTGAAAGCCTTCCTTTTACATAAATATGTACATGTGAATGTGTATGGCATATGAATGCAATCTACTGCAAACTTGATTGTTACATATTTGTCATTAAAAGTTTATATCATATACAATTTGAGTCGTGAACATACGTATGTACATATCAAAAAATAAATATGTATGACAAACATATATATGTATGTACATATATGTAGATATAAAAATAATTTGTAAATAAAATACAAAACTTGATCATATAAAATCTACATATGTACATATATAGTATAGCTACATTCTACACCTGTACATACCAAATACAAATATATTCGTATTTCAGATATGGAATACGAATCAATATCAATTTTTATTATACATATTTTCTATATCAAATGTTTCTATACATGTACATATGTTGGTATGTACATACATACATACATATGTGCATATGAACATTTTAAAAAAGAAACAAAATTAAAAATAAAATGTAAACGAGTTTCACAAGTTTCACAAGTTTCCTGAAACACTTGTCTCCATCATCAATATCATCATCATTTTTATTATTATTATTATTATTATTATTATCATCATCATAATCAACATACACACATTCTACATACATATGTGTATATATGCACATATTAGTTAGAATCATTTTCATCATCATCATCATCTCCTAAAGAAACAAGCCTCCCATTTATGTATGTTATAATCTACCTATCCGTTACACCGTATACATAAATTCAACAGGTTATTATGAGAAAAAAAAAACAAAAAAACAAAAGTCCAACTGTGACTTTTTAAAATAAAAGTTAAAATTATAAAAAGAAAAAAAAATATTAAAAGAAGAAAAATTCAAATTACTTTTAATAAGAATACTAAAAATAAAATATAATATAAGAAATGATCACCTGAAAAAAAAAAATAAAATCGATCTTATAATAAAATTTTTCATCTTTCATTTCTTTTTTTTTTGTTTTTTGCATTTATCGTTTGTTTTAATTCCTTACTTTTCCTTTTTTATTTTCTTATGTTCCAATTTAAAAAAGGAAAATTATTCGCAATTAATGAAAAAAAGTTACAAATTAAAACAAAAAAAAGAAAAAAAAAATGCGAAAACAAGAAAATGATTAAAAAAGAGAATTTTTTAAAATAACAAGTAGAATTTTCATAAAACAAGAAACTTTGATGAGACGTTGCTGATATTGATGATGATGATCATGATGATGTTGATGATGATGATGATGACGATGATGATATTGATAATATCGACAATGTAATATGAAAATGAAAAGATACTATTCTGTATTTATAAAAGACATCAACTCAATTTTATATTAAGAATACAGGACGAATTTTGTTTTTTTTTTTTTTTTTTTGAAAAGATACGAATACAAATTATTTCGAAAAACAGCAAAAATTAAAGAAAAACCTGCTTTTTTGTAACGTACGTATGCATTTTGTATTTATGCGTATACTAAACATATATTTCTCATAAAACATGTACTTACTAATACACTTACATGTTATGTGTACATACATTAAGTTATAATGCAAACTACTGCATACCTTGCATAAATGACATGTTAATTAGAGAACTTGTAAGTGCATTATACAAAACATTACGCATGAATTCACGTACGTATTCATATAAAATTCATTTATAATACATTAAACTTGATGTACATACAATTGATCGTTTTTATTTTTTTTTTACTTCTCTGTATGTATGTATTATAAACACTTTATTTTATTTTATTTTTTTAAATAATTTTTTCTTTTTTTTTTTTTTTTTTACTTGAATAACAACAGTAGTTTATTTCACCATTATTACTTTTCTTCTATTATTTTTTTTAATTATTACTATTATTATTGTTTATATATAATTTATTTTATTATTATAATTGTGTTTATTTATTATAATTATAAATATAATTAATTTACGTGTGTACATGAAAAGGTTAACATCAGAATATATTTTTGTTTTTTATATTCTATGTGCACACAAGAGAAAAATACTTTTCTGATACTCATGTTTTATTTAATAAAATTATTTATTACATGAATGTAACGTAGAATATAGTATGTATTTTAATCATCAAAAATTTCATATCAATAACATGTATCTTTCGTATACATCACACACACACATACACATAAGTATGAATGTAACTGCGAAAATGTTTTGCCCTTTTTTAAGTATATATATACACATATTTTAGTAAATAAAATTAAAAATACAAAAATGAATTTAAAATCAAAATTTAAAAGGAAATTATATTTAACGGTTTTTCAATTTTTATCCATGTATAAACTAATTGATGAAAATCCTATTTTTAAAAAAATTAAAACAATTGTTATGCTAATTCATTTATTATTTTATTTTTTATAGTTCTGATTTTCGTAGAAGTTCAATAGAATTTCAACAAAATTATTGAAGATACATTTTTTGAGGGATAATGCGATAAATGTAATCAAAACAAAATACATATAATATTATATACGTGTTCTACCGCATAATCCGATATTCGTACTCATTTGTTCATTTTATATTTTGTTTTTGTTCTGTGTGTTTATCCTCATATGTGTATAGTATGTGCGTATGTCATGTCTACGTATTGTTAGTGTGAGCTGAATGTTTTTATACCTGTACTTATTAGAATTATTTTTAATCTTATTATGAATATCATATTTTTTTTATTTTCAAATCAAAAAAAAGCGTATACGAATACAAATATTTTATCGTGTGGTAAACATATATTTCGACACAAACGATATACATGTAAATATGGTTCATGGATATATTTTAACATTATATATTTTTTTTAAAAAAATAAAAATCTAGTAAATACAATTGATTATACATTAGGCGCCCAAGGGATGATGTACATGTGTTTAGTTAGAAAATTCGTTTAAAATATCGTCACATAATATTCATCATAGATATTCATATGTTTTTATTTTTTTACTATTTTTTAAATTGTCGTTATTTATTTAGTTTTAATTTTTTTTTTTTGCAAACATACGTCTAACACACAGGCATTTTTAAATTTACATGCAGACACGCATATTCACTATTGTATGTACACAAATAAAAAGTTAGTTTATTCATTGCATTCATTTCAAGGTAATCTCTGAAAAACCGGTATCGTATGAGTGATTGCACTTTTGACTGCATAATACTTGCATGTTCATATTTTATACTGTAATATCCGTATACATTTAAAATATTATTTAATCAGTGTAATTTACGTACTTATGCATTTACACAAGAAGACAAGTGTATACATTTTTTTTTTTTTTTTTGCAAATCATATACCTGTAATAATATAATGCTTTTACCTACATTAATACATTATTACGTATACTTTTTATTATTAAAATTTGTTTATATTAAATGTGTATTTGTGTGAATATTTAAATCGAAATTTCTCTTCGTTATTGTCTTTTAAGTACACTTACCTGTAAATGGATACGTTTTTCAAGTGCTTTCAACTAAAAATTGCACAATATGTTCGTAAGTTCATAATTATGTTTGTACATATACGTTAATATATGTACATATGTAGGTAGAAAAGACATGCGTAAATATATGTATATCCTTGCTGTTTGCTTATATTGACTTAAACTTAAAATATTTTAATTGAGTACAAGTATCAAAATACAATATTTACGTTATGTACATACATATGTATGTATAATACACTAAATCTATGAACTACAAATAAATGCTTATAGATAAATAAATAAATTTTTAGAAATTATTATTATTAATTTTAAATTAAGTAAAAAACAGATAGAAACCATCATTAAAAGATTTTGTATATATTACAAATGATGTATGAAAAAATTTTAATTTTTCCCAGAATACTCAAAGTTTGATTTATTAAAAACGATTTTATTAATTTTGATTCTAATGCATTGGATATTTACTATTTAAAAAAAAATTAATTTTTAAACCAGATTTTTTTTTTTAAATAAAAAAATCAAAGATATTTGTTAAATCTAAAAATTGATCTAAAATTCGACCAATCTACTGTCGTTACATGTATCTTGAATTTCGCATGTTATAAATTAGATATTTTGATACGGTATTCATTTAATTGAATTTAAAAATATATAAACAATATAAACATACATACGTATGTAGATATCTACATAATAAATGAATGATTGTGTCATATAATGTAGGAAATGTAAACTAAAAAAAAGGGTCATGTAACCTTGAATGTGACGCATACAATAAGAGCATGGATTTAAACTTCTTTTTTATAGACATACGAAAATCAAATACCAAACCTTTATTTTCTTTATCGTTCAAAGAGTTTACTTATTTAATTTTTTCTTTTTGTTTTTTTTAATCTGTCCATCATTATAATTTAATGTACTTACATATTTAGATATTCATATATATGGTATGTATATATGTATTTTTCATATACATAACTTTACGGTAATAAAACCGTCATTTAAAAGCAACATCTACAAAAATGGTCATATCAAAACGACAAATATAATAAAACACCTTTAAGAAGTCTACACTACTTCTAAAATATATTATAGATTATAAGTAATGTACTACCAATAAGATAAAACAAAAACAAAGAAGAGGATTCCAACTCATTTGACCATGTTAATCCATACATAATCGCAATAACAGCAAACACACCTGAAAAAAATGTTATTTGCAGAAAATATATAAGTATGTACATATATGTATGTAGATATGTACGTTGCTGGTTCAATACAACTTTCCTCTGTGCAAACACTTTTATCCTTCTTTGTCGTCCGTCGTCTGTCTTTTTGTCATCATCATTTTTGTTGTTGTCGTATGCGGACTTTATCTAGTTAACCAGGTATTTTTATGAACAATTCGAAGTACGACGGTTTCTTTTCTTTTTTTATTCTTTTTTTTAAAAAAAAAATTTTTTCCAGTACGTACATATTATGTACGTATATTTCGCGTTTATATAGCATAGTCCCTCTAATATCCATTATCCATACATATTTATTGCCATTATCTTGACGTTGTTTGTTAACTTGCTTGCTTGGTTGCTATTTCCACACTTTGAAACTAAACTGAGCTCCTGTATACATTATAGTCAATCAATAAAAGACATAAAACGTACAACGCCCTTTTTACCTGCATTTAAGGTGAACTTGTGGTGGCTATTTCATTTTAAATGCTGTATATATTCATTTTTTACTGTTTTTTTTTTCTTTATTTTGTTGTTGTTCTTTTCTTTACAGTTTTTTAATTCATTACTATGCAGAGCGTATAACATAAAAATTTTTTAAAATGTTAGCTGTATACCAGCTCACATATTAAACCACAAAAAAATAGTATGAATATGCTGCATTATAGTGTTGCGATTATATACTTGCATGTATACATCATAAATTTTTATTACATGTCGCGTATAAACTTTCGTTCTTTTATTCATTCTTTCAGTTTGTATGTATTGGTAGAATAAAATATTTGATTGTATTTAAAATAATAAAAATAAAGCAAGAAGCTAAAATTATGACTTTATAATGGTAATTAAAGTTACCTTTTATTTGCTTTTATTTTTTTTTTACATTGTAAATCTTTTAATTGCAAATTTTTTCTATATGATAATTTTATTTCGGTTAACTAATAAAAATGTAAGGATATTCAAGGAGTTAACAATTACACCATAGATTTTGAAAATATGAAAGTTTTTTAATGTCAAAATTACAAAAAATGTAATCATTTTACGATATAAATAATAAACAGGTAAAAATTACAATTAAATATGTACATACAGTCATAATACAATTAAACACGTGTCATATGTATCCTGATAAATTCCCGCATGATAAATTTGAAATAATATGGTTGGTCATGCAAATTTGCTAAAATACATGCGCATACGAATACGTATACGAATACAGTAGATACAGGATAAGTTAAATGATTATTTATTCAAATTTTATTATTATTTTATTTATTTAAACATTTTTTTTACATATTCTCTACACCTGAGGTTCTTGTACATATGTATATACATATGTATGTAGATACGTGCTTCCACTAAAAACTTCCATAAATTCTGTACATTTTTAATACCCAATATACGGTATACGGTAAATGCGCTACATATAAACTACAGCACATATTTGAGGAATTCTCTTTTCTTTCTGTTAATATTGTTTGGTTATTTAAAACCAACAATGATAATGATGATGACTATACTAAAAGATATTATATATACATACCTTGTAGCTATACAGAAGATTATATGAAATGGTCATTCCCACGCTTATAATTCGTTCAGAAATTATGGTATTACTTATGCAAAATAGTGTGCTGTACATACTTATATACAAGTTTATACTTTTTAAATAAACATTTAATATAGGTATATAAATATGAAATCACAAATACATTTATATGTAAATAAAATATATTCTATACATACATACATATTTATAAGTATATTTTTACTTTCATGCTTTTTGTTATTTTTATTTTTCTTTTTTCTGGCTTCTTTTTCATTAGTACCTATATAACGTTTATATGAAATTTGAAATTTAGCTGTTTTTAAAAATTGAATAAGCTTTTTTGTTTTGTTGTTTGTTTGTTTATTTTAATTTTAAGAAAAAGGTTTTTTTTTTTATCAATTTTTTTCTTATTTATATTTATTGTACATAAAATAAAAACAAAAATAAATAAAATATCATATAAAAACTTTTTGTATAAAATACCATATTATGTACGATTATTCTAAATTTTTTAAAAGAAACATGAAACTTTTCATTTTCCGGATATAATTTGTCAAATATTTTTTATATAATAATATATACGAGTATACATAAATTAAGAAAAGGAAAAATTGAAAAGAAAAATTTTCGTGTTGCAGTAGTAGAAATAATACTTTTTACATAATGGCATATTTAAATCAGAACGAAAGGATACACGAACAAAATTATTAACTATATAAAAAAAAATAAAAAAAATTCATTGTTTAGTAAAAACCAAAATATCAGAATAAAAAACAGAGTTATTGCGCAATGTTTATAAAATTTCAAAAATTTAGTTTGTTTTATATTGATTTCAATTTTTTTATTTTGTATTTTTTTCTTTTTTTTTTGTGGAATTAAAAATCCTTAAAATGCTTTAAAACGTAGTGAATAATGTTTTTCCATAGATTAACGAAATAAGTAATAAATATTTTTCATCAATGTATTTTAAAAAAATTATGTGAAATGAAAATTGAGAATGCCGATATTTAGTCTTCATGATATATTTAAATTAATTTCGTTACTAAAATAGTGTTCTAGTCTATTCTAACTAATATCCTTTTATGTGCTATAAAGACTCGATGAAAATTTTTTGTTTTTAAGATTGTTTTCTTCCAACAAATCAATCAGAAAAGAAATTTCCCCTATTTTAGTTTTCTTTTTTTTTTTAATTATATTTTAACATGACATACACAGCGAAATACAAGTTAATTTTTTTCTTTAATAATAAAAATGTTACGTGCAATAAACAAATAATATAAGGAGAAGTAATAAATAAACAAATATGATTTCATTTTGTTCCTGATAATTTAAATGTTATATCAAACGAAAATCAAAAGTAAAGGAAGAAAAAAAAATTATTTAGTTTAAAAGGGGGAAGGGTTACACCAGTAAAATAAACATATTCAACATGAATATGTATCTTAGAACATTTGTTATTTACATATTAGTTTTAATACGAACAAATAATCTTAAATCAATTTGTAAAGAGGAAAAACTAATCTTTTGCGAACTTTATAAATTTTGGTTTCCATTTTTAAAAAATTAATTTCTAAATAATATAAATTTAAATGTCTTAAATTAATTGTGGCTTTATTATGAAAAATTCCCCTTTTTTCAATTTTCATTTTCTAAGATTAAAAGCCTAGGATTCACTTTTATATATGTACAGCAAAATTTGTTTACAAATACAATAAGCAAATTTATTTTATTATATGTATGTCGTCCTACAAAAACATAATTATAGTAGAAATGAAAAATATTAAATATTAAATAAAAATATGAATATAAAAACTTTAATCACGAGAGCTTAAATACATACATAATTATAATATAGAAAAAAGTAAGTAAATTTGATGATGATTACAACCATGTTAGTATGTCAAGGTTTTTATACTTGCATGTATGTATGTACAAATTATAATAACAAAATAAAAGCGAAAAATTATATTTCCATTTATAGAAAAAAAATTTATTTTTCCTAAATTACAAATATAATCGAATATAATACATTTGTATTATTTCGGAAAAATTAACTATTATTAACTTTAAAATAAATATTCATTTCATTATTACTTACTTTAAACAATAGTGTCACAAATATTACAAATACATATATACATATGTATATTATGGATTAAAATAATCTAAAAAAAGGAAATAAAAAAAATCGATATTTTGTATATTTGCCAATTACACATAGAACATTCGAAGTTACGTACATTCAAATTGCCATTAAATTCAAAGTTACGTACAATGTAGAGATGTATTTACATATTCATTTTCAAAGTGGTATAAGTTCAAAATTTTCACAACTTTGATTTTCACTTAATTAAATCACATTGCAAGGACATAAATTTAAATATCCGATAAGGTTTTATTTGAAAAATCAACGATAATGTATTGGATTTTCAAACAGTCGATATTTGAGCGTTTGAGTTTAGTAGAGAAGTCAATAAATGTTAAATTCAAAATATCTCAGAACATAAAAGGTGGACTTACGTCACTTATAATAATAAAAAAAAAAACAGAAACTCATATACATTAGCGTATAAAATTAATAAATGTAATGTTCGTTCATTTTTGGATTTTATTCATTTTTCAAATTAATTATTATTTATTGTTGCCTGACATTAAATAGTAAGTAATAATTTACACTATGTCTGTATTTACATACGATATTGTTTTTCTTTATTTATTTTATTTTTTTTTTTAAATACGAAAATTATAATTTCTATTCAACATGAAATGTACGTACATTATACATATAAAGCACTTATCGTAGAAGAATTGTACAAATGTAATGACTAATGTCTATGTACTTGTGTATATGAGTAATATAACAAAGTGAAAATGTTGTACTTATATTCATACAATTGACACAACGTGGAAATTGTAGCCAATTTTTGGATAATAAGATATCAACTATCGGTTTTAACTCTTATCTAAGTGAATACATCTTACACGTCATGTATATACATTTTATATTAAAATGATAAGTAAGTGATAACGAGTTTTTTTTTTTTTACTTATTGTGAATTTACTTATACAAAATTTCAGTTAGAAATAAAAAAATCCACATTCATACCAAATTTTTTTTTTTTAAATTTTCAATTTTTGTGTGAATTTTTATTTGTTTTATTTCAATAAAAAATAATTTGTAATAATTTGAAATAAGTTGTTATCATATTTAAACATTTGTGTTGGTTATTTGTTATCAGATACATATGTATTCATACGTCAGCAAATTCTAATCAATTCTAGTTTATGAAAGTCACAAAATTATTGGTGTCTAGAGGAGCAAATAATCTATTATAGGTACAAATTTTAAATGAAAACTTTTCATTAACTTCGAAAATTTTAAAACTAATTCTAAAAGTGAATAAAAAATTTTAATTTTAATTTATTTAACCCTAGGATACATGAATAATAGGGGAAGGAAGCATGTATTTTTATATACATATGTAAATTATATGCAATTGTATGCCATGATCTATGTATGCTAGTGTTATAACAAATCTAAATTCCCCTATGATTTGGATGTGTAGAGAATTTCAATTTGATACATATATTTAAATATGATAATAGGACATTTAGGTATTTGGTATTCATCACAAAAACATGATGTAAGAAAATTAACTTTTCATTTTTCTTCTTTTTTTTCAACACAAATGTCGTTACTTTTTCTTTTCCTTTTTTGCTTATAATTTTATCCGGAAATAAACTTTTATCAATTTTTTATTTTTGGTTGGATTTTTTTTTTCATTTATTAGATTATTAAACACATATATTATATGCTCTACACGAATATCTACATACATATGTATGTATGTACTATACATACATGTTATGTACACATATGTTTCATATTATTATGTGCATAAATATCGCGACATTATATTTTATAAATAAATAAATTTTGCCAGCATAAAAACGTTATACATATGTATACATATATCTTATATATGTACATATGTACCATATGGAAGTATATTGACACTGAATTTTTTCTTATCCATATACTACATATGTATCTTGTTTTATACAATGAAATATAAATAAAAGTACGATATGGCGATGACTTTATAAAAAAAGTGTCTGCTTGAAGTTAAATAATGTGAAAAAGATAAAGATCATCGTGTCAAATTGAATCATTTATGAATATTATATACAAGAGTATAAATGCTATCATAATATAGGGAATTTAAAAATGTATGTAGGTATATAAGAATCACGTTTCAAAAAGTTTTGTCAATTCAATTAAAATGAAAAAAAAAAAAATAAATAATACAAAAATTTTTATTCGATGAAATTTAACAAAATTCAGATTCACTTTTCATTAAATTAACAATAAAATTTTATATACATACATATTTACTATACATACGTATAAATGATTCTATTATAATGTAATAAAATATGATCATAACAAAAAAGAATTTATCTTCAATTACTGTAATAATGTGTGCAGATATGTGTTGCTATACATACATATGCATGTATGAATGGATATACCATATTTCTTATTTCATTTAATTTTCTACTACACATAATGTATGTATATATATATATATATGTATTTGTATAACAAAAATCTGTTCTAATTTAGTAATTTAATTTATTTTGATAATGTTCTTAAATGACAAAAAAAAACAACAACAAGAAAAAGGAATTTTTGTTAAAAATGAGAGAAAAAAAAATTTGTTTGTCTTAAAAATTACTTTAACATGGTATGTTTCAAAAGTAAGGAAATTTCATTGAGTCTGCATTTTTGCACTTATGTAAGATAAAAAAAAAACATCAAATAATTTTTTTCTGCATTCTATGGTATATGTAATATTCATTCATATAATTTTGGATCACATGTGTAAAATACACATATACGTACATACATGAATATATATAAGACATTTATGTTTATGCTGTGAGAAAATTTTTAAATAATTCTGTAATTATAATATATAAAAATTTTATAAAAATTACGACATCTGAACCTGATCTTTTTTTTTTTATATTTTATATTCGTATAAATAAAGGCGTGGTATTTATTTTGTTGGGAAAAAATACAGATTAACAAAAGTAGTATAAAGAAAAAGTTTTACTTTTTTGATCGTTAGATATAAGTACATTTATCCAGTGGATATTATTACATTTATAATAATTAAAATAAAAAAAAAAAACAGTTATGTATAAGTGAACTTAATAATGAATTTCTTCTTCTCTTCAAAAATTAGGTATATTTTTATATATCACAGTAGATATGTACATGCATGGGAAATAATTAAGTAATCGTTTTGAAAACTCAAAATATATACATATATGTATGATTTTAGTCAATTTGATTTTTTTTTTAAATAATATGAAATCAACGGAAAAAAATTATTTGAAATATATCTAGTTCTTACAAAGTAAAATTAAAAAATATTAAAAGTAAATTTCAATTAGTAGATGATCACTTGGAGAATGCAATTTAGTAGTTAAAATTATTTGAAAATTTTAGATAAAAAATTATAACAGGTATATTCAGTTATTTTGTAATAAATTGGAAACAAATCATGTTTAGCATATTAATAATCTTCATATAAAAATTGTAATAATAGATATGGGCATTTGCCAATTATTATCATACATACATGCATACATCAATACCTACGTGTATTCATAAATAAATGTAATGCAAAATCATCAAGTTATGTAATAATAAAATGCAAAAATTTAAATTCTAATCAATCAATTATGTGTATTTAAACAACATTATTTATTGTATCTGCAGTATTTAGTTATTATTTTTTGTTTTTTAAATTCTTTAATATTAAAAATGTTTCTAAGAAAATTGTTTATGAGTTACACAATAATAAATTATAAATTAAAAATAGTGAAGCGCCACATAATATTGTACATAATTGTATACACGCGACAAAGATAAAATCTAAATACACTCATCCCTTTTATATATCAGATCTATATATATGTATGTATGTACCTACTTATATTTGTGAATTTGTAACACGTTTTACGTAATGTATAAAACAAATAGATACTTGAATGTATTCAATATAAATACCTACCTAGACACTTTTTAGGATTTATTTAACTATAAATCGTATTGTATTGATAGAAAATGATTTAAAAAAAGTAAAAACCAAAAAAACAAAACAAAAGTAATAGGTATTACATTTTATTCATATTTTTTTTTTTTAATACCTAGATACATAATACACATTTGTAATAACATGTTCCTATAGTTTTCATGTTTATAATACAATGAATTAAAAATAATATTGGTTTCAAAATTTTTATAATAGTTGAATACAGGGTGTTTCAAACAAAAGATTTTAAGTAAGCGTCGGCTTTAATTTTCATGAAGTGTGGTTGAAATATATATGTACCACGGCTTTTAAAGTATGTTTACGGAAGATTATTGCAATATCGCTAAAAAAATCGAAATATAGATAGGTAGTTTCATATGTATATATGTATATGAAACTTCCATATACTTAAGTATATGGCCTTAAGTTTCTTACCACTGTTAGAAACACCTTGTATAATATCTATAAATATTATATATTCTGTATCTATGTAATCTATTTATCATTCGTATTATTTATCCATTGTATATTTCATTTCATATGAAAATAACAGTACATATGAAATATCATAATACGACTCTTGTTAGGCTTCCCCTCACTCGCGTATTTAAGATTCAAATGAAAATAAATAAATTTAAAAAAAAATTAATTAAAAATATTTTTATTTATTATTAAAAATATTTTTAGAGGCAGATAAAAGATAACTTGCAGTTTACGATAAAAAATACTACACATAGATATTTTTTGCATTGACATAATTTTTTAACTCAAATTTAAAATTTTGTTTTTATAAATATTTACATGATCTGATACACATAAAAGTTTCAATGGAAATTATACCCTTAACGATAATCGAACATAAGAAATGATTAATAATAATAACGATTTTTATTCAATAACTTACATATTTTTCTAATAAAAATGCTTAGATTTAAACTAGTTAATTTTAATAATATTAATTTACATTGAAATTTTTGAACGTATACACCATACCACAAATACATTTAAAGATTGTGGTTTGTACATATGATATTATATGTACGAGTAAATATAAAAATTATAGGTACTTCGTAGTTCATGTACGTATAACTACTTATATGTAACTACAGTCGTAGGTTTATAAACAATCTCCAATTAAATTTTTTTTAATAACCGACTTAATTTCACTATAAATTGACTTATAATTTAAAGATTAATAATTGTAATAATTATTGAACAAAAAACGTCATTATTTATCTACTTATATTGGCATTATTTTCAAAAATAAAAGGACATAAAATTAATCTAAAAGCCAATTATTGTTTATAAATCTCGAACTACCATTAAATAAAGGATAATATGGTCAAAAACAACAGAGCATTTAAAAGAAAAAATTTTTCACTTTTGAAGCGATAAAGTAAATAAATTAATTTACAAAATAAAAATAATTCCTTCTTGTATGTATTAATATTTACTTATATGTATGTATGTATGTATGTATGTATATAACAATTTACGAAAAGAAAAAATGTTTCATGAAAACTGATGTGCCAATGAATTTCATCATTGATAATCTCTTGGGTGTGACAATTTTAAAAATAGAAATACTTTTGCACACTCATATATATATACCTAGACATCACACATTTACATTTTTACGTATGTATGTATATGTGTAAATTCTTATATAAAAACAAAATTTTCTTAAAGGTATCCACATTACAATAATGTAGAAATAATTTATAAAACGACTGGAAAAAGAACAGGATTTATATTAAAATTGTCTGTATAGGTATTTGTAAAAGCAAAAAAAATAACTGAAATTTCGAATTCAAAAGACAAACAAATTTATTGAGATATGTACAAAATAAAAAGAAAAATATTTTATTTCGATAGAATAGAATAGAAATCGTTATTGCATATTATCATGAACGATGTTATACTTCATCCATGTAGTAATCGAATATATCTCATTATCATAAAAAAGAATAAATAAATGAATAAAAATGTAAATATACATACTATAAGTAATAAGTATATGTGTATGCAAATGTTTTAACAGTGAAAACACGATGAATATAATCATCATTTATTTGATTGTCTTTTTATTTCAAACATATATTGAAGGTATGCCGATACACTCACATGTATATTTAATGATTTTATACGAATATTTCGTATAAATTTTTATATGGTTTCAAATTAATTACTTTTTAAGTGACGGGCAAAAATTTATACCAAATGTGTCATTCTTTAGTGAACATATAAATATATGGGTTTTAGTACACGTCTACATAATTAGTTCACAATTATCTGTTCTTGATTTTTTTTTTTTTTTTAAATTTCATATTATCAACAAGTCAATTAATTAATTTGAATGAAAATTATTTAAAAGAAAATAATTTATTTCAAGTATATGTACATATAAGCATGTACTTAACAAGATAACCTAAGAAAATTGAATTATAATTCAGTCAGCAACAATATAAGAAAATTATGACATGCACATCTTGTCATGTTTTGTAGATATTGAATTTTGGAATATATACCTACCTAAAATGATTTAATTAACGGTCAAATCGCATGCGCTTTAGACTTTAACCAAACTTTAAAGTTCAAATACCGGAAGTGAATTGATTGATTCAGTATGCGTATATGTATGTATACATAAACATATATACATATGTTGCGTATTGCCTACATAAATACATTTATGTGTATGTATCTACATATATACATATATACATACATACATATATACACATTATTATACAAACGTCCTTATACAGACGTATTTTATCTAATATATTTATATAAAAATAATAGTATGGAGTTAATGTGAGGTTTGAACTATTGAATTCGAATATAACCACTGGTCAATACGATAATGGTTATGTTGACCAACATCTTCTAATCAAATTCCTTGTACCCATGTGTGTATTAAATCAGTTTTACTTCACTTTTTGTTTTAATTTTGTGAATACATATGTATGTATGTATCTTAAAGTATACCATACAAACTAATTATAGATAGATATTTAAATGTTTTACGTGTATGAAACATTA
Organism: Anthrax anthrax; assembly: GCA_963971155.1. Taxonomy (NCBI): domain Eukaryota; kingdom Metazoa; phylum Arthropoda; class Insecta; order Diptera; family Bombyliidae; genus Anthrax; species Anthrax anthrax. The sequence continues at coordinate 5,041,762 of OZ020118.1, read as the reverse complement.
CATTTTGTACACATATACATGTCTGCATAATATCTCTGATAATATGATACTGCTTTTAAATACCTGTGTAAAATTTTTACTGGGATTCATAATATTTACATACATATTTATTTCGCTTTAACAAGCATTAAAAAAATCGTTAAATTTTGAATAAAAATTGAAAATTTTTATATTAAATTTTTTTCAATGTAAATAATAGTGTAATTTTGTACACTACAAAATTACCCACTTTACGAACTGATGAAGTTAACTTGCTCTATCAGCTTATTTTTCATTTTAATCTTTTACTTTTATGTACAATATACAATCACACAAATTCTTTATCTTTTAAAAAATTACACACTAGCACACACTATGTACAGAAAAGAGCGGAGAAATGAAGTTGATATAGTGTAGTGGATCGTGGATGGGCATAATACACAATCAGTAATCAGTATCAGAATTTTGTATCCAGAAAGCCGCGTGTTTCATTCGAACTCAATACAGTCTTCAATCTTCATCCGCTTTTCATTCCATTTTTAAAAAGCTGAGTAGACCGATCGCACGTTAAATCAGCTAAATCATTGTTGCGCATACAGTATAATACGCTATCATCAGCTATCAGTTTTAATAGTTCTTAAACCATTCATCAGTTAATTTGGTTCGGTAAATTAATGATCATACTGTAAACTATAAATGATTTTAAAATTTAGTACTAAGTTAACATGTGTTTGGTCACGGAGTAACTTAATCAATTCTATTACATTAACAGAAATAAAAATAAAAAAAATTAATAATACATCGATTCGTAAACTATGTATTAAAAATTGGTTTATACATTCAAACATAAAGTTCATAGACTTTTAATTTGTATTTTGATTCGTATATTATTTTACAATTTTCAAAGCAATACGATAATCAGTTAACAACATTGATCAAGAATTATTGATTTGAATTTGGATATCTTGATGAAATGATTAATTCTGTAATTTGATGTAAACATTGATTAATGTAAGAATAAGAGTGTGACTAGCATAGCATATTTTATAATTGTGTACAGACAGATTGATTGTAATACAAATGAAGAGATAAAATTAATAATAAAATGTAGTAATAATTGTTGATCATTATCTAAAGAAAAATAAAATCACGAAATTGATCGTGATATTCAGTGATTATTTCAGTAGTTAATTTGGTGATAATTGATATTCCAGTTGTAGCGCCAACAAAATACAATTACTGTAAATTGATAAATTATTTTAAATTAGTTGAGTATGTAGATATTATGTCACTTTATTAATGAAATGAAAATTTGTGTAAATTGTCATGTATGTAGGTATATCTGGTATAATATTCACTTTATGTATGATAAGTATAAAACGGATATTAAACTATGGACATATTAGAGGCATTTGAAAGCTGTGTCTAATCTAATGTAATCAGTAATCACTGATCAATAATCAATTTTTAATATGTAGGTATCTTCATATAATATTGTAGGTAATTATAATGTTTTAAATCCGAAAACCTTTTTTTGTTTTAAATTATTTTTTGTCAAAAATAGCTATACAACAGTCTAATGTATACGCATGTTAATCAAGTATCATTTGTTGCACCCATACATATATAGGTATATATATATATGTATATGTACATGCACATGTGTATACATATACCTACCCTACATAATGTAAGATACATTTGTATGCAATCTACAAACTGATTTAAGATTATATACCTATATAATTTTGAGTAAAACGTATACATATACTGTTTTGTTATATATAGGTATATGTATATACATATAACATACACATACGTACAAACACAATGTTAATATATATTCATATACATATGTACATTTTTATGAAAAATTGAAAAATATACTTTGTATTTCATATAAATTATGTGCCAGTTATACAAACATATTATAAAGTCTTTTATTTTCTGGTAGTTGAGTTGTTTGTTGTTTGAGTTCAAGTTGAGTTGATAAGCAGCTTTAGTAGAACACGTACATTATACCTACATACATATGTATATATACATATTTGTATATTAAAAAATACATACAGACAACAGTCGAACACAATAAAACGCTACAGCAAAACTTTGTTAATGTTTGCGTCTGCGAGAAATTACGATCGAATCGTCGTAATAACACGGAACACGGTGACGGTGACGGTGACACAGTCATCATGTCAAGTCATTCAGTCATTCAATCAATACGTTTTACTTTTAGTATAAGTACAGCCAACGCAATCAAGTACAGTAGTCAAGTCGAGTTAAGTTTTGTCAATTTAATTGAGCATACAATGTTTTTTTTAACAGTGTTGATTGTTGAATTAAAAATTTTAAAAAATAAAAATAAAAACTTCAAAATTAAGTTTTATAGATTGGACAGGCGTTACGATTCACTTGATCAGACGCGATCAATCGAATCGGTTCGGTCGTTCATTCTTGGCATTTTATGCCTATATTAATCCGTTTTTTGGTTAGGTGCTTAAAAAATAGTTCAAAACTGTAGTAAAATATTTCAAAAATTTAAATAGAAAATAGAATTTTAAAAGAGCAATGAATAATATAAAAATAAATTAAATTATAGAAGTATCTACATATAAAATAATTCGATAAAACCGCATAATTTAGCGATTTTGATCATGTTGTTGATTTTTGTTACTGCTCCTCTTTTTTCTTAAAAAGCAAAAAAAAAAAAAAAACATTTTTAAGATATCGTATACTGTTGCGCTATTTTAAAAATTACAATTCGAATAATTTAACAATAAATATGTTTTTGTGGATAAATTTAGTTTTTGCGTTTCTTATAACATTCTTGATTGTTTTCTATTTTTTTTTTTTTTTTTCATTCTCATATTGTTTAGTAACGCGTACATTTTAACATCACTTATATTTATAAACTTAATTCAATTTGTTTTTTTTTTTCTAGTTTTTGCTTAATTTTCATTTTAAAATTCTTTAAAAAATATTTTTGCGCTGAGAATTTTAAAAGCGTAGTGAATTTATTTGACAAGTTAAAATGTATTGAAATAATAAAATTAATAATAATTAAAAAAAAAAAAATTAAAACGAAAAAACAAAAACCTAAAAATTTTAAAATAAGAATTTTTGTTGCGTTTATATTAAAAACAAAATAAATTAAAAAAAAAAAAAATTAATTAAAAATGTATGATACGTATACTTGTAACAAAAATGTAAATAAAAGAACTTTGCAATAGAAATAAATAAATAATTTCATTTTTACACACAAAATAATTAAAAGTGTAAATAATTATAACTATAAAATACGAATTAATTGTACTCACATAGGGTATACACATACATATGTACTTACAGCACAAAATATGTACAATATTAAAAATAAAATTTATTATGTGTATTAAGTATTTTTGGTATGACAAAAATGAAATTATAAAAAAAAAAAAAAATTAAAAGAAAATGAACAAAAATTAAAAAGAAAAGTGAAATTAAGTAACAAGGTAGTATGCATACAGTGTGAGTAAAATTAAATTAAAATTTGTTTGTTTATATATGTATGTACTATTTTTTTTTTCTTAATTTTCGTAGTAAAATGAAAGTGAAATTATTACAATTAAACATTTTAAATTAAAAAATAAAATCTAGTTGTTTATTCAATTAAACGATTTGAAGAAAGATAAAATGTCAAGCAGAAAAATAAAAATGAGGAACAGAAAAAGTAAAAAAATTAAAAAAAAATAAAAAATTTAAAAAAAAAAGACAAAATATATGAATATGTTCATATATAAAATAAAGTCATGTATTATTTTTGGCAATTAACCAGAGTCGGCGTAATTTTTGTACGCAATAAAAATGGACATATGTATATATATAAATTGAGTCTACAAATGTCATCTACCTACATATATATGTATTATTATATTTTCAATAAAACACGATAATATCGTCATCATTATGATCATCAACATCATCATCATCATCATCATCAACATTTTTCGTTTGATTGCGGTCGTCTACATGACGCCGCCAACAATGAATAAGTATATCGTTTTGAATTATGGCATAATTCATATTTTTGTGTACGTACATACATACATATGTATATTTAAAAGATAAATTGAATAAATAATAGTCATTTAAACAAAAATGAAAACAAGCAAAGAAATAAACAAAAAAAAAAAAAAAAACATTGAAAAAGATTTAATTTATAAAAATTAAAGTTTTTTAAATAATATTCATCGTTCAAGGACATCTGTTTACATCTTACCGGGCAGCATTAGATTCCTGAATAAAAATGTTCTAATACTGTCAGGTAAAGATGTCGTCCGAGTCCTTTTACAACAACAGAATTATGCAATATTTTTATCTTTAGAATTTACAGGAGATAAATTCTTTATAGGAGATAAATTTAAAAAAAAAAATTAAAATAAATAATTGTGAACTTTATTTAAAAAAAAAAAAAACCAGACAAGAAAGTAAGTTAAAAAGGTAATTTATTTATTGCAATATCCATTATTAAAGATAAGTGGTACAAACTAAATTAAATTTATACAAAAAAAAAATATATATATATATATATATATTTTTGTATAATCGTTTGGACTATTTTTAAGATAATTGAGTCATTTATTTTGAGATTGTTACAAATCCATTAAATTAAAAATTTTGAGATATTTTAAGTTTTATGTACACATTTTCTAATAATCTTCATAAAAAAGAAACATATCCTTGCAATGTAAATTGTGTGAACATTTTGGTTCTGAAAATTTTCAACTTTTCTCGTTTTCAAAATAAATAGCTTAATTATTGAATATTGAGTTTATAAGTATTTTCTGAAATTTTAAATAAAATAAAATTTCGTGTAAATTATATACTACATATATATACATATAACATGCACCTACATATTTTGTATTGGGACAGAAGATTAAGTCATGGAATTTATGTCTTTTAAGTTTACAAAAATAACAACTAAGATAAATTTTATCATATTGATTTTATTGTATTTTTCCAAATAATTTTGATAAGTAAATAATCAATAAATTTTTTTCTATTTTATATTTAATCGCTATAACTGAATTATAAAAACTTATAAAAATAATAATAATTTTATCACATGTATAGAGATTTTATCACAGATAGATAAGAGATTAAAGTTATTTTTAGCTTTAAATTTTTAAAATTGATTTATTAAATAAAAAGTGCCCATGAAATATGATGTATAACATTTTTTTATGATTCAAGCTGTGTAAAACATCTAGAATAAATTCATTTAAATTGGTATTTATTCGAATTGAATTTATGAATTTTTTTTTTTTTTTTAATTTTCAATTATAATTAAATGATAAAGGATAACAATTTGAAAGTAACTAAATTAAAAATTTTCCTTCTTCAATAAATATGTACACTCTTAATATAAAAAAATATTAACTTCATTATTATAAAAACAATTTCAGGTATAAATTAAATTTTTTATTTTTGTTTCTAATTAACATGTCATCAAATTAAACTTTTTGTCTAATGCATGTACAAATATAAAACACATAATATAATGCCAAAATAAATAATCATGAGGATTAAAAGTCAAAAATGTCAATGTATAGACTTTCGTATATTTAATTAATTTTGTATTGTATTACTTTGAATTATTATTATTTTATGGTTTGTCATCATTGCATTTATTTATTTAAATTTGGAAAAAAAAAACCATGCATATAATATGTAAATATTTTTAGCTTTTTTAAATGTTATTATAAGCACTACTCGTAATTACGTGTACACATGTATACATACATATATGTATGTAGGTATGTTAATGCATAAAATCGAATTTTTTAGCTGTTTGACCTAAAATACAATCACCGCTTTAAAAAAAAAAGACGAATTAACAATATAATTTTATTTTGTTTTTTTTTTTTATTTTTTTTTATTTTGAGGACGAATATGATTAAACGAATAAATTTACAAATTTTTGTGAAAGTGATTTCAACACATTTTCTCAATGCATACATACATATTTTATAAACTTGTATATTATATGGTATTATACACTTGAATAAATCTGATGTTAGATACCAATATCTATAAAAAAATTTTTAAAATTAAATTTCCACTTTCAAATGTTATTTACATAATTAAATACATAATGTGTCAATAAATAAATTTAATTAATATTAATTCGAAAGTATAGAGATTGTAAAAATATGATTATTAAATTATGATTATCTATAAATTGATACGCTATACATACATTTGTACAATGTTATCTGTATATGAGTAGATTTTGATTATATTTTTAATTTATAGATCAAATAATAAAAATATTTCGTGATTACAAAAACATAAAATAATAAACGATTTTAATAAAATTTTTAATCATACGTACCTTCATATACAAAAAATTTTTTTATTTTCATATTTTTATGATAAAAAAAAAAAAAAAAAATGCATAGAAAATTAATTGCATTTGAGTATACGTGTATCAAAACTCTATTCATATTTTTTTGACATTCATACTCTTGTATTTATAAAATGAAAATTTTTTCAATTTAAATTATTGAATACATTTCAATTAACACTTTATTTGGAGATATAAGATTTTTGTAAATGTGTTCTACCTTTTTTTAAATTTATTTTGTAAAATTATTTTCTAAACGTAATTGGAAAATTTATGCTTTTATTTAATACAAAAGAAACTCAGTTCAATTTAAGTAATTTTCAAGAATATATGTATGTCAAAAAAAACGAATATATTAAAATTTTGAAAAATCTATGTAATGTCTGATTAGTAAAAATATTTTAAAATTTTATTAATTTTCATTATGCAATATACCTAAATTTTTTTTAAAAATCACCTGCGCAACGTTATATATGTTGCAAATATATATATACATAACAAATTTGTGAATTATATTTTCTGTAAAAAAAAAATAATACTCATATATTCCAAAATAAAAAATTTGCATTTCTGTACTCATATGATAATTAACTTAAAAATCATTTAAATATGATTTGTGTCGGAAACTTATTTGTCATCGTTGCAACATGTACCTATGTTTGATATTTTATTAACTGCTGCACTATTGTTTATTATCACATTTATTTACTAATTTCTTTTTTATATAAAATTTATTGTTAAAACCGAGAGAATTTGAAAAAATAAAATAACACAAAAAAAAAACAATTTCTTGAATAAAAGTAAAAAAAAAAAGCCAATAAAAATGATTGGGAAAAAAAGAAGACCAAATATCTACACGTGTCTTAAATTATCAAAAATTTTATTTAAATCAATGAAAATTCACTCCAATTAACGGTTCACATTGGACTAATAAAAAAAGTATAGGTATATTATAACCATATAGCTAACATTTATTTTATTGCAGACATGAATAAAATACATATTGGACTTTGAAAAAAAAAATTAAGAGTTTATGCGATACTATCTACAGGCATTATACTTTTTAGTATACAAACAACCATATACTTGTTTTTTTCTATCTAGATCTTGTTTTTTTTTTTTTTTTTAATTTATTTTTCTAAGGTGAAAAGATAACATAAATACACATAAATACACACATTGTATATACACACAAATAAAAAAATAATACGAAGATAAAAGGTAAATCAACTCTTTGACTATAAAATAGATAAAATACATATAAATTTGAATTTGAAAAAAAAATAAAAATAAAAATAAAATAAAAATAAATAAATAAATTGAAAAATTTAAATAATACTGTGTGTATTTGAAAAAAAGAAAAAATTTCTGTCATCTTTAAATTGAAAAAAAAACGTTCTTTTTTTTCTTTTTATCAAACTAAAGAAAGAAAAAATTAAATAAATTTAAAAAATATAAAATTTTGAATATCCAAAGGTACGTACATATTATTTTCAATTTTTTGCCTTTTAACATAGTTCACATGATATCATACATTCTCTATATTATTCAGTTTAAGTTTATATGTAGGTATGCAGGTATCGTTTTATACATTTTATATACATACATACATATATCTACATCGTATACACATATAAATGTATCATCTTCAATTAATGTTTCTAGCTATAACATTTATCAATTTTTTTCTACTGTGTTAATTCTCATCTTTTATTTTATTTTTTTAAATCCCGTCATTTGAAAAAAAAAGAAATTATCAAATTATATTCAAATTTTCGTTATTATAATTTATTTAAAAAAAAAAAAAAAACAAATTTTTTTGTTAATATCTCTGTGTGGATTAATTGTCCGCCTTATAAATTTTTCATTCATAAATACCTGTTTCAGTATATACCTATACATATATTTTTTTTTAATTTACGTATTTTACAGTTTAAATACAATTTTTGTCAACTGAAAATTTCATTCCTAGATAAGCAATTAAAAAGAAGAAGAAGAAAAATCTACAAGATAACGGTCTTAATATTTCTTAATTACATTTTACATTTTTGTTTTTTTTTTCTTTTATTAATAATATAAGTTGTAATTTATGTATTGGATATGCATCAAAATTTATTTATTTATTTTTATTTAAATTCATTTTGTGTGCGTATTTAAATACGTGCATGTATATTATACGTAGATACGGGGCTACATAAAACAACAGTATATGATTTCAATAATGTGATAATATTGTGCTGCTTTGGCTTCTTTTAATTACGCATGCATAATTAATTTTTGTTTTGTTTTTTTTTTCTTTTTGCCTGGCTTTGTATTGCATTTATTGTGGATTAAATCGTTCAAAGATTTTTTCATTTCTCTAGCTTACATTAAATACATAATTAATTAATTATTGTATATATTATTCCTTTATTTGTAGAATAATAACTATAAAATAATGTACATAATGTTAAATATGTTAAAGTGTAAAATATACACTGATATCCGGATGTATGTGAGTTCTATAAACATACATACGTAAGATACATACATATACATATTATGTGCATTTTCTAATAAAGAAAAAACAAATAAAAATAGATTTATACATATGTATGACATACTATATTCGTTTATAAATAAACCATAACTGAAGTTAATATAATTAAATAGTGAATCTATCAAATGCAAATGACAAAAATGCATGTAAATACATACATTTTCTGGCATATGGTTGATTAAATAATACCTATACATTCAGATTTGAATGTATAGTGGCATTTAATGATTCTTTACCTTTTAATTCATGTATTTTTATAAGATCTCTCCTCAGTAACAAAATGTATGAAAAAAAACAACACATACATGAATATACATACATATGTATATATATATACTCGTATACACATGAAAAAGCAAGTAAGTATGATATATGATTTGTACACAAAATGTCATATATAAACATCATTTTTGAAGATTAATTTGAATACTACATTAAACTATTACACAAAAAGATATATTTTATAAGTTACAAAAAAAAAGTAAATAAATAAACAGATAAATAAAAGATAATACATATTTATACTAAAATTTAAACAGAATAAATTTTCTGTATCTTTTTTATTTTTATTTTAATTTCATTTTTTGTACCTATTTTTTTTCAAGTCACCTAATCGTTAAGATGTAGTCTTAATTATAATGACTTGTACAGGTGGTACTATAAGATCACCGGTGTTGCTTGTATCCAGTGTTCTAATGCAACTGTGTGATATACATGTACACGTATATATATCTGTATTTACGTGTGTATATATATTTAATTATAATTATATATATATCCTCATATACAATAACACTAAACACCGTGGAGTACTGAGTATGTTGATATCATTTATTACCATTGGTAAACTGTTGACTGTTGAGCTGTTACTGCTAGAGCTATGGATACTTATGTTAATTATTTTACTAATATTGTGTTAAATGCTAATTAACTTATGAAAACACACGTCTGTATTACAGTGCTTAATTACACAGTATTTTATATAGTAAATAATGCATGATAAACTATGTATGCGTTGATGTTTTTAACAATTTATCGATTATGTACAGTTGATTATCGTTGAACATATGAAAATGTATGTATGTATAAAAAAAAAATAAATTACGCTTCATTTCTTCATTTATCGTGTAGGTGTTAAAAGTTTATTTGTTGATCATGGATTTGAAATAAATTTTTTCTTGTAAATTTTATAGTTAAAGGATACGGAATTGCTTTAATTTTTTTTTTTTTTTCATAATCTACTTTCAGTATTAATCTTTATAAGTATATAACAAAAATTATGAATAAACTCCCATTTTATTCAGTGCCGTTTTTTGAATTCACTATATAATACGAAAGATATCAGGATACGAAAGATTGTATGCGAGAAATGGGGTAAAATAATAATAATTACAGCATTATCATATAATACATTACTGTCAAATTAACTTGAAACATAAAAGTTAAACATTTTATTTTTCTGCTAATATAAAGTAGAAAAAATATGTACATATACGTAAGTACTAAAACACAATGCAAAAATGAATGCAACATGAATTTTTTTTTATTTTTTTAATTTTATTTCTTACCTATGGACTTTTATTTCTGAATGTAAATGAAAAGTGCGAAATATTTTTATGCCAAGTTCGTGTTTAAGTACGATTGATGTTTACTTTTTTTTTCTATTGTATGTACATACATTTTATACCGTATAAACGTGTATGAAAAAAAAAAAAAATTACAAACTCACGCTATTTTTTATTTGCGAACAGAAAATAAGGTAAAAAAATGCTTTTTAAATGGATAAATAAAAATAAATAAATTTTGATGTATAACGTGTAATATTTACGTTATTAATGTGTATTCTTCATAAATACATATATATACATATGTATATATAAATTCATAAATATACCATATAACAACGCTAATGAATACATAAGAAAAATATGTTGCACAAAAATTACATTATGTACGTATACTCTATCTATACCTAAAGTGTTAATGGGTAATTGCAACATGTATCTAAGTTATTTAAAAAATGCATTGAAATATTAATGTAGAATTTCAAATGTTGTATAAAAATCATGGTAATTTAAAAAAAATTAAAAAAAAAAAAAAAAAATATTTTTGAAAATTATCATAAAAACAAAAGATGAAAATAGGTATACCTACCTAGTTTTTAATTAATTAATTATAACTGAATGAACTGTAAATAATGTATGAATTTTTATTATTATTATTATTATTTATATTTATTATTAAAAATGTTATGATAACTAGATAATATGTATATTTTTTTTTAAAAATGCACAGGTAGGTATATCATCATCATATTAACACCCACACGCCTATTCCATTTAGGTAGAATTTTATTATATTTTCTGTAGTTTTTAAAAAATTACTCATTTAAAAGTTTGTTTTTATTTTATTTATTTCATTTATATTGAGTGCATAATTTAATCATGTGAAAGATATTATAAGGAAAATCAACCATCTAACCATATAGGGGGTTCGTTGACTCATCATCATCAACATCATCATCATCATCACAAAGAAGATAATAACAAAAAAATAAAGTTTAAAGTACCAGAAAATCGATGTGTAATGGATATAATATTTATAAATATAACTAAAATCAGAGAACTAAAAATATATGCAGATGTAGGTATATTTAAATATATATTACAAAAATATATACACATGTCTTATTTTTTGACATACATACACAACCATATACGATCGTATTTGTAGCAGTTCAATGTCATCGAAATAAAAAAAGTAAAAAAAGGAACACCTTGTTATAAAAACACAGTACGGGAAAAAAATTAAGAAAATTCGTAAAGTAACAAAAAAATAAAAATAATCTACTATGACTATGATAGCATAATTACAACTTTAAGTCTCCCCTTTATTGTCGTTTTTAAATTATGTGACAACTAAACCGTATTTAAAATATGAAGGAGATATTAAATTAGAAAAGATTATATTTCTTGATTTAGAGACACTTATTTATGTAAGTATGTGTCGTATATGCATTGGTCAAAATATCACAATAAATTTATTTTTTCACTTTTTTTTTTTTTTTTGTTTTGAATTTTTATTTATTTTCCCCTTTTGTTGTTGTGTTTTTTATTCCTAGAAAAACAAAAATGACTAAAAAACTTTACTAAAGTGATAAATATATGTTCTCGCATACACATATACATACCTAGATATATACATATGTATATCTATATAAATTTTGTAACACATATCAAATAAGTATAGGGGTGTGTCTAGTCACTAGTGACGGAATAAGGTTAATAACCTTTATGCACAAATTATATGTGTACTTAATAAAAAGGATATTTTAAGTTAAAACCACAATGTGTGTATTTATGTGGTACACACTTTACATGCATATATGTGGGTGCATGTAATTTGAGAGCATGACACCATAGGACATTCATTTTTTTTTTTCTTTTCTTTTTTTTGTTTTTAAAGTACAGACTCCAAGGTTAATGAACTAATTTTGAGTAAGAAACTAATAAGTAGTTTTATCACAAGGATAAATATCTTTTAAAATTTTTAGATTTAACTTGTTATACATACATAGAACATGACCAAATTTTAAAATCAAGAAAAAAAAAAGAACTGAATAAAATTTGAAATTTTTGTATTAATTTACGTTATACGTGGGTTTTGAAAATAAAAACAAAAAATATTTGTTTAAATTTGCATTGTTTCTTCCTTCAACACGGAAAAAAAAGGTAAGTACACACGTACATATACACCTTTGATATTATGATTAACTTTGTTTTTTTAGTGTCCAAATTATGTAGAGTAAACTATTTTGACATAAATGAAAAGTAAAAATTATTGGATTTTACGACCTTTTACATCGGATTTATTAAAAACTTTCATATTCGAAATACAGCAACTAATTAGGTATGATATGTTCTTAAGATTTCATTCTAAAATAAAGTTTCTTATAAGTCCATCATAAATATAAAAAAATCAATGAAAATTTTTCCAAATAAAAGAAAAGAAAAGAAAAACGATAAATTTTTTATCTTATCACATCATTATAATAAAATGGTTTTATTTATTTTGTTTTACAATAATTCATTAACAAAATAACAACGCGATTTATTGTATATAAATACGTACATATGTATATATATGTAAGTATATGTATTAGCAAGTATGTATTAGGAACCATAAAACCAGAAAAAAAATTTATAAATGGACATGTGTACATATAACTGTTTTTGACTTGTCATCTTCTTATAATTAAAACAAAAGGGGAAAAAAAACCATTTACGACAAATTTTTGTTTTTGCGTTATCTAATAATCGTCATATAGCAGGTCAAAGAACACATATGTGAAAGATTTTTATTCAAGTTTTTTTTTATTTTATTAATTTTTAACAATATGTATATTCACATATTATTGAAATTGTCTGCACAAATATGATACGCGTTTCTTGTTCTGTTTTTATACATTTTTATGCTGTTTCAAACATATTTTATTTTGTTATCCATGAAATATATGTATGAATGTGTGTACATACATACATATATCTAAATACGATATATGTATACATAATGTATACATGAGAACAATTTTTATATCTGTACGTTTATAAAATACATACATACATGTATGTACATATTGCATATGTATAAAATTAATGCTGTTATATATGTACGTTATAGCAGAAGAACTGTATGTACAAATACCGCTTTTTATAAGGAAGGTTGAGAAACTTGCAGTAAAAATTCACATCATCAAGAAAATCAAAACATATGTATGAACATACATATCTATTTTTATATGCGAAGAAAAATTGTATATATAAATTCAAAAAATACATGTATATATGTATGTATGCATGCAATATAGATATGAATACTTTAACTTATGTGATTTTTATATACGTAAGTATACATGATATAACATTTAACGAAGACAATAAAGAAAAATAAAAAAGTAAAAAAAAGAAAACTGATATACCGCCTATATAGAGTTCAAATCCCTTTTGTAAAATATATATTATTAATATAAACGCATACACGTGTAATTATGGTCATATATATATGTATGTATATTGCATGTATACAAAACGTATTTATATTTTATTAATATAAAAATTTTATGCATACGTTGCGTATACATACATACGTGTACGTACACCGTATATGCGTTCGTAGAATATACATATGTATGTACATATATGTATGTATGGTATATCATGTTATATGAATGTATATACATATGTAAATTAATACATAATGTACATACATACATATTTAAAATATATAGGTACATATATATACTATGTCTATATTGTGCAGACAGTATATATGTATGTATATACCTCTAATATTATAGGTATATCTGCATATACCTATTTATATTACACACCTTTATATCTTCTTCGCATTTGTGTAAGATTCTACTATTAAAACTTCGCCTTTTACAAATTTTCTTATAAAAAACATATAATACGTACATATAAAAATATAAAATATCTTCGTTTTTTTTTTTAGATACAAATATACAAACGCATAACATACTTCTTCTCATTTCTTTCATTGAATTGTTGTTATTATTATCATCGTTTTATTCTTTTAAAACGTTTTGTTTTTTATTTATTTTTCTCTGATTAAAATTCCTGTCACAAAACCTGGATAACTTAAATTATGTACACATACGTATATAATATATACATGTAGAATTTTTGTGTTCTTCGTTTTTATAAATTTTTTTATATTTTTTGTTGTATCCATCTAGTATTCATTAACTTTTGATGATAATAAAAATGAAATTTATATTTTTAGTATTAAAAAAAAAAAAAAAAAAAAAAAATTGAATTAACATCGGTATGATGAGTACGAATGTTTATTTTTAGTAATGGAAATTATTTTTATCGTACATTATGTATGTACATAATATACTCTGTGGATATTATTTAGAAGCATATAAAATACATAAATATAATATGTACATTTATATCTTTTCCTTTTTTGTTATTTTCATCAATTAAATGCAATAAAATTTAATTTTTCAATCAAATTTACACATTATAATAGATAGATATCTGCGCACTTAACACATATACAAATGTACATATTTATTTATTGTAATATTTGAATGAAATATCCGCAAGTTGATGGAAATATTTTTTTTATTAAAAATTTACGGTAGGCTATAATTAAAAAATAATAATCCTTCAAATGAAATATACATATGTATGTATGTACAATAAACTCTTTTATTATCATGTAAGGGTAATTGAAAGGATTTTATATTAGGGTTAATGATCGTAACGACTAATTACGAAACGAATTAATATTTTTCTATTTAAAAAAAAAAAAAAAAAGAAAAATTTGTAATTTGTCAGAAAATTAGATTTTAAAAAAAATAAAAAGAATTTAAAATTTTCTCACTTTTTTATTTTCGAAATAATTTATTTTTATTATTATTATTATTTTTTTTTTTTTTAATATAAATAATGAAATATTTTTTGAATACATAAAAATAATATCCAAATTTCAAATTGCATTAATTTATAAATTAATTAAATTTTTGACCTACATATATCCAAGATCATTTCGATTTAAAATAATTCTTTCTTTTTTGTTTTGTAAATTTCTTTTTTTTCATTACATAGCTATTACATATGTATATGTAAATGTACATATATTTTTTTCTTTTTAATTAAGAATTTAAATCGTTTATTTTTATCAAAAAACACGTATGATAAAACCGGATAAAATATGAATTTTATTTATTTTTTTTTAAATTTTATATCTTATTTCTTTCTCTCTTGTTGGCCTTTTTAATTTCCCCAAAAATATTTCAGGTTTCGCAATTATTACAAGAAAAAAAAAATAATAATATTAAGAAAATCGAGTAAGAACTTTATTTTCTTTTTTTTAACAATTTAACAGGTTTTCTATACTCATTGTATTAACTCGTGTACAATTTGGGCAGAAAAATAATTGCATGTTGATATAAACGCATGTATGCAATTTTTTCAAAAGCATTTTAAATCGAAAAGTACACTGTGTACGTATACATATTTGACAGTGTACGCACAAATTTATGTACACAGCATATTAAATTGTAAATGTAAGCAAAAAGAAAAACAAAAATATGCATTTATCAAGCAATAAGAAATAATAAAATGAAATCTGATACAATTGCCATCAACATTAAAAGCAAAATATAAATAAATAATTGAAATACATAAAAATGAGTACGATATAAAAATAATTAAAATAATCAAGGGAAAATATTTAGAATGAAAAATTTTCTGGATTTTTTTGCCCACACTTAAGACTTTGGAAAAAAAAATTTTGTTTTTCATTCTTTGCCTTGTGAAAATCATAAAATATTCAAGTCTATTCTGATTGTAGTTAACAGATTTTGCTAACTTGATATTTTTCAATTTTTTTTTTTTACAAAATTTACGAATTATCAAAATTTTATACAAAATCTAACAGAATATATTGCATGCATATTTACATATATTTTCTTTAATTTTCTAAGGTTGATGACTGTAGTTTCTCTTCTTTTCTCATTAGCCGACTTCAATTTTGGTCTTGCTTACATCTATGTACATTATAGGTACATTAATTTATTTTATGTTTCACATAAAATAATCTACACATCTACTACATATATGTATTTATTATTTTATTTTTCTAAGAAATTACATAAAAATTCATACATATTATATACATACTAAAATCAACTTTGATTCTACAAGGTCTTTTATTTTATTTCATTTTTTTTTTTATCAAGTTAATGAAATCTGCTAACTTTGATTAGAAGAGTCCTGAATCCTGATTATTACGAATTTCAAAGAGAATCAAAGTTAATGAGATGTGTACATAGTTAAGCTCAAATGAATAAAAAAAAAATAAATAAACTTATTAGAACAAAAACAAATCATATATTTAATGCATTTGTTAGTGATTAATTATCATTTCAATTGCAAATATAACATAATAATTTGATACTAATCATTGATTTTTATTTGATGAAGAAATGATGATGATCCATCAGATGATCAAATCATACGATGCATACAAACATACGTTACATGTGCACATATACTTACGTTTTTTATCAGTATGAAAATATATGAAACTATATACATACATTTGTATGTACTTATGTATGTATGTAATCCAATGACCAATTTTTTATTAATCTACTTAAAGTAGTTTTTTATTTATTTGTTATTTTTGTTGTTGTTGTTGTTGTTGTTGTAATATTTGAAAAACATGTGTAAGTATCTTCATTTCTTTTTCATTTTATTTTATTTTATTTTGTTAATCTTCAAACACACCTAATTTTATTGCAATAAATTTTATGACTGAGTGGGCAAGATTTTAAGTGTATTTTATTTTTTATTCGTTTTACTTTCAAATATATTTATTTTGAAATACATATTCGTATGTACATATGTATATATATATATATATATATATATGCATATGCTCATGTGTGTTGGATCAATAAAATAAAAGTATAAAACATTTTTATGTGTACAGATTTATTAGATGATCACTTATCTGACCAATAATAAATTCAATAAAATGAAATTTTATTGATTGGGAAATACATATAGGCATAATATCTGTTGTTATATGGTGTCATCGATTTAGTATTGATTTCATTTTTAAACATAAAATCTGTTTGTTTTTTTTTTTTTTTTGTAATTTTTATTTCTTCAATGATTTAATTAATTTATCAATTTAGTGTACATATGCTAGAGTTGTTAAATTTGTACACATCAATTATCGCAATTTATGGTAATTAAAAACCACCTTTTGCACCTAAAAATATGATTATCAAATGTTTTAAATTTTCGTTACAATTTTTTTTTTAAAGTATTCTAAACTGACTAGTTTAAATTATTTATTAAATTATTTAAACCACAAATTTTCGAATTATTCACTTTTCAAAAATATACATACATAGATCACAAAAAAATGTTTTATAAAAAAAAAATAAAAATTAATAGGCCATGACTTTATATTAAAACTATGTAGGAAAACTCTTTTTCTGCATATGTACATACATATGTATACTGTATCATTTTATTTTATTAAAATAATTTTTTTCCTTTTTTATTTTACAATCCGATCCTTTTCTTTAATGTTGGTAATTTATGTAAAAATTATAGTTTTCCAAATATTAAAAAAAAATCGTTTTTTTTTCTATAGTTTTTAAAATGAACATAATTTTAAAGTAAATGTACATACATATGTATGTATGTGTATTGTGTGCTGTACATATGTATGTATATATAGTACAGTATATACATATATGTAGAAGAAAAAAAAGTCAAATTAGTGGCACATGTGTTTCTTCATACATATCTTTTGAAAGATGTATTATCAACAGCTGTTTAAATTTTCGTTTTTATTTATTATTTATTCTATCCAAAATAATGTATCTCTATGCAATATGATAATATATGTACCTATAAATGAATATATAATTGTTACATATATTTAAACGTTTCTATGGAGTTGTGTGTTTTACATGTGAATGTATAAGTTACTGAACATACATATGTATGTATATATCTATACATTATTTTAAAGTGAATATACATATATGTGTATGTACCTATATAGAAGTAAATGTAAATTAAACAAAAATTATAATATATAGATTTTGTACATATGTATAGGTTATATACACAAACAAAATACAAAAAGAAACAATTTTTAAGTAAATCTTTCAACCACTTCACGTTGTTTCTTTATAGATACATAAATATAGTAAAAATGTGCTTACGTACATACAAACATACTTACAAATATAAATACATACATATCTAAGATAATATAAAAATAAACTTAACAAAAGAAATATATCATACAGTATACACAACCATACATATTACATACAACCATATACACATACATACCTATACATACATATGTATGTACATACACATGTACCTATATCGCCGCATATGCATATTTTCAAATTATTGTAAATATATAAGTTTTGAACTGAAATTTTGATCGAAAAAAGTTCATATTTTAAGTAAGAATTTTGACAAAAAAGTCAAATTCATGTAAGCATAATGTATTGTATTTGTTTTGTCTAAACATTATATATCATATATGTACATATGTACATATTTACATAAATTTTTGTTTATATTTTAAATTGTACAAAAAATAGTATGTATTGTACATGTTTTGTTCAATTGTCATTATAATTTGACTGTTGAAAGATATCGTCATAACATTAACACCGAACGCTCTATTAGATTATTTCTATATGAATAAGAAAAAAAAAAAAAAAACTATGTAGATACATACGATACGTATATTGTTTCCTTCATTTCAAAATTTACCTATTTACTTATTAGATGTATGGATACGTTTATATAAAAAAATTTTATGTTTTCAAATTTTTGAAAAACATCATAACCAGAAACATTTTAAATGCTGTCGGATATAACCACCCACTTAATATATTTTCTTCAAAAAAAAAAAATAAATAAAATAAAATAAAAAAAAAAAAACATTTCTTTTCTTAAAGAAAGAAACAGAGATAGAAAAAAAAATCCATTTTCATTTTATTATATTCTATTTATATATAGGTTCATTCTTTTTTGAAAACATTTTTTTTTTTTAAATATTATTAGTAAAAATACGTATTTATACATGTATGTAGGTTAATGTGGATGGTGAAATGCTTTATATGTATGTCATAGAATTTTTTATGATCATCTAATCCAGGTCTAGTATTTACGATTTAAAAAGATATTGTGACATTTTTAGTTTAATTTATTGTATGTATATTTACAAATATACAAAATGCTCAAAATATAAATAAAAAATAAAAAATAAAAAAATAAAAGCAAAAAATAAAAAATAAAAATTTTTAAAATACATATGTATGTATTTATTTTGATAATAATTGAATTCAAATGTAAGATAGAAAATTCACGAAAAAATTAATTTTAATTAAAATTTTAATTAAACAAAACGGAAAAAAAAGAAACGAACGTTCATAGAAACATTTTTTTTATTTTTTTATTTTGTGAAAATGTGGTAAAGATTTCCTAGCTTTTCAATACAAATAGAAAATTTAAATTGAAAAGGTTAATGAAGTTTTATTAATTTTTAATTTTATAATGTAATAAAATAATTTCTTTCTTTAATCATGATTATGACTTTCGGAAAAATAAAATGAAACAATTAATCTAATAGTTTATAAATACATAAGTACATCAGAAATCAATTTAAAAAAATAAAAAATAAAAAAATAATAAAAACAATAAAATAAATAAATAAGTTGGTTTTATTGAACTGAGTCTTGTCTTATTTAGAAATCATGAATTTTACATTATTTGATATAGCATGCATATTATATACATATGAGTATGTACCAAATATGCAAATTTTAGTTAGTCGTATTCTGTAGATACTCTTAATTGTATGTATACATATTCCCTTTTTTTTTTAACATTATTGCTTCCGTTTGTTCCACATTTTATACAATGTATTTAATAAAAGCATATATATATAGTTTTAGTTTTTTATATATGTATAATATGTACGTATTTGAATTTTTATTTTGTGCATTAATAATTTATTGAATTTTAAATGATTTGTATAATTTTTGTTTCTTTTTTTATTTATTTATTGTAGACACATTAGATAGATGTGCGTATAACCAAGTATACCTTACATATGTATGTGTATATGTATGTATGTATGTAAAATATAAAAACAAATGTTAATCAATTTAATTCGATTTAACATTTATTTTAGTTATTCAATCACAGTAAAATTAAATTTTTTTTATGAAAATTTCATTTTATTTGAAAATAATCAGTAATTTAAAGTATAATTTCTTTGACTTTTTAAGTCATATATATACAGAACATTTACATAAATGTTAAATTATAAATGGCATTTGTTTTCTGTATATACCATAAATAAGAAAAATACATATGTGTACAAATAAATTTATTATATTGTGGTTTTTATTTACATACATAATATACGTAAATTATATACGTAAGTAAACATATGTACCTAAATTTTATTCAAAAGGTGAAATAAATTCTGAAAAAAAAAAAAAAAAAAAAAAAAAAAAAAAAAAATGAAATAATTTTTACGTTATATTCATAACATTGTGTATGGCTTTATTTACATTCTTTGACACGTTTTTTTTATTTGAACATTTTTATATGTCCATAAGTATAATATAGGTACACGTATTGAAAAATTAAATTCCATGAATTAAATAAAATATGTATAAAAACAATAAAAATAACAAAATATGCGAATTATTTTAAATAAAATACTTCACATGATATTCGTATTATTTTATCATGTGTGCTTTATTTAAAAAAAAAAATAAAAAAAATAAAAAATTAAAATATGAAAATGCATGACCTAAAAGGTTAAAATATAACCTTTTCTTTTAATTCCTTAAAATAAAGTTAAAAATATATTTTTTGCAATACGAAAACAATATTACGTTTCTCTTTTGTATAGAAAAAATTTTCAAATTAATACAATTATCGTGAGAATAGATAATTTTCGTTACATGAATATTCATTTGAAAAATAATATAGATTTTAACACAAATTAAAAGGATTATTCCCTTATTTTCACTAAAATATACTCATTCGATCTGAAAAGGATTTCAATTAATAAAATTCCAAATAAATAATTCAAATTACTAAAATTCAACTCTAATTTCAAAAAGTTGAGTAT
Organism: Anthrax anthrax; assembly: GCA_963971155.1. NCBI lineage: Eukaryota > Metazoa > Arthropoda > Insecta > Diptera > Bombyliidae > Anthrax > Anthrax anthrax. Next base: position 5,020,118 of record OZ020118.1, on the reverse strand, counting down.
AAATTCTGCTAAATTTTGTTGTTTTTTTTTTTTCGACTGTTAATTTTAGAAATTTATTCATTTTATTTATAATTAAATTAATGTAAAAAGAAAAAACAGCTTATTTTTCATGTTTGAATCAAATGGAATTTTAATTGTTAAAAAAGAAATTTCAAAAAATCAACATTATTTTGTTTTTCTGTTTTTATTATCTTATTTTTTTTTTTATATATATATTTTTCAAATGGACCATTGAAAATTTTATTCATTTTAAAATATTTGGTGTGTTAATGATTGATTTTATTGTGATTATCTGTGACAACAGAAAAAAAAAAGAAATGTACACATATAATTTCATGTTTTTGTTACCTATAATAAAAATATGATGAACCATGAAAAAAAAAAAAAATAAAATAGATATAAAATGTTAAACATAAGAAAAACATAAATAAAATTAAATGAAATATTAAAAGAAATTATAAAATTTTCTTGTCACTAGATTATATTATTTTTAGCTAACCATAAATGATAAATTTATAAATGAATGCTGCATATTACCAACCATATGTAATAAAGTGTATTCAAATACACTCATGTATGTACATATGTATGTACCCATGTATATGTATTTTATACACAAATATATATACCAAATATACTTATAAACGTGTAATAAATGATGGCGACAGACAAACAACATTTTTTATTTCAATTTTATTTTTTATTTCTTTATTTTCATTCGAATTAGTTTTTCCTTTGTATAATTTCAATATACGTATGTATGTATGCGAAAAATACACACAATGTGGGTGATTAACAAATACATAATATCATTGTTTAAAAAAATACAAAAATAATTCACTTCTTTTTTCCTTCTTTATTATTATTTGGTGTTTTTGCTATTTAATTTATGATTATTTTCCTTGAAAACAATTTGGCAACATAAAGTAAACTTTATAATAATGTTAATAAAATGTATAAATACATATGTATGTACATTGCATACCTACATATATAATTTAAATTTATTTTTCACCTTTTTTCATATAAAAATTGTTTTTATTTTAATTATTTATTATTTTCGTATTTCTTTATGATTTTATTTTTTCAACATGAAAATATGAAAATTTCAATGTTTCGTCTACTACAAATATGAAGAAAAATAAAATAAAACAGATAATGTGAATATATATTGCAAATTAGAAAAATAAAAAAATACTAATGTCTAATATCATGGAAATTATATATGTATTAAGTTGTATCCTACTTTAAATCAATTTTATCAATTAAAAGAAAATTAAATAAAGGGAAATAGAACCCTTTTTTAAAAATTTTCAATTTTATGAAAATTCGTTATTTATGAATTGATTTGAAATATTACGAGTATATTAAATGAAATTAAGTGATAGTTAAAATTGTTATACTCATTAAAAAAAAGTAAAAATCTTATCATAAATAATAAATTAAGAAAAATTTTAAAAACAAAAATATGTATATTTATTTCTTTTTCTCTAGCATATGTAAATTTTATAATGTATGTACAGCTAAGTATTTATGAAATTGTTAACAAATACAATTGAAAATTTATTTATAGATCATTATTTAATCTCGAATAATTTTTTAAATATTTTTAAGAAATAAAAATGTCTTAATAAATGATAATTAAATTTGTTTTTATTTCCTATATTATCATAAACAAAACACCATAATTTTCCATTTTGATTTATATTTTGTTATTTGTTCATTTATTTGTTTAATGTTTTAGCACACATTAACATGGGTATTATGTATGTGTTGGTGTCAAAATGACACAATCCTGGCAATATAGGGTCAATTGGTCAATTAAATCACAAAAATAAATTTTAAATTTATTTTTATGCGTCATTTTATGTAATAAAAATTTATGCGATATGATATTTACATACAATTATATACATACATATGTACATATGTATGTGTATGTGTTATAATATTTGTATTAATTATAATTTTAATACAACTTCATAATTATAAATAAAATTTTATTTTAGTGATTAAATTGGCAGTTTTATAATTTTTGTCTTTAGATTGACATTCCATCTACATACATACATACGTATGTACATATGTACATGTATTGTAACATTCATAATCATACGAAAAACAAATGATCTTTGATCCTGTCTTATGAGATGTGTTTGTACATATAAGTACGTATAAATGTTTATTTTGTTTCTGTAAATAAGTGTACAAGGTACAAATATAAGTGATAGAATAATTGGAATATGAATAAATTGTCTTCGTACAAATTCATATACACGTGTACGTACATACACATATCCTGTACAAATGATTTTTTTTAAAAATAATAATCAGTTACTGTTACTATATTATTATATTCAAATCAAATTCAAATTTTAAACAAAAAGGATATTTTGGAAAAATTGAAAAAAAAACATTTAACATAGACATTCATTTTTTTAGGTTTGCGTTGTATCTTCACTAGTTAACCTAAATTAAGTCAACACATCAGTCAACATATTGTATGTATCAAAATATTCAAAATATTTAAAATTATGCATATTTGTACGTATCAGTATAATCAAATAATTTTATTCAAGAGAATATTATTTATGTAATACAGGACAGTTGTACTTGAAAAAAAAAAGAAATGTGATACTAAAAAACAAACATACGAAATTCAGTTCAATAACTTGAAAAATAAAATGAATACATATAACAATAAGATTTTGATTACAAGACAAATAAAAAACATAAAATTCAAATAAAAGCATAGTTCTACATAAAAATTCTACATAATATATATATAATATATAAATAGTAATAAAATGCCGGTTTCAAGAAACAAAATTTAAATTAAAATAAAAAAGACATTGAAAATCAATTTGAATTTTGTCTTTGTGTGTACATACATATTTCTTGCTATTTTTCTCTTTTTTTTTTTTTTAATCTTCTTCATTTCTTTGAGTTTATTCAATTTTGCGATCATTAATTCATTCCTTAGATCTATCGAAATCTAATTTGAATCTACCATTAATGCACACATATTTTAAAGTTTTAATTTTTTTTTTTTTTTTTTTTTTTTTATTGGATAGTTAACTAAATTAACAACTATGTGGATGAAATATTTCAAAATTTCTATACGTACTGGACTTATCGATTCTACGTATTCATGTTGTAGAATTTGTGACACGTACATACAATACATGCAACAAACATATGTATATATGTATGAATAAATCTTGTAATATTATTAATTTATTCTTGCCATCATTTACAGATTATTATAATTTTTTATTTATTACCTTATGTAATTATGAAAATCAATATTTAAATAAAATAAAAGTTATTACAAAAAAAAAAATAAAAATAAAAATCATAATTTACTTGACGAAAATATGAAAGATACAAGAGTACATATATGTACCTTTTTAAAATTCTTTATCGTCTGCAAAAATTTTTAATAGAGTTTAAATTATATGCAATTAATTACAATAAATTTTTTTTTAATGTAGAAAATTAAGAAATCAATAAATCAAGTTAAAAACAAAGAAAAGGAATTAAAAAAGACAAAATTTATGCTATTATTTAAAAAAATGGGAACAAAAAAAAAAAAAAAATTTAATCATAAAATAAAATTATCTGACCCAATTATAATCATATGATTTTTTTTTTATTATCAACAATTTTATTTTACATGTTGATATGAACATAATTATTATTATTATTTTGATTTTTAAATGTAAATTAAAAGCAATTAAAAAAAAAAAAAAACAAATAAATACAAATTCTGTATGTTATATATTTATAATAAAAAATTCTAGGTTTTCTTTTCTTTTAAAAGAAAGTAAAGGAATATAATTAAATGCAAAAAATACGATAATAATGAAAAAAAAAATGAATGAATGAATGTAATACATTATTAAGTGAATTATAAATATATTTTTTTCAATATAGGATGCCTCATATACATAGATGTTAACTCAATATCAGCTAATAAAATATGTCGGGAAACAAATAAAATAGAAGTAAAATAGGTATTAAAAACTCGAAAAATATTTTACTTCTGTTATCTGGAAAAAATTTAAATTTTAATTGATGTTAAATTTTTTTGAAAAATTTACCTTTAATTGGATTCCAAAATAATTGCAATACATTCATATATACATCTATGGAATATCGTATTGCGTTTAAACGTGAATAGCATTCATGAGTACCATATAATACATAGAAATTTTTCAAATGACCTTGATAGTGGGTAGGAAATAGATATAATTCTCATAATTTTTTTCATTGTTTTCAGACATAACCTATCCGCTCATGAAATACCCTGTATATTCTTTTTTCTTTAATTGTGAACACTTAAAATTTCATGACACTCATAAAATTTGAAAATTTATGTTAATATTCAAAAATGTTAATTCAAAAACATCAATCTTCCAATAATAACATTTTTTTTTTAATTTCTTAAATTTGGGGAAAAAAATAAGACAAAAATTAAAAATATGAATTTTGTGAACATGCTAATAAGTACATACATTTATATGTATGTATTTGGTAAATGAATTAAGCCAATGAAATAGATTTAAAATATTTAAATTTATTCATTAAACAATCTTAAAAATGAACAGCGACCATAAGAAATATTTATGCCACCGTTGCAAATAATAAGACATTGCTAAATCATATTCCACTGCCACTGATTATATTGATGATGATGCGACAATCTATAACACGACATAAAAATGAGCATATAACATATACGACGTATTTTTTTTTTTTTTTTTAAATGAGAAATAAATTAGAAAAATAATAAAAGAATTTTTTAAACAAATAAATGGATAAACGTGTACAATTTCAAATTATATACCTATAAAAAAGATTTGGTTGATTGAACTACAAAATATGAAAATATGTTAAATATTCATATGTCTTGAATTTGAAGAAATAAAAATAAAAAACTAAATTTTTTTTTTTTTTTTGTGGATTTGATCATTATTATTATGTTTAAATGTACATACATACATACGTAATTGTTATAGTGTTTAGTGAACCGTTTTTAGTACAAACGAAAAGGAGACAAAATGATTGTAAAAAAAAATTTTTAATACAAAAGAAATAAGGTCATATAAATAACTTCATTGCAAATAAGATCAAATATACTAAAATGCTATAAATTGTAATTTGTACAAAAAAAACAAACACTGTTATTAAAATCAACTTTTTTTTTTCTTCAAAGAATAAATCATAGTTTGGTCTCTTTTTTATACAATAAATTATTAACTTTATTTAAATATTTCCAGAGTAATGTACAAGTCATTACCGGTCATCATTACAAAAAATTTATAAAAATTTTAATTTTTTTAGTTAATTTTCAGTTATGTCTTTGTTACAAAAAATCCGGAAATTTCTAATAATTTTTCCTTTTTGCTACTGAAATTTTTCTCAGTTCATAATCTTAAATACACAAAAACAGAACGCAGGTCGTAATTAAAATTTATTAAGTTCATTTTTTTTTTAACTAAATTTTCTTAAATTTTTTTTAATTTTTCTAAATTTTTAAAAACAAAAATTAATTAAAACAAAAATTACAAATGCTTCGCCGTAAAAGTGAAAAATCCCGTCATCAACTTATATTCTGGATAAATGATTTATGTTCAACAAATCACAAAACTATTCAAGATGTACGAACAGGTAAAGAAAAAAAAAAATACTTTGACTAAAAATGCATTTTTAATTTTTGTTTTATTTTATTTAAATTTCTTAGGTGTAGAATATTGTGTTATAATGAATCTAATGCATCCAAATATAATTCCAATACATAAAATAAAACGTAATGCCGAAACTGAATATGATTTTACACAAAATTTTAAATTATTACAAAATGCTTTTAATAAATTAAAAATAGAAAGGGTGAGTTTTATTTGAATTGATTTAAAAATTGTAATAATTTTTGGTTTTTCCTAAAAAAATTTTCATATATATGTACAAATATTCTTTTTTGAAGGAAATACCAATTAAAGAAATAGTTAAAGGTGGAATTGTAGATGGCCTTTTGTTTTTAAAATGGTTTAATAAATATTTTGATTCGGCAAATGCAGAAAATCGCCTAGTTATGCCCAACGCAAACAACATTGGTAATAATCGTGTTCGTGTAATTCGTAGAAACAGCAACATTAATAATATTAATAATATTAATAATAATAATAACAATGATAATGATAGCAGTAACGAAGATAATGACAACAATGAAAATGATTTTAAAACTGTGAAAATATCTAAAGCTACGTCCACCACAAAATCATATTAAATTTTACTTTATCCATGTCATTGTTTTTTTTTTTTTTTTTTGCTTTTTTTGTTTATTCTGTATCATTATTTAATATTTCTGAATTTTGTTTTATTTTTGTTGTTTCTCTTAATACAAAAAACAGTGTGCAATTTAAGTAAAAGTTGTATTGATACATTGATTTAACTAATATTAAAATACGTGACATTATACACAATTTTTTTTTTTTTTAAATAATAAAATTTTAACATAAATTTAACGAGTTTGAAATTTTTTTAAAATTAAAAACAAAAATTACGAATAATCAAAAAAATGAGATGGTATAACATTTAATTCTTAAAAAAGCTAACAAAAGCACCTCGTTGGTCTTCAGTGTTTTCACTTGTGTAATGTGTTATAATACACAAAAATAATAATGCAGAAAAAAAAGTGGTGTATCTTAATAGCTCTCACGCCTTGTTTATTTTTTTTATTTTTATTTTCATTTTTAGTGTATTCCAAAAGGACTATTTAATGATAGGTATAATTGGCCTAGTAGTTAAAGAAAATAACATTTATTCACTTGCATTGTGTAATTAACACAATGAACAATTGATGACACAATATATGTATGTATGTTAGCTTACATATAAATATTAATTATTTATGTCCTATGTGGGATTGGTTTCTCTTCATGATAATGTACCATATACATATACGATCACATATACAGTACTTAAAAGTAGACATATTTTGTTTGCATTTATTTCATTTTTGATTCATTTTCACTTTCTTTTTTAATTATTTTAATTAAATAAATAACATTAAAAATGTCAAGCATTCTAATTAGTTAATTTGAAAAACATTTAGAATCATGATATGAATGTACAAATACATATACATATACATACGTAATTGTAGCATATTAAAAGATAATATGTAGGTATAATGTATATAGAAAAAATAAATAAAAACATGTACGCGGACAATGTGTTGAAAGATTGTTTTATGTATGTTATTGTATGCTTACAGGTTACAGGAAAAAAGGAGAATGAAAAACACTGCAGGAAAGTAATTGTCTAGTCTGTATTACATATTTGTAGACAGAGTTAAGTAATTAACATTTTTTTTTCCTGGTTATAAAAATTATCAACAAGAAATAATATTTTTATTTAATTAAATTAGATCAACTAACAAGTATCTAAACTTGCGGGAGGTACAGGATTATAAGAATACAATATGAAAATATTTTTTAACAGAACAGAAATTTTGAAATCGACAAAAGAAATATTATACAAGTATGTAGTCATAGATGAACAATTTCATTTTATTGGAATTTTTATATAGAGTTTTGTATAAATATTTTATCAAAGGTCGAGGACTTTTTAAGGATAATTATTTATTCTATAATTGAAAGAGATGAGAAAAATTTTTAGTTTTCTAATATCTCTAAACACACAAACATATAAGCGTATTTATTTGCTATCATTACAAGGAAGATGCATACAATAAAAATGCGAATATTTTAAAATTTTCATTTCAAATAATCTTCATTTCTATACACGTATATACTCGTACATGGAAATTTCTGAATAAATTTATGTATATTTCGTTCATTTTTAATTCTTCTATAAAACTAAAAAACGAAGAATTTCTTTTATAAATCGTTTATACATGCAAACATTCCAAATTATTTCAAAATGCTTATTATAATAAAATAGAAAAATAAATAAAAAATCAAGAAAATTAAAATAAACGAATAACTTAACCATTTAATTGTTTGTCCACTGTTAAAATTCTTTTTACTTTTATGTATATATGTATGTGTGTGTATGTACGTGTACGTATATTTTTATAACATTTTCTTGCATAATTTACAAACATACAAGAAAGAAATTTCTTTTTTTATTTTTGGAAAAATATATGTGCTCATATAGTAATTTGTTTGTTTTTTTTTTTTTTTGGTTTATTCAATATTGTATATACATATGTGGACCTAATTTATATATAATGTGTACATATACATGTGTTAAAAAAATACAATTTTTTACTCTTTTTTTTTATTTTAAATTTTATATTTCGATTTATTCGTTTACTTGAAAGTTTTTTTTTTTTTTTTAGTAATTTCACTATTTTCGTCAGAATTGTGAAAATTCAAGAATTCACGCATGTATCACATTATAATGTGTATATAACACATTAAGAAATACATTATTTAAAAAAGAAAATCTCTTTAGTGACAGTTAAAGAAAATTTAAGCTATTTTTAGTTGATTTTATTTTAAACTAAAATTTATATGTATATGAAAATATATTTTATTTTTTTACTATATTTCTCTTTTCGTCGTTACAAATAATAATGTATATTACATGAATTTTTTAAATGTTTTAATATATTGACAAAGAAAATAGAGACTGTAATTAATGTCTATAAAAATAATTAGTTCCGTTTTATTATTTTAATGGACGTAATGTTTGTACATATGTATGTATGTATATGTAAATAAAAAATAAATAAATAAATAAAATGAAGTTAATTCTTCAAAAGTTCGTTTCTTTTTTATATAGTTATGTGTATTTTTATGGAGTATTTAAACATTTTTCTTTATTAAGATTTTATCAATATTTTTCTCTTTTGATTGGTATTGATATTTTCATTTCTAAATACAGGAAAGAAATTGTAAATCAATAAATGAAAGTAAAAGAAAAACAAATTCATTAAAATTAAAGAGAAAAGAAATGAAAACAAGCGTCCGCTTAAAATACAGGTGACTATACTTTAAAAGTACCATATATTAATAGTATCGTGCATTTAGGCAAGTACAGGTGTTTTAATTTGATAACAAGACTAAAATATGTATACCTATTATATGCGTTTTGCATATTCCTATGTATGTATGTATATATTTTTTTTTCAATTTTCTCGTGTACACATATTGTACATAAATACACAATATATGTAAAGGTGACTTAAAAATTTGAATTAGAAATAAAACAATAATGTGAATAACAGGATATACAAAATCTAATATCATCAATCTGTCAAAATACAATGTCCTGTTTTTAGTATTCCACTAAATTCTTTTACACGTGAATATGTTTGTACAAAAGCTGTTAGATTAATCATGTACATATGTACGTAAGATACTTTTTTTTTTGAAATTTTCTTTCACATTACATGTAATGCGCGATTGCGCACAAATACATATGTATATACATATACACTTAAAATAAATTATTATTTTCATTTTTCACAATGATTTTTCCAAGTTTCGTGACAATTCTCGGTCGGGATATTATAATATATGAAGTATGGCGAAATTTTATGTACATATGTATGTATGTGTGTTCAATAATATCATTTTATTTTCAAATATTTTAAGGGGATACTTTTGGGTGTGTTAATATGGTTAGGATCTCTGATATGGTGAAATGTGTTCATTAACTTTTTATATCAAAATCAGCTATATATGTATGTATGTAATATAAACAACAATGTAAACAACATAAATATATTCTCATTAACAATAAATAAATTTTGTAACTATGCTAAACACCATACTAAATATTACAATTACAAAAAACAAAAAAAAAAAAGTTAAATAAATAAGGACAGGAAAAGAAGAATGAAAATGCTCTTTAACAAAAGAATTCAGGATCTTAAATAATTAAGCTTTATTCACGTATATATGTATGTATGTATGTATTTGTTTTATTGTTTACATACATTTATACACGCATGTATTTTTTCAAACTGTTAAAGATGGCTTTTTTTTAGGATTTTTACTTTTTGCGACAAAGAAAAATACATTTAAAAAATTTAATCTTTTAGAGTATCTTCTATTTTTGAAAAAAACAATGTCTAAACACTAATCAAATAGAAGGAGAGTTAAAAAAAAATGTACATACGTAAAATTATGAGAGACCAAAAAATTATTTACGTAAAATACATACATGTTTTAATTGATGTAATTTTAAATGTGAGGATAAGACATACAAAAACAATCTATATATTAATTGAGATGGGTGGTAAATATGTATGTATGTATGTACATATCTATATAAATGGTAAACAACGATATTAATGACGATGTCTTGTTTACAAAATAATATTTCCCAATATTTTCTTATTTACTTTTCCGTCCATGGTAGAATTTAACTATAAATTGTTTAGTTAATGTATAAAGAGTGATACACGTATTATTATCTTTGACAATATGTATTGCCATAATTACAACATTAAATATGTAATACAGTCATATAATTCGTGTATATAAATTTTAAATAGCATGAGCATACACAATAAATTTATAACAATTTATCACTATTAAAACATGCACAAATTATTACACATTGAATAAATTACTTAAATCTTACACTTATGACCATTAATTTTGTTTATCAATTATTGTAAGGACGAAGAGTCTTGAATCACAAAAAAAGTTTGTTAGTGTTTCATATATTAAAGCATTTTGAATGTTAGTGAAAGTTATGGACTTAATAACAATTTTTAATTAAACATGTATCGAATGGTATCGATAACTATAATTAAAACAGATTTCCGTATGTATTGTACATACGCATGCATATTTAATCTAATTATTTCGAATCAATTACTTTATTGCTCAATTGCATTATTATTTGAATATTTAAAAGGATGATAGTTTCCGGAAAATTGACCTTTAATAAATTGTGACCTTTATAACCTTAATTATTTTGTTCAGAATTTCAAAAAATATATTGAAAAAATAAAATCAACTTTTTATATTGGATACTTTTACTTTTATTTCATAATGATTTCACTTATGTTATCTTTAATTTTTATTGAAACTTAAAATAATCAAATCCTATGTATTAAAAATCTAACAAATATATAATTTTCGATTAAAAACAATTTGTTTTATTTTTGTTTTAATTAGCAATTATATTTAAAGACGAAAAAAAAAAAATAGATAATATGAAAAAAAAAGTGTTACTTCTTTAAATGAATACATGTTCTATTATATTTTTTATTTATTTCATTTTTTATTCAATATTTTTATTTCCGCAAGTTGGCATCAATTTATGATATAATTTTAATTCGTTGACAACAAAATATATAATAAACCAAAATGATTCAAATACATACACACATATACGTATGAATATGAATTCCACACATATACATATAATTATTACTCACATATTACATACATAAATGTATAAATATTTTCAGAAAAACAGATGTGTGTACGTAAAATGTACTTTTAGATGTATGTAGTCGTATACAAGCTCATATGCACATTCATACGTACATACATATTGCTTTACGTTATATGATTTTTATAATTTTGAAAAGAAATTTTTTTTCTCAAGGGGAAAAAACCGTCGAAAAACAAAATTATGCATTCTGTAATTTAAATAAATAACAATTTACTCCTACACATTTTCTTTTGATTACATACATATATATATATTTTTGAATTTTCAGAAAAATAATTATGCATAATATAATCATGAACATTTTCATCTTTTCACCATTTCTCTTTTTATATTTTTTTTTTTAGGAATCAGCATACAATTGTTGTCTTTTTGTATATGTATTTTATTTTAAATTAAATTAAATTTAGAGTATGAAAAAAAAAAATTATTTTTATATGGCGTGAAAAATTATAAAATGTAGAGAAAATAATTTTAAAAAAAGTCAAATAAAATTTGTCTACAGAATTAAATAAAGTTTAACGTATACGGAAAACATTCTTAACAAAAAAAAACGAAAAACAAAAAACAATCTATTAAAAATGAAAGTTAAGGATCGTGTTTTTATGTTTATTCTCTGTACGAGCTATGAATATATGTATATTTTCTATAAATTTAGAACTTTAAAAAATTTAAAATAAATTTTACAATACTTTTTTTTTTGTTCATGAATTATCACATGGGTGTGTTATTTTAATGTGCGTATGTGGATGCAAAACAAAAAAAAAGAAGAAAATTCAAAAAGGAAAACTTATCTACACCCTTGTATCTGATAGCCATATATTATAATAGCCAAACAGGAGAGAGATGTTATTTTTTATATTTTTAAGCTTTCCCGAAGGTATAATATGTATATACGTTATGTACAGAAGTATATACAGAAAAAATAGTTGGAATGCAAAATTGAAAATGTGCTAGATAAAGGTGTGTCAGACATGTGTTATTATATTAAGTTGACATAGAACATGATAAGGGTGTCTGTCCTTTTGTAATGTACACATTCATATACACATAAATATGCGTAAATATAATAAAAATAATTTACATCCTTTTTCATTAAATAAATAAATAACAATGTATACTAATGTGGATAACGTACTTGCGTTTATTTATTTTTTATTTATTTTTTGTTTTTTATCAGAAGTAAAGATAAAAAATTCTCTGTAGTCATTAAGTAATTCTCAAACAATAAACTCCAAGGAATTCTCTACATTTTAATGAATGCCACAGTATTTTTTGATACCACTACTTTGAATGTTTTATTTTTCATTAAATTTCAATTTAAAAATTCAAATATTTATATGTACATAAACAAAAAAAACATAATAGAAAACTGCCAATTTATTTTTTTAATACTCACACTTAAAATTAATTGAATTATAATTGACATGAATTTATCATTTCAAACAAATTTCTTAATCCCTTTTGTATGATTGTGAAACCCTTAATTAAAATAAATTATTTCATTTTTATATTTAGGTAAAAATAAAAAAAAGTTTACAAATAACATAAATTTTTGTTTCCAAATGTGAAACGCCATTTTGTGCAGATACTCGTAATACCAAAAAAAAAAAAAATTGGTACTCAAAATTTTTAAACAGAAAGAAAAAAATTTGTTTTTTCTTACTCATCATAGTGAATTTGGATGCTGCGCCTGCCTGTATCTGGACACTCCCTCACATATACAAATGTATATGCTAATAATAAGGAAAAATCTTTTGCATCTTTATGTAAAACTTTAATGGTAATTCTTTACTTACCCTTTTTATTATATATTTCAAAGGACAATAAATATAAAAATAAAAATTTTTTCAACGCCATTTTATAAAATTTATTTAAAAAACTAAAATGACTTCAATTCGTAATGAGGTTATAATCAAACATATCAGAGTAATATTATCATATAATTTGTTGCAATATTGTCTAATTTTATTTAATTCCTTTTTTTTTTTGAACAATTAATAGAAAAACAAATATTGCGTGCATATAAATACACCTAAATAAACTTTGTATGCATACATGTACGCATGCAATAAAGGTTTATCAAAATCATCCATTAAATTTTTCACTGACATATAATTAACAGATTTCTGAAATTCTAATTAAGTTATAAATATGTAAGAACATATTAATACAAAAATTAATAAATTAAAAAAAATTATAATAATAAAAGAGAAAAAAGTTAACTGATAAGAATAAGAGCATATGAAATAGTAATTAGAAAAGAATCAAAACAATTTTGAAATTGTTTTAATTTAATGATAAATTTCATTTTTATTTTTTTAAATGCAATTAAAAAAAATTTTTTTTTTTTTTTCAAGTAGAAAAAATAGATAAAAGCAAAAATAGTAACAAAAAAAAAATCATGATTTTTATTTCGCTATATATATATATATTTTTTTTTTGATTTTATTATTACACAGGCGTCTTCTTATGTATTCAATTTAATAATTAGTATATGTATGTATGTACAGTGTATTTTAAATAATTTTAAAGCGTTAAAAATAACAGAATTTTTTTGATATTTTTGACAGTTGAATTAAATCAATATGAATTATACATATACACAAATCCATATTAACATTGCCTTTGGCAACAAAAATATAAAAAAATAACGACATTTTATAATATATTGATTATACTACACTGTATAAAAATAAAGAAGCAAAAACAGAAAAAAAAAACAACAAATTTTTGTGATAAGTAGAAAAATTAAACCGTAATATTGAATTGATATGTGAGTAAATAAAATTCATATACTCGTATATATGTATAAACATTTAAAAGAGAGAAAAAAAAAAGTGATACACTTTAAATATGAATAATAATTATAGAAAACGTTATAAATAAGCAGATATCATATAAAAGGTTATCAATCAAAGGTTAAAAAAATATCTCTAATGGGTAACACAATTTTATATTTTATTTAAAATATGAATAAGCAATTTATTCATTTAAAAAGAATAAATTCAGAAAAAAAATATTTGTAAACATTATTGAAGCAGATTCGAAGTTTTATGTACGAGTAAGTTTTTTTTTTTTTAAATATCAAATACATACATATACAAATACTTATTGAAATAAATACAAATTTAATAAAAAACAAAAAATTAAATAATATTTTTAAAATTTTTTGAAATAATTTAAATTCATTTCACTTCAATACAGAATGTGTAAATACTCGAGAATACATATGCATACGAGTTGTTACACATTTATTATTCCAACGTTCTACGTTTCTATATTGAAAATTGTTAAAATGTTGCAATTTGATTTTAATTACAATTTAATTAAAACTAAATTAATAATTCAAGAACACTTAGATGTTATTTAAAATAAATAAACGACAGTTTGAATATTTCGTTTATAAATTTTAATTTTTTTTTTCTAATTTAAATAAAAAACTGAAATAGAAAAAATTTTAATATTCTATCACATTGTAATAAAATGCGTTTTCATCAAAATTCAAAATCTTATTTAAAAAAAAAAATTTTTTTTAAGTAAATGCATAAGGTTATATAATATGACCTTTTCTTGGCTCTTAACCTAATCTAGCCTTTTAAATTATTCGTATAGATACACACGTTATAATTTATACATACTCGTATATGTTACACACAACCTATACCATAGTTGCCTTGTTTGGTCTGAACGTTCTTACGATTTAGTAAGCATTGTACGTAATACTATATACACATATGTTCAATATACAATATACTTAGATATTTTTATATCCATTTTCCTGTTTAATTTCAGTTAACCTAATCGGTTATCGTTTTGTTTTTCATTCGTTTTTTTTTTCTTTTTGTTAAAAAAGAATGTTAATGAAATAATCGTTTTTCATTCAATGGCAATGACTTTGTTTTCTTTACGTTTTTTGATTCTATCGCATTTTTTACTTTAACCTTTTTTTGGAAAATTTTTCATTCGTTATTTTTATTTACTCTTTTTTTTTTTTCTTTTCTTGGTGATTTATATAATTAATTTCATTTTATATACTCAATTTCAAATAAATCAAATATAAAAAACAAAATATCTATTTCAAATTTTTTTTTTTGTTTGAATTACTCGATATAATGATTAACCGATAAGAGTATCATGTGGATATGATTAGAACTTTAAAAAAAAATAAATAAGAAAAATAAAATTTTGTGTGTTGTACATTTTTTCATATTAAAAAGAAGGAAAAAAGAAAAACTGGTAGTATGTAATATTTTAAATTATTATCAAAATACTTTTTTGCTGATTTAAAAATGAATTTAATACACATAAAAGTGATTTTACTATGCACTTGTATATGTACATCAGATGTATTGTATGTATATACATATATTATAAGACGCCTTTCATGCATTAGCTGCTATTAAACACATGTATATGCACTGTTATACGTATACTTTTAAAAATCTTATCATTATTTAAATAAATATATAAATATTATCATTTTAATATTTATTACGAGTACTTTTCTTTTTATGATGATGATAATCTTTGACCGATTTTGATCATAAATTTCTTCTTCTTTTTGTTTTCTATGCTATATATGATATCATATTGCTTGTTATCATCTATAATGAGCTAAAAGAAAATTCATTTCTTGTTTTCTTGTCATTTTTGTAAGCTAATTAACTATCGTTGCTATAAATTTTTGTTCTACATACATATGTATGTATGTACATATTTTATAATGATCATATTTTAGGATCACGCATAATATGATGACAATTGACAATGAATCAATAAAACATTATCTTTATTCATGGTACATACTTATATGGTATATTTAGCTTGCACAGCTTATGAATGTTAACTAATATAAAAAAATAAAATGTACTTATTCAAAAATTTTTATAAATCAAATTTAGAACATTATTTTAATTTAACATTCATATAAAATGAAAAAATAAATTAAAATACATAAATAATAATAAAAACAGATAAGCATAGAAATAAAATTATTACCACAAATTATGATATTATAATAGATGTACAGGGCCACAGTATGTATGTATGTATGTACATGTGTCCATATATTATAATAATTATTAAATTGGTATTGTTCACTGTGTACACAGCACTGTGCATTCAATAAAACACTGCTTAATACGTGCACATATACACATCCATCAATAACACAAATTGTGTTGTATCTTTGATTATATGTAAACAATAAAATGATAGCATATTGTTAATTAGAAAAAATCAATATTTAATCAAATAAAATATAACCAAAAGTATTTTTCATACTACTGTTTCAGAGTATATATATGTACGTACATATGTATTTACATGCAGTTAATTAGTCTTAAATAGAAAAACATTATAATGATAAGAAAAATGAAATACAAATTTCTGAATGTATGTGCATCTAAGTATGTACTTATGTACAACGATTGAAAATTTTTGAAAACATAGTCAATGGCTTATAGACAGCAAATAAAATGATCAATTAATCAAGAAAATTAAAGTAAATTATGAAAAGTTTTCAAGATACATATTTGTAAATAAAATAAAATAAAAAATGTTCATCAAATTCAGTATTTTATCAAGAAAACTTTACATTGTCCAAAATTAACAGTAAATAACGTCCAAAAGTATAATTTTCTTTTCCTTTTTTTTTTCTTTTGTGGAAAACCCTATTACATATGTATACAATGTAATCTTTACGTAACACTTACGGCTTACGAAATCAATACATATCTTTAATATTTCGTGAGCATTATTATAATTTATTAGTTCATCATTTTGAAATAAAATTATGTATTCGATAAAATTAGAAAATTTGAATTTACAAGTATAATCGAAAAATTCAAAATGATCACTTCCTGTTCTTATTCGAAATATACGGAAGTAAAAGTAACAAAATTACAAAATTTTAAGTTAAAAATAACCGAAAATCTTATGAACTGAAATGTCAAAATTCCCTCCAAAAATTCGAAGATCGAAAGTAAAGATCGGTAAAAAACAAAAACAAGAACAAAAAGTATAAGAATTAAGAAATGAAAACAAAAAAGAATTAAACTACCAAAACCAAACCAACAATCAATTTTATTACATATTTATTTAATTCGTTTTTGTGTTGTGTATAAAATTCGTTTTTGTGTTTTTCTTTTAAATATAAAATAATATAAACATTTGAATTAAAATAATGGAATCGAAAATTGAAAAAGAAATTATTCAACTTGGTGAAAAACAACAACTTACACAATTAGAAAAATTATTAAAAAATACACCAACAAAAGAGGTAAAAGTGATTGAGTAAGAAGTGATCATCACTTTGTAATTTATTTTATGAAATTACCAATTAGAATATTCGATTTAATAAGATTATTTCATTTTATTATGATTTTTAGATAATATCAATATTAAAGAAAAAAATTGGTAGAAATGATGCTGCCTGTTTTTGGAATTATTTATTACGTGGTTTTGCAAATGATAATGAATCAATTAAAGAAAAACGTTTTGAATGTGTTAAAGCATTTTTAAAACAATTAAGCTCCATTGAATTATCATATAAACAAACTTATGATCTTTTAACACGTTTATTTTTGGATTTGCCATCATTTACAAATGATCAATTAATTGAAATGATTGAATTTACAATCGATTGGTTAAAAATGGGTGATCCTAAATGTGTTGGGTATAAAATAAAAAACGAACAAAACAATGTTGAATTACACTATTAATTAACGGCTTTTTTTTGTACTTTACAGATGGAAAGATTTATTACCAGAAACAATTGATATTTTATGTACACAACAAAATCTTGATGTAAATTCAATTAAAACTACTGGCACCGAATATCGTACAACAATTATAAAAAATTTATGTACAATGAAATGGCCATTAACTATTTATACGCCAATTGCAAATATGTTCAGGTAAAGTGTGTAAAAAATTAATTTTATAAATTTACTTTTATAAATTCGTTTTTTAGAGATATGAAATTAAGCAATGAAGAAATTACATCGATTTTAAAGAAATTTTGTTTTAATTTATATAAATTGAACCCAAATGAAATTCCAAGTTTATCATTTCAATTATTTTCATTATGTACATCAGCATCACAAATTTTACTTATTATAATGTCATTAGAAAGATATTTTCATAAACATTATTATAAAAAATTATTTGCTAATATGGAAAGTGATTCAACGGATTTTGATAGTATTGGTATGTATTATATAATTCTTAAAATTTTTATTTTTCATTTTAAAATTTTCAATTTTTTTATTCTGTTGTTTTAGATCCACATTCCGATAAAGAATTACGTGAAGCTGAAGAAACTGTTTTACATCATTTAAGTTATTGTACACAATTTAAAATTACTGAACAACAATTTAGTGTTGTATTAAGAGTACATATCAAAAATAAACATTTATTTTCCAATTATTTTCATATATTTAAGAATTTATAATTTTTTTTTTTTTTATTTAATCAGAATTTATCATCATGTCCTTCAATTATATTAACACCATTTATTTTAAGTTCAATATTATCAATGACAAAAATAAATCGTGATCCTGATACACCATTAATACAATCAATTTTATTACAATTATTACGTAATGTTATAAAAATTAATGAGGATGAAAAGGAAATATACAAAAAATCAGCATGGTTTCGACATACATTACAAACAAAAGAAATCGATTTAGAACAAATTTTTACAATATTAATTGATCAAAATAAAGATGGTAAAGATGTTATAACACCTGGTTTAGTTAATCTATCATTCACATTATTAAAATGTAAAAATTCACCAAAATTAAATTCAATTGCAATTACATTTTTACAAAAATTCATTAAAAAACGTTTTATATTTGGTCATGGTATTATAAAAAATCTAGCTGAGTGGATGATTATTGAACAAGATTCAACACAATATTCAGGTAATTTTCATTTAATGAATCTTTATGTTTTTTTTAATTATTTTTTGAATTTTTTTTAATAGATTGTCTAACAGTATTAAGTTTAACTGATACTTACACATTATCAGAATGCGTTAAAACAATTAAATATGTTTTGGATTTCTTCCTATGGGTATAATAATAAAAATATTTAATTTATAAATGTTTAAATTAATGTATTTTTCTTTTTCTAAAGATTCCTGGAAATAATGCCATGAGAATGATGTCGTTCATATTACCAATTGTTAAAATATCACACACAACACGTGATGCATTTATTGATATTCTTAAAAAAGCAATTTATTCTCGGTAAGTTTTTTTTTTTTTTTTTTTAAATTTAAATAATTCTTATTTTGTACGATGATTCATTTTATCATTTGATTTTAGGGATTTGCAAACATGTTGTATGGGCATTCACGGTTTTTGTTTATTATTAAAACAATTACGAAATAATAATTCACAAAGATCAACTTCAATTACTAATTGCGGTATATTAACACAACAAAGTATATCTGGTTATTCCTTAATGTCGCAATTAACATTTGGTAATAAAAATAATCCTCAACGTCATTTTGATATGCTAGCATTAGAAATTATTGGTATATTACGTGTTGTGTTCACGAAACCATTAGTAATGAAGCAAATTTTATATGAAGGTAAAGAGAAAATTTTGTTTTAAAAATTTCTTTAAAAATAAATTAAAATACGATAATATTTAGATTTAACAAAAGCAGTCGAATTTAATTTAAAATTGGCTCCTCATGTCTTACAATTTATTGAACGTCATTTTCGATCATATTTTCACATCAATAGTTCAGACGACATTGATGTAAATAATGAAAATAACGATGATGATAATGAGATCGAAATAATTTTCGATAAAATTATTCGTACACGAGGAGAAGATGAAAATTGCATTGAAATTGAAGTACTGGATGATTTAGGTCATTTAACAATGTTTATTGCTGATTGTATTGTAATTTGTAATAAACATGAACAATTAAATCATGATCCATTTATATTAAAAAATTTATTTAGAAAATTAGTTAAAGACATGACAACCAGAAAAAATGTGGAATCATTTGAATTTGTAAGAAAAATCTTTTTAAATTTTAAAATGGGATCATTTTAATGTATTTTGTATTATGTCTTTGTAGATTGAACCGTTAAGTCATGAAAAACATCAAATTGCATTACAAATTCTTGGTTTTATTGAAGGTTTAATGTATTATGTATTATGGACATCCCAACGAAATAATGATAATTGTGAAAATATTTTATCATTATTTAAATTGCATTGTGCAATTCAAGATAAAATTAAAGTAAATCAAAATTTCTATATAAAAATCTTTTTTTAAAAATATTTTTTTATAGAGTTTAAGTGGAACTACAAATAAAAAACAAACGAAAAAAACTAAAAATGATACAACAACAACAGGTTTAACACAGCAAAATAATGTCACTATAAACGGAAATGTTATAAAAAAATTAGTTTTTAAATCAGATAATATATGGGATTTACCAACATTAGAAAGATTTCAAAGGCTTTTACATGAGTAAAGTTTTAAATCAATGACTTCGATATGAACAACTAAAATTTTATTAAATTAAAAAAAAAAACATTTCTTTTCTGTCTCTCATTTTAGTGAATCAGTATCATTTGCCTCAAAAGAATCATCAAATAAATTACGTAGTAATCGTGATTTAGTGTGCTATGTGTTAGAGGTAACATCACAAAATATAGAAAATTTACGTCATCAACCAGACTATAAACAAATATCTCATAGTAAACGTATAATGAAAAATTTAATTGATTTAACAAAACTAATATATGAAAGATGTGTTAAACGTTTATCAGAGTTATGGAGTAATTTTGATGTACGTGCTGCATATTTATGCATTGAATGTTTGCGACAAAGTTTAATTACAGCTAATACAACATTCAAGAAAAAATTTACAGAATATATAAATCAAGTTGGTAAGATTTCTTCCTCCTCTCCTTCTTTTTTATTATCTTTATTTTTGTTCTTGGAAGAATTAAACTGTATTATTTTCAATTTACAATTTTTTTTTTTTTTTTAGACTTCGAAGTCACACGAATTGATTCAAAACCAATGATAATAGTTCTTCAAGAGGCAATTGAAACTGCCATTCGTGACGAAGATGAATTAATTGACAATGTAGATGGTAAAAAGATTCCATTTATTATATTACAATGTTTAGAAATTTTATACGATAATTTAACATACGATGAACAACAAACATTAGATGTAAGACAAAAATTTTAAATAAAAAATCTAAAATTAAATTTTGATAAAAATTTTCTCCTTTTTAGGCGTATCGTTGGCTTTTAAAATTTTGTCAGAACTATGAATTACAAAATAAAGAATTAAGTTTAGCTCATAAACTACTATTTAATCAATGGCATAAAACAAATCCAGAGATTTCTTATAATTCGATAGCTATGCATCTTGAGAAAATTTTTGGACAAATTGATGAAGAAGTAAACATGAATTTTTAGAAAAGAAAAACAAAAATATAAAAAGAATTTTTTTATTTCGTTTTATTTTAGGTTGATATTCAACCTCATTTACAATTTAAATCAATTACTGAAGCAACTGTTGAAACATGTACAATGTATTTATTAAATATAATTCAACTGCAAATTGAAGAAGTTGAACTTTTTGTTAATAAATGTAAAAGTATTCACATAAAAATTAAAATTACATCAGAGAATGATCAAAATACGTATATTGAAATGTTAAAAACAATGGAATGTTCGATATCAACAAAATTATTACATAATTGTGAAACCCTGTTGCATTTAACAAATGCTTGCTTACCACTTGGTACAAATATGGATAACTTAATGCGTGTACTGATGCAATATTATATTTGTTTAACGAATTTTGCAAAACACTTTATTATTCGTTATCCAACAATACCAGTATCATTTCGAGAAATTAAGTATGTTAGCCAAATAAATTTTTTTATATCCATTTATCAAATATTTATTTTTTATTATTTTTATTTCATGTTTACAGATTTGATCAATTAATTAAAATTTCTGGTAAACCATTAGCTAAGCGTATATACAGTTTAATTACTTATATTGAAGCAAATATATTTGATACAAATTCAAAAAGACAAAAACAACAACAAACAAAAAAATCAAATCCACAAGCTGATAAAGCAAAAGTATTACGGGATACAAAATTTATACCAAAATTGATATTACGCATAGAGAATTTTAATAAATTTATTATGTTATTAAGCAATAAAACAAAGAATTTTTCATTCAATCATTATTTACATATGGGTACAGTAAGAGATTTTCGTATAAAAACATCAGAATTAAAAGATGCTATTGATAAAACATTAACACATAGCAGTCAAATTGAATACGATGAATCGATGGCAGATGAAGTAGATAGATTGTCAGATGATGAAAATGATAATGACGAAAATGAAGGTAGCACCAATGCCGAGAAAAATAATAAAAGTAGTCGAAATTCAAGTAGTAGTAATGAAACTACACAAGAATCAGAATTACCAAAAGTTCCAGATGAGACAGAAATTGAACAAATTAAAATTCAAGAAACAGAAAATATTTCAAAGAGAAAAACAAGGCAAGTTACACAAAAACATAAAAAGAATGAAAATAAAAGTCAAAAGAGTAAACAAAGTAAGAAACCAAACAATGATAAATTAACAACGGTATTATCATTAGATGAAATCAATCTTTCAGAGCCATCAGTACAAGGATCATCAAGTAGTGATGATATTATTCATGATGAACAGAAAAATTCTGAATCACAAATTTTAAGAAATTTAGAAAAGGTTAATCAAACAGTACGCAAACGTAAGAGCGTTGAAAAGAAAAATGAAAATGAGATACAACCAAAAAGTAAAAGAAGTAGAAGATCCAAAAATTAAAATTTTAATTTTATATTATTTCTTTTAATTTTATATTATTATTTATATAGAATAAAAAAATTCATTTTTTAAAAATTAAATAAAAACCTATTGTTTCATTTTTTTTGTCTAAATTTTTATTTAAAATTTGCTCCTTTTTTACGATGATTATTTACACATTTAAAATAAACGTTTATTATTTATAATAACAAATTACACATACATACACATATATGCATTATAATTAAAACTTATGTTGATAATTAATTATGTATGTATATCATTATCGTTATCATTAATAATATGTTAATATTATATTAAAATTATAATTATTATTATGTATATATTATTATGCATTACTAATTACTTTATTACAATACTAAATATCACCAAGGATTAGATCCAACTTTTTCATTATTTATCTCTGGACATATTGTTGTCAAATTGAAATTAGTTAGATTGTTGCCAGTTGTTGTAGTTGATGCACCAATATTAGATACATTCTGATTTTGTTGTGAATGTGATGTATTGCCATTGCTATTATTGTTGGTACTATTATTACTGCTATTATTAATATTAGATGAATTTGCATTAATTTCAGATGAAAACAAATGCTGTTGTTGTTGATGATGTCCATGTTGTTCTTGTAAGTTGTACTGATTGATACCAGTGTTTGAAGTTTTTGGATTCCATGCATGCGATGATGTTTGGAAATTACTAGATGATGCATGCATATATGGATGTGGTGCTGGTGCCGGTGCTATTATCGCACTGCTGCCATATGGATCAGATACAGATGTATGATGATGATGATGATGATGTGGTGCTGGACCAGGCATCAATGGTGAGTTAACTCCTAATGGAACTGGGTAATAATTTGCATCATATGAAACAAAATTTGATGGAGGTGGAGGAGGAGGAGGATGATGATGAGGAATCGGTTGATGTGTTTGGGCCGAAATTGAGGGTGGGATTGGAGTTGTTGAAGGAGGTGGTAGTTTTCTGATTGGTTTAATACTTGACGGTCTTACATAATTTACTTCGCTAGAATAAATCGAACCTAGATAATCTGTATCAGGAAGACAACCACTTGTATTCGTAGTATAATTATAAAAATAGTTTGGATCCATGTTATCACTAATTAATGAAGATGTTGGTGGTGGTGGTGGCGGTGGATGTGGAGCTGTCGATGACGGATGGTAAAGCGTATTTGATACGGCATTCATATTACCATAAAAATCTGTATTACAAACATTTGAATAATTTCGAGTTGTTTTCTCTTTTTTCGTGAGAATAGCTTCAGTTGAGTAATTATTTGATGTGACAGTGGTTGCATGATTTACATTAGTATTAGCGTTGTTAACGACATTCCCTTGTTCTGTTATGACCCCTGAATATGTTGTATTGTTACTTGTATTAAATTTTTTCGAATCTTTTGGTTTATTCGGCAATGAAGATGAAACCTTTTTATTATTACTGTTACTGTTATTATTACTGTTGCTATTGTTATTATTCGAATTACTGCTATCATTTGTACAATTTTCATAGCTTTTTTGTGCGGTATTCGAAGTAGTCGGTTCTTGTTCAACAAGTTGACTAACTGAAAAGAAATTATTACTGTTTTGACTACAAGACGATGTATTCGTTACTCCATTATTTTTTAAATCCTTTTCAGTCACATTTGAATTTTTATTATTATTCACATTAGTTGAAAATGAATTTTTATTACTTGGAGGATCTAAAGTCTGGATCGACGATGCTGGATAATTACTATTACCTCCAATTCCATTAAATGAAGATATATCACCGTAATAATTGCCAAGATTAACAGGTGTACCAGTAAAGTGGGATGTTGTGTCAATCATTTTATTTGGAGACCATGACGGAAAATTCTCATCATTCGGCGTGAATGGTGGGTAGTATAAATCATTTTTACGGTTGTTATAATCAAATGTTTGTGGTGGCGGTGGTATTTGTGCCGGAGGATAAGACGGAACACAACCGTAATCCATTAGAGGTGGCGGTGCTCCAAAATCAGATGGAGTCATCCAGGTAACAGATGGTTTTTGACGAAGTGCTGGTGTTGGTGGCTGTGGAGGTCTTTGAAGTTTTTGATCATAACTACTGTTATAGTAACTTTGTATGAGATTTTGATTGGATAATGAAGAAGATGATCCCTTAATTGGAGTTGGCTCAGCCAATGGTTTTTTAAAAACGCTAGAATGATTCGTTTGATTTGTTGGCGTTGGCGTTGGTGTAGTTCTTGAATTATTTAAATTTGGCGCTGTATAGCGGCCTGATTCGTTCAGTGTTGCATCAATTGTGAATGAGGATGACGAGTTCGTTGTTGTCGCTGTTATTGTAGAAGTAGATAGTGATATTGTTCGCTGGACTGCCGTTCCAGCAGAAGTTAAACTATTCGAGTTACTACTTTTTGTTAATGCAAAAGAAAAATTTGTTGTTGTTGTTGTTGTTGTATTTTGTCTCTGTTGATCTAATATTTTTGTATTTGATCGATCAAATACGGTTTGTTTTTGTTGTTGAAAATCATTTGAAGCATTGACCGATTTTCCATACACAGAACTCTCTGTGTTAGTTAGAGTTGTTTTCGGATTAGTTAAAGAGAATGTGAAATTTGTTGCAAAATTTGAAACATCATCGACATTCTTTATTAAAGGCTGAATCTTGTTAGGAATATTATTAGACTTAGATAATTCAGAAGAATTTGAATTATAACTCGTTTTAGATTTTACATTGGTCACAGACTTGGATGCAGAAACTTTTTGTGTTGAAATATGACTACTCATAGCCCGACTCGTTGTGTTATTGGTAGAGCAATTTACATTCGAAATATAAGTTGTCACATTTGTAGTTGGCGTTAAACTAAATGTAAATGGAGTTTTATAATCGTTAGGAATTACTGATGCTGGACGTGGTGGTGGCATCCAAGTGATCTCAGTTTTAACCGGTGGTGTATAAGATTGTGCGATCATCGTTGCGTTACTAGATGACGATGTAGTTGATGAATTTGTGGTTGAAGTCAAGGAAAATGAGAAATTTGGAGTATCTTGCATTTGTAGGGGATGATAGTAATAATTTTTAGCCGGTGAATATATAGTATCACTGCCGCATGGGTAAAATGCGTTAGGAGCACAGTAACCCAAATTCGTCTGTGAAGCATGAGTGTAAATCGGGGTAGTAGGAACGGTTGAGATATAGGGATCCATAGATTTATTGCTTGATGATTTAGATATTGTAACTGGAGACGATTCCATTATTCTATTATAACTTTCGATTGGAATAGATGTTGACGAAGTCGGATATTTTAATGAATCAATTGGTTCTACAAAAGCAGGCATTCCTGGATTTTGATGGAAATTAGAAAGTGAATCATTTGAAATTGGCAAAGCTGTTGAAAGAAGAGGAGGAGGAAGCGGAGTAATTGAAGGTGGTGGATAATTTGTTGGAAGTCTACCGTATCCAGACGAGACTTGCGAATAAATTGGACTAGTATCGACACCTCCAAGTGATTTAGGCTTCGACTGTACTGTAGGAATTGAATTAACAGTAGAAGAGTTAAACGATGATGAAGAAATATTAAAATTTGATGAAACACTTTGCGAATGTGTTATTTCCGACATGGACTTTGAAACTGCATTATTTTGTGATAATGGCACAAATTGAGTCATTGGTGCTGCGATTGATGTAGTCAAGTTAGAAATATTATTGCTATTAGTTTGCTTAACGTAATTTCTTTGAGAACTTGCAAGTGTTGTCTGAGTCTTAGGTTGATAGTTTCTAAAAGACGACAATTGCTTTACAGTACTGGGTGTTGGTGTTGAAATATTTGATGATGGGAAACTGTCTCTTTGTGTGTTTTGTGATGGAGCGATAGATGATATAACTTTTGATTGAGCTTGTTTTGAAACATTTGCGGATGTGAAATTATTGCCAGCAACAGAATACATTGTGTTAGATGTATTCGGAACAGAGTTTGGAGTTGATGAATAATAAATAGACGATGACAATGTAGTAGCAGCGACAGAATGTGCGACACGTTTTAAAGGAATGCTGTCAGTAGCCGTGTTTAGTGCATTAGAGGACGGGTAAGATGAAATTATATTTGAAGAAGAAACAAATGGATAACTAAAGGATGAAGATTGTGATGTAAACAATAAAGGAGCAGAGGATACAACGCTCATTGGAGTATTAGAAGCTGTTGAAGAATTTATTATAGAATGGATCGGTGGCTGATTTGCTGTAGATGCAGAAGTAGAAGAAAGGAGTTGTGTAGGAGCTTCAGTTGTTTTTGCTATAGGATAAATTGGCAAACTGTTTGTAGCAAATGTTCGAGAAAAAGTATTCGAACAATGTGGAGAAGGAGGAGGAACAAATTCTTGCAGATAACTGTTTGTCGGTGGATATATTGGTACGCAGTTTAGTGGTATATTCGTTACAGACGAAGTTTGAAGATTTATTGCGGACGGAGAGTAAAATTCTGTTGTAGTCGTAGGAGCAGCAGAAGTATTACTCAACGGTAAACCAAATGGAGAAGGAGGATACATTTGTGAATGCTTATTGGTATTCAAGTGTGAATAAAATGCTGGGGCGGTTGTTGGAGTAACAAGAGTATTTGCTGAAGAATTTGTAGAACTAGTAGAATATGTCTGCGACAAACTTGTTAGAGGACTCGAAATTTGTGATTGTGGATAAAAGACGTTTGATGTTTTACAACTATCATTAATAATTGGCAATTCTGATGAATGCAAAACATTTGGCGTTTTTGTTTGTGACACAAAAACAGTATTTCCAGTTTTATTTTGTGAAACGCATGTATTTTCGGATTTAATTTGCGAAACATAATTAGTATTAAATTTCGATTTCACATTATACATATTTTCTACTTTCGATTGTGAAAATGACGGGACAACAGTTTCTGATTTCGATTGTGGAACACTAATTTGAGATTTTATTTGTGCGCCTTGAAGACTGCTTTCAATTTTCATTGATGGGACGCATGGTAAATTATACACATTTTCTGCTTTTGATTGTGGAAACGATGGGTTGACAGTTTCTGATTTCGATTGTGGAACACTAATTTGAGATTTTATTTGAGCACCTTGAAGACTGCTTTCAATTTTCATTGATGGGACGCATGGTAAATTATACACATTTTCTGCTTTCGATTGTGAAAACGATGGGTTAACAGTTTCTGATTTCGATTGTGGAACACTAATTTGAGATTTTATTTGTGCGCCTTGAAGACTGCTTTCAATTTTCATTGATGGGACGCATGGTAAATTATACACATTTTCTGCTTTTGATTGTGGAAACGATGGGTTGACAGTTTCTGATTTCGATTGTGGAACACTAATTTGAGATTTTATTTGAGCACCTTGAAGACTGCTTTCAATTTTCATTGATGGGACGCATGGTAAATTATACACATTTTCTGCTTTCGATTGTGAAAACGATGGGTTAACAGTTTCTGATTTCGATTGTGGAACACTAATTTGAGATTTTATTTGTGCGCCTTGAAGACTGCTTTCAGTTTTCATTGACGAAACATAGGGCATATTTAAAGATTTTGATTGTGAAATACAATTTGTAATATTTTTTGAATTATAAATGTGATTGTTTTCAGATTTTGATTGAGCAATAGAACTTGTATTTTCGGATACTGATTGAGGAATAAAAATTTTATCTGTATTAGGTTTGAATGATTGGTTTGTTGTGGAAGAATAACTTAACGTACTATTAACGTTTGCGCTAATTGGATGATAAGAATTTGAAACATGGAAATTGGAATAGGGATTTGTAATCATTGGCAGATTTTGATTAAAAAGCGGAGGATGTGACAAAGATTCGGAATAAGGATATGCAGCATGACTATTTATTGAAAAATTGTTAGGATAAGCTTGGTTAGAAGATACGGAAGGGAAAGGAGTGGTGACAGGGGGAGGATGTGGAACAGATGTTGCCAAAGAAGTTACATTAGAAACGTTCACATTTTGTTTTGAAACACTAGAAGAATGAATAGTAGGTGTGGTAGAAGGTTGTGATAGTGGGTTAATTGGAGGATTGTTTATTATTGCTGTATTATTTTTCGTGTTTGTTTTATGATTTTGTTTATTTCTAGATGTGGCTTTTGAAGCAGTAGTTACCGTTTTCGGTGCTATTGGTGTTGAAGTAAATTTAGAAATATCTGTCGTTGTCGGATAGATATTTCTTGATGGAATCAAATTTGATGAGTTTGTATTTATTTGAGAATTTATCGATGTTGTTTGGGTGTTTATTTGAGTATTGGAAGTAACGGTTGTCACCGTGGCAATCGTCTCAGTTATATTACTTAAACTTGTCATAGTTACGGGAGGAATGATATCATTATAATCTTTCCGAATAGTCTCGACAGAAGATATTGTGTTTAAACTGCACCAAGTAGTTTCTACGACAGATGAAGGATTTTTCTGACACGAAGAAATTGAACTGGGAAACATTATTGATGAAGTCGTTTTGTAATTTGAAGTAATAAAAGTGGCTGGTAATGAGTCTACTAATGGAGCTTTTAATGAAACTGTTGAACTTGTATTTGTTTGTGATGTAGTAGAATCGCAAACAGGATTATTTGAAGCAGACGTTTGTAAGAAATTACATGTTGGAGTAGTTTTAAAAGGGGAAAAAATATTAGGTTGCATTTCAATTTTAGAGGGGTTAACTTGTTCAGTCGATATGGTTTCGATGTTACTCGGAAGTTCACAGCTTGTTCGTTGTTGATCACCATACAGTTTTATTGGTGTCTTAAAATTTTGATTTTCTGTGTTAAGAATTTGATAATTGATACTATCCTTAGTAGAAATTTTATTACCACTAGCAGTGATAATAATTGGAATTAATTCTTTTTCGACATCCGTTGGGACTAGATTTTCAGCATCGTTCTTGCAAACCGCATTTGAATCAATCTCATCTATTTTCACTTGATTACTATTTTTCTTATCATTAATTTTTGTTTCAACTTCATTACATTTTTCTTTTGCTAAATCATTTAAGTCGTTATTTAATATCTTTTCAGTATTCATTATTTTAGAATTTTGTGAATTTATCGATTTTTCAACAAAAGATGTCGTTTCAGACATTGTAGTCATACTAATTGTTGTTGTAGTTGCAGTAACAACTGGAAATGATAATAAAAATGCTGCTGTTGGAGATACTGACCCATTATCTGAAATTTTATCTAATTTCTCTAGACTATTTTCAATATCTACTGCTTGAGTCGGTATTTCGTGATTTAATGATTGTGTAAGGGTATTTTTGTCTTCGCTCTCATTTAATTTAGAATCTTCAGTTACATTATTTTCAGTCTTTTTCATATTTTCAACACTACTTTCGTCACATTTGTCCTCTGTAGATTTTTCGATTTCTTTAGAATCTTCTACTTTTTCCTCGTTTTTGTCATCTTCTATTTTTTGCTTTTTTACTTCATTTTCGCATTCAGTTTTTTTTGATTCGTAACTATCATCATTTTCTGCAACTAATGCCTTTCTTTTTCGACGTTGTCTTTTTCTCTTCATTGATGGAATGTTATTGCTTTTTAAAATTGGTATAGGAACTTTACCATCAGATCTTTGAAAATAAACTTTTAAACGTGGTTGCGGTAAAATTTTTAATTTACCATCTTTATCGCGCGCAATTTTACGATACACTCTTTTCGGATTTTGTAGTCGTAAAATAGTTGTCTGTGCCGTCGAAGATGGCAATGTTAAAGAAGATAAAACAGTTTTAGATGTATTAATTATACCAGAGAATGGTGTAGGTAAAGGAATTTCTGTTATGTGTTGTTTAGGCGGCGGTAATGGAATAGTGATATTAGGAGCTGGATTTGTTGTTTGAAATGGTTGCAATGGAACTAAGGGGACTAATATACCTGTTGTAATTATTGCTATTTATACACAAAAAAAATATTCAAAGTTAAAATTTCCAGTTTGATTAAATAAAAAATCTAATGAATTCTTACCACTCTTTTGTGTTACATTATTGACTTGTTCTATTGTTTCCACTATTTGTTGTGATGTTTTAGATGTTGTGTTTATTTTTTGTTCATCACTTATCAAATTTTTAGTTGTGTTATTGTTGTCCTGTGTACCATTTACATTTATTGTAATAGTAGCCTTTTCTACTGTATCTTTAATACTTTTATTAATTGATTTACTTTCATTTTCCGTCGTTGTTGGTGTGTTTATTCTGACTATCTTTCTTTTTTTATGCCAATTTTTATAATCATAATTTGGATTATCAATTAGAAATTTTGGTAATTCTAATGGTGGCAGTGCAATTTTTGCTCTTTTTAATAATTTAGCTAATTGACCATTTCGTGATTGATAATATTTTAATGAATCAATTAAATCACTGTATTGATCTAAAAAAAAGAAATAATTACAATTTAATCTTTCATAATTTCAATAAAATAAATATTCATATTTACTTAATATATCTGGATTATTATCACGTAAATATTCTTCATGGCGTTCATGTAAATCATTAATATGTGAAATTGATTTTTGTATTATTTCAATTTTACTCCATAGTACTGTTGGATCATATTTTGGTAATAATTTTGCTAGATCTTGAAATGATTTATTCAATCTGTCACGACGATGTTTTTCCCAAGCCTTATTTTTTCTAATTAAGAACAAATTCAGTGAGGATAATTTCATAATTCAAAAATAAATAGTCATAAAATGCAATGAAAGCATAAATTTTTTTTATATATAAATATAACCATATATATAATGTACATGAAATATATAAAAATAAAAGTACATACATATAAACTTTTAATTGATAATAAAGGAAAAAAAAAACGAAATCTAACTTGGAAAGATTTTTTTTCCTCTACATCAGTCTGATACGATACTGTACTTACTCAGAAGGCTTTTTAGTCATATTTATTATAATTTACAATTTTATAGTCTAGACATTTTTAATTTAAAAAAACATTTCTTTTATTCTTTATTTCATTTTTTTTTTTTTTTTTTTGCACAAAAAAGAACTGTTTTCATTAAATATAAATATTTAACAGATGCTGCCTTTGGCAGACTAATTTTGTTTACAAATAATTGACATGAAAGAAATTTTTAAAACGGAATATCAAATAAAGTTGTTGTAGAAAATGAAATATCAAAATCAAAGAAAGTCATATGATTTAAAAATAATTTTAAAATTTGACCAGTAGATAACACTAAATACGAAATAAAAATTATAAATAGGATTTTCCTGTGCAAACTAATACATTTTATTTCCGTTTGTAATTTTTGACAGGATGTAGAAAATTCAAAAACAAAATATAAACGTTATATATTTTTGAACAAGAAGATAGTAAAGGAATTTCTCAATAAATTTAAATAAATTAATAAAATATTTGGATTTACTTAAAAAAAAAAAAAAAGAAATTTTATTTTTCAATTCCAGAAATAAAATTGCAATTTTTCGAATTAACTTAAATTTATTTCTTATATAATATCAACATCTGTATATGTATTTTTTCATTTGTTAGTTAATTGTTATTTTTTTCTCATCGTATTACATTTTCGTATATTATATATTTTCTCACCATGTACGTTCTTAATATTATTATCATTACATATACATATGCACTTACATTTTATCATGTGCATAAATGATAAAAGTAATTTAATCAAGAATTTTTACATATTTTGTTTGTTTACAATATACTCATGTATATTAATATAATATTATTTTATTTGTTTATTTTACATTTATTTTTATTTTTATTTAAATTTTTATATCTATATATATGACTATTTTAAACCTCTAAAACAACAACATAAAAACATATTTTGTTAGTTTATTTTTGATGGGCAAAAAAAAAAAAAACATTTTGTTTTTTTTAAAATTTATTTTCCCTTAATATTTGTTTCATTATTACACAGTTCAAATTTTCAACAAAAAGAAAATGATAAAATAATACATTGTTTTTTATCATAATTTATTATTATTATTTATTTTCATTTATTTTTTCAAATAATTTTTGTGTATTATAATTAGTGCTATCTTTAATGCAAAATTCGAATTCATTTTTATATTGTTTTTCTTTTTGTCAACTTTCACGTAGTGAAAAATAATTTTTCGTAT
This sequence comes from Anthrax anthrax, assembly GCA_963971155.1. Lineage (NCBI taxonomy): Eukaryota > Metazoa > Arthropoda > Insecta > Diptera > Bombyliidae > Anthrax > Anthrax anthrax. Next base: position 4,986,660 of record OZ020118.1, on the reverse strand, counting down.
TTATACATACATAAAATTAATAAATATTTTTTGTTTTAATTTGTTTTTCTTTTTTTGAATACATTTAACATGTATTTCGATTAAATTAAACATCTATTTGAAATATTTATATTGTTATTGAGTTACATGCATAAATACATTAACATTTTTAAAATGATAATTATAATTATTTATAACGATGAAATACTTATTTCAATATCGTTTTCTATAATAAATACATTAGTAACATATTATAGAAATCTGTTCATGGTAACCAAAATTCAAATTCCTTCTGTAACATTTTGTATTGATTGTAATGATAATCGTTAATGATTATTGGATTTTATCATTATCTTTTTAATGTCCCTAGAAACGTTGATTTTCATTTTGATGGTTTTTACTACACTTTTGTATACAAAATAGAATTTTTCAGTTTCTAAATTAAAACAAATAAGGGATTAAAAATGTAAATATTTGAGCAATTATTTAAATTGTTAATTTTTTCTATTTTTTTTTATTTCTCAATTCATTATTACACATTTTGATTTTTTGTTCTATTTCCTATATCAAATAACAACTTTTTATTTATTTTTTTTAAATAACTATACATTTTATACATATAAAACATAATACTATCAAAAATTCACAATGTTAACTTATTTTTGAATTTTATGAATTAATTGACAATTTCTATTTTTTACATACAATTTAAAAAATATTGGAGTAATTTATAATATACGTAAATATATTTTTTAATACTTATTATCTTTTTTTTTTTTCTCTGTAATTTCTAAAAATAACGAAAATATTTTAAAACCAAACAAAAATTTACAAAATATATTAAATCAAAATTTAAATATAAAAATACATTATATGCATGTGTGTATACATTTTCTACTATAAACAGGATTTTTGAGAAAAATACATGTAAATATATTTTTGTATGTAAGTATACAACTCAATTATATGTACAATATACAGTTTTATTGGTTACTCTAATTTTTTGAAAGAGGATAAAGAGAGTTTTTATGTGATTTTATGTAACAGTTTGTAAAAGTACTTGACACATTAAATATTTTTATTTATTATTATTATTTTTCTTTTTTTTGTAATTTTTATTTTATTTACTTATACTTGGTATTATTGAATCATAATGCTAAGCATAAGCTATAAAATGTGTATCTGTTATACATGTACATAAATTTTTATTTTTATTGATATTTAATTTTTAATTTATTGATTGTACACATAAATAATACCAATAATATGTAATTTCATTTTTTTTTTATAACATTATATTAAATTTACTTTCGTATTTATAATTTTTTATTTTGATTCTTTTATTCGTTTCACAAGTATTTTATTGAATTACATAACACATACATATATTTTTTCTGTTTTTATTTTAATATGTTTTACTTTACTACTTTTATTCCTCTTTTAGTTTTAAATACTATTTTTCTTTTTTATTTATACTTATAATTTTTACAATTTTCTTATTTGTTGAACAACATTTATATACAAACAACATTTATAATGGATTACATGTATCTGTTCATGTATCATGTATTTATTTATTATTTTTATTTTTTTGAAATTTTTGTGATTTTATTTTTATTATTTAAAGTTATTAATATTTACATTTTTTTTTTTTTTTCATCCAATTCAATTTATTATTTTCATTCATCAACAACAACAATTGTGTAATATGTTATTGAGCTTTTTCAACACAATTTTGTACATATGCTTTAACGTTATCATAACATATATAATTAGAAATCTTTAATATGTATGCGAAAAATTAATTTTTTTTTTTTTTCAAACATCTGAATCTGGTTTTATTTTTGGTATTACGAAATTTTAATGGCAATAATAATTGAAAATTTTTAAAAAGCAAATTACATTATTTATATAATAAAATTTTTATACTATATACTTGTACATATTTAGTCATTCAGTCATTTACCCAACCATTTCATATTCCTGTACATTAAGGCTCTTTTTCTGAAATTTATTTTAAAAATTAATATAGATTCTCTCTCAAATCTGAATTTAATTATAAATTTATAAGTTATTTAAAATGATTTTTACTTATCATAAATATCTAAAAGAATATTTATTTGGTTCGCATTTGGCTTTAAATTAAATTAACAAAACAAAAACAATAAAAAAAAAAGCATAAATTATTGTTTACTATCTATATTCTCAGTCTAAATACAAATATGCTTTGTATTGTACAAATAGCACACTAATATCATATTGTATATATAAATTTCTAAACAATTTTCATTTCGTATACAAAATATATATTGAAATATTTTATTTAACTTTTAAATAAATTTTGGAACATTTTAAATATACATTTTTTATCTTTCCATATCTTTCTAAAATAAAATTCCTCTAAAAACTGAATTTTTTTTTTTTTTTTATAAAATATGTATATACGTGTATAGATATAATGTATCTGTATGAAAATTAAAATTTCTCAGTCATTTACAGGGCATAATATTTTTATAACATATATAATGTAAACTATGCAGTCATGAACAAGTATACTTTCCTATTCCTTGTATATACATATGTGATTTATTCACATACTAAACATGCATAAATGCTATTTTTTTTTTTTTTTTTTGAACTATTTGTAATATAAATTTGAACATATCTAGTCATATATATGGTTGTTTTATTTTTTTTTTTTTATTTAAATACATATATATAATGATATAAAATACGATTATCTAAAATAAAAATTATTCATCCCTTTTTTTTTTGTTACTTGTACAGTTTTATGGAATTATTATTATTATTTTTTTATTTTTTATTTTTTTGTTAAATATTATTTCTTTGTATACATATACATATTTCTAAAACATTTAAACAACAACAAATATATGTACGTACATAATCTATAAATACAATATACATATAAGTATGTACGTTATATATTGTATAAATCTAAATATTCATATATACTTAATTTTATTTATTTTTTTTTTTCAGTTTTTATAAATCTCTATATTTTTAATACAATTTTTTAATTTATCTTTTTAATAACATTAAATGTTAATTAGCTAATTTTTTTAGCCTTTTTGTTATATATTTTCTTTTTGATATTATTCTTTGTCGTAAAAGTTGTTTATCGTTCTCCTCCCCATTTTACGACGATATATATGCTTGTATATTCTCATTTTACCATATAAGGATGATAAGGATGTATTATCATTTGAAATTCTTTAATAATTTAATGTTTTTTTTTTATTTCACTTTTTCAAAAATGTATTTTCAAGAAAAAAAAAAAAACTTTTATATTCTTGTCATATACATACATAACATTTTTTAAAAAAATAATTTCCTTATTGTATCGACGTAGTATGTAGTTCATTAATTTTTTTTTATTTTTATTTTTTTTAATAACATATGCATACATACATATCATTTTATAAACATGTAAATACTTTACTAAACACGTATTTTAATACATTTTTTTTTTTCAATTGTTTTTCTATAAAATTAAAAGCATAATAACAAAAAAAAAATTTTTTTTTGTAATTATTTTCCCTTTTACCCGATTATAAATCTACATCTTTTATTTTTAACTTATTATACTTGAATAATACATATTAAAATTTTTAATTTTTCGTATTAAATCAGTTTTTAAATCAGTTTTATTTCAACGTTAACTTTAATTTTTATTTTTATTATTTACCAAAACATTTAAATGTTTTTTTTTAATATCTTCTATTTACTATATCAATTTAAATTTCATTTTTTTTGTTTTTTTGTTTTTTTGTTTTTTGTTTTTTAATTTCAACGTTTTGTATGGTGGTTTAACTCGTCATTTAAATAAAGCCAATTTTATTAAAATCAGCTTTTATCTATTTATAATAACGGAAATTAAATTATAAAATAAATTAAAAAGTTTATAAAACACATAAAAGCCAAAATTAAAAGTAATGATGAAAATTAAAGTGAACATTCTAATATTTAAAATTACTTTTTGAAAAAAATCATAAAAATAAATCATATAGAATTTTTTATTTGTTTTTTATTTCTTTATTTCTTTTGTTTAAATAATTTTTGTTGTTTTTTTTTTTATTTATTATTACTTTTTTTGTAATTCCTTAGAAAATTAATTTATTTGTAAAAGCTCCTAGAAATAAGGCTTCATTTTATCATTCTTGATATTATACATACTCATATGCATTTATGTAAAATTTCTAATTAAATTAAAATCAAAACATATCCATACGTATTATTATGTACGTTTAAAAATTATTTAGTTAATTGTACGTTACATTTTTACTTTTATTAATATTAGTGTTATCGCCGAATGTTGTTAAATTTTTTTTTTCTCTCCCACTTGCTGGAGTACCACTAACGGCAGTAACGACTTTTGTTGCTGTTGTTGTTGTTATTGACTTTGTTGATGTTGTTAAAGTTTGTATCGGCAACACAATTGATGCTGTTATTTTTGTCATTTTTGATGTATTGTGCGTTGATGGTGCTGGTGTTGGCATTGTTATATTTGTTGTAGTACTAGTTGTTGTTGCTGTTGTTGTTATAGCTGCTGTTGTTGATATTGTTGTTGTTATTGCTGTTGTTGATTTTGTTATTGCTGTTGTTACTGCTGGCAGTTTTGTTGTTATTGTTGTTGTAGTTTCATTAAAAAAACTACTAACACTATCATTATTACGTAATTCTGTATCAATTAATGGTTGTTTACTAGGACTACAATCTTGTGGTGATGTAATTTTTTGTTTTAAACTTAAATTTGCACCATTTTTATTCGATTTTAATATACTAGAAGTAGAACCTTGTAAACGATGATGTAGCGAAGATGTTATCGGTTGTGATTCAACCGTTGCACCAGTTACAACAACAATCGGACTAAATTCATAATTCTAATAAAGAGAAATAATGAAAATTTCGTAAGAATAACATTTGAAAAAAAAAGGAAAAAAAGGAGATATAATTCGACTTACATTATCATTATTAATAGTACCAATACTTGATAGATTTGATGATGGTTCCATTCGAGGTGCTATCACTCGCTCTCAGAGTTGCAATACCTCATCCGGGTAACCACCATCACTACTACTACCATTATGAAATCGGCCGCCTCTTCCACTTGTTGGCGAATCTGAGGGCATACCATTTACAAGAATACGAGTATTGGCTACATCATATGTACTACTTTGATATTTATTTGGATGGATATAAATTGGACGACCAGCTGGACCCCAATCGGCTGTTGGCCGTAATAATGTTTTCACCTTTTCACAAAGTGTTAAATGTTTAGGCGCTTGACATATTTGTTGAAATGCTGTTAAGAATATAATACAGACTGGTAATAGACCAATAATCCAACCAACTGCATCTGCCCATAAAGGATAAACGTAATGTCCAAATGATGCTGGCTTATATTCAACCCAATTAAAGAATAATATAAACTAGAACAAATAAAAAAACTATTTTTTAAGACAAATGAATTAAAATGAAATATGTATCAAATACCAATAATGTTGCAGGAGTAATATATTTCCACATCCATGACCAAAAATAATACCAAAATTTTGATCTTTTGCCAATCATTCCCTGAATATCTTTTAAAAATCTTTCTGAACTATAAAGCCAAGCAATAAGAATGCATTCAGAAATTGCAATTAATAGCACCGACCAATTAGCCGCATATTTATCCATTAATTGTAACCAATACATACCACTCTATACATAAAAATTATATATGATATGATATATAAAAATTAAAAAATTTAGGTATAAATAAAAAAATTAAAAAATACAGACATTCGTTGTAAAACCGAGTCCACCAAGATAACCAAAGATTGAAACTGCTAATACCACCCACGTTTTGCATTGCCGTAAGTTTGGAAATTTATCTAGTATTGCAGTTGTTACAGTTTCCATTAGAGCAAACTATACATGTATATTTAAACATTGGAGATCAAGTCATAATACTCGTAATACATATACATATGTACATATTTATTGAAAATGTATTCTTACCTGTGAATCTAAACCTAATGTTAATAACATCACAAAAAATAAAATTGACCATACTGGCGAAACTGGAAGACGTGTAACAACTTCCGGATAAACAATGAATGCCAATCCAGCACCTTGATCAACGACTTTTTCAACTTCAACGTCTAATTCATGCGCTAAAAATCCTATAATTGAGAATATCACTAAACCGGCAAAAAATGATGTACCAATATTCGACACAGCCACAATTAATGAATCTCTATGAATAAAATAAGAAAAATCAAATAAATTTAATAAGCCATAGTTCAATTGTTCATTTAAATTATTGTAAATTTAAATTTTAACTTACTTATAACAGTTATTAGTAAATTTATTATATGATGAAAGTGTAATTAGACCACCCCAAGCTGGACTTAATGCGAAAAATATTTGAACAGCAGCATCCCCCCAAACCTAATGAAAAAATAATGATAAGTCAAGAGAATGTATATTATTTATAAAACATTTTAAAATTCAAAACATGTATAAAGTTTTACTGTACTTGAGCGTTTGCTAATTGTTTCCAATCTGGTGTTAAATAAAAATAAATTCCGATTGCGGCACCAGGTAATGTAACACCACGAAAAAATAATATAACCAATACAACATAAGGAAATAATGCTGTAAAATAAACAACTTTTCCAGATGACTGTACACCTTTACATAAACAAAGAAAAACTATTGCCCATGCACCTAACAAACATAACGCTAATGACCATTTAATACCACCGGTTTCTTCGATACCAGATGATAAACCTAAAACATAATTTCTAAAAAACATATATATATATACATATATTACATATAAATATAAATAAATAAAATTATTTTGAAAATTAAAATGATTGTGAATAAATAATTTTACGTGAAATATTCTTCAGCTGGTGGACGTTTTAATGAATGTAACGCTAATTCGGTGAAATTTAATGCTTCAGCATAGCTAGTATTATAACATGTTCGTAAATAAAATGTACCATTTGCTGCTTCACATTGATCAGCCATTTCATACGAGAAACAATCTAAAAATGTAAGATAACATTTAAAAAAAAAAAAAAAAAAAAAAAAAAATTTGTTTATAAATAAAAAACAAATCAAAACTCATAATTTATTTTCCAAAATACTATATAAAAACGGATTTTTATCTTTATTCAAATTTTGTATGTGTGTTTCTTTTTTTTTTTTTTTAAATAATTTTGTATAAATCATAATTTCTATTACTCCCACTTGGTACAATTAAAATAAAAAATTTTTCAGAAGTTTATAATTTTCTTGAATAACTCATTTTATCATGTAAAAAATAAATTTAATAATTTTATTATTTATTATTCTTACTAAGTCTATGTAAGTATACATACATACATACCTATGTACATATGTATGTTTAAATATCTATAAATATTATTTGTTTGTTTTTCATCATTTTTTCATCACAACCAATATTTTATGTACTTTTGGTAAGAATATCATTAAAATTTTATATATTTTCTTTTTTTTTTTTTTTTTTTTTAATTTTATATAATTTTACATTTGTTTACAATAATAAGTTATAAATTCAGATTCCTTTTTTTTATGATGAGATAATATAATAAAAAATATATCATGAAAATGCTATAAAATGACTGTATCAAATAAAAATAATTTCATTTTATTATTATGAACAATAATTCAACGAATTATTACATACCAATTTAAAATGAAATTTTTTTTTCTCTCTAGTAATAAATATTTTGTGCTTTTTTTATAAGTATGAAAAAAAAAAATAAATTAAAAAAAAAAAAAAAAACTCATCAATAAAAAATTTCTATAAAATTATTTAAAAAACAAAAGAAAAAGAAACATTTTCAAAAAAAAAAGAAGAAAAATCATCAATAAAAAATTTTCTGTAAAACATATAAAAAACATAATAAAATTGTATGTGTTCATACTGCATTTAATTCTCTATTTTGAAAATCAATTTTATGATGGAAACATATTGTGTATAAATTTTCCTATACATGTACTTGCAACTCTAATATGTAATGATGTGTAATTAAATGTCTATAGTTGAATGATTGCAAATAAAATCATGAATTTATTAGTTATCCTGTTTACAAACATCAAATGAGATAATTACATTTTTATATACTTTCTGGTATATCTAAGGAAGGAAAACTAAACATCTATATCTATTTTATTTTTTTATTTTTTTTTTGTCTTTGTTATCGTTGATGTGAAAAGTTGGTCTTAATTGCATTTTTTTTTTCTCTTTGTAATTGTAAAATTGATTTTAAAAAACATTTTCGAATTTTAAAACTAATCGTATAAGAACAAATTAACAAAAACAATTCAATCATTTAAAAAATCTATTACAATTTCATTTTAATTATATAATTACAATGTTATTGTAACAAACTATTTATTACATAGAAATTTTTAATCAGCATATTTTTTTTATTATGCGAACAGCAATTTGATACATCGATAAAAAAATGTGTGAAATTTAAACAAAAAAAAAATTTTTTTGTTGTTGTTTTTTAATTTTTTCTCTTGTTATTTTATTTTGCTTTCTAAAAAATAAAAAAACACTTTCAAAACAGATATTCAATTTGAAAATGAAAAATAAAAACACGATAAATATCGAATACGAGGATTTTTGTGTAAGTTTAAATGTATCAGGTTATCAATATTTTAGAATATAATTCCAATTAAACATTTGTAGTTTACCTTGACAAAAATTAACGTTATTGTTTTTATATTTATTTTAAATTTAAACTCTATGTACGTTACCTTTGAAAATAAACAAAAATCCATTTTATGAATAAGGTATTATATAAGGTACCTTTTTCAAATAAATTTTCTACTTCATTTAAGAACGAATAAAAGGACCATACTGAAATTCTAGTCAAAACACAAAAACATCAATAAATAAAAGAAACGGAAATAATAATTAAAAACAAAATCATATTCATATCATGTAGATATGAAATAGTAAAATTACACATGTATGCAAGCATACATATATACAAATTTAAACATGTTTATCATTTTTATAGAAGTAGAAAACTATAAAAAATAAATATTGACAAAAACACGACAAAAAAATTAAAAACAAATGAATATATAAAAATTTAAAAGATTTTTTAGTATTCTGCTTTTTTTATTTTATCGTTAATTTTTTATTTTTTCCTTTTCGTATTCAAAACTTTGAAATAAAAATTTCTGTGTAATACTATAATTCTCAGTAAAAATTGTAAATTTTTTTTCCCTTTTTAAAAAGTTTATTTATTTTTACGAATATTTTCTTTGTAAAAAACACAAAAATAAAATAAAATAAAAATAAAAAAACAATCTAGACAGATGTTGTAACCAGTAACTATACTATTTTCCTTTTTAATTTTTATTTTTCATATCATTTTCACACATTCAGTCTATTTTATTTTTTTCTTTTTCTTTATTATATTATATTCTTATAAATTGCTTAAATGTTTGTATACTATATGTAGTCTATATTGTATTATATTGTATGTAATAATATTATGTATATGGGTCTAATTTATCCAGTAGTTTAAATTTATTGAATTGTTGGCATTCATATTACATTACATATGTATACAATTCAAAGAAAATTCTTGTTTGTAGTATTTTGTGAAAATTTATTATATTAATTTTAACAGTTTTTTTTACCCAGACAAATATTGTATTTGTATGTAAATTTAAAAGAAAATATAAAAAAAAAACAAAAACTTTAAACAAATTTTCTTTTAAATTACTTTAACCGTGTAAGCCTGTAGGCCAATACATAATGTTGATATTGTTCATAAAATATCTGCCAAAAAAAAAAAAAAAAAAACAAATAAAAGCAACAAAAACCAAATTGTTCTTACGATTTATTTTTTTTTTGTTTTTCTGTAAAAACTTTAAACATTTATTTAATTCATTACATTAATTTTGAATAAACATGTTTACTACATGTGTTCTGTGTACTATACAACAATTTATTTAGATATTTTAAATTTTCTGTATTTAATTTTATTTTTAATAGTTTTATGCTGCATTTCACGTGTTAAAAATTTCTTTAAAAAATTTTCGAAAGAGAAAACAAATAATCAATTTTTACAATCAAACTTTTATTATTTTACAACAATTTCACGCCAATTTTTTATGCTCTTTTATATAAGTTTTTCCGTTATATAATATTTAATGAAACAGATTGTTTATATTTTGTTTTTAATTTATGAATTAATTCAATAACTTTTTTTTTTATTTAATTTTACAAGTACAAGTAATTTGTATTCTATGTTTAGGGGGTATACTGTATGTATGAAAAATTGAAAAACTATGATAAAACTTGTCACAATTTAATTTTTAAAAAATGCTTTTTTGTTTTTTAGTGTTTTAAAAATTTTCTTTTTATAAATTTTTTTTATTAATTTCTTTTATACATACGACTATTTATGTAGATCTTGGATATTCTTTTTTGAAAATTTCAGATTGAGAAAATTTTATAATTACGAAATTTAGATAAAGAAAATGTATGTATGTACATATATGTACATATACTAAAAATCAATTATATTTTTCTTTAAAATGGAATTTAATTGAGATTTTCTTTTTTATTTAACCTTCTATTCTATTTTCTTTTCAATAGAAAATTACATAAATATAACCAGAGTTTTATAATTATATAATGTTTGTCGAAAACGAATAATTTATAATCTAATTTAATTTATTTTTGTTATAAATGATTTTATTGTTGTTTTTTTTTTTTTAGTTTAAGAAATTGATTAAATTATACACACATTTACCTGTATATATAATGAAGAAAAGATTAATTGTAGTTACCATAAAATGTATTTTTCTTTTTATCTTTTTTACTTTTGTGTATTAAAAGTTTTCTGTGTACCTGTCGTAATCTTCATACTTTAGTACACAGGATAATTATACAGATTTTCTTCTTTTTGTTTTTGTTTTTTTTTTTTTTTTTTTTTTTAAATCTTGTACTTAAATCTATTATATCTTTCTAATTTAACGTCTAGAAAAATGAAGAAAAGTGAAAAAGTTTTAATTTAAATATATGAATAAAGGATTATATCGTATTTTAATTACTATTTTTATTTAATTTTTTTTTTTTATGTACATACATAACTGGTGAACAATTTTATATATTTAATGGTTTTTAGATGAAATCAAAACTTTTTTTTATGTTTTAAATTAATTACATATATGTATGTAGGAATATACATATCTACACATATGTAGATATACTCGTTGTATTTTCACCTGAGATTGGTAGAAAAAAGCATTGGATCTAAAGCAGATTTTATATGTTATAAAAAAAATTAATTATTCATTAGACCCCTTTGATATTTGAATTTTTCTTCATTTTTGTATCAAATATTATAATCATATAATCTGAAGTTAAAAAAAAAAATGGTTATTGCTTTTTAAATTTAAATTAAAAATTACTTTTTATTATATTCCTAAAATTTTTCTGTATTAAATAAAAATTAAATGTTTAAAATTTATTCTATATTATGAGAAAAAACATGAAAAAATATTATCCGATAATCGACATATTTATTGACTTAACGTGATTTTACATATTTTTCTTTTTAAATATTTATATGATTAAATTTTATAAATTGGTTGCAATAAAAATTTATTTTTTTTAATATATGTATTAAAAAATTTTAAATATAAATGAAAATAAGTAATGTTCATTTTAAAAAGCTGATATTGCATAAAATATGTATATTTTATAAAATGAATTTTATTCATTAACATTTGAACAAATCCTTTCAAGGATAATCACAAAAAGATTTGTATATACATTATATTATGATATATGTATGTATGTATGTATATATAAATGGTAATTAAAATGTTTATCGTATACGCACAAATTTACATGTCAAAAACAATTTTTCAATCAAAAATAAAAACAGTAAATACATAACAAAAAAAAAGATTAAAAAGGATAAAGTACATTAAATATATTAATGTTCATGTAATTAACACTCTTTTCAACATTCTTATTTACTTCCTTTTTTTTCTTTTTTTTTAATATTTAACCCTACATGTTTAAATGATTTTTTAAAATATTCTTGGTGTTCTAGGAAAATAACGTAATTACGCGAAATGAAATTATAATGAATGTTGTTATATTAATCAATGGCAAACAGAGAAAAAGGGCAAAAGTGATTCAAAAATACTTTGAGTGTAACTGACTTTTGAAAAATTTTCATATACCCACATACGTATATAATATATGTGTATGTAAAATGTATAATTTAATTTTAATATTAAATTTTATTTAAGAAATTTGTTGAAAGAATAAAGTATTTAAGCACATTTTCATTTAATGTTACTTAATACATGTTATTATGTTATTTGAAAATACATTATTATGTTATTATACACGTAAATAAGAAACAAAAACACCAAAGGATATTATGTAAAAATCTAAATGAATACATATGTATGTACATATCTAAAATCAACATAAACAAAAATATTTTTAAACCTGATGACAAAAAGATAAAAATACATTTTTCAGTATAAAGGGCAAAAAGAAAACAATTCGAAAATTTAGAAAGAAGATATTGATGTTAATTAACATAATTATGTAAATTGTATGTATAGATTCATGATGGATTCTATTATAATAATACAAAGAAAAATTTCAATTTTTTATTTATATGAGTATGTTTTGAATAAAAAGAAAAATATTTTTTAAATGGCAATATTATTTTATGATTTTAAATGGCAGTCTTATGTATAAGTTAAGTAGTAAACATATTTCGTAATCATTTGATTTTTTTTTTGAATAAAAGAATTTTTTTTCCTTTCAAAGTTAATGAAAATATGATTATCATTATTTGTTTTTACTTGTTATATATAAAAAAAAAAAGAAAAAAATAAACAATTTTCAAAATAAAAACAAAGTGATTTACATTATTCATTTTTAAATTTTAACCACAAAAATTCATACAATATGTATAAGTGTACATAATAACTGAAATAATATTCATGTTATATGATTGTTTGTGTTTTTGCATTGTAGAGAAATTTTAAAAAATTTTCTTTGGTATTACACCACATATCCATCAGTAACATAAAATTCAAGATTAATTATATAGAAAAAATATTTCTAAAATTACGCGCAAATTGTGTACGTAATAGGACATAAACATGTATATTGAGGCTATATGTTTATACATATATACATAGGTATACATAAATATACTTAAAAATACGAAATTTAAAAAGAAAAAACAGGATTGAAGGAAAATTTCTTATAAAGCATTTACATCCGTTGTACACACACTAATCACCCACGCAGTATAAGAACACAAAAGTACACATTTGTATTAGCTTTTGTGTACTATTATAACTTATCACGTATGTATGTACAACTAACATCTTGTGTATGGTTTTTTAAATATACATAGATATATGTACGTAAGCAAACACAATGTATGTACATTATATACATTATGCACATATAACGTGGTTGACTTAGAAAATTTCAAAAAAGGAAACCTATATGCCATGAAATACACACACACAAATATATGTATGTATAAACAGTTTGTATTTAATATCATTGACCTAATTTGATGATAATATTATTTGACATCGGTATAACCACGTATAACTTAAAAAAATATTTTTTTTTTCTACATTTTTCATACACTTTTTTTACGTTTCTAATATATCTTCGTAACGTATGTATATCATCTATAATAGTAAAATGTCTTTTGATATATTGTTAGAACATATTTATTATGTTCTTATTAAAAGAAAAACATTTTACATTATATTTTCTTTTTTCTTTTCTCCTCTTCTTTTTTTTAAAACTTTTTTGAACTATTTTTTATTTTAAAATTTTTTCTTATTATAATAATTTTTTTCTCTTTGTTTTTAAATTTGATCTTTTTTCAAAGAAACAAATATGAAAAATTAATCATAACATGTACATATAAGAATTTTATTTTTATTTTATAAACAATAAAGGAATATTATATAATATTAATAATATATTATTAAAATATATACTTACAATCTGTACTCCATTCTTTTTCACAATTTTGCCATGGTAATTCAGATGTAAATGATGCAAACATATAAAAAATTGTCCATGCAATTATTAAATTATAATATAACATAACAATTGCTGATACAATTATCATTCCATAACCTAATCCACGCATTAATGGACAAAATTTTCTATAAATTGCAACTGGCCCTAATGCTGCATATTGTCCAAATGATAATTCCATGAACATTAATGGAAGGCCAGCAATAACTAACATTATAGTGAATGGTATTAAAAATGCACCTATATGAGATAGTTAATAAATAGAAAAAAAAAGGAAAATTAATTATATAAAAAAAAATAATAATTTCATAAAGTTTTCGTTCATGATTTATATCATTAAAAATTAAATATATATTTCATTTTTATCTTTGAAATAATTTTTTTTTTCAAAAATACATTTTCATGTTTTCATATCTGTGTATTTAATTAAGTTTACAAAAGTATTTGTCCTTTTTCATTATTTAAAAAAGAAAAAAAATTATTTACATTCCAATGATCAATTATTATCATATATTTCTGATGATATTTCTAAACACATGGTACGTACATACATACATATGTACATTTTTTTTCACGTAGGTTATTTTAAGAAAATAAAAAAAAAAATTGTATCTATAAGAAAAATGTTCACTTTAAACAAAAATTACATGCGATGATGTAGAAAGAAAATATGTATATAAATGTATGTACGAATAAATATCAACGCTCGAATGAATAATTTAATCATGTAGAGTTTACATACATTGTATAAAAACAAAATATTACAAAATATATCCTTTACATTCCTGTATGTATATGTATGTATATTTCAAAGTCAGACAGTGAAAACCCTCTAGTTTGTTTTTTTTTCTGTTTTCATTACGTACATATGTACATGTTTTCTGGATGTTTATTTTCGTATTTTTTTTTTCATTTCTATATTTTTAAATAAAAATATTCTCTATTGAAATAAAGAAAAACCTAGCATTTCAAATTTTTAAAATTGTACATTATTTTGATGTTTTCATTCTTTTTTTTTTTTTTGTCGTTTTTCTTTTTTCAGACACGTGTCGCCTATAATTTAGTATTCGTCTCTAAAAACAGTCTATATAAGTATAATTTTAAAATTAATTCATTTTATTATTATTTCGTCATCATCACATTATTTTTTATATATTATTTTTTGTATTTATAAACGTGTAATAAATTTATTTCATTATTGATTTGATTTATTTACAGTCTGAAAAAAAAAAAAATTTTTTGTATTTTTCCCACATTTTTAAGTTGTCTTAAAAAATTCATGTAAAAACAAAATTATGTACATATAAAAGTACATAGGTATGTATAAGAAATATAAATTTATTTTAACAACGTTACTGTATATTGATAAATTCTTAATCTAATTATACCTATAGATATTTATTTTTTCTTTCCTGTATTTCTAAAAATAATCAAGGAGACATAAAACTTTTTTATCTGAAATTACCTACATAATTTAATGATTTCACAAAATCAGAATTTTTATATTTGGATTCTATGTTTTTTTTTTTTTTTTTTGCATGTTCGTGTGTATTTCAAAAACATATACTTTGTAATTTAATTTTTAAAAAACAAAATCGGTGTTTTTCAATTCTTATTTAAGAAATGAATTTTCATTTTTATTATGTGAATGTAATATAGCTCCTAAAAATACCTGAATTTAATTCAAACAAAAAACAAATTGTAATGAAATAGTTTGTTTGTAATTTTGTTTTTATGAATTTTCATAAAAATCAAAGTAATCAAAATACATATATCTTATGTATTCATAAAAATAGAAAACATTTAATTTGAAACTATATCCTTTTTTTACAACAAAAAAAATTTTTTTTTTATTTGTCCGGATATAACTGAATTTTATTTCATTTAATTTTCATTTAAAAATAAATTGTATGTTTTATAGGAAGTTACTTTGATAAAATTAGAAAAATTCTGAAATAAAAAAATTGGCAAGAAAAGTTACAAAAGTATTTTTTTTTTTTATATATCATTTGGTTTATATCTTCTTGAATATGTTTTTTTTTTTTGTTTTTGTTTTTAAAATTTAACTTTTTTTCTTTAATTTGAAAACAATAAAAAGTTTATTATACTGAAGATATGGTGTATAACTCGTTTACTGTTTGTTTTTGGTTTTGATTGTAATTAAATATTTTCAATTAGATAACCGAAGTATGTAAGTTCTATTTTCATTTGTACATATTTTTATCATTTGTATTTTTATCATTATTTTTATCATCATATTTCTTTATTTGTATGTTTTCTTAATAATCATTAATCATTCTATAGACTAATAATAAATGTATACTCACCACCACCATTATTATAACATAAATATGGAAAACGCCATACATTTCCAAGACCAACTGAATAACCCAATAAAGATAATAAAAAATCAAATCGTCCTGTCCAATTACCTCGTTCTGGAGGCTCCCCTATTGTTCCGGTATCACTACGTAAAGATCCTTGTAAATTTGATACCGAGAATTTATCATCTGTCTAAAATTAAATATTTATAATTATTTTAATTGAACTTAAACTAAATATTAAATGAGTAAAATATTAAATATTATTAAAAAAATTCCTTATTTTGTTGTTTATAAATAATTTTAATTATTTTATTTGAAAATTGAAATCATGAGATATTTAGAAAAAATTAAAACAATGTATATATGATTATTACATTTCAATTATGAAAAATATGCCATATACATGTAAATATTTTATTTTATACATAAATCTTGTCTTAGAAAAGTTATTGAATTTTTAAATTCATAATATTTGATAAAATCGATATTATATCAAATATATTGTTAAAAAATTTCAGAATGCACAAAACTCAATAAAAGAAGAATTTTTCAGTTTATAAATGTTATATTTAAAAGAAATCAAATTCCTGTAAATTGATGTTCATATTATTTAATTTATTGGTGTTTAAACAAATTTTGTTATTTAACCACAAGAATATGATTTATATTTTACTATACAAGATAAAAGAATTTTCATGTACATACATATGTATATGCAATATATTTGTAAATACATGGTTGTGCAATTAAATGTAAGTTTATCGATTTGTATGATTTTATTTATTTTGTTGCTTTTTTCTCTTCCTTAACTTTTATGTACATACATGTGTAATACATATTTAACTTTTGACATTTGAAACATATTATAAACATTCAATGTAAGGTCGCATGTTGTATCTATCCAAGCTGTTATTTTCTATTAAAAAAAAATAAAATAAAAAATTATATAAAATGTTGACAATAACAATGATCTGATGATGACGAAAGACATTTCCTTCATTTTAACCATCTTATCAGTATTACTATCATCATCATTTACCATTTACTGAAATATAGACATACGTATGTATACGTATACAATATATTTGTACACAAGTGTGTACACTGAACATGTAATAATTCTTATTATTACTATATACACTTGTAAAAAATAAACATGGATATGTACATAATACATGCGAGTACTCAGTACATTTTCTTGTATATGTATGTGTGTACCATATAAAATCGTTTCAAAGAGTAAAAGGGTATAATTGTTAGTAACCGATTTCCGATTTTCAAACAAACAAAATTTTATCCCAAAGGCAATCCCTATTAATGATGCATGAATAAAAATAATAACATGGAAAAATTGTTCTAACGTAAAAAAGTACACATATATATATGTATGTCAGTATGTATTTACATATATTTATGTTTTATATATTAAAAAGAGTAATAAAAATATAAAAAAAAATATGTGTAAATATTTCATATGAGAAGGATAGATTATCAGAAAATTTTATTTACATCATATAAAAGTAGATTCGGGATTTCTTTTTATTGATTTAATTTATAACCTATACTTCATTGTATCTCGTGATGTGTTATGTATGTAATTATACGTCTATAAGTTTTCAGTTTAATAAACTTCTACATACATTAGGTACAGATGAATAGAATAAACTATATATGTATGTATATATATACATTCTTCTAAAATTATTTCTGTATTGAAAATTTTTCCAAACATACATACATATATATGTATACACATGCATATATTAGGGCATACATAAATACATATTATATATTAGGGCATACATAATAAACACATTATGAAACATTTTTTTCTAAAGTTTGAAAATTATGATAATCTTGAATTTTCTGAATTATAATGTATACATATAAGTACAAGATCGATAAAAACAAATTAAGAACATTTTTTCATTAAAACCAATTAATAAGCAATAACAATATTAGTAAAGTAACAAAATTTCTCCTTGTTTTATACAAGGTATCTACTTTTTAGCTTTTATTATATTGTACATACATATAAGAAAGACTCTTAAAGTTTTCTTAATTTTATTTATTCCAATAAAAATATGTACAAATAATAAATATACATAAAAGTTTGAAACTTTCTATTAAAATTTATTTATTTTATATGCTTCTGTTAATTTTGTATACTTACGCATATAACATCGAATTAATAACATATATGTACATACATATATGTATAATTAGGAATAATAGCATTATTATTCTGAAATTTAAGTTTATATGTATTTATAACATGTAACATAAATGTGTATGGAGGGATTAAAAAAGAATAAAATTTTCCTAAAAACCAATTTAACATACACATGCATATTTTTAACGTGAACGTTCATAGAGTATTCTAACTGAAGTAATCTGTAAGTATTCATTTTCATTTTAAATATAAACTATTAACTATTATGTACATATTTTTGAAATTTCAAAACATTTCAAAAAAACAAATACAAATATATGAAATGGTATATACGAGTATATTATGACTATTTAAAATAAAATATTTAAAAAAATGTATGTTCTAAAAATTCTAATGATTTTATAGTATAAAAACAGACATTTACTTGGAAAATTAAAAAACAAAATTCTTCTTTATGATGAAGCAAACGATTTTATTGTAGTTATTAAAATTTCCATTTGACCTCTTCAAAAGTGATGGAATTTATTTTTATTTATTTTTTATATTGTGAAAAATATTTTTTTTTAAAGAAAACATTTAAATAAAGCTTTTTATTCAAATAAAAATGCATATTTTCATATACTCGTAAAAATTTATATACATTCATAGTCATGTTACTTATTTGCATTAACGTACATATGTACATAAGTATGTACGTATATAAACGTTATGTTTGTATAAACACTTTTAATAAAATGAAAATGCAACAATTATTTGCATAAATTTATTCCTTTCTTTTTAAATATTTTTATTTTATTTTTTTTTTGTTTTTATTTCAACGTTATATTTTCTATTTATCCTTTATTCATTTGTATATAGTGTTGTTCTATTTTTTTTTTTTTATAAGTTTTTGTTTATTTTTATTATTATTTTGTTTTTGAAATAAATATAAATCTTCTCATTTACATATGTTTATATAAAACCATAACATTTCACCGGAAATATCCTTGAAAATAGTGAAATAAAAAATTACACATATATGCATACATATACATAAGCATTTTAATACGTAAAAAGGTGGTTGATATTTGTAAATAAAAAAATTTTCATTTATGTACACACGTATATATCCATACATACTCGTATATGCGTATATTTCATGTTATAACATATTGAAAAGAAAAAGGTATGTAAGAGATAAAGGTATGTTAAAGGTATCACAATTAAATTGTGATACATTTAAAAAAATAAAGATATACTATGAGTATATATAATGTACACATGTATATTTGATTTCCGTGTTTAATTAATTATGATAACATTTGTTTTTTTTTATTGTAAATTCGTTCTTACTTTCCTATATGTATGCACTATTTATCTTATTATTCTAACCATTTTTCATTTTTTAATTTGTACTTTTGGTTTAATTTTTTTTTTTAATTTTTATTTGTTTATTTTGTTTTTTATGTACACATGTACGTGTAGATGGTATGTACACATATACGTTTGTGTTCCAATGTGTACAATGCAATACGTCCATGTACATACATACATTCATGATAAATTGAATAAATTGTGAATAAAATGTATATTAACTTAATTGTATATACACACTTAAACTAAAGTTATGTATATTAATGATAATAATAAAAAAAAAAGTAAAAATAAAATATACAAAAAACATGAATAAAAACAAATCAAAAACGGAAGCCTGTTGCTTTTTAATGCATTCACGTACACTTATAATTGCATATAATATAACAAATATATACATATGTGTATATGCATATGCATGAATTTGAACACATTTGATGATATTTTTCAATTACGAACACTATGAAATTTATTCATGAATGTACGTCATGTAGGTGTATTTATATGCATTTTTTTGATAAATAAAATGTCAATCAAAAGATATTTTTCTTTTTCTGAATTGATATATCATGCATACATATGAGTATAATGTATGTATATGTTAATATGTTTACGAATGAATGTTTGTTTTTCATTTTTATGTTTTCTTGTTAAATTCTACTTTTCCAAAAAATTGTATGCCCATACATTCATTTGTATGTATAATCATTTTAAATTATTCCATATATTCCGTATTATATGTACATACATACATGCATATATATTTTTTTGTATCTTTGTATATTATTTTTATTTTAAAATTGTATCCTTTATCTCTTTGTTTTTTCAAAAACACATCTCAATTAATTCACAATGAAAATATTTCAATTTTATATTTATGTTATAATGTGTCTGACTCATTACATGTCCTTATACAAATCATATTTTATATGTGTATGTTAATAAAATGCAATGATAAATGCAAATACAAACTACATAAAATTTATACTCAACACAATATGTACATATACATATATGTATATTATTTGTTGTGTATTGCATATAAAATATAAGTACAATGTATTAAAAATTTTATACAAAACTACATTCATACATGCATAAATACATATCCGAACATTTTTCGTACATACTACACATGATGTACATGTACAGAACGTACGCACGATATAATGGAATAAATTTAACGATTTTTATAAGTATTACATATACTTACGTACGTACTTGCATATATATTATACTCGTATGAATTGTTATAAAAGCAGATATACACAGGTATACATTTTGTACATTTGTTTATATGTATAAATGCATGTAAAAGGATTTTGATATCGAAAACATTGTTTACAATCATTATATTATATTTTCTCAATTCAATTGAAGTAATGTATTGAGTGCATATGCCATTGATAAGTACATGTATGTTTACATTTTAAAGATGTAAATAATTTTTATATGAAACAAAAGGATAGAAAGGAAAATAAATTAAAGTAACAAATAAAAATATAAAAATGTATTGTTTACATGAACGTATATGACATACGTATGTACATACATATACGTATGGTATTTGTACTATAAGTATACCAGTATACACATAACTTGTGCATATAACGTATGTATGTATATACATATAATCTGTACAGATAAACTTTTATAAAATGAATAAAATTTATGCTAAATAAGTAAATGAAATATAAACAAATTTTCAATGCATAAAACAATTTTCATATTTAATATACATATGTATGTATTTTTATTGTCATTTTTGTGTCAAATTTGTTATTTAAATAAAAACAAAATTAAATATTATTATTCACATTTTAAATATGTTTGTATACATACATATATTATATTTTGATTGTTATATAATGTTAATTTTTCTTATTTAAATAAAATTTATTATAGAAAATTTAAAATGATTTATCATTATTGCAATAAGAAAATTCAAATATCTAATAAATTTATTAATCACAAATATTATAATGTGTAAATTGAATTCTATGAATTAATAGAAAATTTACTATTAAATTTTAATTTAAAATTCAAATATTGTAATTCAATTATCTTAATATTAATCAAATACATAATTGCCTGTGAAATATGCGGCAATTAACGCTAATTCGTCAAATATGATATCTAATTATGTATGTATGTATATGACTAAAAATTAATATAAAGGTCATAATAATTATTACTTAGTTTATAAATCTATATGTACATGTAAATACTACATAGATAATTTGTTTTTGTTTTTGTAACAATTACGATATGAAAATCATTTTACTGCATTAAAAAAATTATAATCTCAAATTTTAAATTTTTGGTTAAATATAATTATTATAAAAAAAAAATTAAATAAAATATGAATAAAATGATATGCATATTACAATTATGTCTTAATATACTTTTTTCAAATTTTGGTAAAAATAAATAAAACACTTACCTCCCAAATATCTAAATCTAGTCTTGTACTGGATTCTTTATTTCGTTTAATTTTTTTGTCTTTTGATTTCTTTTTATCAGCCATTGTTTTGTTTTGTTTTTAAACTGTTTTTAATTTTATTTTATAATTTTGTAATTTAAATAAATAAAATTTCATTCACAATTTGATGATTAAAAGATTATCCGCCAAATTACTCTCAGTATCTGTTTAACGTGTTTTTCTTTTTTTGTTATTGAAATAATCTCGATTATTGAAAGTATTTAACTTACTTAATCGCTATGTAATTATTGTAGTTCAACTTTTGATGGATTTTTTGTTAATGCTGTAAATTATTCCATACAGTAATTTCATGTTCTTTTTTCTAATTGTAATTTTGGTTGGTTTCCTTATGGATTTAATCATTTATTTTTTCTTTCATTGAATTTCTTTATATTTCTATAGATTTATTCATTGAATGTATTTTAAAATGTAATAAAATTAGCAATGACATTCATTCTAAAAAAAAAAAATTATTTTTATAATTATAGTGTTAAATTTCTCATCTGTTTGTCGTTAATTCAATTTATGATTGTTCAAATCTTATTGAATTCAACATCATCATATTAAGTTACTCATAAAAAAAAAATTTTATTATTTTCAAATCATAAAATGAGGGTTGAATTTTTTATTAAAATTTTATCTCAATGGAGGTGTTTAATATTGTTAATTAATTAGTTTGAATTTGAACATGAAATATATTGTATTTTCACAGTACGTATATTTTTAATATTGTATTTGAAGGTTGCATATAATGTATTATGAAAACAAAACATTCATTCATAATATATTTATTTTATCTTTAATATTATTTATATGATCATCTCAATGACGTCATGTGTATGCACATACATACATATGTATTAGATTACAAATTTCATATAATATTCAATCATGTTCATTGTAAATCATGAAATTATTATTTCATTTATACGTAAACAATATGTTAAATATCCAATATAAAATTTAATTTTTATTCTCTTTTCAAGAGAATTTTATTTAATTTCCTTTGATTGATGTTAAACATTGATTAATTTATTACATGCATGTAATAATTTAAAAACATTTTATTCCATGTATAGCAAAAATTTGGGGAAAATTTATCTGAAAATAGAAAAATTTTATAAAATCCGTTAATATTACCAAAAGTATAGTTATTAATTCAATTATTAGTATATTAATTCAATTATAGTTCATAAAGTTAATTGCAAGCATTTTTTAATTAAATTAAATTAAATTGATTTATTGGAAATACAATTAAAAAACCAAAATTCATAGATTAAATTTTCTAAAATTTATTTTAAAATTTTGCATAATATTTTAACGTACTTAGTGGAATTAAAAAATTGTATTGAAAAAAATTAATTGTTTAAAAAGGCGTTTTTTAGGTTGCGAACATATCGTTTTTAAATAATATAAAAACATAATAATAATTATTATAATCCAACTCTTCGAACTTTTAACAGATGTTGAGCATTCAAAACTTTTATTTCTATTTTGTTTCATTAAAACAAAAAAAAAAGCCAAAAATATAAAATATTTAAATATTTTTAAAACATATACATACGAGTACATATTTTTTTTCATAATGTGTTTTTTCATGTAGAATTTGTATTTTGTAGATGAAAAAACAACAAATTAGTAAAACCAAATGAAACACATTTCAATGAACGAAAAGAGTTGCATTTGTTTTTTAGTTTAACTTTTGTAAGATCATGAATGGAAAGCATCAAAATCGAGTAAATAATTTACAATACATACAAAGCATGTACCTTCATTTATAAAAATATTATTTTGCATGTATACATGAATTTCTTTATTTCTAAAGTAAAAAAAAAAAAAACCTTAGAAAAAAAACATCCAAAACTTTTATATACATTTTTTTTAATACGAATTGATAAAAACATACACATATACGTATGTTCTACGTATACAATACATTCATACGTATTGTACTATATACAAAATAGTACATGCATATCTTCAAAAATTGTTCCCATATTACGTACATATATCATATATACATACATCATATTAAAGAAAAAAGAAAAATTCGAAAAATAAATTATTATGATTTCTTATATTTTATTATTTAATATTTTTATGCGTATATCTATCCTTATATCCTTTTCATTTTTATAAAACTTTTTTAATGAAGGTATGTAAGTAATTACGTTTCCAGAATTCTAATATTAAATAATTAATGATACATATTATTACAATGTATACAAAAATATCTGTATGACGCGTATACTTTGATACCTACATCTAAAGCATCTTTTAAATTCTTTAAACGTACCTACACTAACTTTAAATAATTTAAAAAGTTCTTAATATAAAGATTAAAAGTATACACATATTCATCATAATAATTTATATTTTATTATTTTATATTACATCCAAGGTAAATGAAACGGAAATACTATACACAAACATACATATGTATATTAACACCAAATTTACAGATAAGACAAACATATACATACAAGCAAGTTTATATAAAATGTATTATATGTATATACACGTATATACACATTTTGTCTATGCGCTAATGATCAATTATTTTCGTATTGAAAACTTTTCTTTTTCAAGGCTTTTAATATGAATACTTATAATTTTCTCACCTGATCAAAAGAAAAAGGTGAAAAATAGAAAAATAGAAAAAAATAATAATAATTTAAAAAAAAAAAAATCTACATAATAAAATGAGCAATGTCATTTCATTCACGGTTAATAAATTTTCATCAAAGAAAATATACCAAGAATAACTTTTAAACATCGAAATAAAAATAAAAACCAGAAATATTCTATTTCTTTGTATCTACATAAATACACTGTGTACATTTAAATGAATATACAAATATATCTTTCTATATAGTCATTTAAAAAAATCTATATAAAAAAGTTTAATGTATTTAAATCCGATATTAAATAAAAATTTATTAAATATGTCAACACAATCAAATTTATTAATTATATCTTTTTCTATAAATTCTAAAATTTACAAGTAAAATCATTGATATGCATACATTTATGTACACATACATACATATGTGATGTACATAATCTGTAAATTTTCTTTGATATAATCGATATTATATTTATCTATTTTTCATTGATTGATGCTTATATACACATAAATATTTCTATTTCTATATGCATTACTTTATATTTTACAAATTACATATGTATGTATATATGCATATATAAAAGAAAATTATTTAAATTAAATTCATTTTAAAATCAACATTATTTATTTTATTACGTTAATCATTTTTGCACGAGCAAAAAATATATTTCATTTTAAATGTTTTATAATTTTGTCATTCAACTAAGTTTATAATTAAATTTAAAATTACAAAAAACAAAGTGATAATCGAAATTAATAAAATAATAAATATTTATATAAAAGACTGGATTAAATGAACATTTTTATTTCCGGTCAAAATAAAAATTCGTTAAAAAATTGTATTTCAAAAAACGAAAACAAGAAAAAAATTAAATGAGACTGATGAAAAAGAGAAAAAACAAAAAACAGAAAATGTTTTAATTCTGGAGTAATGATTTTATATTATTGATGCTAATGTAAAACTTTTATGATAAATTTTTTTATTAATAATTGAATAAAATTGAAATTAAAAACCATGACATTAGTAAATTTATGTTTGTATAATAAGAAAAAAAAAACTGAAAATTGAACTTTATTATATTTCATTCATATTTACCATTATCTTCAGGAAAATAAATTTTAAGCATATACGTACGTAATATTTAGTAATATAACCTTTGCCCTTTAGTATAAGGAGAAATCGATTAAACTACATAACGGATATAATCTGTACATACTGTATTGTATGTAAGCAGATTTACATGAAAATTTTTATATACTCATACGTATGTACATACATATATCCACATAGTGAAATAACATCGTGTAACATATTGAAAATATTTCTTTTCAATTACATATTTACATGGGAATTAAGATTACATATTATTTTTCCATTCAAATGATATGAATGAATGAGAAACAAAATCATTTATAATACATATAACATTGATATTTAATACTTGAAAATGAATAGACTGCATTGCAAAATTAATATAATAATAAGAAGTAGAAGACAAAAAAAAAAACATTTTTTTTTTTTGAAATTTCATCATATTCATGATTAAAATTTATTTTATTTTATTTTTTTAAATTTTATATTGTATAAAATAGTGCATAGTCAAAATTTTCATTATATCATTACAATATTATAAATAATTTTGTAGATCAATAAATTCAATATTAAAGTAATCGTAAAATTCAAATTGGTAATATACTTGTAAGAAATAAGGATGATTTCGAAAAATTTGGAATACACAACAATTTTAAAGAAGTCTCATCTTTATTTACATTATATATTATTTGAATGTATTTTATTTTATTTTTACTTGAAATTGAACAATTTTATTGATTTTATTAAAAAAAAGGTAATTTATTTTAATCCTTTTTATTGTATGTATTTGTATACATTATAATTTCGATAAAATTAAAAAAAATATTTATATTTTCAAAATATAAACAAAATAGTTGTTTCAAATTTTAATACATAAAATGTATTAAATATCAAATAAAAACAAATACAAAAAGGAAAATATACACGCATATATCGGTTTTTCCATTTGAAGAATTATTTAATCCATTAAAATCATTTATAAATTTATATATGTACGAATCAGTGACAGAACAACAAATTTTTTTGGGTCAACCACTCCTCAGTCCCCTGTCCGAGCAAATTTTTATTTTTGGTCGTCAATATTAAGATATTACTAAAATAATATTTTTCATAAAATGCATTTTTCGAAACTACAAGAATTTTCAGACGATTTTAAGTTTTTAACATGTTTTTATAGTTCAAAATTTACTGCATTTAAAATTTCTTTAATATTAATATATGTATGTACATATATGTATGTGTATGTATTTAAATTTTTATGTATAAAAATAATTTTAATTTTTTATGGTGTCATGATGTACAGTAGTTCCGCCACTGGTACTTACATATGTATATACACAGAGGAAAATAAAATTTTTCAACCCTAAGTGAAAAGATAAGATAGGTTTTGTTGTACTTCACACAAACAAATATATACGAATTAGTGTATATTGAATAAGCTGCATTGTATATATGATAAAATAGATATAAAGATTCCTAGTATATTTTAGCACAAAATTTACATAAATAGAAAATTTCGATAACTAAAGATAAAAAACAAATTTTATAAAACTTTGAATAAAACCTCAATATTAAGGATTTAATTAAATTTGTTATAAAATAATTATGAAAATTGGTAAATACTGCAATAACAAAAACAACGTTAAAAATTTTAATACCAATATTTTGTTTTTATTTGAATTATTTATATATTGATTTTTATTGAATATAAGTTTAATTTTAAATTTTCCAATTTAAATTTAATTAATAATTTTAAAGCAAAAAAACATGATTAAATTTTGTTATATTAAATGAAATTGCTCAATTTAAAAAAATTTACCAATAAAAAAAGCATAAATTAAGTGGAATTTTTGAAACAATAATGCAAAAACAAAAAAAAAAAAAAATGATATCAAATTTCTCACTTGGCTCATTAAAAAAAACATAAAATATTTTAATCTAAGGGATTTGCATATTCACAGATGCAAAATTGTCGTTCAGACAAAATGATAATAACATAGATATGACATGTTATTATGTTAGACAAAAGATATAGTTTTTTTTCCTTATTATTTAAAATATTATAGATATATGTACATGTGTATGTAGCTTATGCACATGACTATATGCATTCTCATATGGAATTCATGTAAAATTATGTATCATTGGTATCATATAATAAATTAACGCTTAAACAATTTGCATATGCACATTCATATATAATTATATACATATGTATGTATAATAACAAGTAGTATACAGATATGTACATGTATACAATGTATGTATGATATGTTTATATGAAAAGATACTTTAATTTCATTGATTAAATCTCAAGGTAGCAATTTCATTTTATATTATAGTATATGTGTGAATAGAAAATCTCTTAAATAAAAATTAAGTGATAATGAAAATTAATGAATAAACGATGAAATAAAAAAAAAAAGAAAACTATTACACTTTAAAAATTTTTCAAAAAATGAACAAAACAGTTGAAATTTTTATAACAAAACACAATGTAAATGTGTAATTATAAAAATAAAAATACATACATACATACAATACATGTAAATTAAAGTACAAAAATTTTGAATGTATGTATGTGGATTTACTTATATATATATATTTTTAAATTTTTATATAAAAATAAGAGAATAATTATATATTAAGTGACTATATATACATATATACACATATGTGTGTACATATAGTGTTAATTAGTGCATGATTAACAGGCAGTAAATAGAATGGCCTTCAAATGAACTTAATAAGTTATTTTCTATACACTATACATAAGATATAAATGTGTTATATACTTATACGTACATATATAAATTTTCTTATTCTGTTATATTTACATTTTTATTTTTAATTTTCTTTTGTTATTATATTAAATACATACATACATATACAAATATATTGTAATTTTTTTTACATGCACATATTTTTCCTTATTTTCCCTGTGCATTGTTTTTGATCTGTTTTTTTTTTTTTTTCAATTTTCTCTTTAAAAATCATTTACACAAGATTGTATTACATAAATGCACACATGTATGCACATATTTTTTTATAACAGGTATATGCACATACATATGTACTTAAATATGAAAGTACATATGTATATAGTATTTGTTAAATTTTGTTTAGTCTTGTTGTCATTATACAAATTGTATAGCTCAAACTATGTATATAGATAAATCCTGTGGATATATTTTCTGTATGAATACTTATGAACACAATATATCCACTACAAACTATTGTACATATATGTACGTATGTGTCTCTGTAAACACATATAGCACAGAATTTAGTGTTAAATGCAACGGTGGTGTTGGTGGTTAATTGATTATAAATACATACATACATAAGTGTATTAGATTTTTGTCAATTACGTATGTATAATAAAATTATGTAAATACATGTGTGTTTGAAACTAAATTATAATATATGCTGATATATAAAAAAAGTACTTGTAATGCACTTGGTGCATGTATAAAATATAATTTTATTATGGTGCATGTGTGAGGTTAAAATACGTAGCTATATACATATACATATGTTCGTTATTTGTCGAAACCAATGTGTTTACCACATAATTTTTGTTCCTTTTATATGTAACCATGAAAAATTGTGCATTTATGTATATACATACTATGTATGCACATATTTGAATTTTATAAATATATAACAGTTAAATGAATTTTATTAGAGGGTGGTAGTTTTTGTTCACATTGCTTTATTATCATTTAATGTTAAATATCTATATATATACATAAAAACGTTTGGAATTTTGTACATATACACAAGCAAAAAGTAAATTTTTACCTATACATTTAATTTAAAATGTAAAATTTGTACATATACATATAAATAAATTACGTTGCAAAATATCTCGTGTATAAACATTTACAAATGTAGGTATGTAACATGCATACAAATGTGTATATTCAACTTCTCTTCTATAAAAATAAATATTATAAACCATAATGTATACTTAGTTAATATATACAACAAAAATATCGTATTTATCATCATATCACAAAACGTAAAATAATGAAAATATTTTCTCTGTAGAGCAAAACTTTTGCATGCTTTTAATTATATAATATAATCATTTATATTGGAGAATTGAGTTTTTTATTTCTATAAGAAAATAAAATTTTAAATGAATCAATGTATAATTGTTTGTACATCATTTAAAAAAAAAAGTGAAATTGATTCAAATCTTTTTAAAATATACTTTAATATTATACAAAAAAAATATATTAATTTGAATTATTAAATAATTTATTTCGAAAACAAAATAGATTACAATAATTGAATTATTTTGTCTTTTTTATTTTATAATCAAATTTTATAAATCAATTATCTTTGCATTCAATAAAAGCCTTTTTAACCATACACGTATTGTTTATAAATACATACATTCATATTTATATATATATACGTATAATATGATTTAATCGTTTTTAGTAATTTTTCAGTCAATTTAAATCATATTCTCTTACAAACTATTATTATATTGTCATTTTCATTGTTATCATCAATGTTGATGTATACACACAATATTCTTTGTGACAATAAACAAAAATGGTTTATCTATAAGTACGCCTATACAATGTATTTTTTACAGGAAACATACAAACTTTCATGTATAAGTACATATGAAGAACATCCAGATAAAATTATCAAGATTAACATCATCAAAGTTATTTTAAATTAGTTTTGAATAGATTTTTTTCAAGTACAATTATATTTTAGTAATGCATACATCCCATTAATATTAGTACACAAATTGAATAGTAAAATAACACGTTTTTTGTTTTAAAAGTTTTAAAATTTTCTATAGATGCATATACAAATGCAAACATACCTGTTCATAATGTAATAAATAGATTTATGTCCATCTATGTTATGTACTATGAACAAACAAATATCCTGTATACTAAAAAGGTTTTTAGAATACATAAAACACATTAGTTCACATATTATACTTTTTATTAAAAAAAAAAAAAAAAAACAAGAAAAAGAACAAAAAAGTTGTCACATCAAATTAAACAAAAGATAAAAAACAATAGAATGTGAAATATTCGACGAAAATTGAAATAAATATTTTTCTTGCACATTTGTTAAAAATTGATACTTGAATATGTAAGGACTTTTAAATTTAATTAAAATTATTTTTGTAATAAATTCAAATTAATATTTTATTTGATAAAATTTTCTTTTTCATTATGTGAAAAATATGTAAAAAACGTTATTCATGTATTATAACTTTTCTTTTAATAAAATGAAAGAAAGAAAAATAAACATAAAATGCATACTAATAATTTTGCTTTTGCATATTCAATTAAATATTTCATTTTTTAATTGAACAAACGTGGTGCAAAGTATCAATTTATGTTTTAAAATTTAAAAATTTTTTAATTTCTTATAGTGATAAAATTTTAATTTAATCTTCATTTTTATTTAGATACAAAAATGAAGAAAATTTTTTTTCTTTTGATTGCATGCATAATAAATATTGGTAATTTTTTTTTAAATTATTTTAAACAATTCAACCAAAAAAAAAAAAACAAAATAAAAATAAATTGACAAAATGAGACTTAAAAAAAGTAAAAACACAAAGATACTATTTAAGGACTTTTATTTAAAAAGAAGTTTAAGGAATAGAATTTATTACATTTCCACTTATCAATATTTTTTGTCGTTTTCGCTGTTCATTATTCTTTTTTCTTGTTTTTTCTTATTATAAAGGAAAGTTTGATTAAGGAAAAGTACATTTTTGGAAAATTTTAAAGTTAAAATAACATTGAAATTTATTTTTACTTAATTTTATTTCATTAAATAAATTCATAATAATTTTCCACAAAATTTTTCAAAATCTAAAAAAAAACCAAAATCAAAATTTTCCAAATATTTTAAAAGTCAAAAAAAATCTCGTATATCCAAATTTATTCAAACATACATTTATTCAAACATACAAACTTTCATGTATAAGTACATATGAAGAACATCCAGATAAAATTATCAAGATTAACATCATCAAAGTTATTTTAAATTAGTTTTGAATAGATTTTTTTCAAGTACAATTATATTTTAGTAATGCATACATCCCATTAATATTAGTACACAAATTGAATAGTAAAATAACACGTTTTTTGTTTTAAAAGTTTTAAAATTTTCTATAGATGCATATACAAATGCAAACATACCTGTTCATAATGTAATAAATAGATTTATGTCCATCTATGTTATGTACTATGAACAAACAAATATCCTGTATACTAAAAAGGTTTTTAGAATACATAAAACACATTAGTTCACATATTATACTTTTTATTAAAAAAAAAAAAAAAAACAAGAAAAAGAACAAAAAAGTTGTCACATCAAATTAAACAAAAGATAAAAAACAATAGAATGTGAAAATATTCGACGAAAATTGAAATAAATATTTTTCTTGCACATTTGTTAACATAAACATACTAGTATATATGTATGTGCATATGAATGTGATGTGTATATATATTTTATAACATTGCCAATATGTAAATATGATCAAGTAATTATTTATAGTACCTAGTATTTAATTGTAGGACCTTTTTCAAATTGAATTGCTTAATTTAATAATAAGAACATTTAAATGTCTTTTATCATTATCATTTATTTATTGTATAAATTTTCAAATACGAATTCTACCTTTTATTTATTAGAAGTAATTATTATATATTTAATTGTTATCGTTGTCTCTTTAAAAAATTTATATTATTCGACACCTTTGTGTTTAATTCATTTGGCTTTTGAACACAAGTTTTATACAATACATAGGTAGTGTATAAAAAGGTGAAATGAGTTTCGCTTTTTTTTTTAAATACATGTACATTCAATAAAATTAAAGAATACTTATTTACTTATATACATACATATGTATGTTATGTGTAGCTACTACATCTCAGTATAAAACAATGTAAAAGATAGTATATATATTTATTTAAATTTTAAATCAACGTGAAATTATAAAAATTATTTAAAACATCCTTGTCACATTTTTATTCGATTTACATATGTATGTACATATGTGAATTTATTTTAATTTTATTTAAATCAATTGTGCTTCCATATCATTACGATTACATGAACCTTAAATTGCACATTGTGTTCAGTTGCAAAAGCCATTTAATTTAATTTAAAAAAAAAAAAAAAAAAAATGTGTTGAAACAAAAAATTGAAATTAAAGAAAAAAAAAATTTTGTTGAAACAAAAAATTGAAATTAAAGAAAAAAAAACATTAAGAAATATTTCAAATACTATCGTACTACGACAAAAGTCATAAAATTGAATAAATTTCATACTTTATAAATTTTGTCAAATAAGTACACATTTGCATACATGCATAATAGACGTATGTGTGAGTTCACATGTCTTATATGTACATAATGTATGTCACTACGAAAATAATTTTTTATCGTTACAGGAAGATACTTAAAATTTTTCTTTTAAAATCCTTTTTCTTTTCTAAAATGAAGCAAAAAACTTCAACACAATTATATTATATACATATTCCTTTATATACATAAATACATACATATGTGAACACTTATTAAATTTCGCGAATAAATTCTGTGATTTATTATACATATTTTAACACATAATAATAGAAAAGAAAAGTTCGTCGTATTTAAAGTTTTTTTTTGCGAATAAAATTTATAGTTTTATTCAAAAAGAAAATTTCATGTGCATAATAAGTAAATAATATGAATGAAATCATTTCACATCAGATTTATTTTCATTTATTGTATATTTTAAATAAGTCCTTTTTTTCTCTCATTATTTTCTATTCATTTTGTAATTTTTCTTCTGATCTTTTATTTAAAAAAAAAAAAATGAAAAGTTTTAGTTTAAAAATTTTGGAAGTGATCAATAAACACTAGGATGTTTACACATTTACAAAAAAAAAAAAAATCTAAATGTATTTTTTTTTCTTTTTCTTTTCCACAAATATTCTAAACAAAAATAACAAAGTGAAATGAATATTTTATGCAAAACATGTACATTATCATGAATAGAAAATCAAATCAAATTAATTGGTGTGAAATTTTTTTTTTTTTTTTTTTTGAAATAGGTAATGCATACAAATGTGATTATTGAAAATTTCAAATTTATATTATTGTACTTTTATATGTGTACAATATATAAGGGTATGTTGTAAATATGTGTGTAAGTACGTATTAAATTATTTGTTCCAGATACACATTGTCTGTACATTATTAACGAAAAATCTTTTTATTTCATACATACACATCATATATTCAACATTGATTGAGTACCTGTCATTTTCAAAATATGTGAGTACATGTATTTGTATTTTCTAACAAAAAATAAAAATAAAATATAATAAACCATTAATTTGTATACAACGTATACCGAACATGAATTAAAATTGAAATCAATTGAACGGATAATATAATCAAATATTATGTAGAACTATACTATGCACCTAAACAAATACGCTCACTCGAAAAAGTATTAATAGATCTATAATAGATTTTGTGTCTGTGATTTTACACAAACATATTTACTAGAGCATTTTTTTTGTGATTAAATAGCTTTTTTTTTACATAGATAGATGCTAGATAATATTTTCTCATTGGTAATAAAAATGGCAAATACATACATTTTTTCGTGTTAACACGAAATTTGTAAATATAAATTTGTTTTAATCTTTTAATTTGTCATTTCTTTAAAAGAAAAATTTGTCTTTTCATTAAAAAATTTTCACATAAAATTCATCTACATACATACATAAATATATCAATCACATTTTCCGACACTTTGATTTTATTATATTTAAATTTCGCCCCATTTTATTGATGATATCCTTTTCATTTTTCACCTTATTTCATTTTAATATATCATATAAAATTATTCGATAACCAATATAACATACATATGTATTTACATACATACGAATATAGTACATAGATAATATATAGAGAAGTTTTGGCACACATGTATATATACGCACGTGTGTGCAAAATATTTCCTTATCATTGTACATTATTTACTTTGCATCCTCTTATTCATGTATGTATAAATACAAATATATAATATTACAATATACATATGTATGTATGTATAGCAATCCGTTCATTTGCCACATTGACTATGGACATTTTTTATCATTCTTTTTATCAAGTTTCCTTTACTCTTTTCTTTTAATTTTTTTTATGTTGTTTTTTATCATATTTTTCTGTTACATTATACATGTAACATTTTATAGTTTACATTTATCGTATACATATTTACACAAATGTATGTGCACATGTATGTACATTTTTACTTGTACATATGTATGTACATATGTACATGAAAATTTCTAAAATGTTCACATTTTTTATTTTTATTTTTGCTTTTTATTTTTTTTTTTTTTTATATGCATGTAGAAATTATATGTAGGTATCAGTTTCGTCCTTGTTATATTGATTTCTCTAGGGAATATTAGTCGGGTACATTCATATATATACATACTTATCTACGTATTGTGTATTCATATAAACTATACTTGAATATAATATCCCTATCATCATCATAATGTAATTTTCATCCGTATAATACATGCACCTATCTACACATCTTATGGTATAAACTATAAAGAATATGTAGTAGGTGTTTATTAGTACATATATATATATATATACATATATACATATATGTATGTACATAAATAAATGAAATTCTGCTTCAATTGGAAGAGCTATATATAATAATTGTAATTAACTGAAAAAGTTATTATGTATCATAATTTATAAGAAAAATGTAAATTTAAAATTCTGTATAAAGTTTTCTTAATTATACAACTATATTATTTACAAAAGACAATTTTCATCGTTCTGTGTATGGTTATAATCGAACATATAAATATTGTATAATTTACACATACATATCGAATATTTACATTTTTGATTAATGATATTCAATAGTTTATCTAAGATCTAACTTACATTTATGTGAAAAATATATAACTATATTTATTTATTTTAAATAGCATTTATTACAGCACAGTAACAAAAATTGAATGGATATTTGTCCAATACACATATACACACAATAAAAAAGTAAATAATATAAATATTGACATATGATACAGTACTATTGATTATATCATTTCGATTACGAACTGTTATTGCGAGAAATTGATAAAAAATTCAATTTTATTTAAATAAAACTAATAAAAACAAATTAAATTTTGTAAAATCATATACGTGAGTTCATTTTATTGAAATTTTATTTGTTTATTTATATTAAATTATAATTTATTTTCGACGTTTAAAAATTTCATTTTCATTTTTAAAATAAAGGAAAAAGGTTCATATTTATATACAGTTATCTATGTTTTAATAAATACCTTTTAATTTTCATTCAAATTATAATGTTGATGATAATCACACAAAATGTAAAATTTTTTAATATAATATTCATGTAAATTATTTTAAATTTTCATTTAAATTTTATCTAAAAGAAACAAAATTAATTTGTTTATTATTTATTTATTTTTTTTTTAATTAATTGCTTTTTATTTTAAATTTAAATAATGAATCTGTCTCCTATTTTCGTTTTTAATTGTATCGTTGTGAAAATGATAATAAATTTACGTTGAATAATATTTATGAAAACAAAATATAAAGAAATTAAAAAAATAAATTTAAAAAATAGAAAATCGTTTTTAAATGAAGAAATTGTTAGATAAATAAATCATGTTCTTAATATTTCAAATATTGAATTATATTTTTAATTTAATGATTTTGACTTAATTTTATTTTTGTAAGATTTTATTGGTATTTAAGAATTTTACAATTTAAATACGCACACAGATTTCTTATTTATACGATCAGAATTGTAACCAAACGACCTTTCTGAATTTTTTTTTTTTTTTTTATTTATTTATTTATTATATTGTATTTAGCATCGAAAATAATCCTTATGGAAAAGAATAAATTGCTAATTATTATTTTTTATATTTCAAATTTTACATTTTCATTATGCACATATGCATGTATGTACACACATGTGTGTAAATCGAATAATATGCAAGAATAGGCATAAACGCAATTGGTAATTATATGCATATTTAAAAATTAATCTACAAACAGTAAATAAATTTTACAAAGAAAACCAATTCCACTTTTTTATAATATAATTAATTTCTGTAAGTGTTTTGTATTTTACGATTTACATATGTACCTATATTATTATTTATTTTGATTAAACTTTTCAAGTAAAATAAATTTCATTTATACAGTTCTTAAAACCATAAGGATATGGAAAATTATTTTCATATATAGTTGATATATGCAT
Source organism: Anthrax anthrax (assembly GCA_963971155.1). Lineage (NCBI taxonomy): Eukaryota > Metazoa > Arthropoda > Insecta > Diptera > Bombyliidae > Anthrax > Anthrax anthrax. The sequence continues at coordinate 4,949,171 of OZ020118.1, read as the reverse complement.
GTAGAAGTATACTTTTAATACGCGTATTTCACAACATTCATGCATATCGTACACAAATGCATCATACTGTAAATTTATGTAATATGCAAATATTTAAAAATATTAAAAAGTGGTTAAAACAAACTAAAAATAAAATGAAAAAAAAAATAATAATTCCAAGGAAAATGCAATAGTTTTTTTTTTTTTTTTTTAAAGAAAAATAAAAAAATTACCATTATACATATATGTATTACCATCAAATAGGTATAGTATGTGTAGTATGTGTGTACGTGTACACGTGTATATGTATAGTACAAAATCATTCACGTGAAATTGAAAATTCTTATAATAGTTAAAAAAATAAATAAAAATAAAAATAATTCTTTTCGTTTTTCATTTTTCAATTTTTAATTTTTTTTTTTGCTTTTCAATTTTAATTTGCGTGGTTTGTAAAACAAAATTTGTTGTAATAAATTTATGTTCACACAAACATACTGTATAAATACTACACTTTTATTAGTTTCTCTGTATATGTACATTCGTATACACGAATAAAACGAATTTCATATAATAACACACAAAAAAGGAAACGTAAAAAAAAACAAGAAAAATTGATACTTGAATATGTAAGGACTTTTAAATTTAATTAAAATTATTTTTGTAATAAATTCAAATTAATATTTTATTTGATAAAATTTTCTTTTTCATTATGTGAAAAATATGTAAAAAACGTTATTCATGTATTATAACTTTTCTTTTAATAAAATGAAAGAAAGAAAAATAAACATAAAATGCATACTAATAATTTTGCTTTTGCATATTCAATTAAATATTTCATTTTTTAATTGAACAAACGTGGTTCAAAGTATCAATTTATGTTTTAAAATTTAAAAATTTTTTAATTTCTTATAGTGATAAAATTTTAATTTAATCTTCATTTTTATTTAGATACAAAAATGAAGAAAAATTTTTTTCTTTTGATTGCATGCATAATAAATATTGGTAAATAAATAAATTTTTTTTTAAATTATTTTAAACAATTCAACCAAAAAAAAAAACAAAATAAAAATAAATTGACAAAATGAGACTTAAAAAAATTAAAAACACAAAGATACTATTTAAGGACTTTTATTTAAAAAAAAGTTTAAAGAATAGAATTTATTACATTTCCACTTATCAATATTTTTTGTCGTTTTCGCTGTTCATTATTCTTTTTTCTTGTTTTGTCTTATTGTAAAGGAAAGTTTGATTAAGAAAAAGTACATTTTTGGAAAATTTTAAAGTTAAAATAACATTGAAAAATTTATTTTTACTTAATTTTATTTCATTAAATAGATTCATAATAATTTTCCACAAAATTTTCCAAAATTTAAAAAAAAAAACCAAAATCAAAATTTTCCAAATACATATGTAGAAAAATGCATATAAAATCTGTAAGGATGAACTTTTATGTGTAAAAGCGTATACGCACAATTTTATATTAGAAATTCAGAAGAAAAAGCAAAGAAAAGAAATTTCAAATAACTTTTTAAAACATTGTTTTATGATTACCTTATAGAATTCAATAGAGAATTTAATGTATTACAAGTAAGTATAGTACAAAAAATTCAAATTATTTTTTTAAGAAACGGACAAATTCTGTATAGCTGATTTAATAAAATTAATTTTTTGCATATTTTTCTTTTTGACCAATTTTGAATATTGTACATAAAATCATCAATATTATTTGAATAAAATGAAATAAAGACTCTGAATGTTTACATACTATAGGAAAAGATTTTGTTTTTCTATAATTTTTTTACTAACACTTTTTTTAATGTTTTCCCGTACATTTTTGAAAAAAAAAAATTCTTTTTTTTTTTTGAAAACTGAAAAAATTAAAATTAAATTTGAAATGAATTTTCGCACTTTAAAATCAAACTCATAAAAAAATTTTTAAACTTACAAAATAATATAAAATTGTAGATAAAGAAAAATGTACAGATTTTCCGGTTATTATACTTAGGAAATGAGGAATCGTTTAAATTTTTAATATTTTATATTTTATATTATATGCTTATTGCTTAGTAAATTTATTCATATTACATGCAAATAGATTAAGTATTTTCATATCGTATAAAAAACACCTAAGTATTTTAGATCTTAGTCTTCATTATAATGTCATTTCCGAATTCATTAATACAATTATTTTGAATTTTCAGTTTTAATTAACACAATTTTGTGTAATTTTTTTAAGAATACTTAATTTCTTTTTCTTTTTCAAATTGTTAAATTGTACAAGATAAGTATAAATCACATTCGTTCAAATTGAAGCAATAAAAATAAAAATTAAAAAAATTAAAAACAGCATTTCATATGAACAAGTAAATTATAAAAAAAGGAAAATATAATGATGATAATTATAATAATAATAAACACAAATAAATAAATAAAACTTGAAATTTAAAAATAAAGAAAGCAAAAAAGCGGAAGCTTTTAATAATAACTAGGTTAAGATGTAATTTGTAAAAAAAGAACTTACTCATATATTTACACAAATACATACAATATAAGAATACATAGCAGTGCACTCTCTTATATGCTACATGTAATGCATTACGTTGTAATTAATAAATCTATTATATAAGGAAATTTTTTTAAAACGATTTTTTTTTCTGCTATACCTTTTTTTCTTTGAACCAGAACTTTATTTTAAAAGTCAAAGAAAATCTCGTATATCCAAATTTATTCAAACATAAAATTCTAATCCTTTATTTAAATGAATTTTTTTTTTTTTTTTTTTGGCAAACAGTTTAATGTGTAATTTTAAATTATGTATTGTCCTTAGTGTCCAAATTCTTTAAAATAATAATTATTCATGATTTTTTACATGATTTTCAAATAATATTCCTCCTATCATTTGAATTTTCTTTGTAAATTTGTATAATTATTTTATTGAATTAAAATTTCACAGATTTTTTTTCAAATCCTTTTTTTTCAGTTATTCCGAAAAATTATGTTAAAATTATGATTTGCATGTAAAAAACTATTTTTTTTCTCGTTAAATTAATTTTTAGAAACTGAATTATTCAAAATTTCCGATATCATCAAAACAATTTTTTATTTTTTAAAACATCATCACAGAAAATTTTTTGTAAATTGAAATTTATTTAAAAAAATGTTTATTTTAAATTTTCATTGAATTGTTTTGTCTATGTTTAAAAAGTCTAAAAACAATTTCACGAAAAATAAAATGATTTTTAAATTACATAGAAATTTTTTTTTTATTAAATTATGTTGCAATGGAAACGTTAAATTTAACAAAAACTATATAACATGAAAAATCCACCAACACTCACATTTCACCGTTAAAATTATAACATATGCATGTATGTATTTCTTTTTTTTTCTAATCCTTTATCTAGAAAAACATTTATTACCGTTATTATATTTTCTTGTGCAAAAGTTTCATATCGTGGAAAATTTTGAAATTATTATTATTTTTTCTTTTTGTCACTTTTATTTATTTATTAATTTATTTTCTTTAATATGTGAATATATTTAAAGAGGAGCTCTCCAGACGTTTCAATTTAAATTTATAATAAATAAAACGTTAGTTATTCAACAGAGATACTATATGTGTAAAAACAGATTTCAAAATTCACACTAAATTATGATGCTTTATGAATCTAAATGTTGCTCTGGTCTCATGCTTCTTACTATGCTTTTAATTTGGATGCTAGTTGAGATTGTGTGTATGTATATGTATATCTGTTTTACCTTATAAATATATGTATGTACATATGTGTGATATACGTAATAACATATTTGTAGAAGAACAGAATATAACCGTTTCTGTTGCTTTTACCATTGCAAAGAACAACAATATTGGAATAAATTCACCAACAAATTCATGTTATCATTGCATAAGTATATACATATGTATGTACATGTAGTTAGTTTAATACAACTTTTAGAAAACTTTTAATATATATATACATATGTACATATATATAAAACTAACATAATATGTGTGCATATATGAATGATATAATACATATACAAACATACATATCAAAAGCCCTTAAAAAGCCCTCAATAAAATACTAGCAAATGAAAACGCATAGTGATATTCACAATGATATTTATTCTATGATAATAAATTTTATTTAAAAACAAAAAAAACAAAAGAAATGAATGGAGGGATTGATTCAAAATAAACAAGAAAAAAACAAAATAAAAGGAAAAAAGCAAAAACAAGAAATTTATGAAAAATTAATGAAAAAGAAAAGATCAATGCAAAAAGGATAAAATAAAAGTAAACAAAAATAAAATATGATTTTTATTTATATTCATATACTGAATAAAAGAAGCTTTTTATATTGTGTTAGTATACAAAATGATAAATTGGTATGATTTATAAAGGACACTTAATAAAAGGATATACATAGAATGATGAATATTTAGAGTTATAATTTAATATTTTTGATGTAATCGAAATTTAAAAAATATCAAAGAATAATAATGATGAAAACAAAAAAAGAAAGAAAATCAAATTATTTCATGTAAATTGATTCAAAATAATTTTCAATTCTGAAATTCCTGAAAAATTCCATTGTAAAATTCTACACACAAAACAGGCTAAATTTATTTATAAATGTATATGTAGATATCATTTTATAATTTATCATAAATTTCATAATTTGATAAAAATAACGGGTTTTGATTTTAAAAAGAATAAACACACATACACATGTACAATACAAGCTTTTCAATATTATCGTATTTTTATATTTTTTATATATGTATGTATATTCGTAAGCTTTTAGAAATACCTATATTGAAAACAACTCCTACACATTTTATTTATTGTAATAAAATGATTTCTGCAAACACTTACTGATTAAATGTCTACGTATCATATAAAACATACGTTTATACATACATGCATATATAAATTGTACATCATTTAATTTTGTATGTTTTTTATATAAAATAAAAGCTCTTATGTTGCTGCTGCAACTGACGGACCAAAATAAAAGAAATGTACATACATACACATATGTATATTGTATATATGTTTTTTAGTGGGTGGATATGTATGAACGCATTACTAGGTACATATAAATATACATATGTGTTTTTACATTGCATAAAATTTTCGTATTGATAATATTTTTATGTGTACATATATGAACATGTACATACATATATGAGCAAATGCACCTTGATATGCGTTTTACCATTTTATAGCACATAAAAGAATGAATACCATTATTAAATAACATGAATACTATAAACAGAAATATTTATCTCAAATTATTTAAGTAGGTAGTTCGTATTCATTATTACTATTTGCACACAAAAATCGAAAAATAAAAGATTTATATTTACATGTGTATATGTCCGTATACATGTTAATCCTCCTGACAAAAAAACCAAAAAAAGGAAAAATTTGTGTAATATGTAATCTTTGATTTAAAAAAAATTAAGAACGATAAAAAAAGAATGTTTGTACATTCATAGAAATTTTTAAATCAGAATTTAACAACATTTCATAAAAATATGAAAAACAAAAGGCTCAATAAAATTTAAAAATCATCAATGTTTAATAAAGATAGTAAAAAAAGATACAATATTAAAATAACGATTCATTTATGTTCAGAATGGTATACAATTATGTACTTCTCTATATATTTTATTTATGTACAATTCAAAATTCAAAAAATCAAAAGATTTTTACACGCAAAAAAATGCATTTTCATACATACAAACATTTTTGTTTCAAGGATTTCATTATAACATGTTTATTGAGCATGTAATCAAAAGGCATTAAAGGACATGACAACGTATTGAAATTACTTAACGAATATATTTCAATGGAAAAAGAAATACATACTTGTTTGAATGTTATAACATACATGTGTACATAATTATATAGACTAGGTATGTAGTAAATATATGTACATACACATACATACATACAAAATTGTATATATGTATGTCCGTCATTATGATCATTATTTACAAATGGATTTTTTGATTATTCACATAAATTTGCAAAATCTTTTATGAATTAACATGAAATGCAACCAAATTTTTAATAATAGAAAATTATTTTTTGAATAGTTTGTTTACCCATTGATTTTTTTTTTTTTTTTTTTTTTTTTTTATATTTTAAAGTAAGAAATATAACGATTTTTGTTCTTCAAATTAAATAAGTTTTCAACACATTTTAAGACAGTTTTCATTCAAAAGCAAACATTTTTTTTAAAATGATTTTGAACAACGGATACTACTTTGGTACATATTTTGTAAGTAGAGATTTGATATAATAATATATATGATATTCTTACACCTACATTATAAATCTAAATATTTATTAATATAAAAGTAAAATTATGTACAAAATGCATTTAATACCTATTTTGATATAAAATAAAGATTTGTATGTGACCTTGAATTTTTTTAAACTGATAAAAAAAAAAATTGCAAATAAAATCTACTTTGTACCTCATCATGTAAAAATATCTTACGTAAGTTTTGTACTCATACACAAAGATTTACGTATCGAAAATTTCCCGACCTAACCCAATGTTATGCTTAATAATATTTTTTTTTTATTTTTTTTTTTTTTTTTTTTTTTATAAAAAACAAAAAAAGAAGGATAGAAAAGCTCTTTTAAAACCCATATTTCATGATTTTGTTTGCATCTGAATCTGAATGAGTACTTACAAAACTATACATATGTATATACCATACATACAGTTCCTACTAATCCTACTAATTTACATATACAACTGTGCCTATATAATGTTATCTATTGTATAATTTAACATACTTATGCGTATACATATAATAAAGTCTGTTGATAAACGCATGTTACGTAATATACCTAACGTTTGAAAAATTATCTGAATGAAACAACAATTTCTTTTTATAAATACGTTCTGTGTTAGCACGTGTCGGCTACGTACATACATTCATAACATATATGCACAAAATATTTTCTTGATTTTCTTTCCTTTTTTTTTACATGAAAAAGCTTTAAAACGTACATATTTTACCATTCCTTCAATTTAAGAATGAAATTAAAGTTTTGGTGTAAAAAAATAAAAATAAAAATATGATGCGTTTGCGTATTTTTAATAGAATCCCAGCCAAAAAAGCTTTTTTATCCAATGATCCTGTTTTTATTCAATATGCATAAATAGAATTTGTTTTATTCACATACTTACATAAATGTATACATGTGATGACAATATATATGCATTTTAATGTGTACATACACATGCAATCATAGTTTATTCTCACCTACATATACTTAAACTATACCTATGCATATACCTATACGTATGTAATTAAATAAAATGAAAAATTCAAAAAAAAAAAATGTATGTAGGCAGGTGGTCGAATCAACAGATAATACATAAAATTAAATTAAATTTGATAAAAAATCTTTTTTGAAAAAATGACACAATATTTGTACATATGTATGTATATTTGTTTGTACCCTGTACAATATATGTCTGCAGCATGTATATTGTCCATGCATATCGCAATAGTGAACATATTGTTTAAATGGCTACTTGTTACTTTACAAGTTAGTGAAGTAACAATTGGTTTTCCTTTTTTTATGTATTTAATGTTGCAAAATTCTGCAAAATAGAATTTAAATTTTATTGTTGAATTGAAAATAAAATATGTATGTAGTTCACAAGTAAAAATTAAAAACAAAAAATTAAAACAACAAAATGTAATGTATACACTCACTTAAAAAAGTATTGGGACACCCATACATATTTGATTTTTATAATAAAGAAATATTACAGGTCTTACGGAAACGACGAAAAGTAGTATCACTTTACATCACTGTATAATGATTGTGGTAACACATAACGTATACGTATCTTATGATCTTATGAGAAATTATAAGAGGAAAAAAAGACAAGACACGTATACTCCCATAAGGCCTGTACTCTGGGTACAATCATGCAATGTGATGTGATACATCATTTTAAAAGACATAATTCCTCCTATTTTCAAATGAATTCAGGACGACCGACGACATGAGAAATTTTAATTAAATTTTGGTAGTAATGTTGAGAATAAGCTAATCTATCATATTTATCGATTGAAATACACAACAATTTTATTATTATTTTTTTACTGTAAGATGAAAAAATTAATGTATGAGCCAATAATTTTTTGAGTGAGTGTATGTATGTGCATTACGTATATTATATTTTAAATCCTTTCTTATTTTCACATTAAATCTAGCGTATTTCAAGGTTATTATTTGCACAAATATACAAATTTACATATTTGCTAACTTTCTATATGTACTTGCACCTGGTAAAATACATACGTACGTTACGTTTATATCATAGAAAAAAAAATAATCTAAATTACATATACGTACTTTATTAACTGTTTACAGAATATTAACGTGTACTTATTTAAAAAAAAAAAAAAAAAAAATACATACAAATGCACATATAATTTTTTTACAATCATAATAAAGGAAATTGTTCATAAAAAACAACATAAAAGCTTTATTTATTGATCAATAAAATAAAAATGAAATAAAATCATATATAATACACATACAAATACTATATTCATATTGTTTATGCTAATGCATTTTATTGCAATTTATTTATACATACATATACATATGTGCATGTATGTATGCGTAATCTGTTACATCTACATATATATATATATATATATATATATATATATGTAGGTAATATGCTTATATAATTGGAAAAAATATACCACAAACCTATGGTACAATACAAATCACAATATGATGCATGATGATGGTAATATCAACAGAATCTTATGCTTTTCGCTGTTTTCTGTAAACAATTCATAAATACACAACAGTATGCATATTTGCAAAAATATATGTACATACATACATATTTAGATAATCGTTACAAGTTTATTTTTTATGCATATATACATACACACAGGTTCATTACGCACATATGTATGTAGATGTGTATTACATTTATGTGATATATGATCTATGTATGTACATACATGTATATTTAAATACATACAAATATTTGTACATGCATACATATATATCTACACATACATATGTGTAGTGCAACATACATATATACAAAATAAAAATCAAAAACAATTTGAAATTTTTATCCAAAAAAAATTATATATAGGTACCCCCTAAGAACATACATGTCCATTGATATATACATATGTATGTACATATATGTAGGTATGTACAACAAGTAGGTGGTACACACTCACATTATACATGTATGTATGCATGCTCGAAAATTCGTATAAGTCCTTTAGCACCTCACAAAGTCACAAATAAGTCCTTATTTTTACATTTTCACGCCAAAAAAGGATAATATTCTCTTTGAAATTCATTAAAAAGAAAAAGGAAAAAAAGGATGAAAAAAGAAAAAATATATTTTAAAAAATTAAATTTTACGACGAGGTCAAAAAGATTTTGAAACACAGTTCCATCCTATACGGGTGTATATAATCAGGGTCAACATTTTTTAATTTATATGATCAATTAAACTGAAGGTTATTCAAGGTCAATATCAAAATTAATACTTAAAAAATAATAATAATAAGTAAAAGAATTAAAATTTAATGAAGGATGTACAATTAAAAAACATTTAATTTTTAAGAAAATTTTATTTGTAAATAATTTGAATTTTAGAAGTTCACATTTTTTTTTTTTTTTTTTCATTTAGGTACTTTATTCTATTTAATTAATTTTGAAAATTTGATAAAACAGAATCAAATTTTAAATTTTATAAAAAATTCTAATATTTTATTAAAATTTTAAGAATTTTGTTCTTAATTTCTTCTATTGTATGAAATTATTATTTAAATTTTTAAAGAATTTTTTAAAAGAAAAATCAACTTTTCAGTTAAAATTTAAAATTTCATTTCTAATCTCAATAAATATAAAATGGTCACATTTTATGAGATGTGTATTCGATTCGATTGTAGGATCTGTAGGAGTAGAAATCATTCCAAAAATATTCCAAACAATCATCCACATGCAATGACTCCATTCTTTTAATATTCCTATTGGTTTATCATTAGTAATTTGACATTTTCAATAAAGAAGCAAATATGTCTTTTTTATGAAAAAAAAAAAAAAATCTAAATTTCTAAAAATTCCTCTATATCCCATAAATTTATTTCTTTTTTTATTTATTTTATTTTAATTAAACTTGCATTTTAAAAATTATTTTTTTTTTTATATTTTATATTTTGCACATTTGTGTAAATAACGTATTTAATGTTTTATTTAGTAGTTCATTATTAAGTTTATTTTGTTTTTGATAATACATATGTACATATATCTAACATATGTGTATTGGCAGTGATCTTTTGTTTATTATACTTGAAACTTTGAAAAATATAGTGTAATATGTTTAAAAAATTAATGAGTAGCATATTTATTCTCAAATTATATTAAAAGACCAAATTAAATAAATTTTATTCTATCTACATGAAAAAAATAAATAATTATTAAAAAAAATATTTAATTTAAAATGTAAAATGATAGAATTTTGGGTCTTATAAAATCATAATAATGAATACTATAACAATGTAGTCCACTATATTACAATAATAACAACGTAATTAAAACAATTAAAATTATAAAATAAAAATGGATCAGGCCATTCAAAAGGCTGTCAAAGAAGCAGTCAAGGATTTTGAAAATGATTATTATTTTTTAATATTTAATCATTTTACAAAAAATTTCGATATATCATCACAATCACAACAACAACAGCAGCAACAACAACAAAATCCATTAACAACGGGAAATTCGACATCATCTTCACCGCCGCAATCAAATAGTATCGAAGAAACATCGACAACAACAGGGACAGACAGTTCAGATAAGGAATATTTGGATTATTTACTATTTGATTCCGGTGATGGTGTAATTGTACGTATAGAACGTCGAAGTCCAAGCCCATCAACATTAAAAATAAAAAATTGCAATCAAATTAATGATAATACAAATAAAATATTCAATTATGATTTAAATTTAAAAATATCAACAAACTCATGGGATGATGATATAGTAGCAGGCATGACAACAAGTACTGATAGTAGTGAAACATTAAAAAAGTTAGGAAAGTTTTCAAATTGTGGCAATAATGAAAATCATGAAGTAGTAACAAAATCACAAAGTAGTAACAATACATATTGTGATTCATTATCATCGTTAAATTCGTGGACGACGACAACTTCAACGGTATCACCAACACCAACAAACGCAAAAGGAATACTAAATAATAATAATAACAATCATCAAAGTAATAAAATTGACAGTAATAATAAAATTCAAAATAGTAATAGTAATAATAATAATAATGGTTTAGGTGGTGGTAGTGGTGGTGGTGATTCTGATGATGATAATATATTATTCGATTCAAATTCAGAAAAGCCATGGATATGTAAAAACTGTAATCGTGGTTATAAATGGAGGAATAGTTTAACATGTCATCAAAAAAATGAATGTGGTAAACCTCCAAAATATTATTGCACTAAATTATGCGGTTATAGAACAAACATACGTAGTAATTTAAGAAGGCATTTAAATACAAAATGTAGCAGTAAAGATAGATTATCATCGTCATCGTCATCATCATCATTATCAATACCGTCAACAGCATCCCAATTATCAGCATCAACAATGAATAATAATTATAATAATCGTTCATTGTTAAATGTTTACTATAATAATAAAAAATCAACAAAAACAAATTATGGTGGTAATAGAAATAATGGTCGCCATAGTAATAATGATAATATAAGATTTGTAAATAAAACAATATCCTAGCATAAATGTATTAAAATAATATTAAAGAAAAAAAAAAAGAAAATCAAATGATTAAGTAAATATAAAATATTTCAAAGTATATATTATACGTACATATATGTATGTGTGTAATATAATAATGTAAATTCATGTAGAATTTATGTAAAATAATCCACAATTAAAAAATTTCATTTATCCCCTTTATAACTTATGTAACATGCATACATACATTTTAAAAAAAACTGAAAATCAATTTTTTAAGAGAAATTATTTATGTAGATTAATTAAAACGCTACCTTCTTACTTAATTTTTTTCTTTCTTAATATCACATTTATGGCTTTAAAACTTTTTTAAAAAATTTTTACTATTAATACCAATTTTTAATACTCACTCATTTCAAAACGAAAAAAATAATAATTTTAAAATTTGTATTTATAGATTTTAATTTTAATGCATACACAACAAAATAATGTTTATGTTAGTGTTTTTTTTTTTTTACATCTTATTATTTTTGTTGAATGGATATACAAAAACTTGTAGTTAGAATTCTATAAATTTAATGTAAAAATAATTTGTATGAATAGTTCTTATAATTAATATACTCATAATCTCGTTTTTGCTTTTGATTTATTTGCAAGTTTATTTTTTAAAGTTATTGATAAAGATTCTCACTATAGTTGAAAATAAATTATTGTAAAGATTTGTCAGTTTATATATAAATTGGTTTTTCTAAAGTTTAATGGTACAGTATTAAAGAACAATTATTTGTAAAATAATAATAAGACGAAACAACTTTTTTCCTGTAATTTCAACAAATTAATCTCAAACCAATTTATTGCAGATAATTCATTAAATAAAATAAAATCTCAAATCTGTATACATTTGAAGTATTTTCAATTATTCGAGTCCATTTATTCATTTTTTTCCGAAATAAAAAATAATCATATATTCGATACAAAATTTGGTGTCATTTTTAATGACAATAATCTCTAGATTTAAAATGTATAAATTTAGAAAAATATATTATAAATTATATTTTAGATTGATAATTGACATTCATTGAACATAAAAAAAAATTAAAATTGTATAAACGATATACAACAAATTCAAAGTGCCTTTTATAACTAATAATATTTTTAAAAAAAGAAAAAAAAATATGCACAATACTAATGACAATAAAAACTATAAAAAAATCACTTTGTTAACATTTGTTTTACACAAACATGATTTTAATTAATACTCTTGTTATATTATACATAACTTTTTTTTTTTCAAATTCGAACGTTTATTATTATTATTAAGTTTTATCATTATTATTATTATTATGTTTAAGGTTTATAAAATTGTAGTTAAAAAATAAATAAAATCAATTTTTATTCAACTTTTTTACATGATTTCATTTTTTATTTGTTTAGTTTATATTTTTCAAAATTTAAAAATAAAAATTAATGCAAAAATTAAATTTGTTTATCTTAAATTTTTAATATCAATATAAATATAATCAATGAATGATATTTTGATAAAATATTAAATTTGAGATTTTTTTGAAAAAAAAAATTATTTTCTTCATATTTATAAAAACTTTTTAATTTTTAAACAAATTACAACTGATAAACTTATTATAATGGAATATTTGCAATAATTTTTTATTTTTCCATTTATTTTTTTCCTTTTTTTATGTTTTAACAATGTTTCATAATTAATTAAAAGTGGTGGCTTCTCAGGTGTAAACGAATGTAACTGAAATTAGATGCATAAAAATTAAAATATTGCAATATTATAAAGGAAAATTCATTTATAGCTTACATATTTACAAGTTTTTTGTAATTCATTAACTTCTGTTCTATAAAAATTTATTGTATTTTTCAAAGATTTCACACAATCTTTTGATAGTTTACCAAAATAATTATTTTTAAGATTTCCTTCAACAAACATTATTGATGAATTTATGATGATTGCATTTTTTAAATGATTACCAATTATTAATAAAATATCGTAAAAGCTAAAAATCAAAAGAATAGAAGTTGAAAAATTTTTAATTCGAAAATTCATAAATTAATTCAAAAGGAGGTAAACTCACTTTTCTTTCTGTTTACCCTTCACTCTAGCTACAGATCTTTTAGACCAATGATAGAGATGATAACTGGAAAATGCATGAAAAATTAAGCCTCTTTTTCTTAAATTTGTACCAAACTATACTTACTTTAATAATCCTAAGAGAATTTTTTTTCTATGTACTGAATATTCAATGCCAATTTCTTTTAATTTTTCATCATTTATTGATAAAAATTGATTTAAATTCATTTTAGCCAAAGCAAGTTTGTCTAAAAAATTCTCCATATGTATATTTAATAGAATTTCGTGAATATCTGGAAAATATTCTGGAGATAATAAAGTATCATCATTAACAATTTCTTTATCGATAATTTCTTTCATTTTTGTTTTGTTTTTATTTATAAATATCTGTGGTATTAAATTATTAATTGAATTATATGATAAATATGATGGTGGAATTAAGTATTTATATTCCTCTGGTGGAAAGCAATTTAAAACATCCTCATAATTATTAAACTGTGCTATTTGTTTAGCTGTATAACCAAATTTATTAACGTGATCCAAATTCATTTGATTAGAATCAACCAAAAGTTTTACAATATTTGCATGATTATTTTCAACAGCATAAAATAATGATGTATACTCTTGGTTATCGATAGCATTAATTGAAACTTTTTGTGTGTATAAAAGAAATTTAACAATTTCGTATAAACCATTTTTACAAGCGTACATAAATGGTGTCATACCATATTTATCAGATATATTTATTATAGCCTTGTAATCAATCAATAATTTTACAATTTCTACACCATTTTGTTGAACTTTCACATCACAACAGCATGCTTCCATTAATGGTGTTATTGAGTCAATTTGACGATTCGCATTTGCATTTTTCTCAGTAAGTAAATATTCTACAATATGTAAGTGTCCAAAACGGCATGCATAGTGTAATAAAGTTAAACCACTTTTAATTGCTTCATCGATTTTAAAATTAATCATTGTATTTAATTCGTCATTGAGTTTTTTCAAATCACCATTAGTTACAGCATGGTATAATTCATCATCAACATCAACAACAAATATTGCACGTCTTTGTCGTCGAATCTAATTAAGATAAAATATAATTCATTAATTTTTTGTAGTAGATAATTAAAACCCACATTTACCTCTGGATCTTCATCATCACCAAATGAAAAACCTTCGTAATCATCATCAGAATCTGATTCTGGTGGTCCCCAATATGAATACATAATATTTTAATTTTATAAGTGAAACACTTGATAATTAAATTAGGACTCAATAAAATAGAAGTTATTACATTTGTTTTTGTTTTATAACTGAAGATAACTTTAATTTTTACGGTTATCTTAAATTCTTGAAATTTTACAATTTTATGTTCTGAGTTCTGACTTCCGACTCTGCTCTGATTATAAAATAAATTAAAAAATAGTCATTTATTTTTCGATACAGAAATCGCAAATCGCCATGCAGCTTGTATTAGTGGTATGCTGGGTATGTCGTATATGCATCAATCAATAATAACAATTAACAAAACAATAAATAAAAATAAATACATAATTAATAGTAAATAAAAGTGAAAAGGAACTTTGAATTGGAATTGGCATGAATTGGCAACGGCAAAAAGTATGAATTGGAACGTATCAAATTATTTTTGTTCCATCATGGGTTCATTCCACGGTATGCTCATGCGTTCATGATTCATGGACAACATAGTGTTTTCACTTTTCAGTCTTTAGAGGGGAGTACATATTTCAAAATCAAGTTAAGTATTTTCAAATACAAAAAAAGTTACAGCCAAGCTAACGCTCAATGTATCACCGAAACCGAAAAGACGTTGATGTTCAATTAAATATAATGTAAAGGTATTACGCTAGGCTCAATGAAACGTTTAGGTTGAAGTTTAAGTTCAATTAAATTAAATTTTTATTTTTCGGTTCACGCTTGGATAAAGCGCTTTTAACATTTGAACGTGATTGAAAAAATAAATAAATATATTAATATGAAAGGAAAAATAACAGAATTAATAGAAAACAAACTGTTTTTGTACGATAAAAAAAATAAACTATAAAAATGAAAATTTAAGATTATAATTTGATAGTAGTTTACGCTTCTCATTGAGCCAGCACGAACCGAAAGTTTCATTTCCATTTTTGGTATAAGTTTTGGTTTAGATTTTGGTTCTACATTGAGCGTAGGCTGTTAAGTTCTGTAATATACTAAGTTTTTAGCCCCACCCTGTTTCCCCAAGCTTCTCATGAGCCTGACATGATAACTGTTGTTGTTGTACTGTAAATTTTGTTGACAATTAACAGCTGAGTTTACTATTTAGTAATATTCGGTAATATGGCCGGTAATTCGTAATTAGTATTTGTTGTTGTTCATTTCATTGTTTTGTTTTGATCTTAAATTTATTGACTACGTGAACTTGACAGGATTTGAAATTGGAATAAATTGTAATTTTATTAAAATATTTTGAATTATTACATGTATACAATTATTATCACGGGCGTTGTATTATTATCGAGTTCTATTATATTTTTATAAGGTAATCATTGTTAAATTGAAAACAGAAAAATGCTTCGAAAATTGACTGTGAGTATACATATGTATATGTAAAAATAAAAATGTGTAAATTAATGATTATATAATTTGCATCTGATTAATTTTTCTACGCATTTCTATTTATTTTTACAGTTTTTTTCTATTAATTCAAGAAACAAGGATCTTATTCGTTTATTATCTTCAAAACCTCCAAATAAATTAACACCACCAAATGGACTGAATAACTCTGAAATACCAATTGTTGATTTTAATGACCCAGACCATTTACCGTTACCAATATATCCAGCAAAAGTGAATGAACCACTTAAACAGAAAAAACAAAGGTTTTTATTTAAATTTTATTCGTATTTCAATTTAACTAAAGATTTAATTTTATTTTAGACTTCTGTATCAATCACGTAAAAGAGGAATGTTAGAAAATGATTTAATATTAAGTACATTCGCTGCAGAATACTTGGATTCATTCAATGAAAAACAAGCAGCATTGTATGACCAATTAATCAATGGTGTTACAAATGATTGGGATATTTATTATTGGGCAACTGGTGTTAAACCAACACCACAACAATACGATAATGAAATTATGAATTTACTTAAACATCATGTTAAGAATGCTGATAAGAAAATGAGAATAAGGCAACCAGATTTGTAAATGAAAAAAAAAAAGCTGTTTAAATGTAACACGATATTTATTTTAACTTTTGATGTTTCAATGTCTTGTTTTTATTTATTCTTTAACATAATTAGTCTATAATTAGCAATGAAATAAAATATAAAATAAAATGTTTGATTTTTATCTATTTTTTTCCTTTTTTTCATCTTTTGTTTTTGGATTTGGCTTTATACTGCCCTCTATAACTTTTGATAAGTCCTTAAGGGAAACTTCACCAGAGCCTCTTGGTAATGGTTTGGGTTGGTTAGGTGATGGTTTCCATGCAACAAAGTAAATTATTTGAAAAGTAGCTGGGATTTGATCGTCCTAAGTAAAAGAAAAGTAGAAATATTAGCAAAAGATTGCAAATAATAAAAAAAATTGAACTTACTTTACCATACATTTCTTTGTATATTGCAGCTGCCGCCATTAAAACATCTCTACTTATATGTAATGGTCTATTAAAAGCGGCATTATTTTCACCCATACCTTTTAAATCCCACATAAGTTCGAACATTGTAGGATATCCAACTACTATTTCATCAGTATCAATAGTTAACATTGTAAATCCAGCTCGATTTAAAAGTGCACCAACATCTCTTATCTACAATGAGGTATATTCAAATAAAAATTTTTTTTTCTCTCTATATGTACTCAGTTTTACAATATAAATGAAAGAACCTGTGTGAATGGTGAGATATGTGGTGATAAACCACCTTTACGTTCTAATTCAGCCAATTGTAGAGATGATCTTAATTCATATAATGTATCACCACCAAATAACGATGCCATAAATACACCATCGGGCTGTAACATTTTTAATATTGAATTAAAGCAACCAGGTAAGTCATTAACCCAATGAAGACTAAGACTTGATATGACTAGATCAAGAGAATTTTCATCAAACTGAAAAGAAAACAACCACCTATTTAGAAAAAGAAAAACAAATCCAAAACACCTAATTTTACTTTACTTTCAAATTTTCTTCATCCATCTCTTTTTTAGTCATTTTTAATCCTGGAGTGCCCTCAGCTTGTTTTAACATCGATGGACTAATATCGCATAATGTTAAATGAGCAACGGTTTCAGCTAATACGTGCTTTGATATGAAACCACGATTACATCCTAAATCTACAGCATTTTTAAATTCCTTTTTAATATCAAATATTCTATCAGCTAATCGATAACCAACTTCATCTTTCAAATAATCAAATAGACCAACATCAGGACTAAAACATTAACAAAATTTTCACCTTAAAATAATATTTCTTTTAACAAAACGAATAACAGATAAATGAAATTTATTTAATTTTACCTTTTAGCTGCTCTTTCCCTTTGTAATTTTTTTGCATTTCTGTCGAATATATTCATAGTCGATTGAATTGCATGTCTATTAAATGATGTTTTTGAAAATAATCTTAACGCATCTAAGTATATGCTTTGTTTATTATTAAAACAAAATTTTATTCCTGATTTTCTAAGTACCATGATTCTAGTTTTTTAAATATTTAACAGATTTTCATAATAAATTATATTTGTCGTTAAATAAATGTAAAATAAAACTATGAATTGAATACTTAAAAGTGCAGGTAAAACTATTTTCTACTTTCATATACCTAATTGAAATTAATTTAGTAAAAGAAATTTCATATAACCTCGGAAAGTTGGGAATAAAAGATTTAAATGTAAACAAATGCCAAATCAAACGACTAAATAGTAAATCTAAATACTTGCAAGCTACAGCCGCATTCTGTAATCAATTAATAATGAAAGAAAACAACAAACAAACCAAAAGAAAATAGATTTTTAGTCTAATTTAAATTTCCCTTCTTGTACGTTAGTATCTATATTCTTTTAGTGCTTGTCTGTTTGACCAAAAGAATGCTTGACAGTGCAAGCAGACATATTCAATTCAATGTACTCAATTACCATTTTCATTTTTCATTTTTCTTTTTCAAATGAAGAAATACGTTACAAAGGCAATATTTACAATGGCGAGATTTACACAAGGCAACTTGTATGAAAAATTTTACCAGGCAAAAAATCACGAAATTGTTTTTGTTCGTATAAGTTCGTATACGAACTGTCAAATTAATCGCCTTCTCCTTTTCATTTTATTTTTCGGTAATCCACAATGCAATACGTAACGTAACTAAAGTCACAATAATGATTGAATAACGATTAACAAAGAAAATTAAGAAAATTTCTATTGTTTTAATTTTTATTATAGAAAAGTATTTTTAAGGTGAAAGTGAAAGAAGCTTATTACGTTCGTCCGTTGTACAATGTTTCTGGTGTGAAACACTCTATATCAACTCAGCAGTCAGCACTGCTTGGTTGGAACATGGTGAAACAAAACACAAAACTCATTGATGAATCGATGCTATTAATGAATAATGAGTTTGATTGATGTTGGTGAATGGTGACGTTTGATAAAACGAAACAAAGCGGAAAAAAATCCTAAATTGTTTTTAGCAAATATTAAAAATATTGAAACAAATATTTTTTTATTTGGGTGTTTATTGGATTGTTTAAATATTGAATTGGTTTAATAGTGTAAGTTATTCAAAAGTTTATTTTCTATTAAACGACATAATTAATAATGTTATTGAATTAGTTTTATGTATACATTGGATGCAAAGGATCCTTATTTCATTTCCTTGATGAAATATCAACTTTGTCTAAATATAAAGCAAAAACTGAATAAGGTAATTTGAAGGATTTAGAAGCTTTGTTGAAACTTGAAATACAAAACTAAAATGGATTTTAAAGATAAAAAAATATGGTCAGATGAATCAACGAAATTTCTAGTAGAACGTTTTAAAAGTTATTCAAAAGATTTTTTATCTGGACATATTAGATTGAAAAAAGTGATATTTCAAAAAATTTCTGAAGATTTTATGAAAGTTGGTGAAAATTTTACACCAGATCAAGTTACAAATCGATGGAAAGCATTAATAAGAATTTGGAGAAGATGTTTAATAAAAGGTGTTAGTACAATTAAAAATAAAAAGATTCGAGCACTTGTTGAAGAAATAACTGAAATTGTAAAAGATCCCAAACTTGGTTACGCAAAAATGGATTTGAATATCGAAAGCACTTTTAATGATGACGATGATGATGATGATGATGACGATGATGAAGAGGATGATGATGATGATGTCGTTTATAAGGGTAAAGTTGATAATATAAAAGAACGTCCAATAAATATTACAGTTGAGAATGTAATATCAGATGATAGCAGTCCTGATCCATTCGTTGGAATTGTGGCATCTGAGAATTTTGTTGATGTGAAAAGTTCAAGTGCTTCAAGGAAGTCAATAGTAAGACCAAAATCATCAATTCATAATAGTTATAATCGAGATGCTAAATCTGAATTAAATGATACGAAACAATATTTAGCAGGGAAAACAGTAGACACAAATGAATTGACATTAATATTAAAAAAATTTACAACAGAAAAATTAAAACACTCTAGAGAAAATTTAATAATACAACAAAAGAAAATTCGATTAATGAATGAACGTAATCAAATTTTGAAGAGTTTTAAAGTCACATCACAACCTGAATCAAGTAATAAGTCAATAAAATTCAATGAATGCTCAAATGAAGCAAATGAACTTTTTGTAATGGCTGACAATTTTTCTGGACCAATTACTGAAGAAACAACTAAGGAACAAATTAAAGGATGGTTAATAAATAATAATCTGAATGTCTATAGTACATCATTTCAGAATTTCAATGGTATAGATATATTAAGGCTTAGTAAAGATGATTTAATACAAATATGCGGTGTAGCTGATGGTATACGAATGTTTAATTTATTACATTTAAGAACAGTAGAACCACTATTAACCATGTATGTCACATTCGACAGTAATCAGTACAACGCTATATATTTAATTACAGTATCTGTTAAAGAATTTATGCAAAAATTATTTAGAATCAGTGAATTTAAGGAATTACTATTAAGTTCATACAATTTAAATGAAGTTAATGATAATTCATTTATCGAATTAGGTTTTACTGTTTATACAGAAGGACCAAATTGTATAAATGTTATTGTAACCGATGACGTTTTGAAAAATACGACAAATAATAATTTTTATTTAATTTCATTACATCAAGATTATAAAATACTTATGAAACAAATACCATCTAATATGTAAATTTTAATGTTTATTTTGCTATATTACATTAAATAAGTACAAAAACAAATAAATCGGGATTTGTTGTACACATAAAATATTTAAGAGAAAATAAAGGATATAAAATAAAATTAGGTCTAATTTTTTAAATCTATGTTTAATGATTTTATTAGTTTTTAGAATTTTGAATGTTTGTAATAAAAAAATAAAAATAATCCATTAGTAAATAAATTTTTAATCAATGTGTTCAAATTAATTGTTTTATTAATGCGGTGGCATTTACCTCTGAATTGTAATTCAGATTAAACAGCATAATTTTTAATAATAGAATAACAAGACAAAACTTAAGTTTTCATAATACATAATTTATTTTCTTAATTAATAAAAGTAGGAAAGAATTTTTATTTTTAATATTAAAACTAAAATTCCTCACAAAAAAAATTTTTTTTTGGTTAATTTTGGCTGCCTGTTGCTTACACTTCTTTTTTAATTTCAATTTTATTCGTTTCTAATTTAATGAGTTTTCCATCATTTTCAGTTTCTGTGCCAGTACCAGTAGTACTTGTTAGTGTTTCACTACCACCACTTTTACCACATAATTTTAGATATTTTTGTTGTGGCATATTGATTAGGTCATCCTCATCATCACTCTCAGCAGCAAATTTCTTTTCCAAATTATCCTCTTTACGTTTACGTATAATTAGCCATGACTGCATAATTTTACTTCTTGGCATAATGGATGAACCGCTACCATTACCATTTTTTATACTTTCTATTGGTTTATTACATTGTTCTGATTGATTTCTAACATTATTTACAATATTCGAAATTTGATACCATAATAGTTTAGTCTGTTTCACATTAAGTAATTTAAGAGCTTGTTGATCATTTACTCTATCAAAATCTAACCAATCCTGAATAAAAAATACAAAGCAAAAATTTGTTATAATTTTTTGTTTTTTTAAATAATCTGAATAATTGAAACTTACAGCAACTTGTTCATCCGTTTCTAAAATAGCTGGCATCCTATGATGTAACCATGATAATGTATCTCCTGATTCATGTGTTATAATACTGTAACTGTATATTTTATCACCATTTTCATCTTCCCAAATATCAAATAATCCTGCCATTCTCAATAATTTCAAATTTTCTACATTATCTTTCCATGTATTCTTATCATAAATTTTAGTATTATCATCTTGTGGCGTATGTATAAAATAAACAGAACGTTCTGATGGCTTAGCTGATTTTGTTGTTTGCCATTCATAGAACCCTTCACAAATAACAACACAACGTTGACCTTTGTTAAATGGTCTTCTATACAATTTTGATTCAAGCATATGTTCAAGACGACAATTATTTGTCGTTAATCCATGTTTTTTGTAATCGCCCTAAATAAAATTTTTTTAAATAATTAAACGAATATCGTGTAACGTATGAAATTACCTTATGCCAAAACGGTATCATACCCCACATCATTGGTACAAGAATACGTGTTTGTTTCAGTTCGTCGTCATTCGTATTCCTATGTTCTGCATCATCATTATCTTTTAATTGAAAATGTTTTGTTGATACTAATACTGGTGTAATACATGTTGGCGAAATATTATATGATGGTTGATATTTTTTCCCACAATTATATTCAGATCTCCATTCTGGTAGCATTTTTACAGCATTTTTATTAAAATCATCTTTTTTATCTGTATTATCGTTATTTTGATTTGATACATTTTTATTACTTGCAATAGTTGAATACTTACAAGCACATTGAATCTCATTTGGTTCCAAAGTTCTTTAAAAAAAAAAATAATTATAAATGACTTTGAGTTTTCCAATAATTATAATAAATTTAACTTACAAACAAGTTCTGCCACACATTTTTCAATTTTTTTTATAAATGTTAGATAAAAAGTAAAATTTAAATTTCCTTTAAAAAATATACCGTATAGTGTATTTTCCGTCTTCAACATTTGACATTTAACTTTTTTTTGAATTTATTTTTTCGGATGGATATGGATACATAAACATATTCAGATTTCAGATCAGAATCAGATGAACCACCACTGTGGACCCATATATAAATAATCATGAAGTTTGCTACACTTGTTCAGTTAAATTTAAATTAAAAATTCAGTTCAGTCGGTTCAGTCACAGTCAGTGGTGAAAATTTAAATGTATAGTAAAAATAAACTGAAACTAAAAACAGCAACAACAAAATAATAAAATCAAAATTTATAAAGGGAATGGAGAAAATTAGCAAAGCAATAGCAAAAGAATATAGATACTAACGTTTTAATCTCTATTCTTTTGCAATAGCAAAGTGTGTGTTTAATATTGTTTTTGTAAATTGAGGCTAGTTCATTCATTTTAAATGTCAATATTTTTAGGATTGC
This sequence comes from Anthrax anthrax, assembly GCA_963971155.1. Lineage (NCBI taxonomy): Eukaryota > Metazoa > Arthropoda > Insecta > Diptera > Bombyliidae > Anthrax > Anthrax anthrax. Next base: position 4,925,539 of record OZ020118.1, on the reverse strand, counting down.
TATTTTTTAAAAAATAAAAATATTTAAACTCGAAGAAAAAACAAATAATTGTAGTGAAATTATTTAAATAATCTTTTCTTTTAGAAAAATGGTTAACAATAAGGAAATATCATCAGAGAAAGAATCAAGTGAAAAGAAACGACGTAAAACATCAAATATAGATGCATCAACATCAAAGCATCAAAAAGAAGATGTTTACGAAGTTGGTATTGGTAGTTTTAGAAACTACTACTTATATTTAAGTTAAAAAATAGCATATAGATATTTAATTTTTATCTTTCTCCTTTATTTCTAATAGAGCGTTATTAGTCATGAGGAACAGGAAGCTTTAAGGCGATCACCTGAAAAGGATATGGAATTATTTCATCATACATGTGGAGAATTGAAAAAAATCTTTGAAGATGTGGCTGCGTTAAAAAAAGATAATTCAGACAAGGTATACCTACTTACAATAAAATGAATATTAAAAATATAGTCTACCTACATACTATGTAATCATATTTATATACTGTTCTTTGTTTTTGTTTTAATATTTTAAAAAACTATAAAAAAGGCAAAAGTGGAACTTTCCGAAAAACATATTCAAGGTTCATTCATATTTGTATTATTGAAAAAGTTAAATCGTCTTGATAAGATACGTATTCGATCTGGTCGTGATGCATTACATAGAGAGAAATTACGTGTTGATAGTAATCGTTTACAGTTACAAAATCTATTGTATGAATTAAATCATTTAACACGTGAAGTACAAAGATGTTATCAATTTAAAAGTCAAGATGAAGAAATTGATTTAGTGCCAGAAAATGAATTTTATGAAAAAGCACCAGAGTCGATATCATGTCCTGATAAAACAAAAAATGATGAACATGCTCGTCGTTTGGCACGTTTAGAATGGGAATTACATCAGCGTAAGGAATTGTCATCGTTATGTAAAGATATGACAATAGCTAAAGAGAATGCATCAAAAGATATTGCATTAAAAACAGAACGTTTAGAATCTTTATCACCATGTTTGGAGACATTATTGAAGGCGACTAGACCATTACAAACTGCCTTAGAAATGAATATTGAGAAAGAATGGGAAGTACAAAAATCAGCTAGATTATTACCACGTCCATTATATTTAGTTTACGCTAATTTGAATGCGTACTCTGAAGCATGTATGCCACGACTAAATATTACAATTGAAGGAGATGAAGAAGAAGCTAAACAATTAGAGATTGTTGAGAAAAAGGATAACGTAGATGAGGAAGATAACATACAAGAATCAGATCCTGAAGAAAATGAGACGAATGATTTAAGGAAAAAACATCATAAACGACAATTATTAAAAGTGGATGAATCTCAAGATGATAAATTGAAACGTTTATTAAAATATCATCCATTGAGCGTAACTTTTAAGGTGAAATTGTGCTTATTTTTATGAGCTTAATTTGTTAATATTTTACTTTTTTTTTTAAATTTTTCTTTTAGATAACTGAACCATTAAACGGGTCAATTTCTGTAACCTTATGGTACCTACCAATTTTAGATTTTGTTACGGCTAAACCACAAATTTTAATGGATAACACTGGTGTTGCAGCTGGGTTAGTTTTGAAATAACAAAAATATTTTCTGTTCTTTTAATTTAATGAAATTTTAAAAATTTCAAATATTATTTCACAGTCATGTTATTTCATCAGAAAGTATTTTGAATTGTTTGCAAGACGATGATTATGGAATTATGAGTCCAAATCCAAAAACAAAGTACCAAGTAGGTTGAATTAAACACAATTAAAAAGTTTGTTTTTCTCCATATTTAAAAATTAATTTATAGTTAAGGGAATTTGGAATAAATGAAGGGAAATTGATGGAATTGCTCAGTGAATGTAATATTGGAAAACCATACAAGTGGGCGCAAAAGTTGTGTGGATTAGAATTTGTAATGCAAATCCAACAACAACCAACAACATCAGCGTCGATCAGTAATAACATGTTAATAAATACTGATTTATCTAAACCACGAATTTCGTACGATTTAGCACAAAATTCTGTAATATCAATATTAAAACAAATAAAATCAAGATGGCATTCACGTTTGGGTCTATTCAAACAAATATATGCATTGGAAAATAAAAATATTGATTTCATACCAAATAATATAATGAAAAATGGTAACAGTGAAAACAACAAAACTAATGATGATGGTGATTATGATGATGATTTTGATGAAAATATTTGTAATATGCCATTACGGATATCAGGTTGTCTCGTACAATGGAAATCAATCACATGGGATGAATATACAAATTTATCAATAACACAACGTTTTGTTGATGAGAATTTATTCAACTGTAATGATATGTTTTATCAAGCAATTATAACACGTGGTTCAGCCAAACTTGAATGTTTCATAAATATATCAGCTAATTTTCCAAGTAATACGCCAATATGGGCATTAAATTTAAGTTGGAATGGTAAACATGATGCACTTAATGACACTGCGATAAGAGTAAGTAAAGCAAAATAAAATTTTATTAATAATATTTTCTATTATTTGACTTTTTTTTGTGTTTTGTAGGAGATGGAACATTGGGTAAATTCAATTGATATTGCCACAATGAAAATGAAAAGGAATTTAATTAGATTATCATCATCGATACTATCAATACAATTAAGACGTTGTATGTCATGTTTAGATATATTTTTAGAAACTGAAGGACAATTATATAGTCCAGCTGAATTTACACAAGATAAAACGTATTTAAAAGCATTTCGTGGACGTACACGCTCACGTCCGTATAAAATTGTACAAAATGGAGGAAGTGTTTATTATAAACAATTATAATTTTTTATTCTTTTTTTTTAAAATTAATTCCTTTCATTTAGGTGAAATTAATAAAATGTAAATTTTTACTCTTTAAAGTAATTGAAAATTGTAAGATTATAAGATGTAAAAGAAAATAAATTTTTTTTTTCTTAATGAAGGAATAAAAAGATTGAATTTAATTTTTAAAAAAATGATTGAGAGATAACAACTTTTCTATTTTTACCTGGACTCAGACAAGTCAAAATTTGTGTGTTAAGCCAAAAAGGGATTGAAAAGTTAACCTTTACTTTTAAATTCAAATACAATTACACGTTTAAATTTTTTATTTTGTTTTCGATAAAAAAAAACGTTCTTATCAAATGATAACAATATAGATAAAAAAATCGTTTGTGATTTAATGTTTTTTTTTTTTTTATAGATATATTTTCTTTTACGAAAGTACAAAAAATATATATGATATAGATAACAAACACACCTTAATTATTGACTGTTAAAATGATAAAAAAAGATTACATATTTGAAAATATTTATATTACTTAGTACCTACCAGTATTTATTAAAGATAAAAAATTTCATATTTTAATTAAATCACATATTTAGTATTTGAAAAGCCGTTGAAAGTTTTACAACTTTTTAATATAGGAAATAAAAAGACAAGATTTAAAAAGTTTTTATAAAAATTATTTTTTTTTTTTTGCAAAATGGATTGGTTTTTTCTAATTACATTCGGATTTTTAATTACAATTACTTTATCACAAGAAAACTGTAAGTATTTGAAAGAAAAAACTAAACATTATTTACGCAATATGTAATGTTATGTGTATAATGTATGTACTGTTTAAGTATAAATACAAGTACATATATTACATAATAATTAATTATAATTAAAAAGAGGTAAACATAGTTAAACAATAAATTTAAACCGCGCCCTAATAATTTGAAATTTAAAAAAAATATATTTTATATGGCTTTAATATAGTTGCTCTTATATTTCATAAAATGATCCAATGATCCTTTCATTCCATTCATTTCATAAATGAGCACACTATACTATTATGTACTGATCTTCATATTTAGTAACTATTATTTCATTAGTTATTTTTCTAAATCAAGGCCAGTATTTTAATAAATATATGATTTTTGTAACGTACATATTTTTGTGTACATTAATGGACAAGTTTTTGATTTTTTGTTTTTTTAACTTTGTACTCGAAACAATTGAAAAATACAGAAATTAAATGTTATAAAAATGAATAAATGAAATAAAATTTGAAATATTCATACAGGTGAAAATAACTTATCATATCTATGTTTAATAACAAATATTTAAAAATGAATCAAAGCTTTTCGTTTGAAAAAAATGATAAATTGTAAATTATCAGATAGTCGAAAAAATAATTTTTTTTAAAAAATATGATTCATGAATTAATAAAAAAAAATATCTTATCATTTGTGATATGAGTTTCTATGTACATAAATTACGTTTATAAAAAAAAAAACAAAAATCAACGTTGGTGATTAAATAATAATTTTTCACCCAATGTTGTACATACAAAATACAAAGTACAAACACATAATTATTAATATGTTATAATCATCATCGTCATTAGCATGGGCACCACTGTTTGATGTGAGCCAAGGCATAACCATCACCTATAATTTAACGTGGATTGCGAACCATTGAGTTTGTTAGAATAGAGATGAAACTCGTTTTGCCATTTTTTGTATGATTAGGCTTAAATCGACCATTTGTTTAAGTTACTTGTTATCAGCAAGTAGATTCGATATCACTAAGCGCACTTGAAAGTTAATAATACTCGTATGTTAAAAATATTAATTCTATTTTAAATAGCATTTAAATTATGTGTAACTGGAAAATATGATGATGAATGTGAACAATTACAACGTGGCACATCCGAGGTACAATGTGAAAAAGTTCAGGATAGTATTGAATGTGCCATGAAATTACGAAATGGTGAAGCTGATTTTGGTGTATTTTCAGCTGAAAGTGCATTACATATATCAACATTAAATTGGCCAGATATAACGGTTATAAAACAACTAAAACATAAAGATAGATTAAAATGTAAGTAATTAATCAAAATATTTCATTTTAAAAATTTATTATTATTTTTAATTTTTCAAAAAATTTTAGATGATGTTGATTTTGAATCAGTTGTAGTTGTTAAGTCTGATTATAATGGTAAATTAGAAAATTTAAAAGGTAAAAAATTCTGTCATCCTGGATATTTTTATGGTAAATCAGAGAAATGGAGTGAACGATTTTTAAAACATTTCGAAAGAACTGTAACTACACCAATGTGTGAACAAAATAAATCACCAGCCGAAATTGAAGCATCAACATTGAGCAAATATTTTGGTCCATCATGTCGACCTGGAAAATGGTCACATGATACTAAAGAGGATACAGAATTAAGTAAGCTTTAACGCGATAAACTACGAATTTGTCATGAATTTTTTTTAAAACATTTTTTTTTTAGAAATGAAATATAAATCTCTCTGTGCTTTATGTAACAAAAATGGAATAAATAATTGCGATTATCCTGGAGATACATCAATTAATGGACCAAATAATAATCATCAAAAAGCGTTACAATGTTTGAAAAATGGTGGTGATGTGGCATATGTTTCACGTGAAGATGCTGAACATTTTTTCGAAAAGGTAAAAAAAAATGTAAAAGAATGAATTGTTGTTTTTAGATGATTTTTTTTTTCTTTATAGGAAGGCCCTATTAATTCAAGTAATTATCGTTATTTATGTCCTGATGGTTCACTTCAAATAGTTGTTAAAAATAATTTCACTTGCACTTGGTTAAGACAACCGTGGAAAGTTATAATTTCGAGATCGTAAGAAAATTTATACATATACGAACATACATATATATACTCGTATCTTTTTTATTTTTTATTCTCTTTTTTGAAACTGACAAATTTTCTCTTTTTTGATATTTTTAGAAGTAAGGCTGTTCCACTGGATAAATTAATTGATAGTTGGATTTCAAAAGCTAGAAATGGTGGTTGGGAAAGTGAACTAGCAAGAATTATAGATGCTGATAGTCATGTTACGACAACCATAACTATGGAAAAACCAGCAGAATATATAAGAACATGTATAAACTATTAAATTATAAAAAAGCGAATAATTTCACAAATTTTTATTCTTTTTTTTTTATAGACCGAGATATTCCTCTACCTGAGTCATATTGTGATACACAAGTTTCATGGTGTACAATAACAGATAAAGAACAAGATAAATGCAATGTTATAAGACAAGGTGGTATTAGCACGGGAACATATCCGCTAATAATATGCCGTGATCCCGTTATTAACACAATGAATTGTTTAGATGATATTAACAGAAATATATCAGATTTTGTTGGTGTCGATTCAAATTTCGGTTATTTAGCAAGAACGTAAGAATTATAATAAAATAAAATTTTTTTTTTGTAATTTTAATTTTACTTTTATAGGATGTATAATTTAACTCCTGTCATGTATTATGAGACTGAAAAAAGACAATATTCATCTGTTGTTGTTGTTGTTCATGATAATTCAAATTATAAAAAATTTGAAGATTTAAAAGGTTCACAGGCATGTCTACCAGAATTCGGTGCAACACCATCGATTGCATTCATTAATTTAGGCAAGGAACGTAAATTTTTCAATCGTAAAGAATGCCGTTATCATAAATTATTACATAATTTTTTCGGTAATTCATGTGCACCTGGAGCACAGGATGTAAAACATTATCGTAGTGCTAATATTGATGATCCATTATGTAAATTATGTTTAAGTGAAGATTTAAGAGAATCTGGCAGTTTTAATATCGGTTCACAATTAAATGTTTCATCACAAGCATTTCCATCAGTATCAGAAGGTATAAAAAAGATATTTTTCTAAAGTTAAGTTTATATTCACTTTTTATTCATTTACTTATTTTATCGCTTTTTAAAGGGCAAATAACTTGTGCAGCTGATGAAAGGAATCGTTATTATGGTAATCGAGGAGCCTTGAAATGTTTGAATGAGGTTGGAGATGTCGCAATTCTTGAGTTACAAGCGTTAAAAGGTAAAATAGTATATATATGTAGTATTTAATAAAACACGTTGTCGTTTCATCGCTTTTTAAAATAGAAAACATTTTTTATTAAATAAAATTTCTAAAATAAAGAATAATTTTTAAAATATCCCAGATTTAGTATACAGAATCAAATGTATAAATTATAAATTCAAATTTTAAATTTAGAAAATTTTTATGGTGTATAAAAATATATATTAGAAATAAAAAAAATCATATTCCTATAATATATTGTAGGATTAATATCAGTTATAAATATTGATCATGATGAAAGAAGACTTTCAAGATTTGATGATTCTTCTATTTTATCGAGAAGTAAGTAAGGATACTCAAATATTCTTTACTTATGTATCCTAAGTACATATTCGAAAATTAATTATGAATACATGCATTTACATATGATATACATATGTATATATTATAAAGTGCGTCTGTACATATCATTAAAATTAAATAAAAAATTGTTAAAGACAAATTCATTTAAAATTAATTTTAAAAATAAGAAAAACTTTGAAAAATTAATTTTCTTTTTTCTGTTTTTTAAACGTTTACTTTTAGATCATGCTAAATCATTAACATTAAATGAAAATAAATTTCGTATAATTTGTCACAATGGTTCATTAGCAAATTATCCAGGTTTTGATGTTGATTCAAATTGTCCTTTAACTACAGTTGTTGATGGTGAAATATTAGTATCAAGAAATTCAAATAAAACCAAAGGTATTATAAATGCATTATCATCATTAGATACATATTTTCAAGCAGATCCAGATTTTAAAATGTACAATATATTTAGTGGAGAAAAGAATTTATTATTTAAGGTATTTATATAAATTGCATTAAAATATAACGACTTCTTCAACATTTATTTTTATTATTATCATTTTCTTCTTTTCTATAAATAAAAGGATTCTACACTTGGTTTAACAGCAGCACATGAACAAAATGTTGGGCAAGCTGTTGAAAATTATATAAAATTATTTAAAAATATTGAAGATTGTGTACAAGGTGGTGCAGCTATAAAATCAACATTAAATATTTTTGTATTAATTTCAATTATTTTTGCTCTATTTAGATTAGTTTAAAATTTGAAAAAAATAAGAAAAAATTCAAATATAGTAATTTTAGTTTTGAATTCATTTTTATAAAATTAGTTTTTTTTTTTTTTTTTTTTTTTAATGAATATAAAAACAAGTAAATGAATCTTGATAATTTCTTAAAAATATTATTTTTTGTTAAAAATAAAAATTATGATAAAATAATTTATAAAAAAAATCGTTCCATTCATTTAAACAATTCAAATTGTTCATATGACCATAAAAAGAAGTATAAAAAAGAAAAACTACTTACCAGTAATTCATAGTCCTTATTTCTTAAAAATTAACGTTTAAGGTATAAAACTATAAAAAATATATATGTAAATCCTTAATTTAATAACTTAAGTAAAATTTCTACAACATTTACAAGATCATTTTCATCATCATTATAATTTTCTTCTTGATTTGTTTTATTTATATTACAAGTTGAATGAGATGATGAAATATTTGATTTGCATTCTGAGATCATTTTAAGCTGATATGGTATTTTTGTATATTTTATTGTATGTTTTGCTTTATAATTATCTGCTATTAATTTCCATAATGTAATTGTAATTAATAATTTTTCATTTGTTGTACCGTCTGTTAAAATGTATGTTACAACATGAAGAAAATTTTCTGAAAATTAAATAAAATCAGGTCAAATTCATTTCAATAATGGTTTTTTTTTTCTGTTTTACTTACGAGATGATAATAATGCAGCACGATTACTATTTATAAATGACATATTCCTTAAAATTGTTAAACATTCATAACGTATTAGTTCATTTCCTCTTATAACTAAATTACATAATAATACTAAATGACGTATAATAGCACCTTCTGGATGCCGCGAGAATATACCCCAAAATTTTAACCAAATTAATGTTATTGTATTCCATGATTTTTGTAGTTTTGTTGTTGAAGGATGAAATAAATCAAAAATATTTAAAAGGTTCATCTGTAAAAAAAAAAAATTAGCAGAAATGATATAATTTTTTGTTTTTATAATGATTGTGCATGTTGTACATAAAAAAATAAATAAATACGAGAAAAATCACCTTCACAATTTGTAATCGTCCTTCAATACATGAACAACAATTAGCTGTTATACGTAAACCAATTTTTAATAATGTATGATCAATACTAGGATGTTTTGTTTTTTTCGTTTCTGTTATAACATAATTAGCTAATAATTGAAGAATTGAATTTGTATAATTTGAAATTGTACTTGAAAACTGCTTACATACTGAAAAAACAATTTAATTTTCAGTTATGAAATTTTAAATTATATAAAATGACTTTTTTTTCTTTACCTAAAACTGAATCTTCACTTAAAAATGCTAAACATTTAAAAAATATAAATTTTAATTCATTTGAATGTGATATCCAGGGCCATGTTTGTATGATAATTTTACATAATTCGTAAATTTGTTCTTCATTTATTAAACAATCACAACTATACCAATTTAATATTATTTCATACAAAATTGTTAATTCATTAATTATTAAAATTTTCTACAAAAGAAAAAAAATATTAAAAAATAAATAAAATGAATTTTCTTAATTTTAACTTTATACCTTATTATCACCATATTTTCGTATAAAATCTGAACACTGCATTCCCATATCATTGAAAATTTTAGTTAATCGTTGGATGATCATTTCAAGAAATTTTATATTTTTAGCCAAATTACGTGATTTTTGAGTTGTTTTTAATAAAACTCCAACAGTATGTGCAATTAATTGTTTATTCACAACTACAAAGAAAAATGGAGATTAAATTTACCATTCTTTTTCTTCATAAATAATTATAAACAATATTTACCTTGAAATTTTTTACTTGATTTATTTTGATACAAAAATTCTGTTTTAAAAATTGCTATTAAATTATCAAATAAAATTTCTGATCCATAATTATGAGAATATTTTTGCATTTCTAAATTTAAATCTGATATAATCGTGGTATCAAGTATAGTTGAAAATGTTGTGAATTTATAAATTTCTGTTTGGCTTTTAATTAATAAAGATGTAATAAATTTTAAGCAAGAATTTTGGAATTCTAAGATACAAAATTATACAAAATTAAACAAAAAATATAAAAAAAAAATAAATAGAATATTTTAAATTTATGGTTTTTGTTTTACATATACACACCTCGATTTTTTTCTAAAAGAATTCCATAATTTAATAGTGATATTAGATTTTTAGTATTTTGATCATTATTGTTAAGTATGTCACATATAATTTCAAATGAAATTGTTTCATTACTGAAAATTCGTAAAACTTCCAATATCGATGAAAATGATGAATAATCATTTTGGTTTTCTATTTAAATAAACAATTTATTTTCTTTTAAATAATTATGAGAAATATTTAACAGTTATTAAAAGCATACCAAAATGTTCAATATTTAATAATTTTATTAAAGCAATGATGAAATCACGATCATGGATGATATTCTTTTGTAAACTAATTGATGATTTTGATTTAATAATTCGTATTAATAAATCACAAATATAACTAGACATTTTTAATGTAGATTTTGTTATACACGATGAAGTTTGTATAATTAAACTTAAGAAATAAGTAAATAAAAAAAATTAATAATTTTTAATAAAAATTTTCATCTTAACTTACTTAAAAATTTCCATTAAAAATGGTTCTTCAATTATTTCATCTATTATGCTATTAGGTTTTAAATCTATATAATTAATTAATATCGAACAATATGAAATCACAATTTCACAAGTTGTAATTTCAGTTATCTACAAATTAAATAAAATATATACGTTTAAGACAATTTCAAAAATAAACAGAAAAAATATATATATAAGTATATAATGTTATATTTACTTGGAGATTAATAATTTCATCTGATATATAGAAATATTGTAATGATCTGCTAATAGCTGTATAAAACCGATATTTTTTGAAAATTTCTTTAATTAATTTAAGCCCATTCATCATATTTTCATCACTTGGATCAATTTCAATACATAGGGGTGCCACAGTTAAATCAAGTCCATTATCATTTTCGTTTGTGTTATTTTTTTTTGATTTTATTTTGTGTAGTAAAAGATTTGAAAAACAATTACCAACTGTTGCACGTACTAATGGTATTTCAGTTTTATCAAGAATTGTACTTAAACAGCATGCATGAAAACCACCAGGTAAATATGATAATTCTAGAATTTTTTAAAAAATGCAAATGTTTCAAAATAACTTTTAAAAAATTCACTTAATCTAATTATATTTAGTGTTTATAAAAGAAACTACATATACCTTTAACAATATTTTGAGCGCCAATTAAACTTTTCGACATTTTAGTTAAAATACACCAAGATAATCCACGTATTTCAAAATTTATGTGACTACATAGTCCAGATAAAAATCTTATATTATTATTTTTTAAAACAAACTGAAAATAAAAAAGAACAAATAAAATATTAAAAAAGGAAAATTTGTATATAAAACATAAAATATTTATATATATATATATGTATATACAAACCTCTTTAATATTTTCCATTAAATTTCCGATAATTAATAAACAATTTTTTATGTAATTTGATCCAACTTGTGTAAATGATTTTAATGTAATCATAATATCAAACATTTTTTCAATAATTTCATATGAATAACCCGAATCAATATCAATTGAATGAGTATCAGTTAAAATTTTTATTAAATGTAATAATGAACGAAAACGTGTTAATAAACGTTTTTTGATACTTTCATCTAATAAAGGTATTAAAAATTCAAATAATTTATTATATAAATTTTGCTCGATTTTTAGTGATTTTTCTGTTGTTGTTGATGATGAATCTTCTTTATATATAATTAAACATTTTATATCGTTTTTATTGAAATTAACAAACGATGATTTTATAATAATTTTTAATAATTTGCAAACGTTTTGATACAATACTCGAGGATATGAAAAATTCTTTAATATCATTAATGGTATTGTATGTTTTTGTTGTAAATCTTCTAATAACCATTTTAATATAATTAAGTTATTATCAATTTTTTGATTTTCATTTTTATTTTCATAGTATAAAAAATATATAAAAAATTTTGTAACACTTCCGTATAATATTAATTTTTTTTCAGAATTTATATTTGGTATCATCATGAATTTTCTCAAACATTTAATTAAATCTATTATTTTTACATTTGATATTATTGATGGTAAAATTATGTACAATTGAATATTTGTTAAATTTATTATGATATCAGACTGTTTACTTGCATTGTCTATTCTTTTTAAAAAATGTCTTATATTTTCCGATTGTACAGTATATTTTATTATTTTTACATCAGCATCTGTTAATTGTAATACACTATTAAATTTCATTGTATCAAACAATTCTACAATATTTTCATGATTATTCAAGTGTAAATGTCCAGGTAATATTGAATAATTTAAGTTTACATTGTTATTCTTTGAAAATATTTTATTTTTTTTAATTGATTTTAATATATATTTAAAATCATCGAACCAAATTTTTGTAAAATTTAAACGAATATATTGTAATATTTGAATATTATTATCTCCTATGATCATTAGAAAAAAAAAAAAAAGTAATTAAACTTTATTGAAATTTAAAGTATGAAATAAATGAATATCAATGATTAACTTACGTTTTTCGGTTATAATTTGTGGTAATGTTGATTTTTCTCCTGAATTTTCACCATCTTCATTATAATCAAGAATTGATTGCATAAAAATTTTTTCTAATTCACTTTTTTCATTATATTGTGTTTGATGCCAATGAAATTCACATTTTATTGGTAATTTTAATTCAGAAAATTGTTTTGGTATAGTTATCGTTTTATTTCCGATTATAAATGAATTAAATACTAATAAAAATATCATTAATGTACAATCTTGTTTTAAAATTGTATCATAATGAAATAAAAATAATGAACGAATTAATAATAAATAAATATTTTTCTCTTTAGAAATTTCACGTCGAAACTTTGGATTATATAATGCAATTTTTGATATTATTCCGATCGCTGGAATTAATGAATCAGGATAATCAATGATTGGATCTTTCTAAAAAGGAATTTTTCAACATTGATATTATTTTTACTATTTTTGTAATGAGCGTACAATTTTCTAGTTCTTAAACATACAATATTTTTATTTTAATACTGAATATGAATTATGTTTACCTTTAATGAGTTTTCAATTGCCTGTATCGCTAAATACCATCCGTTTTCATCATGAATTAAATCATTCAACTCTGGATCTTGACACATTACATTCAATTGCATTAAACTTGTTTTTCTAATTGATGGATCAACATCTTTAGTACATAATAATTCTAAAAGAGTAAATACTGACGATTTCTAAAGTATAAGAAAAAATCCAAGTTTATTATTTTTTTTTTAAAAATCTGCATTTCTTACCTCGTAATACTTATTAGAAAATATCTTTTCGGGATCTTTAGGTAATTGTAATACGCATAGATCATTTGACAATGTATCGCTTATTTCTGAAATTTTTGGCATGTACATATTATTATCATTATCAATTGATAGAATATAAATTAATCGTGATAATGCTTCTGATCGTAGGATTGAATCTGAATTAAATAAATAACATAGGTTTCCTCGTAAAATTTCTATAAATGGTACGTCGTTATCTGGGTTTAAAAAATCTAAAACCAGTGAACCTTTAATCAAAATATAACAAAAAATAATTTATTATGATTTTAATAACTAAAATTTCAAATAAATCAAATCACCTAAAGTTGATTCTTTCGTTGTTAAACATTGTAATAATGGAATATTTGGTAGAAGAATATCTAAAATATTTAACCAATGTTCACCTAATAAATGTTTTCCTTTTAATACTAAACTTATAATTACTTCTGCGTTTTTATTAATCTAAAATACATACAATAAAAATTAGTATTTCTTCATATTTGAAAATTAAAAATACAAAAAATTTATATGTATTTATAATTACATTAATATTTTTATGTATATATCCAAAACATATGATTTCATTTAGAATATCTACTGTTAACGGAATTCCTAATGTTTTTGCTTTTCGTTTTGTTGTACCACACATTTTACCCAAATTTTGTTTACCATCCATTAATTCAGCAAAAAATACTTTCATTTTATTTGCTGACTCATGATAAATAAATCTAAAAATAAATATAACAATTATTTTTGTGAACATGTTAAAAACAATCATTTTATTTTAATACAAACTTTTTAATGTTTAAATTTTCATGTGCAAATAATCGAAGCATTATATTTTCAGATTTTTCTTTTAACTCATTATTTCCTTCAAAAAATGGAATACACCTGTGGAATTTATAAATTATTATTTTTTTTTAAACAGAATATTTAATTTCGATTTTTGAAAAATACATACCTAATAATAGTTTCAAAAAGCCTTTGAACAAGATCAAAGCTTTGATGAATTGATAACGTTTTCATAGCTTCATATCCTTGTAATATGAAGTCTATATCATTATAGTGGTCCGGTTGACGTAATATTTTAATAGCAGGCAAAAGCAATTTATCACAATTTAAAATTGTTTCGAATTCTTTTGAAGTTGTATTAAATAAATGTTTTGACTACAGTAGAGCAAATATATATTTTTAAAAAAATAAAATAGAAATTTAATAAGAAAGCAATACGCACCTTTAAAATACCTTCAATATTTTTGTATATATTTGGATATAATTCTTTTAATGAAAAATCTAAAATTGCAAACTGTAGTTCTTCGTACCAAATTTCCATATTAGGTGATTTACTATATAAATTATTGTCATTATGATGATCAGTTTTGATTTCCTTATAATTTTGATTATTTTTCTTTTTATTACTTAAATCAATAATTTTGTTAATTAAATCTAAAAAAATTATATGATATATTCTATATAAACGGTTCTTCGTATTTTCATATTGGAAATATTGTCGATAATATTTTGTTATATATCCTAAATCAATTAATAGTGATTGAAATGTTATATAACAGTTTGGATCCTCATCAATTAAATTAATTAATTCATATAATAGTTGAAATGTTAGAAATACATAATCCTATAAATATATAGAAATAAAATTTGTATAATTATTTTATTTGTTCTTCTTTTTTAAATTTTAACTTACTTGATTATTATCAGTTTCAGTATATTCTTTTAAATTTTCTAAACATAAATTAAATAACTCAATACAAAAACGTGTAACCGTTATTTGAGTTTTTAATTTTAATACTTTTTCCTAAAATATAAATTAAATCAAATTTGTTTTGTTGATTTTATAAATTATTTCTTCTTCCAAATTTATTTATACTTACTTCTTCGTTATTTGGTATGTAATATGTTTTCGACAAATTTTTCATTTTAATTCTACCCACTAATGATTTCGTAAGATGAATAAAATTTTGCAATAAACATTCAGTTAAATTTTCTTTCTTATTCATGTAAATTGTTAAAAGTGTCTGAAAATAATAACTTTTAATAAATTGTAAATCGCAATTCGAAATATAACGAAAAATTTAGGTACAAATAATGTTTAAACCAACCTTAAAAATGTATGGTGGTTGTAAAAAGTACTCAGCTGGATAATCTAATATAGAAACATGTAGATATTTAAATGTATGATTTAGATCATTTTCTTCAATATTTGATAGTGAATCGTATAATTGTTTCAGTGAATTAGAATCACAAATATTTGGTATTGACCATAATTCTTCGTAATCAGAAGAAAATCTTTTATAGTAATACATAAAAATGATTAAAATTACTTTAATTATTAACTAAATACTTTCAGATATAATTGGTTTAATTTTTCATTTAAATTTGTAGTGTCTATGTTTTATAAAATTTACTTACTCATCATTGATGAAATCTAAATTTGAATCAGATATTTGAATTATTCCATCATCATTTGATGAATTTTTTCTATTTGTAATTTTATAAATTTCGTGATTTTTTTCACTTGCATTTTCATTATTATTAATATTTGATGATATTTTATAATTTTCTAAAATTTCTTTTATTTCTGTTAACAATTTTCTAAAATTTTCTTTATCATTATTATTGTTATTAATAAGGATTTTATGTACTTTTCCAATTTCACATTTAAGACGATCAATTCCCATATACTTAATAGTTTCATCGCTATAATTGCTCTATAAGATTATAATGTTACGAGCGATTTATATTTCTAACAATTTGCACAGTAATATTATTAATAAAACATGTACTTACCCGTAATATCATTAAAATTAAATTTAATACAGTTTCTTCTTCGTATAATGGTCTTCTTCCAAACCACCGTATTAACTGTTTTAAAAGAATACCAGAATTAAATATTATATTTTCATCTTGTAATAATGCTCTTGATAATTTTCCTTCAATATGCTTCAATGTTCGTATTCGAATTTCATCAATTTCATGTTCTTCAAAAAAAAAAAAAAAAAATAATAATAATAAAAAAAAAAAATAAAAAAAAATTACAAAGTATATTGAAAAATATATTTAAAAAAATAAAAAATTTTTTTACAAATTGAAAAACAATTTTCAACATAATTATGAATTTAATATTTCTTTTCTTACCAAGTTTATTTATTGTTGATGAGCTTATTTTCACTGACATTTTTGTAATTTTAAACTACTTTTTTAATTATTTTTTAGATTTTTAATTAAATTATATTCGAAATATTCTTATTACATAAATATAATTAATTTTATTTAAATCTAAAAAATTGCAGAAGTAATTAGTAACGAATATTAAATTAAGTTATAAAAATCAAATCAAATATAAAATTAAGAATGTCAATAATTTATAACAATTTGTGGAGGGAAAATATAAAAGTCTGATTGTGATTATAGTAAGATCAAATATTATAGTAGAATTTTAATTTGGTAACGACATATGAACATATTTAATCGAATTAGGATCAATGGATCAATTCAAACAAAACTAGTTCGGAATTTGGATTTATTCATTATTGTAAACATGTATTATGAATTTATGATGTATTAAACCATATTAAACCGTTCATGTTTATTGTTTACTTCGATCTCGAACTGCGAACATGTCTCAAATCAGCTTGAAAAATGACAACTGAAGTGGCGCGCATAAATCAAAATATGTATGTCGCGCTATCATTCTCCTACAAAAAATATTGATACATACATACATTTACAAACATAAATAAAATTAATTTTTTGTGAGTTTGTGACGTATTGGTGTTGCTGTAGTTTTTGATAATAATATTTGTCCAAAATTTTAAATAATTGTTTCTTTTTAAGTAAAAAAAATAAAAGTACAAATACCTAATTTAGTTTTAATATAAAATAGGCGAAAAATTTATTGTTTTTATAAAAAATAAAATGTTTGTGTTGCTCTCACAAAAAAAAAGTTAATATTCTTTTGAGTTTACGATTACTTCAATTACAAACAAAAAGGAATTGAAATTAAAAGTAATA
The DNA here is from genome assembly GCA_963971155.1 of Anthrax anthrax. Lineage (NCBI taxonomy): Eukaryota > Metazoa > Arthropoda > Insecta > Diptera > Bombyliidae > Anthrax > Anthrax anthrax. The sequence continues at coordinate 4,908,085 of OZ020118.1, read as the reverse complement.
GGTAATTTGTATTTTATTTATATTTGTATAAATGTTATAAAATTTTTAAAATTAAATGTATATAGTCATAAAAATTGTGTATAAAAATATACACAGTTGCGAAAAAGTTTTGGAACACATACTTATGTACTTTATTAAATATATTATCTATAAGTATATATTTTTCCAAGAAACTGTACATATACACTTAGTCAAAATATTCTCTTGATTGTCTAATTTAAGAATGTAAACAAAAAAAAAAACGGAACAAAAATAACGCTTAGAACACCTACAAAAGGATAATAATGAAAACAACTTAAAAAAACATGCGAAAAAGTTTTGGAACAGTCTATTAATTTAGCTAAAATTAAAGAAATAATTTTATTGAACACATGGATTATTGATACTTTCGTCAATATTTTTGTTTCACTTAACACCTAGTAAGAGCCTCTTTATGTTTTTAAACATCCTGGTGGCCATGAGGCATGAAACCTAGCATCCACAAGTTTATCAACCGAATCTTGTGTAATTTTATTACATTCATCTTGTAACCCTTCTTTAAAATTTAAAATATCTTAATTTTTTTTGTTTTCTTAGTTTTGGGTCTAAAAAAAAATATAGGTGCCCTAAAGGATCAACATTTGGGCTGTATTTATGGTGATGGATCATGGCCACCAGGATGTTTAAAAACATAAAGGGGCTCTTACTAGGTGTTAAGTGAGACAAAAATATTGACGAAAGTATCAATAACCCATGTGTTCAATAAAACTATTTCTTTAATTTTAGCTAAAACAATAGACTGTTCCAAAACTTTTTCGCATGTTTTTTTAAGTTGTTTTCGTTATTATCCTTTTGTGGGTGTTCTAAGCGATATTTTTGTTCCGTTTTTTTTTACATTCTTAAATTAGACAATCAAGAGAATATTTTGACTAAGTGTATATGTACAGTTTCTTGGAAAAATATATACTTATAGATAATATATAATTTAATAAAGTACATATGTGTTCCAAAACTTTTTCGCAACTGTGTACATAATAATAAAAAATTATAATTTTTCTACTTGTATGTATGTATGTTTGTGCATAAAAGTGCATTTTGGAAATGCTCTTATTTCAACTTCAAGTAAATCGAAAATTATTTTCTTCTAAATTAACCAAGTTGACTAAGAAAATACAAGTTCAATTGTTTACCGATTTTTATACATATATTTTATTTCATTTGTTTTTAATTTTTTTTTACAGTTGGTTTAATTGAAACGTATCTTGTAAGGAAATAAAAATATTTGTAAAAATGTCAGAAATAGAGGATTTTGAAGAAACATTCAACTCTTTATTTAATTCTGTAAAGGAAATAATACAAAACGAGCAAAGGCATTTATATATAAACGTAAGTTTTATGTACCACAAAATTTGCTACAAAAACAAATACAAATATCCATATAAATACCTACATATGTATTTATGTAAATTTGTTTTTATTTACGCTAATACATTTATTTTTTTTTCACCTTAGACATTAAATTCATTTATAAAAACGGTACAAATATCAAATACACATTCTCAATTAAATGATATAATTAAAGAAGAACATCTAAAAATATTTTGTATGCAAATATTACCATTATTATTTGATTGTGATAAAATTGTTCAAGATAATATAATAATAGCAGCTGAATTATTTTTATCAAATATAAATTTATCTACACTTCATAGTATACCTGAATGGCCATCAATTCAAACTGAAATTGTTGAAGAGTAAGTAAAAATTTTATTAATATTTAGTGAATACTTTAATTTTATAATTTTTTACATGAATATGATTTCAGCTTCGCCAAAAAATTAAATTCTGTATTAGAAATTAATTTAAATTGGTATAAAATATGGTGTATACTGATTCGTATATTAAATGAAGAAGTTTTAAATGCAAAAGTTATAAATACGTATTTATCAATAGTTGAAAAATGCTTTCGTAGTAAAAATTTTCGTATGCGTTCTGAAGCATTTATATGTTGGAAATATTTAATAAAAATTTTTGCTGAATATGATGAAAAATCATCTCTAAATAAACGTATTAAATTAATATGTATTCCGTTAACATCATCACCATCAAAAACACCAGAAATTGCTCTTAATAAATTTAAAGCATGGTGGTTTTTTTTACATAAATTTGGTCCAAAGAATATTGAAGAAAATTCGATACAAACATTTGAATCATTTTTAATATCATGTTTTGGTGTAGAAACACAATTTCAATTTCGTGCTCAGTTTCCTTATCTAGTGTGTAAAAAAGTAGCAATTGCAAGTTTTGTTGAAATGTTTAATGAAAATTTAATGAATAATAAACAAAACGAAGGATTATCATCAGTATATGATGAAATACATCATATATTGGAATCAAATGGTATTGAAATGTCATCTACAATAACACCGATCTCATCAGGATATTCCGAAGAAAAATCATTAATTACGACAAATATTTTATGTAAATTACCAAAATTAATAATAAATACGGCATTTTATTGTAGTTACTTAATTTTAGAAAATAATTTTTATACAAAAAATATATTTAAAATTCTTTGGAAATTATTGTATGAAAAAATTTGTAAAACAACAAATTTTCAAGTTTACAATGAATTATGTAATCAATTACAATTATTTCTAGACGACCCTACCATTAATGAAGAAACAAAAGTACAATGTATTATAGAAATAATTAGATTAATTGGATTAAATCCCGAATTTCCATTTAAATTTAATAATGATAATGAAAATGTAAACGAACAATTATTAGTTGATTGTATTTGGAGTTTTACAAAAGTATTAATTATAAATTCAAAATATATAAAATCATTTAATAAAATTGATGACATTTTAAAAGACATTTACAAATTAAAAAAATATAAATCTCACGTTCAAGATTATTGGTTAATGCAACGAAATTTAATTGAAATATTAATTAAAAATAATATCCATCAAAAAATTGACAGCAGTAATGAAAACAAACAAGATGTTATTAATATCGAATTGAATTTAATTGTATGGAAATGTTTAACTTTAAATATTATTGAATATTTAAATGAATTTTCATTAGCATTTGAAATTCGTCAAAATGAAAAAAATGCAGAAATAATTAAAGAATGGATACTACTGCCATTAAATCATCTACATGATTTAGATAAAATTAATGGGTCGATAGACAAGAATGAAGAAGAAATATGTATCAAAGAATTATTAGAAATCTGGAGAAGTTTAATTGAATTAAATATGAAAAGAATTTCTTATAATTCTTTAAAAGATATTATATTATATTTAATATTATTAGTAAAAGAAGAAAAAATAACATCAAATTTTTTAGATATTATTAAAGTTTTTATATCATGTTTGGATAATAAATTTGGCAAGTATATAACTATTTTTTTATATTTAACCATTACTATTTTTTTGTATTACAATAATTATTTTTTGATTTCAATTTTTTAGTTTCAGATTCATCATCAGGCTTAGTAGAATTTTTTGAATTGATAACAAAAATTCTTTTAAGTGAAAAAATCCAATTAAAATATAAAATAAATGTGATATCGTCTTTTAATTCATTCATAAAGCTATTAGAAAATGATCAAATATATCATATATTTTCAGAATTGAAAACATACATAACAAATATTTCATTATTAAATACAAAAAACCTTAATCAATATGATCATGTAAGTTTATCATCACTAAAACGTTATGAAAATGAAATTCATCGTGTACTATTGGATAAATTAAAATTAAATAAAAATTTATTAAAAGAGCTTAAAAATACGATGGTGATTATAAAGAAAAATGCTAAAAATATTAATAATGATGAATTTGTTGTAATACCAACTGTTTGGTCACTAAACCCAGACAAATTGACTGAACATCAAAAAGAGAAAATGAAAAGGAAACGAATTGATATACCAGCACTATATAATGAATTAAGTCAATCACAAGACACTAATAGTACTAATATAATTAAACCGTGGACACCAAATAAAATGATTATAAAACGTAATGATAAGGGTGATGATAAGGATTCTACAAAAGAAATAATTGTATCAATTGAAAAAGAAAATGCAGTAATTGAAGAAGAAAATGTTGGTGAAAGGAGAAATGAAAAACAAATAAATGTTAATAAGAATGTTGAAGAAGAACAGCAACAACAATCCCCTAATCAAAATAAATTAACACCGGAACACATTAAATTGCGTTCCAACGATGAGAATGATTTAACACAGAAAAATAATGAAAATCGTAGTGAATCAGTTTTAAAAACTCAACGCTCACCGATAAAACCGAAAATAAATGCAGGATTTATTAAAGAGAGACAAAGACGAATGTCAGTTTATAAATTTACCGTAGAAGATCAAATTAACGAAAATAATGAAAAACGCAATAATTTGAGCTCACAAAACTTGGATAAACTTTTAAATAAACGACATTTATCAGTGGGTAAATCTGTAGAAAAAAGCATTGCATGTGAAAGCGACAAAGTACAAATTGATGAGAATAATAAAAGTAGGATTAATAAGCCTGGAATCAGCGGACGCAGAAAATCTGTTCATATGGAAACAAAAATGAGCCATACAAATGATACTAGCGAAAATATTTCAAAAATAAATAAACCTGAAAATAAAAAAAATATTGATGAAAACAAAAAAGGTGATAACAATAAAGCCATGACGAAAACATCCGGAGTAAGACAACGACGTAAATCGGTTTATACAGATGTGAAAGATGATGAAAATGTTCAGAACCAAATTAGAAAAAATAATGGAAATGGTGAAAACAAGAGTACACAAAAGTCTTCCAGTATAAGCCAGCGACGGAGTTCAATTTATAGTGGTGTAGAAAGTAATACAGATCATAATCAAAAGCAAACTAGTGAAAATAACGACAGTAAAACAATTTTTAAATCATCTGAATTAAGAAAACGACGAACTTCGGTCTATATCGATGCAAAAAATAATGAAAATGATCAAAATCCAAATGATACGTGTACAGACAAGAGTCCTATTTTTGAAAATTGTGTAAATCAAATAGATGAAAATACTGTTCATGATACATTAATATCGAGTAAACCTACGGTTGATGAGATATTAAACACATTTAATATTCAAGTTGAAAATGAAAAAAAACGTAAAAGGATTATTAAACAATTGAAATCAATACAAATTGATACGAATGAAGGTAACACCGTAGTGCGAGAAAAATTAAGAAGAAAACGGACTTCAACTGAGTCAGTAGAAGTAACAAAAACATTAAGTGATGACGATAGTGACAATACCGGTAATGATAGAGGAAAGAGAAAACGCTCGAGATCATCAAAATTTCCATCTAATACCCGTGATAAACCAAAAATATCAAGAACATTATCATTAGAAGAAATATCAACGAAATTTACACAAAATGCTACTCAGAACGAAAAAAATCAGATTGTTGTGGAAAATGATGACAATTATCAAGAAATTTCTAATAACTACATTTTCAATACAAATTTTAATGAAAATGAAAAACAAAAGACTGATAATATTGATTCATCACTTGAAGAGGTGATCGAATCATCTCAAAAACCTGAATCAATTTTTGACAAAAAATTCATTTTGCGTAAATCAATAACACCGAATACAAGTACAATAACAGGTTGTAATATTTCATCCCCAAATAAAGTTAAATCAAACCACAATAAGCAATTAACAACTGTGGAAAATCCTACAGTTCCAGATGATTTGAATGGGCCTTATATACCAATCAACACTGCTTCAGAAAGCCGTCAAATAGATACTTTGAATATTTTACCAATAGAATCAGAAATAGGACAATCATCAATATGTCATGATCATAATAAATCCATGACATTATCATCAGATACTCCTCGAAATAACTTATTAAAAACAAATAATAACATATCTGAAATGGAAACGGAATCATTTAATTTGTCTTTGGTTAATCATCTTCCGAATAACAATAGTACGGTAATAAAAAGTCCTTTAAAGGAAGTTCAGACATCATTTTCACTAAACAGTTTTCAACAACTTTCTGAACAAGGATGCACTGTAGCAGCGATTACAGAAAATTTTTGTGAAGCAGAAACTCAACCTAATACTGAGAATTTTAATTCATCAAAAGACAACTCTGTAACTACTACAGTAAATGAACAATTACATTTACCAAACGATACGATGGACTTTTTAGAACCAACAAATCTTTCACCAATGGTGTCTAATATATCTCCAAATGATACAAATTCTAAATTGAATAAAAGTATATTGTCATCGCCAGAATTTATAAATGTTTCAGAAAGAGCAACCGAGTTTTTGAATAGTACTTTAAATATTTCACCAATATCAACTGAAGTTAACAAAACACACAACAGCGATAGCGATGAAAAAGCACATCCTACCACTACTACTGAAAATAATACAAAAAATGCAGTAAACAATATATCATCTCCTAATAGAAAGTCAATAAAGATTGTATCAAACTTATCATCATCTCCACCTGATCGTAAACAAATCATTGCGACATGTAGTCCAGCAATTAAAATAAAGCACACATCTCAATTATTAGGACGTGGTGCACAATTTATTAATATGATACGTAGCAAGAATATTGAATTAAGTCCAAGACAATTGATCCTTAATAAAATTACTGATGATAAATCATTATGTAATACAAATGTTGAACAAAGTCTACAAATGTTGAATCAACAACAACAGTCACAAGTAAATAATGAAAGTATAAATCCAAATAATAATAACTTCGTACCGGGTATAGCAATAGGTGGTGCACAACATAAAGATTTGTTGGTATTTTCGAAAAGCTTACCACCTTTGAATGCTAGTCCATCGACAAGTATATTAAAACGAAGGTTATGTAATCGAGATAACAGTGATGAAACAATTGAAACGCCAATTGCTAAAAGAAAACGTGTAAGTTTTCATGATCCACCAGTTTCTGTAACAAAAGAATATGTTAAACATTCAGAAGAAATGAATCGTCATCGACCGTCACCGGCAGAAAGACAAAAGCCACATGCTACAAGGTAAGAGAAAAAAAAAAAAAAAACAAAAAGGGTAGGTCTAGGTATGTAATTTGGATTTGGGAAGATTTTGAATTTAGTGTGAAGAATTTTTATTAAAATATAATTCGTATAAAATTTTATATATTGTTTATAAACTCTTATTTGGTAAAAAAAGAAAAAGTGTTGCCCAACTGAACTTTGGTGGTCCAAGGTGCAGGCTTCAAACCTGTAGTCGACTAGCAATCGAAGTGGTTCGATTCCACCTGTTGGGCGGATTTTTTTCATTTATTGTAAATTTTTTAAATTTTAAATTAAAATGAATATGTATTCTCTTATTTTTATTTTACTTAGATGCTTAATACCGGAGAATACAAGCACTCCACAAAGTTTAAAAAAACTTCAACGTATTAGTCGTGCAGATAGTATAAAAGAAATAGAAAAATTTACTAAAGAATCGCCAATAACAACTGCAAGAAATCAACAGCAATCAATTTCAACATCAATAAGTGAACAACAACAAAACGATAAACATATAAATTTATCAAATTCCAATTTAACGCAAACTTCAATTGAAATGGATACGTTAAAAATAGATTCAATAAATGATAATCTAAAAACTAGAAAGTCATTGTCTTTTGTAACGAATTTGGAAGCAGAACCTGCATTAACAATAGCAGCGACAACATCAACTAATAATACAAATGATAACAACAGGGTAACAGATTTTGATGATGAAACCAGTTTAACACCATCACCATCATTATATTTTCCAGATGATCAGTCAATATTTAATTATATAATTGGAAAATATAGTTTTGATACAATTATAGAAAAGTATTTAGATTCAAATAAACAATTAAATATCCGATCATCAAAATATATAATGAAAGAAATATCTGAGCAAATGTTAAATGATACAAAATTAAAATCAAATATATTGGAACTATTATCAGAGAAACATTCAATTGAATTTTTAAACCATGCCATACAAGAAAATTTATCATCAACTGTTTGCGATAAATTAAATATAAATTCGATTATTGATTATATTTATGACAAAACAAAAACTGATTCAAATATACGTAAATGTTTATTAGATAAAATACAAAATTTATTACAAATTGATCAATTTCATATGGATATGTATAATTTTATTAGAAATCTATTAAATAATAATAAATTATCAAAAGACGAGATGTTAGATTTTATACAAATAATAAGTAATAAAAATAAATCTGAATCAATTGTAACACAAACGGAGACAGATAATACCAATTAATTTATAAAAGTATAATTTTATATTGATTTTTGCAAGTTTAAATTCTTTCTTTTAAATTTAAGACAAAAATTGAAAAACAAATTTTGTTTTTTAACCAATTAATAAATACTTTAAATTTTGAGTGAATAATTTAAGTGTATTATAAAATAAATAAATGTCTTTTTTCATTTAAATTTAATTTGAAATTAAATGTATTTAGTTTATTTTATAAATCTTCATTATCAATAAATAAGTAATAAATAAAATAATCGCAATTGCTCGCAATTGCTTTTTCTTCAGTTAGTTTTCCAGATTCTGTATAATTTTAGACTACTAGATGTCTATTTTGTAAGCTACATACAAAAGTGAAAAATAATAAAATTTATTGTATTTGTATTCAAATTTTATTTTATTTTTATCAAACCTGTTACAAAAAAAAAAAGAAACAATGAAAGTGGTTGATTATAAACTTTTCCTTTGTTATTCATTTAAACATACTAAGATCATTGCCTTTTTGACGACCTTCTAAATGTGCTTTCATAATGGCTATAAATTGTGGTCTCTGTAACATTGAATAGCCAGGTATTAACAGTGATCGAACAATATCATGTAAACTTTCGTGACCATTGGAAAACAGATCAATCCCTAATTCAACAGAAGTACCAAAGTCGCATTCATCCATAGCTGCAAATTTAAAACAAATATTTTTGAAATCTTGCTTTATGGTGTGCTTAAAAGGTGATATAAATTTTTTACCAATATTAGCTGCAGTTATTATGGGTTGCAAAGATTCGATAACTGATCTCACAGTGCTTTCATCTTTCGATTTATCCAATCCCGAGAGAATTTTTTTAATAGATGTATCGCTTTCAATTAAATCGCGATAACCAACTTCAGTTTTATGATCAAATGGTACTACTAAACCAGCTTTATGAAAAGTTTTGCATACCACCTTTTTATCTCGATTCTTTTTTATTTCTTTCAGAGAATCCAGTGGTATACCATTTTCCTTTGTATATTGTTGAATGCATTTTTTCATATCAGTTATTTGTTTCTGATTAAATGGGGTTGATGGACAATCATTATCTAAATAATATCTAAAAGAAAAACGAATGATAAATAAATATTTAAATAATGTATAAGCTATGATAAAATCAAATAATTGCGTTTTGCTTACAATACCGTTTCGAAACAATTCCCACCAATAAATTCAAATTCACAATTTTTATTCGAATCATTACGTGCCATCAACAGATTTTCTTTATCTTTTGGATCATCTCTCCAATAACCATAATGTATGCATGTTTTTCCTTTTACAAAACATGTCTGAAATTCTGGAGGATCATAATAAAATCTCCAATGGCGCAAATAGTTAGCTGGTTCATAGATTTTTGCATTATTGAATTTTCCAGACAAGTAATCGAATGGTCCAACTAAATATAAATTAAATTTTTCGAATAAAGTTTGTGGTGATGACGAGTTCTTATTTAATTTATTTTCTGTAAACCACACACAAAAATCCCAAAATTTATAAAAATCTGACGGCATTTCAACAAGAAATTTATGTCGTATAAATTCTGGTGTTTTTAATAAATCTTGATATTCAGCTTTGGTGGAATAGCGAACACGTTTTTGAAAAATTTCGAAGTAGTTTTTGCCAGATAAATTTTTCATCACTTCATTGTATTCATCGGTGATGTCTATTTCTTGTGAATTTTCCTTTTCATCTGGCTTTTTAGTAACGGTTAAATTTTCATCATTTGTGTTATCACCGCCCCCATTTTGGTGCTCATCTTTTGTTGAGAGTTCAGGTGTTTTACTTCTTGGCTTAGTTTTAGGTGATACGGGAGATTTCGAATTTCTTTGAGGAGACTTATGAGATGAAGTAGCAACGTCTTTTGTTGTTGCTGTATTAGAGCTAGGATTATATGCTAGGATTTTATGTTCATTAATATCCAAGTATGGAGAGGGACTTCGTTTTGCTTTACTTCTACCATCTTGATTATCCAAAACAGAGGATGCTGGCTGATGCATTGGCGGATGATTATATTTGTCATGATGTGACGGATTTTTTTGATAACATTTATCCCAATATTTACAATCAATTTTCTTTTTTTCACTCATAACAAATACCACTTCTATTATAGTTTATTACTTTTGAAGAGAAAAAGTCAATATGTATATTTAATTTTAAATAGTAAAAAATAAATATTAAAATGAATTTCTAATATTTATATATGTATGTACAAGAAAAATCCTTTCAAGTTTTTGATTAATTACCCACAATTACTTACTACACAATACACAGTACTTGCACAGTACATGCAACAAATCGTAATGCAAAATGCACAAGCAGTAAGCACAGCTGTCGATTTTGTTTGTTTGTATCAAATCAATTGTATTCCGTAAACAAGTATATGGTAAAATATGGTAACATGATGGTAAACCTGTGTGGTAAACGAACAATATTTGACAGTTTGTAATTTGTTTATTAGCCAATAGCCGTTACCGTTGTGTGTTTTTAGTTGCACGAATGCACGGTGTTTACTACTTTGTAATTTTATATTTTTCAAACAAATTTCTTTTTTTTGTTGTTTTTCACATCACATCGTTTGCGTTTCATTTCATAGTACTGTTTCTATTATAAACGAGTCATTAATAAACGAGTTTCCAAGTTTTTGTATGTCGAAGTGTCGACTGTCCAATGTGTCCATTAAACTCACACATATCTTTGCTTGTATCCAGTGTCTATATTTTTATATCCAGAAAATAAATAATCTACAATCCACATACAAGTTTTACAATTTACGTTTTACATCCTATTTCTATTATTTCCATTTCTCATTTTTGTTATTCTGTCAACTCTTATCATTTTCACATTCACTTTTCAGTTTTCACTTTGATTAGTTGATTAATATTTAATATGAATATCTAATTTTATATTTATTTTATTTATTAGTTTATTCTTGTGTTGTAAAAGAAATTGAAGAAAATATTTTGCAAAATTTTCATGAAATAAAATTAAAAAAAAATAAAATCGTACAGCAATTCCAAATTAGAAATATGAATTACCGTGGTATTGGTGGTGGTGGATATCCATACAAAAAGTCAGAAATTTCAGATAAAAGTGGATACTCAATGAATGCTGTACCACCTCCTAGTACATTAACTAATACCAGTCGTTCCGGGGGAAAGTATCACCACCATAATCGTAATCATCCTCATAATAATTCTTCGAGTGGAAGTAATTCATCTGGTGGTAGTAGCAGTGGCAATGGAAATCCGTTACCGAATAGTGGACTATCAAAACATGGATACTCAACAATGGACGCAATCTCACAGTTTGCAAATTCATCACAATACGCTATTGGTAAACGCAAAACTAGAACAGAAGATGAGTACTTTGATGAAGATGATGATCAAACACCAGAGTTGGCATATATACCAGCACCAGGAAGTCCATCGGCTATGCCAAATGTAAGCAAAAATTTAAGAATTTTCGATTTATTTTGAAATTAAGTGTTAAATATATTTCTGTTGAATTTTTTATTTAAATGAAAAGAATACACAAAAAAATGATGTAAGCGATGATGAAGATGATCCACTAGATGCATTTATGGCTGGGATTGAGAAACAAGTTGAACGTGAAAACAAAATCTTAGAGAGTCCATCTAATCAGCCAACAAAAAATAAAGGTGTAAGAGGTGACATTGATGATGAAGATGATGAAGAAAGTTATTACAGGTACGCTACATGTTGTGATTATTCAGAAGTTTTATTCCAATATAAATGACTTTTTTTTCTTTAAATTAGATATATGGAGGAAAATCCAAACGCCGGTGTTCAAGACGAGGGATCCGATATTGAAATTGACTACGATGAAGACGGCAACCCAATCGCACCACCAAGAAAACGTGATATTGATCCATTACCACCTATTGATCATTCGGAAATTGAGTACGAACCATTTGAAAAAAATTTCTATACACCACATGAAGAAATCGCAAGTTTAACACGTGAAAAGGTTGACGAACTACGTAAAACACTTGGCGTTAAAGTTACTGGGCCGGTACCACCAAATCCAGTCACAAGTTTTGCTCATTTCGGTTTTGACGAATCGCTGATGAAAATTATACGTAAATCAGAATTCACTCAGCCAACCCCAATTCAAGCACAAGCAATACCAGCGGCATTATCTGGTCGTGATATAATCGGTATTGCAAAAACGGGCAGTGGTAAAACCGCAGCATTTGTATGGCCAATGTTAGTACATATCATGGATCAGAGAGAATTACATGATGGTGATGGACCGATAGCGTTAATTTTAGCGCCGACAAGAGAATTATCATTGCAAATTTACAATGAAGCAAAAAAGTTTGGTAAAGTCTATAACATAAATGTAGTTTGTTGCTATGGTGGTGGATCGAAATGGGAACAAAGCAAAGCATTGGAACAAGGAGCAGAAATTGTAGTTGCAACACCTGGACGAATGATAGACATGGTAAAAATGAAAGCAACAAATTTGAAAAGAGTCACATATTTAGTGCTCGACGAGGCTGATCGTATGTTTAACATGGGATTTGGTGAGACTTGTTATTTTTTTTTTTTAAATAATTATTGTGTTGGAAAAGTAAATGAAATTAAATCTTTATAGAACCCCAGGTTCGATCGATTTGTAATCATGTGCGACCTGACCGACAAACCCTCCTATTTTCGGCAACATTCAAAAAACGCATAGAAAAATTAGCTAGAGATGTTTTAACAGATCCAGTACGAATTGTTCAAGGTGATTTGGGAGAAGCAAACGAAGATGTAACTCAACATGTAATTGTCTTTAATAATCCACAACATAAGTGGAATTGGCTGCTATGTAAACTAGTTGAATTTTTATCACAAGGCAGTATCTTGATTTTTGTCACGAAAAAACTTGATGCTGAACAAGTGGCAAATAATTTAAAACTGAAAGAATTTGACTGTGTATTATTGCATGGCGATATGGATCAAGCTGATCGAAATAAAGTCATAACAAGCTTTAAACGCAAAGAATGCGATATCATGGTGGCAACAGATGTAGCAGCACGTGGTCTTGATATACCGCACATTCGTACAGTTGTTAATTACGATATTGCACGAGATATTGATACTCACACTCATAGAATTGGTAGAACTGGTCGTGCTGGAGAAAAGGGCACTGCATACACTTTAGTTATAGAAAAGGACAAAGAGTTTGCTGGTCACTTGGTCCGAAATTTGGAAGGGGCTAATCAAGAAGTGCCGAACGAGTTGATGGAATTAGCTATGCAAAGTTCATGGTTTCGTAAATCACGATTTAAAAGTGGTAAGGGAAAGCGTCTTAATGTTGGCGGTGCTGGATTTGGTTATCGAGAAAGACCAGGATTGGGAGCAAAAAGCAGTGGTGGTAGCGGAAGTGGTGGCTTGTCTAATGAAAACAGTGTTCAACGTAAAGCACCAAAATTAGATTTTACATCGGGAGGATCACTATCATCATCATTGTCGTCGGTATCTTCATCCGGTCCAGCTAGTGATAGATATGCTGCAATGAAGGAAGCGTTTAAAAGCCAATATAATTCACAGGTAATCTTTATTATCATTAAGATTTTCCTTATGTGAAGATTTTGTTTTTCATTTGGTTTGCAGTTTCGTGTTTCATCTGATCGAACTTGGGAGAAAACAATTCCAGAAACAGGAGTATTTGTTGCACCTTCTTTACCCGCACCAGGACAAGGATCGATTAAAAAATTATCATCAACAGAACAGAAAGAAGATAATTCAGAACCAGATAAGAAGAAAATGCGAAAAAGTCGATGGGATTAAGATAAAAATAAAAAACAAAAATAACTAGAAATCAAAGTTATAGCTATTAATTTTTAAATTTCTGATACGTATTATGCAACTGTACATACACATAAAATATGAAAGAATTTGCTTAGTTATAAATTTAATCAATATGATAATACATTTGTAATTTTTTTCTGTTTTTAATTATTTTAATTAAAATTAAATATACTTCCATATATTATTTATTCAAATGTTCAGTTTTTGTTACCTTGTTTGTTACACACATGACACAATACACATATTGGTGAATGGTGATAATGAAGTTCAGTTTGATTTGAACATAGGGAGATGTGGAATATGGATATGATGGAAATTAAAATATTTGACAATGGTCACACTATTAAAAAGCTTATTCTTTCATAACCTAGTTTTGAAAGAAAAATCCAACATTTGACTTTAAATTAAAACAAGATTATTTTAAGGCTGTTTTGATTTATTAAAAATCTTTATAAATTCATTAAAAATGTATTACGCAAGAACTCTAGTGTATAGATTTGGGTCTCAGAGATTTTTTTCAAGATGTGTTATTACAAATCAATCAGCTCCAACAGCAGCAACAGAAAAAGCTATTCCACAAACATCTACGGCTGCAGTAAATTTATCTCAACCACAATCACCATCTGCTGATAAATTAACAGAACCGCATCCGGAAGGTGTTGAAAGGCCAGCAAATCCAAAATTGTTAAATATTGTTAATCAAATAACAGCACTAAATTTACTTGAAGTATCTGAATTAAGTGGTTTACTGAAGAAAAAATTGAATTTACCAGAGACATCATTTATGCCAGCTGCATTTGCTGCTGTTCCAGGATCAGGTGTTGGTACTCCTAAAGAAGAAGAGGAAGAAGCGGCACCAAAGAAAGTACAGACATCATTTAAAGTGAAACTAGTTAAATTCGATGATAAACAAAAAGTCGCATTAATTAAAGAAGTTAAAAATTTACTAGAAGGTATGAATCTTGTACAAGCTAAAAAATTTGTTGAAAGTGCACCAACAATTGTTAAAGAAGACATACCAAAAGATGAAGCAGAAAAATTAAAAGAAGCATTATCTAAAGTTGGTGCTGTAGTAGAAATAGAATAGTTTCTTTAAGAAAAAAAAAAAAAAAAAAAACTATATTTGCTTTAAAATAAATTAAAAAACACATACCTACTAGAAATAAAACAAAAAATTATGAATTTTTACATTGAAAATCAACGACTTTTGTATTATTTCTTTTCAAACACAAAATATAAAAATACTTTTAATTCTTAGCAATAAATAAAATTAATAAAAAAGGAAAGACAATTCTAAATAGAAGAAGAATTACATTTTTTCAAAGGTTTCTGTATAAGGACAAGTTAAGCATGAATGTGTATAAGTATCATCATCTTCATTGTATGTTTCTGGACCAAATTCATGTTGATGAGTGGTAGTAGTTTTATCATAAAGACTGCTTCTGACATCCATTCTTAATTCTTTTAACTTTTTATTATACTTTTTTATTTTTGTAACTGTACGTTTTTCTATTCGTTCCTCTCGTTGTCTTTCAATTTCTTCCATACTACCCCATACTTCCAGAGCTCTTTTTTCAATCTGTACAATGCAAAAATCAAATTGGGACTATATACATGTTATATATCTATTACAAAATATTCCTTACCTGTAGCAATAAATATAATTTCATTTCCCCCCAACGAACATTATGAGGATTTTTACGAGATATATATTTTAATATTGGTTCACGTTTATCTAAGTCGCAATCTTTTAGTAAATAATCCTCTTTAGCTTGAGTTCTTGTTATTAATTCATGTTTATCATCTGGATCACGACATTTATCGCAGACTGAATAATTGAAATTACTAAATAGATATGATTCAACAAATGGATCACCACATTCTATGCATTCTTCGTATGTGATCGGTATAACTAATGCCTCATCATTTGATGTTTTTGTTGTGTTAGAAGATGATTGTGACGATGATGGTTGAGATTCTGATGATGATGAACTTTTTTCCAATGCTTTAAGAGTAGACTCCTCAATTAAAAAGCCGCCACCACTATCAACAAATCGTGTTCCTTGTACTTTTATTATAGCTTTATCTGCGTCATTCGCACTATAATTAAATTAAATTGTATATTTTAAAATTCATATTATTTTTAAATTCTTTTACCTTTTGGCGTATGGATGTGATATTAATTTTGCTTGACGAATATGAAGTGCCTTTAAGCGATTTCTTTCAATACGTGCTTTTTCAGCATCAGTAAGTTCACGATTTTGTTTTACTTCTCCATTTTTAGAAACATTATGTTCTGAGTTTGAATTTTCTGGCGCGGCCGCGGACATAATAGCACTAATAGCAGTTGTATTTTTTGGCAATTATTTATTATTAATTCTAAGTATATACAATAATTAAAAATGATCAAAAATAAAATGTGGATATGTTAATGCAAAATGCAAATTGCAAACTAACTGGATTATTGAATCTAATTTATAATCGTTATAATTGGTCATTCGTTATATTACACATTAGTCGAAAATATTATATATATATATATGCATACAGCATACATACAACATACATATATTACTGTAACACAAAATTTTTAATTAAATTGAAACAATTGTATATACTATATACCACTTTAATTATTTGCTTTAATTGTTTTTATTAAATGTTATGAATTCTAAACTTAATTCAAGTTCAAACCATCACAATTGACATATCACATCCTATGATCCAACCAAACCTTATCAGGATCATCAGACATTTACTTCAACCTTGATTTTGGCTTGATGCTTGAGCAAGGCAAGAGTCGACACTCGACATTCTACAATACTCACCAGTCAGGTCAGTAGTTTAGCTAAGCTACCCTCCTCAATCGACAACTACTAGTTTTAATACAACTACAATTACAATCTCGTACTTTAGATAACGCAGTTCATCAGCTGATTAATTGTATTGCAATTGCAATGTAGAAAGTGTATGTACGGTACATATGTATGAATGTATGTAATATGAGTATGATGATAGATGACAGCTCTATGACAGATCACATATGATATATGTATGATATAATATAAGAAAGCATAGGAAAAAACTGACCAATTGGCATTTTGGCGGCGGCGGGTTTTCTAATTTCAAATTACTAAATTAAATACTTATCATAAAGAAATAAAAAATCGACGTCAATACGTAAATTTCTTTAAATGCGTACAAAAAACTCGAAATTAATATAAAATTATAGAAACAAAAAAGGACTGATAAAAGAAGTTATTTTTATATCATAATCATTTGTGGTCCTTGTAAACTGTGCAACTGCGTGCAACTATGTGGTAAAATGTAAATTTGTTCACTCACGCACGTATCAATTGTTTGTATAATTTATATGGGTGTAAACAATGACAGGATGTACAAATGAATTAGATCTAACTGATATTTTAACACCACCAATGAAATTAATCAAGCAGTGTGATTTTTTGAAATTATCGTTATCTCAAAGGGTAAGAAATTAAAAAATTTAATGACAAATTACATGGTAATTATAGTTAGTAAAATCTTTTTGTGCAGAAGTATAAGAAAAATAAATGTGATACATCATTTAAACATAGCATTTCTGATAATCACTACACAACTAGTGATACAACGCTGTTAAATATGTGTTCACAACCATCAGAATTACTGCTTGAAAAAAAGAATGAAATTGAAAATTATGATAATAAAAATGAAATGGTACAAATGACTTGTCCTAGAATTTCTATAAAACCTTTATCGGAATTATTATATACCGATTCTAGTTCGAGAACAACTGATGAGAAAGTGGAAATTAATGGAGATCATAATGGTACGAATGATAATATTACAGAATCTAAAGAAGAAAAAATGAAAATATTACAAAACTATGAAGGAATTCAAAACGAAATTGTTTTAATTTCATCAGATGATGAAGATATCGCACAATCAAAACCGATAATTATGAGTAAAACGAAAGCAACTACAACAGTTCGTAAAAAGCGTAATAATCAAAGAAAACAAAGTACTACCTCTAAGGCAGATGAAATCCCATTAAAAACACCCAAGTTAGAAATTGAAAAAATTTCAACACAAAGACGATTAACAAAAAGTACAAATTTAAAAAAATTTCAAGCTAAATATTTACCAGCAAGTCAACAAAAAATTGATAATTACTTTAAGGTGTTACCGAACAAAAGTAAAACGGTGAAGTATTTTGATACATTCGATGAAACAAAACCGCAAACTGATGACATTACAAAGGAGGAAATTATGGATTATGCACAAATGGCTAAAGATAGTATAGATCATATGAAGGATAATAATCCAGAAATACGAAAATTACTTTTAATAGACATAACCGACAGTGATGATTATGAAAAAAATGATAAAAATCTAAATAATCAATCAGATAAAGAAGAGCAACAGCATGAATTACAAAATTTGTCTCAAAAATCGAATCAATCAAGTAAAAGCGCAGATTCTAGTGAATCAAGTCTAGTACCACAATTCTATTCAATAAAGAAAAATTATGAAATAAAAGGTAAAAAAATGAAAAAGAAGATAAGAAGAATCTCGTCTGTTGATGATGTGCCTTTGGTTGAAACAAACTCTATAACTGTTGATGTTCATAATGGTTTGGAAGTAACAGAATGTAATGAAAAGAAATTAAATGAATTAGAAATTAATGGAAGAAATTCTTTAGTAACGAAAAATGATAGCACTTCTAGAAAAACAAGTGACACAAATTCTTTAGAATTTGCTTATAAATCAACAATACCATCAGAAAAAACAGAAAGTATTGATTATGCCCCATTAAATCTACCACCATTACTCAGGCGATCGAAACGGTTAAATACGAAAACTAGTCATGAATCATCATCATCTTTAACGGAATCGATAAAAAAGACAGAAGAATTAAATTCAGCTAAAAACATAGAAAAACAAAAATGTGAAAAAGAAAAAGCTAATAAACAAAATACAGGAAAGTGCAATAAAAAAGTACAGATAAGTAAAAGTACGATAAAAAATTGCGGATCTAATAAAAATTTATTACGTAAAATAAAATGTAAAGTGAGAAAAAGACTAAGTTTTAAAATGAACTCAAATTTAAACGATGATGATTCTGATGATTATTTATCATCATCTAATAAAGATTCTGGTCTTAATTCTGCTGAGTTTGAAAAATCTACAAGCAATTTGGGTTCATCGTCAAAGTCAGATGAAAACACGATAACGATTATTGATAAAAATAATGTGATAACTATAGAAGATAGTCCACGGTCAAAAAAAAGGAAACAAATTTCAAAAAATCGAAAAACAATCATATCAAAAACTATTAATAAAAAAGATTCGCTAACCATAAAAAATAATGAAATTTTGGTAGAATCGTCTTCGACTCCATTAACAAATGCAAAATTAATAAACATAAATAAAGGGAAAACAACAGGTGGTAAACTTACACGAAAGGAAAAATCAACAGTTAAATGCCCAGATTACAAAATAATTAAGGGTACAACATTTGCTGTTGATGCATTTCGATTTGGTTATATTGAAGGTATTACACATTATTTTTTAACACATTTTCATGCTGATCATTATATCGGTTTAAAGAAATCATTCGAAATGCCATTATATTTATCTGAAATATCAGCTAAATTAGTTAAAACGATGATTGGTGTCAACGAAAAATATTTAAATGTAATAAATTTAAATGAAACAATTCGAATAAATGATATTGAAATTAGAGCAATAGATGCAAATCATTGTCCTGGTGCCATAATAATACATTTTAAATTAGCAAATGGTAAATGTATATTACATACAGGAGATTTTCGTGCATCACCGGATATGGAATCAGAACCAATATTTTGGAATAACTCTTTACATACGATTTATTTAGATACAACATATTTATCACGTAATTATGCATTTAAACCACAAAACGATAGTATCGATGATGCTGTTAGATGTGTTGAAGAATTTCGTGAAAAGCACATTGGTGAGAAAATTTTAATTGTATGTGGTTCATACGTAATTGGTAAAGAAAAGGTGTGGATGGCAATTGCTGAAAAATTTAATTTAACTGTGTGGATGGATGGTAACCGAAAGAAAACAATAAAAGCAATTAATGATTCAAATATGTTACAATATTTGAATGATGATCCTTATACAGCCGGAATTCATGTATTAACTATGAATAAATTAACATACGATGTAAGTCATCAAATTATTTTAAAATTATTCGATGTTTTTAAATTGTTTGTGAATTACTCCTATCTGTAATTTCAGTATTTGTGGCAATATTTAAACCAATTTTCTGACCATTTTAATATTTTATTGGGGATTCGACCAAGTGGATGGGAGAAAAATTCAAAACCACAATTTAGAGGCAAAGTGAATATTGTTGGTAAGTGTATCAATTCACAGTTGTTATATAGCTTCAATTTATTGTTAATATTATTATTACTAATATTTAATTTTTACAATTTAGGAATAGAATATTCAGAACATTCGAGTTACGATGAATTACGTAGGTTTGTACGATTTTTGCAACCATTAGAGATTATAAGTACGGTACCATTTAGTAGTAATAATTTATCAAAAACAACGAAAATACCAAAATCATGGTTTCAAAATGATGTTAAAAATCGTCAAATTGGTTATCAATCATCAATAACAAATTATGGAAAATTAACTAATAATAAAAATCAAAAAATTGATAGTACAACTAATTTAATATCATCTTGTAGTAAAACTAATAAAAATGAATATGAACTGGATGAAATTGATGGATTAGTTTTAGATGCAACAAAAAGTAATTTAACAAATACAAACAGCCCACAATCATTATTGAAAACACCTAAAAAAACTAATCAATTCAATTCTCCACAAAAATCGATTCGAAGTGTAACAGACACAACAGACTGGATGTCATAAAATTTATAAATTATGGATTTTTCGAATATAATTTTAAGTTTCGAAGGCAAACTTTAGAATTCATTTTATTTATGATAACACTAATGTGATAAGAATTAAGTTTTTTTTATACTTTTATATATATATTCTGTATACATATGTATGTACATACAAAGTAAATAGTTATTAGCGATAAAGTAGTTAAAACTGTTTTTGTATATTAATTATTACCAATTAAGAAAGAAAAAGTTATTTTATTGCAATTCATATATTAAAAATTTTGATGAATAAAATATGTATCTGTTGTTACTTAATGGTATTTTTTTTGAGACTGTGCCTTAAATTTGATTATTATGATTTCAGAACAATACAACAATTTATGTACTTACTTTTTTCCATTTCGATGAAACAAAAATAAAAGCAAAACAAGTAATAATGAGTTGATGTTATATAAGAAAAAATTCTTGTTTTTGTAATTTTCTATAGCATTTATGTTTTTTTTTTTTTACTTTATTTTATTTTATATAGTTTTCATACCCTTTTTAAGAAACAACAAATAAATAGTTTTTGTCAGTTATATCATCTTTTTTCCTTTTTATTTTATTTTTAAGTAATTATTATTATTTCATACCAATTATTTTTTGTTATTTTAATTTTCTATTTTAGCAATATGAATATTATTTTTTGTTATTTTTATTTTATTTTATTTTTTAAGTTTATGTTTGTAATGTATATAATATTTGTCTGATTTTTTATTTAATAATGATTCTATTTTTACCTAAATATTTTGTTGTTTAATTTTCGTAGAATATTCTTAACTGTTGTCTTTTGTTCAACTACATAATTTTTTATTTTTATATGTTATCACTTAGATTTAAATTTTCTTAATTTGCATACAGTTTTTGTTCTGTGTAATTAATCTATGTATTTTAATTTTGTTTGTCTAGTATTAAAAATGACACATTGAAATATTAGATATTTGATTTTTTTGTTTATCAATTTTATTTGATTTTATTTTAACTTTTTCTTTGTATGCATGTATGTAATGTAGATATATGATTGTTTTAATCAATTCAATTCATTTATTTAATAATGAACTTTAGAAAAGAACATTAACAAATTTTGTATTTTATATTATTTTTTTTTGTTAATTTAATTTTTTCTTTATTTAGTGATTTTTTCAGTTGGTTTCATTTGAATTTTACAAGTATGTTTCTTGTATGCATTTTGTCGGGAAAATTTTTTTATTCGTTTTTACAAAACTTATGAAGTTTAAATTGTTTTCATTAAATTGTTTAAATAAATAAATGATATGTTTATATAAACATAAAATAAAAAATAGTTTTCGAGTGTAGATCATAAAGAAAAAAAAATAAAATGGAAAATGAAATTTATTTGTATTTATTTATCGTTTTTGTTTTTTGCAAATTATTTATGGAAAGATGAATTTTTATTTTTAGTATTTCAATTACAAACTTTTTTTTTTATAAATTAAAATTTAGATACACATAAAAAATTTTCAATGTTTATCATTTACTAAAAAAGATTTTTTTTCTTTTTGTATTTTAAATTCTTTTTATAGCTAATAATAATTTTAACTTTTTGTTTAAATTTTTTACTTTTCTATATCATTCTTGTACAAAACATAATAAAACATAACGAAACTACATTTTAAGTTAGTTTTTTTTTTTTATTTATATTTTATGTATTATTTTAATTAATCTAGTACATATTAAATATATTTATGATTTAGTATTATTTATTTTTTCTATTATTAAATTTACATACATATATAGATAATACTTGATTTTATAATTTTATTACGTCTGATTTTATTTTTTACTACAAAAATGTGTATTAATTTTATTTTTATTTTTAAAAATTACTTTTTCTTTCATTTAACTGAATTTAATTATTATTGTTTTTTTTAATTTTTTGTGTAATAAAAAATTTTTTTATATTTCTTAAGATTATATTATAAAACTATGATGACATTACAGAAATTATATTGTTTTTATATTTTCTAATTAAATTTTAATTTTATTTATTTTACATATTACAATTTTTCTTTACAATCAATAACACACAAAAGAAGAACAAAAACAATTTTACTAAATGAAAGCATACATTACTAACTATAACATAACAATTAAATAAAATGTTTATTTTATTATTTTTTTTTCTGTTCTTTTAGATATAAGTACACATTACATACTATGAAGTATATTTATTTATTATGTAAATTTTTTTTTCAAATGCATGAACATTTTTTATTTAATGTAATACATATTTTACACGATTTTATGTAATACAGATTTTTACATGATTTCATTTTGCCTTTATTTCATTCACAAAAAATTAAATGTAAATAAATAAATAATTTTTTTTCTCGTTAATTTATATCTGAAATTCAAAATTTCAAAATAATTAAAATTTATTTTTGATTACATACCTATGTACATCTTGTTTTCTAAAAAAAAAAAAAAATTAAAAAACAAAATGGAAAAATTGAAAATTTGAAATATTTTCATATTATAATTTTTTTTGATTACTTAGAAATTCCATTATTTTTTGTTTCGTTGTTACTTTTAAATTGTATTTTAACATTCAAAATAAAAAGAAAAAAATTAAATAGAAAATAAAAAATACAATATTAATATGAACATTATTAAAAGTAAGTAAAAAACTTTTGTTTTTTTAATTTGTCTTTAATTAGTCATCATTGTAAGTGTGTAATTATTCAAATATTAGTAATTTGAGCATAATTGAGCAGCAGATAAAAGAACACATAGATAAATGTGTGTCCTCAAAAATAAACAAATTTTTCCACCCATATTTAAAAAAATTTTTCAAATCTCGAGAATTTTCTATCATTTAAATTTAGTTTTATGTATGTAGGTGATAATGTGTTCAGTATGCAACTGCTTTCTATTGAATTTCGTCTCGCATTTATTTTTAATACATACACAAGATAAAATTAAAAAAAAAAAAAATACATAAAAGTAAAAAAACGAATTTTATTATTTTTGTTTTTTTGATTTATTTTTTTAATTCTTTTTTTTTTTCATTTCAATTATCCTTCATTACTTAAACAATTATGTTACTGGAATATTTTTATTTAATTATTCTTCTTTTCAATTTCCTTTTTATATATATATTTTTTTTTTTTTGAATTTACTTTTAAAATCTTATTATATTATGTGTATGTGTTATTATTTTGTTATTTTTATATTTTTATCTTTTCCCTTTTTGTTTTCTTTTTTTTAAATTTATTAGTATTATTATTGAAATTTTTCTATTGTTGTATATCATCATGTTTTAAAATCAAATTGAATTTTTCCGTTAGGAAAAAAATATATGATGATATTTTAAAAATTTTCCTACTTTTTTAAGGTTTATTAATTTTAATGATTTATGTAATTACACGTGTTAATAATATACAAATGATATTGTAATTTAATGTAAATTTGATTTTTTTTTTTGTATTACATTTACAGTATTGTATTTGTGTTGTATGATTAGTAATATATGTAAATATGTCTTTTATTTATTTTTTATTAAAAATTTTATTTCTGGTCTTGATCTTTTTTTTTTTCTTTTAAATTATTAAAAAATATACATGTATAGAACTGCTAGTTGTAGAAAAATAAAATGATAGAGAATTTTTTAAATATATCATTTTCAAGTTTTCTTTTGTTTTTCAATTTTTTTGAATTTTCTACATTTTTTTGTGGTGGATTTCAATGATCGTTTCATTTTATTTTTTTCTTTATTTTATAAAAATATATCAACTTTTAACTACGATAGTATATTTTCCATTTTACTTTTATTTTTGGATGTTGAAATTTATTTTATTTTAAAATTTAAAAATTTTCTGGCTTTTATTATTGATAATTATTTCCTGTTATATGAAAACCTAATAATTTCAATGAGGATGATCTGTGATTGTTTTTCAGATTTTGTATTCTCCACTAAAAAAATAAATAAATATAATAAAGTGTAAATTTTATACAATAATAAAATAAGAATATTTTTCGTTATGAATAAAATTTTTTAATTTAATTATTTTTATATTCATAGTTTTAAATTTTTAGATTAAAAAATAAATTATTGCATTGAGTAAAATAGAATGTGTTATTATTTTAGAAAGGACACTTGAAGATTTTGTTTTTTGAAGTTTTTAAATTTTGAAATGTTCTCAGATTTTATGAAATAATATAAAGAGAAATATAAGCCAGATAATAAAATTAAGCTTGGAACCTAGTGAATACGTATGTGTCAATGATAGCATCAAAAAAGAGATAAATTGTCAAGTCGTTTAATTCACTTTTCAAAATTCGACTGTTGTCGGTTTTTCAGATTCTATCACTAGGTCCCAACGGTTATCTGTATTTGAATGATGTGTATTAGGATTGTATTTTTAATAACTATATAAAATTCTGTGAAAATTTTACAATATAAGGAAATTTAAAGAAAATGAATTTATTCATATTAAACATGTACATATGTAATTTGTGATATATTTTCATTTCAAACTGAAAACTAGTAATTTTTTTTTTTTATCTTAAAGGAAAATGCGTATGTATGTATATCATAGAAATAAAAAACACTTTGATTTTTTTTTTCAAAAATTATGATTTTTTCTTTTTATTTTAATTTTTTGTTAACACTGATTTATTTTATTTTATCATTTATTTACTTTTTTTTTTAAGTTTGCTTTATTATGTAATGTTTTGTTCTATTTAAATTTATTTTTCATTTTTTTTTTTTTCAAAAAAGAAAAAAAATCATTATTTTCTTAGTTAAATTAAATTTTACAAAAATGAAAAAAATATACAGATATTGTGTATGTTCTATTCATATTAACAAAAATAAAAAGAATTAAAAATTATGAAAAAAATTTTGATTCATTTTGTAAATTATCTACATAGAATTATTATTAATAATTTTTTTTCCCTTAATACTAAATAAAATTATAAACAAAACAAAAAAAAAAAAAACGATAATAATTTTGAGATTAAAATAAAAGTACATTTTAACAAATAATGAATAAAAACGTAACAAAATAAATGACAATAGAAATATACAAAAAAAAATTATTATTATTTTTTATTTTTTTTTTTTTATTTTTAAATTCGTAAACTTTAATTTTAATTTTTTGTTTTTTCTTTTCTAATTTTCATTTTATATTTAATATAATATGTTTTATTTTTACCTTTGGTTTATTTTTGTTATTATTAAAAATTAATTACATTTCCCAACGAAATCAATTTGAATTTTCTTTCATACAACATAGAGAAATAAAAGGAAAATTGCGTATAAAAAAGAAAACAAAACTTTCATATAAATAGTTTTATTTTTTAAAAAAGGAAATTTTTTTACGTATAATTTTGTTTTTAGTAAATTTCATTTATTATATATTCCAATATTACTTCATTAAATAAAAAAAATTCATTCATTAAACAAAATGAATATTTTGTTAAATTTTCGTTTTGCTTTTTAAAAAGTTTAATTAATCGATTTTGAGTAACAAAAAAAAAAAAAGAAAAAAAAAATTGAGACAAATATTTAATTTTATTAAGTTTTTTTCGTATTTGTTATTGCCATATTATGAATGTGTATATAATTTATTTATAATTTGTGTATGCTTAGTAATGAGAACACGCATGTACAATGTGTACATACATCTGTGTATTTATATTATTTTAATGGATTTCATGCATTTTTTTTTTTGTGAATTTTTGAAATACAATAATTAGATTCACTTTAAAATTTCTTTTATACTCAAATATACATATATATATTTTTAAAATATTTTGTCTAATTTTTTTGTTTTTTAATTTATTTATTTATTTTTATTTTTTTTATTTAAGTCACAGCATGTACGTAATATTAATTTTTATTTTTATTTCTTTTTAATAACAATCATCAATGATAATTAATTATAATTATTTTTTATTATTTTAAATTTTCCAGATTTATTTATTTTTGAATGAAATCATTGTTTTGTTGTGAAATTTTTTATTTTAATAGTTTATTTTTTTTTCTTGTTTCTAGATGGTAAATCAAATGTTTACATTCATTATGTATATTGCAATATGTATGTAGAAAAAATAAAATAATAATAAAAAGAAATAAATAATGTTATTACACATTAGAATTTTAATAAAATTAAAAAAATAATTATTTACTGAATACATTTTATTGATTTTTTAAATTTTCCGTTTCATTGTTTTCTTTTTTGAATAATAATTTAATGTGGTTATACGTAATAATAATATACATATTTGATTTTATTTATTGTTTTTTTTTTTTTATTAATTTTTCATTTTAATAGTGATGTAGGTAATAGTAATAATAATAATAATAATAATAATAATAATAATAATAATAATAATAATAATAATAATAATAATAATAATAGTTGTAATAATAATAATAATAATAATGCATGTATATTATACAATATAAATTAATTTAAAAACATCAAATATAATTATAATTAATTATATTTACAATCATACAATAATGAATTACATAATTTATTTAGTAAGAAAATTTAAAAACGTTTTCTTTTTTTCTAAATGTTCTTTATACATGTGTATATATATAAATTTTTTTTTTTTATATTATTTTTAATAATCATCACTTTATATTTTGTGTTTTTTGTTATTACATTTCTCTAAAAATGAAAAAAAAACAAAAAAAAAACATCATAACATACGATTTTAACTAATTTTTCTTTAAATTGAAAAAAATAAAATAAAATAAAGCAGAACATAAAATTATTTTATTAAAATATATTTCATTTATTTAAAAAACAAAGTAAAAAATATACATGTGTACATAGTATATGTACAATAAGCCATTTATTTTGAAATTATTTTAAGTCATACTTTTTAAGTTCTAGTATATTTTGAGTTTTTGTGTTTATATCTTCTATTGAATTCTATAAATTAGAAAAACAGAATGTTTATTCCTATAGAATTCTATATACAATTCTATATATTTTTAATTTTTTATTGTACGCTCTTTTCAAATATTAAAGGATATTTCCTTGTAATATAAAAATAAAAATTCAATTTTAAAATTTATAGGACTTGAAATGCTTTCAAAATGAATGACTCTATATACATACATACATATATATATATATATATATGCGTTACATAAAATACATGTAAAATGTACATACAAAAATAAAAATTAAAAAAAAAATTATGTTATATACTTAAAAATTAAATAACAAAAATAATGTGTATACATATATGTTTATATATATATATATATATATTTGTAGTATTTAAATTTGTTTATATTTTTGCTAGAAATAGAAATGTTTTACATATTTTGCTGTTGTTATTTTATTTATATTTAAAATTTTGTTTTTACTTGTTCTTTTATTTATTTCTCTCTATCAATTTCATTTTCATACAATATAATTTATATTTTATTCATTCACATATTATAGAATATGTTTTGTTTTTTTAAAATAATAATTTTGTTTTTTATTATTTCTTTGATTTTTATATGATTTATTTATGATTATTTTATTTTATTTTACTCCCTATGTTCATAATATTTTGTTTTGCTTTTTTTTTTCACAGAAAAATAAAATTTTACTTTGAATTAAAAAATACAATTTAGTACATTTACATATTTGATTTTATTTTTTATACCTTTTGTGTCTATCTTCTATTTTGTTTATATTTTCATATTTTTATTTTTATCAAAAAAAAAAAAAAAAAAAAAAATTAGCTGGAATTGCAGTTAATAAAAATATATCTAAAATAGAATTAATTAAAAAAAATTTAAAAAACAAACAAAAAATGAGATTTTATATGAGAATCAAATTACATATGCATATACATATTAGTAACATAAATGATCTGTACGAAAAATTATACAATAACTGAGATTGCGCATTTGATGATTCTAAAAAAAAAACAAAAAAAATAATATAGTAAACGATGTATGTATTTCTATTTTGTATTGTTGTAATGATATTTTGCATGTAAGATGTATATTTTTGTATTTTAGTGAAATTTGCATGATTATTGTAAATGTTTTACTACTTTTTAATATGATGACTACATTTTTGAATTTTTAAAGGTAATTTGTGAATTTATTACAAAAATTTCATTTGATCTTTTTTTATCGTACATATGTGCCTTAAAACATGTTGTTGCCAGCGTTTAAAAAAAGGATTTGATTTTAAGAAAGTAAAAAAAAAGATTTTCTGAAGTTCGATGGATAAATAAATTAATTTTCCTTCATTTATTTTACTAAATTTGTGCTACATTAAATGCAATTCTCCTACAATTTAAAAAAAAATAAAAATAAAAATGATATTTTTTGAAAAATTTCTTGGTTTTTGTGTATCATGCAGCAAATTTTAATTTTTTTATTTTAAGATTACAACATTTAATTTATGATAAGGTGGTGTTCTTTTTTTCAGCATTTTACATTTTTGTAATGAAATAAGTAAATAATTAATTTTGCTTAAAAATTTGATTATAGTTTTCTTATCGATTACATTCGTTTTTTTTTTATTATTATTATTTTAAGTTTACTACAGTCTACAGCACAATATTTCAAATACCGTACAATTTACATATATTCAATTTCTTTTCCTTGTAATTTTTCAAGTTAATTTAAAAAAGATCTTAATATAAAAGAAGATAAAAGAATTAAACTATAATGAATAAATGGAAAAAAGTGATCTTGAAGTGAGAAAAAAGTTTTTAAATAATAAAAAAAAATATTACTAAAAAAAAGAAAGGCCAAAAATAATTTTCAAAATAAATGTCTACAAAAATTAATGTAAAATTTTGTGTTTCAATCTCCTTTTTGTATCTCTTTATTTTTGGATTTTTTAGGTTTATAGTTCTATTTAATTTTTCTAATTTGTTGTTCAATTATTTGTAAGTTTTTTTTTTTTTGGATTGATTAGTTCTCTAAATTAAATTATGTGCAGCTGGTTGTTGACTTATAATTCGGCTTCCTAGATTTTTCCTTTGTTATTATTAATTATATATTATTTTTATTTTATTTTTTCACTATTTGTTTTTAATTATCATGATTATTATTATTTTATATTTTTGTATTTGCAGTAGGTTCTATTTCTAAGTTTTTTCTTTTTTTTAATTTAAATTTTGCTTTAATATGGTTTATTTTATTAATTTATTTTCTTTTTTTGTTTATTTCTTGAATTTCGGTTATTTCATTTTATTGTTTTAATTAAAATAATTTATATGCATTTTGTTTTCCTTTTTAAAGTTCTTTATTTATTTTATTTATTTTTTTATTGAATAGTAGACACGATGACGACAATATTATGACGATATAATGATTTGGTTTTAATTTTATTTTTATTATTATTTTCTTGAATATTCTGTAAAATGTGATGTGATATTATCTATAAAATAAAAACAAAAGGAAATTATTAATTATTAATATTGACTTTAATAAAAGAAAAAAATGTTATCTTTATATACAATACATACCTATAAAAGTTCATATTGACGAAGATGCATTCTTTGTATAATGTCTCGGCAATCATTGAACACCCGTTTTATATTTTCTGTATCGACAGCACATGTAAAATGTGGATAACAATAATGTTTACCATCACCACTCGCCGTTGATATACGCTACAAATAAAAAATGTTGAAATTAAGATGAGAATTTTTTCATTTTTTTTTATTTTATTAATAATTACCAAAAATTCGTCTCTAATAAAATATTTAGCTCTAATTACTTCTGGATCTTCTCCGGGCTCTATAAGTGCGTCATCTAAAATTCAATTCAATCAAAATTGTTAAAAAATTTTTTAAAAAATTTTTAAGATTTGTATTTTCTTACTTGGCGTCTGATATCTGTTAAATTCGGCAAAGTAGTCTGATAATTTACTTTTACCAGCCTTAATTTTTTCTGCTAATAAATCTTGTTTATTAAGGAATAAAATTACTGAAATTGTACGTAACCATCTAAAAAGGAAATGTGAAAATATAAGTTTTATAATATTTGTAAAAAAGAAAAGAAAAAACCAAAAAAACTGGATTGATATTTACCTATTATTCCAAATGCTTTTAAATAAATCAAGTGACTCTCTAAGCCGATTTTGTGTTGGATCTTCACGAAGAACCATATTATAACTAGAGCAGGCAGTTACAAAAATAATTGCAGTTACATCATTAAAACATTGAATCCATTTTCGTCTTTCATCTCTCTGACCACCAACATCAAACATACTATAAATATAAAAAATTCATTTT
This sequence comes from Anthrax anthrax, assembly GCA_963971155.1. Lineage (NCBI taxonomy): Eukaryota > Metazoa > Arthropoda > Insecta > Diptera > Bombyliidae > Anthrax > Anthrax anthrax. The sequence goes on along the minus strand of OZ020118.1, from coordinate 4,876,756 downwards.
AATTTGTTATTAAATATAAAAGCCTTTTTTTTGTTTATAAAGCATGCGTGTTTGAATTGCGACTTACTGAAAATTAACTTTATCCACTTGAAACTTTGTTTCAAATATACCCGATGTCAGGACACGACATCGTAATATATCTTGTTCATTTGGTGTATAGTTAGGTTGCTTTATTATACTCACACGATCTAAGAAACTAATAAAAATTAAAAAAATTGTTAGGTTATTTAAATATTTTTTTTTATTTTTAAAAAACAAAAAAAAAAGAACATACTATTTAGCACAGTCAATTAATTGATATTCATTTGATCGCTCATATGTTTGTTGAACACCACGATCTTTCCACAGTTCTTCTGTATGTTCATAAAATTCTGGAGGGTAATTAAAATCGGGATCTGTAAAATAAAAATAGAAATTTCATTAATAATATAATAGAAATGTACTTAAAACATATACGCATTTATATGGTACATACTTGAAGCATAGTCTTGAATATATTCAACTCTAGTCTCATTTTCTTTTTTTTCTAATGCTATAGGTGGATTAAGTGTGCTCATGGCACCGGTAATTGTCTAAAAATACAAATTATTATTATTTTTTAAATTTGAACAATAATAAAAGTGAAATCAATAAAATTATATAAATATGAATTCATACCAAAATTGCATCTCGTATATTCTTTTTGATGTCATCGATTTTCTGTTTACGTTCCGATTCCGAGAAACCATTAACATGTAGGATACGCATTTGTTTAACGATCGTTGATTTACCAGATTCACCAGCTCCAAGTAATAATAGACGATGTGTTGCCCTATATACTTGTTTATCTTTTTGTAATTGCTTTGTAATAGCATCGCTTCGACGTTTTTGACTTTTTGAATCTTCTGAACCACTGCCGGCAGCATCCGTTTGTTTTGAACCGGCTGAACCGAAACAGCCCATAGCAGCCCAGGGGGCCCACCAACAGGTGGCTCCTCCCTCCGGTGATGCGTCGGGAGACTCAGCCCCCCTTGTTTCACCGTTACGAGCCAGCCTAAATTTCGATTATTTAGCGTTTTTGCTTTTTTGTTTTGGATTAATCCAAATTATCCGTTAAGGACGCCGTTTTGATTTAATTTTATTTTAAATGTATATATATTTTAATTGCAAGCACTTAATAAAAAAAAAATTAAAACAAAATGTTTTAAATATTTTCTCCTTTTTTTTTTTTTTGTTTCTAAAATTTTCTTTTTCGTTTATTTTTCACTTTATTATAAAAATTGTATAAAGTATGTGAATGAATACTTTTTTATATTGCTTCTTTGATCAAAGTTATATATATCGTGTAACTAAAATTTATTTTATATTAATTCTTTTTTGATGAAATATTATAGATAATTTTCTTTCTTTTTAATTCCTATATATATATCAATATTTATGATTAGTAATTTTCTTGAAATGAAATTTTCAGCAATCATTCAATTAAAAATTTCCGTTATTAAGTACTTTTAATATTTATAAAGTTTTTCTTTTCGTATCATATGAGAGCAAAATCAAAATTTGGCTAGCTAAGAATACATTCCGTTAATTATAATTAAATTTTTTGTTTTTATTCCATTTACCTACAATGATTAAATTAATGATTTCTTTTAAATGAATCTGAAAAGAAAATATGATAAAAATGTTGTTATTATACATTTCATATATAGGATCAATAGATTTAGTTAATAAAATGAAAAGAGACAGTAAAATAAAATTTTAGTATCTTCATAAATAAAGCAAAAAAAAAAAATTTATTTTTTCATTTACTTAATTACGTATGAAATAAATTAAAAAAAAAAAAATTAAGTGTTATAAAAATTTTTTCCTTAAACAATACATGTAACTGAAAAATGCTATATCTTTCTTTTTGTATTTATTTCGAAAAAAAAAATGTGTTTTGAATTTTGAAAATTATTGAATTAAAAAAAAATTCATATCATATCAGGAAAATCAATCATTATTTTATGCGTTTTGCATAATAATTTTCATTTTTTTTAAAATATTTCTCAAGTTCAATTTATGCAACATACCTGTGTGTGTATTCATATACATAAGTATGTGCATAATAACTATTAATTTAAGTTCAATGTTTTAATAGCCTTAATATAGAAATAATATTCTGTATATTATAAAAGTTAAAAATAAATTATTTATGATATGCAAATGAATGAGATCGAAAACAAAAATTGTAATATGTACGAATTATGTACATACATAAATTTTTATTGACAAAAAAAAAGAAAAAACAAAAAATTGTATGTACATGAAATAACTGAAAACATGAGTAGGTGGCTTTTAATCAAGTAAAAATTGAATATAGAAATTCTTATCAATTACTAACGTGTATGTGCCTTGGTATGTACATATATTATGTTCATTCAATTATACAATATCACAATGAAAATAATAATAAAAATTTAACATAAAATAAAATAGATATCAAACATGATTTTCAATTATATATACAATTTTTCAATAAATCTATATACGTACACATATGTACATACATATATACGAGGTATTCTGAACACACATTAATGAATGAATTAAATAAAATAAAAAAAAAAAAAAAAAAAAACAATTCTATTACAAATAATTTGAGTAACAAAAATGTTTTAAATACATTTTAATTTGAATTAAATACCGTTTAATGTATTTAAAACCACTTAAAATTAACATTAAAAACTTTTCTAGAAATACCTAATCACAATAAAATTTGATTAAGGTGTATTATTATTACATGCATGGGATATTACATCATATGTTGTACATTTTGTTCATTTTAGTATTTTAGTTTAATTCAGTTTAGTTGTTCAGTTTATGTACGTACATACCTAAATAACATCTATGAAAAAGTAGAAATTTTTGACAGCATAAAAAAGGGTAATTGTATGTAAATTAAACTATGTATATGTGTTTTTTTGGGTGTCTTTAATTTTGTTCAGGTACTAAGCATGGTGTGTGATAATTATGTAGGTGTGTATAAACGTGATTAAAATAATATCACAAATAAAAAATTTTAAAAGTTTATCAGAAAAATGTATGTACATTTAAATATACAGTAAATTTAAAAAATTTTACAGAAGTTTTTAACGTAGATAAAGGTGGCCGCTTGTTTATTCTCAAACAAGCACACTTAGGCCAAAAAGGCCCAAAACGTAACTATAATTCAACAAATTTTTATTATCAAATATAATCATAATCATTTTTATCGTTTAAAACTTGAATTTGACCAGGGATTTTAAATTTTATTTAACATAAGAATTAAACTATAAAATTTTAAACGTTTCAAATTAGAAAAAAAAAAGTTTTAAATCACTGTATACAATCGTGTACTTTTTTTTTTATTTTTTTAAATAGAAATAAATGCATTTACAATAGAAAATGAAAAAAAAAAATATTGTAAAGTAATTTAAATGCATTTAGTAAACAATATAAAATGAATGATTTGAATATCAAATTTACTACAGTAATAAATGATTACATGCTACACATAATTTGAAATGTTAAATCATTCGCGTATATATGTACATATCAAATTAAAATTTATGTTAATGATTAGTTTTTATTATGCATCGCGTAATTCGCGTATATTGTTTTTGTGCCCATAAGAAGGTAAAATAATTCACAAATGGTCAGCAACATATGTAACATTTTAATATGGGAAATAGTTGGCCGTTACAGTTTTCATATTATGTGTTATTATGACCCTTATTTTTAGAAAAGTACAAACATTTTTAACAGTTTAATTTTATTTTTTTTTTTTAAATTGATAAAAATAATATTAAATTTCAATTATTTTGAAATATCTATTATACTCTGTTCATTAATTCTATGCAATTGACGCCTTATGGTAACTACATAAAATTGTACCATTGTACGTAATATGTTGTAATTCAAAAAATTCATCTCATGTGTATGTATGAAAACTTTAAAAATTTTAGCAATACTGATCGTGAAACACTTTAATTAGAAATTATATAATATGAAAAAAAGAGGTGTTATGTACTCTAAAAAGGCACAGAATTAGTGAACAGAGTGTAACTGCATACAAATAATGGGCAGAGTATATGAATTTGAAAATGAAAAAATTTTATATACTTAAAATATATCATATACAATTTTTTAATTAAAACATTTTCATGAAATTTTTTTTTTTTTTTTTGTATTACCAAGTATATTAAATTAAAAGCATTTTGTATATTTGTTATGAAATCGACGAAAGATAAATTATAATTAAAAAAATTTCTGTATAAGTATACAGTATATTCATGCTATAATTTAAATTTATTTATGTCTGTATGTCTACACCAGCATACATACCTATACATCAGTATCAGTATGTAATGTGCAATATGCATACAAAAAAAAAGTGTATATTATATTATTATGGTTTCTATAAATAATCATACATAAATGCTTACTAATTCTAGAAAATTGTATTAAAATGCAATTCATCTTATTTTTATAAAAAAAAAAAAAAAAAAAAACAAAAAAAATTTTTTTTTGTATATAAATACATATACACGTATAAAATGTATCCGTATTGTTATATATTGTTTTGATAATTTATATACAGAAGAAAAAACATAATAGTGTAATTAATAAAGTAGCAAAAACAAACACTATAAGTACAAGATTAACTATCATACAAAAATTTTTCCGATAGAGGAAAATCAACAAAAATACCCTACATACAACTACATATTGTGTATATATTGTATATGTGTGTATATATCCATATTAGAGAGATATGCATATGTATGTACATCTATACAAAGTAGGAGATTTTTTTGAAAAAGAAAACAAAGTAAGTAATGTTATATCTTTTTTAACTATTTTATGCCTATACTATACCTACACCATACAATTATACATACATATACTGCAGTAATGATTATGAAAACGTATTGTGGGTGTGCGAAACGTACAATGTACACATGATATAAAAATGCAATTTAATGAATAAAAATTTTCACGTATTCTAGCATATCTAAATATTATTGCTATTATAAAAAGAAAGCAAATAGGAAACAAGAGCAAGATGTATACATAAAAATGTACAATTAATACTAGAAAAGTGTACAAAATAAAAAAAAGGTATATACTCATACATATGTACCTAAAAGCATAAGTGCACACACATACATACATATACGCAATCATAAATAAAAATTTATGTCATAATTTTGCCCATTACCCCCCCATGCGCTAAAAACCGACTTTTAAGCACGTGCCAATTTTGTCTTGATTTTTTTTTTCTAATTTTTATGTTGTTATTCAATACAAAGTCAGGGACTTTTTTACTACATACACATGTACATATATATGTACATTTTTATGTGTACATATATTAAGATATATTTGTATACTTAAATGCAGTGTATGCATTATGCATGCATGTACATATACGTATACTCTATTCAAGAGTTCATTGCAATGAAGGTTAAATGAAGTAGGAACGGTGTTACTCCCAAAAATACAAAGATATTCATATGTATTTCTCTTATGTATTTTCATATATTTTTGAAATGTTTATTTGTTGTTGTTTTGTAAAAATTGGTAAAATTTGAACAGCATTTCTTTTCATTTGCTCGAAAATTTATTTTTTGTGTTTGGCCTATTTCAAATTTTCAAAAATAATATGATATTTGAAAAGTGAACACGTCTTACTGAATATTAAGGAGTTAAGGAAGAAGCAAATTATGCAAGTTTTTGAAAAAATAAGACAATATATGTATGTATGTATGTATATAGTATGTACACTATATATATTTTTCCTTCACACAACGACTTTTTGAACAGAGTATACGTGTACATATGTAATTATAAAAAGGAAAAAAATTAGAACCTCTATTTGATAATCCATACCATCATATACGATACTATCTGTCTACATACCTTTACTTTTGTGTACTATTTTCACTTTTCAGTATCTTTAAATTTAATTTGAAATTTTTATTTAATTTCTTCTTTTTCATATTTAATTTTTTTTCAGTTATTATTAAAAATTAAATAAAAGTACATAGGTACACGAAGTTCAATTTAATCGATAATTTTTTTTTTTGTACAAAAAATAAAAAATAAAAAATTTTCTAAAATATTCCCTTGAGAAATTACAATGGCAAAATTGTTCAGCCTCAACCTTATAAAACTTCAGGAAAAAGACCTTTTAAAAAAACTCTTCAATAATTTTTTAACCTTATAATTAGAAAAAAAGTATATACCTATATGACTAAATGTATGTATATTAAAGGCTATGCCTACATACTCAAATTTTACATGTGTATACATGTATGTACATCGCACATGTATGTACATATATACCTACTTCACTTTTAAATAATATAATTCAGAAACACCCTGTAATATCTTTTTATTGTTTTCTTTTTATCTTATATATACATTACACAAAGTTTATTAATTTTATGTATGTATGTGACTATAAGACTTTGAATATCTATTTTTAGACTTTGTGATCTTGAGAATTTTTTTTCTGTTTTTTATTGTCATTAAGTATACAAACATACATACATACATAAATGTATGTACATTGTTAAAAAAGAAAATGAAGTTATTATTTCACAAAAAAAAAAAAAAAAAATTATGGATGCATATATAATCATCAAATTACAAAATTTTCACTGTAAATTTAATTTTTATCGTTTTTTTCTCTTTTATTTATTTAAATCTTTTTTTTTTATTTCTTTGTTTTTATGAAAATTTTATAAAGTAATTAATTGAAAACAGAAGTTTAATATGCCAAGATGTATACGTTTTATGATCACATCAGACAGGGCATATAAAAAAAAAATGATACATGTAAATGCATATGTATGTAGATATGTTTGCATATTATATGAACACATAGATATGTGGTTTTCCTACAAGATATTGTGTGGGTTCATAATAATATTTATTAATTATGTACATATTATTGTTCTTTAAAATGTGATCATCGACGTGGTGATAAATTTATAATTATGAAAATGTTGATTGATTGAATTTTATTGTTAAATAATTTATGTGTTTGCATGTAAATTTTATGCCATCTATATAACACTTTTTTTTTTAATGTTAGTTATTTTACATATTTTTCATTTACATAATAGGTTTGGTTAAATTGGATAAATGCTTTGTTTATAACGAAAAAGACTACCTATACGTCACAGACAAGTCTAAGACATTTGAAAAAAATTTGCTGTACCGGACGTTTTCGTATCAAGCCTCAGTTATGAGCAGTCCATAAACTAGTGAAATTTTTTAACGAAAATATGTATGTTCTTCATCCCTATATTCTTTTTCGGATATGACCACTCTGATTTGTAATCAAAGCATATCAAAGTCTCTATTATCGGTATTATACAAAAAATAAAAATATCAGAATCAATTTAAAAAAATGCTTTCTTTTCATTTTTTTAAAAAAAAGGAGTAAAATAAAGAATTTAATCTAATCTCCGTATGTTTCTTGAATGCCCTGCTTTGGATTATTTACAATAATATAGCGGTTTTATCTAGTTTGTATCTTTTTGAATTTTAAACATATGCACATACATACATACACATTTCGAGAACAACAACCTTTTTAATATTTTTCTGTAGAGATTATAATTGAAAATAAAAATAGAAAAAACGATTTTCTTTTTCTCGAATGCTTTTTTTTTTTTTTTTTATTTATGTTTTCATTTTATGTACATACATTTCAGATTTTTAAGCTGTTATTGACATTATAAGTAAGTAAGAGTGTTTCTACACGTAATACTGAAATAAAATATTTTTTTTTTCGCATTTTAAATTATTGTCAAATAAAATAATGTATGTAAGTACATACGTATGTACTTTTATAATTTTTGTTCAGTTTTTTTTTTTTTATTGTCGTTATTTGAATTTTTCTGTGGATTTCTCTTTAAAAGATTATTTCTTAAAGACAATATATGTATCCATTATACATACATATGTATATGTATGTATGCAATATAAATATGATACATATTGTGTTTATAGTAATTTATGAAAATTATTGTTTTAACATGCTAAAGTAAAAAACGTAATAATGCAAAAAATTAATTTATGTATGCACATGCATTGTATTTTTATTAACGTATACATAACGTACTTATATGTATATATATGTATATATATAACTTTTCTACATTCATATATGATTAATTGGTAGTAAGCTATTTTTAGTAGATTTATCCACCTACCTTTGTCATATAGAATAATTAATTTTGAATATTTTATATGTTGGTGTTGGTAGACATAAACTATTTGTTATGTAACAAGCATGTAGGCCTGATGAAAAGATATACATACATATATACATATATATGTGTAATGTACAAATTCAAGTAAGACAAGAATGAATTAATTCCTTTATTATAGAGAAATTACCTGTACCAAAATATGTATGCATACATATGTACTAATGCATATTCAAATTCTTTTATTCCTTTTTTCATATTTCTTTAAGGACTATTTTTCACAGTTTTTTTTTTACTTGTTTGAGTTTTTGTTTTTTTTTTTTTTTGAAAAGCTTATTTAAACGGACAATTAATTACATTAATTAAAAATTAAAATACAAAAACTCCTTTTTTCGAATTAATCAAAAAAGATTAAAAATGTCTAAATATTGTAGTTCGTTAATGTTTTTAAATATGAATTCAAATATTTTTTAATGTATATGATAAGATATGGTAAGATGTCCATTTCTGTGGGTTCACATAGAATTGATCTTAAAGTGCATTCTAGTACTGAAATTTTTACTTAACCAAAATTTTTAAATGCTTAAATTTAAAAAAAAAAAAAAAAACAAAACAAAATACAGATAAATGTACATATACTCTGCATTTTTAACTATATAGTATATACGTTACCTAAGACTGTTATTTGTATTTTTACTTATTATACAGTACTAAATATATGTATCTATGTGTAATCAGTATTCATTGTTATGTAGCTTATTTTGTTTTTTTTTCTAAAAATCCCTAAAATAATTTTTAGTTAACTAGGTTTTTTTTTTTTTGTTGAGTAATATAACGTTAATTTATAATTAATGAGCACATTTAAAACAAATACTTTTTTACACCATATTTTATTCCTCTCGTTTTATATTAATCTTGGTTTAATAGTTTATTAGTAAAAAGAGAAAAGAATAAAATCTTTATGGGAAAATTTTTGCATTACATTTATTTACAAAAACATCAAAAGTAATAGAAGTTAAAAAAAAAAAAATTTAAACACTAAAAGGATGTAATTAAACAGAATAAAAAATAATAAAAAAAAAAACTGTATGTAATTCATACATAACATATACAGTATACATATCTGACGTAAATGAACCCCAACAGGCTAATAGCTATCATCAGCAACAGCTTTTCTTTTATTTTCTTTTCAATTTTTTTCTAAAGAAAAACGTGCATGAAAAGAATATAAGTAATATACTATATAGATTAAAAAAAAAAAAAAAAAAAAAGAATGCTTGTGTTTATGTAAGAGAAGTTCGTGTACATATTTTTGTAATAGCATAAATATATGCATGTATCTACGTATGCATATAATAATGTTGATAAGACATTTATTTATACACTGAATTTGTATGGTACCTAACCACCTGGGTACCTAAATGTATACTTTTCTAGTAAAAAACAAAAAAAAAAAAAAAAAACATAAAATTTGTAGCATAAAAATAAAAGCAATTTATCCTTAACATGTATACATAAATGGCGTTATTGTACATGAATACTTATATACATACATACATATATACATACATATGTGTGTACATATATTCATAAACATGTATAGTAGATTCTTCAAAATTTTTTGTTTTTGCTCAAACGTGGTTATATAGGGCTCCTTTTGATAAGAGACCAGAAAAAAAAAGCCCTGAAAGAATGAATGAATATATAAAATGTGTATAGAGTTAAAATAATAGAAAGGAATGTAAAGGAAAAAAGATTTTCTTTTTTTTTTTATTTATTTTATTTTATTTTTTTTATTTTTTATAAATTTATAAGCTATCATTGTCGACGACAAAAACGATATAATGTCGTTATCGTTATATCACGTTATATTGTGTATGTAAATGACATTTTGCATGGAATTTCAAGTGAATTATTTTTTTTTTAACATTTTATTTTTCTCATAAAAGAATAATAATGTACAAATATGTATGTATTTTTAAAAGTTACTTTCACTATGAATTGAAATTTTTATATCTAAAGCATTTAAGAAAATTGTTTAAAACGAAATAAAATTACTAAGCAATATTATTTTAGGATGATTATTTTATTTTAAATTAATTATAAAATTTGTTTTTTTTTTTTTTTTTTTTTTTTTTAGAAATTTTTTAGTAAGAGGACTATTAAAACCAAGATATTAAAATATGAATTGAAAAAAATGAAAATTTTATTTTACTAATTAATAGAAAATCATGATTATTGAAAGAAACAAAAATATTGTACAAACCGTTAAAAATTTATAACGGATATTTTTGTAAATATGCATGTATCATAAGCGCGATTTCTGTATTAAAAGAACATAGAATTTTAATCAATAAATTAAATTTATTTTTTAATTAAAAATGCTAGTATTTAAGCATTAGAATTAATTACTTATATGTTTGTGTACTTTCTTCCGTCCTGGTCAATAGAAAAAAAAACCATTATTTATCAAAAACATTGAAAATGACTGAAGCCCAACATAATAATACAAGCAGCTGATGTCTACGTAAATACGTGGGCATATATGGGATTTACCAGTAAATTTTACAATGAAATTCATACGTCATAATCTCATATTGATCTACGATATAATTTTTGTATATCAACTGACACCAACGCAAATCATATGTATATTTACATAACATAAAAACATACAAAAAAAACGCATCAATTTCTTAAAAGCTAAAGAATTCTTTTACATGTTTATATAGTTAACTGAAAATTTTTTACCTAATATATATGTAGGTACATACATACATATGTATGTATATAAACATATTTATATATATATATACAGATACATTTGATTTGTGAATGTATACGTTTTTATTCAACATAATTTTCGTAAGTATATCCCTTTTTTTGAAAATTTATATTCTCTCCGTATTCGAATTTTATTTCGAATATTCTCTCAAGGAAGAAAAGAAAATATATTTGACATTTATTTGCAATTTATTTAAATTTTCCTTTAGAAAAAAATTAAAATAGGCATATTAAAAAAATCTCATTTGATAATTTTTTCAAATTTACATGCAATCATCAACTAACTATCAATAACCATTTTGGCATTTATTAAACAATCCTTTTTAGTTTTCTTATAACACTTATGCATTTCAAAAAGTCCTACAGGTTTCTATGCACATTTTTTTTTTACTATGTTTTCTTTTGTATTCGAAACTTTTCCTAGTTCCTGGAATTTTGGAACATTCAACTCTTTTTTCTCTTGAAATTTGTTATACAAACTAATATAAGTATAACAATTTCATTAGAATTTGTTTTTCTTTGAAGTTTTCCTTTTAAAAGGGAAATACATATAACATTTTGTGAAAATAATTCAACCTACATTAACATGCATACTGCTTGTACATCCGTACATACATTATAGTGTGTACAAATATGTATGTGTGTATTATAAGAGAGTAAAAATTTATATTTGAAAATTTATTCGTATATAGACCGTGCGCTATGTAGTCAAGGGTGGATTAACCGGAGATCTATTGATTTTCCCTTTTGTATGTTACACAGATGTAGTTCTAATTTTTTTTTTTTTTATTAATTTTTCTTTGTGCTACTATTTTCGTTTCTCTTTGGATATGTCGTACTTTGCATACATGGTTTCTATATTTAATAAAAACCCTTATGAAAATAAAGGACGATTCACTTTTGTTTTTTGGTATGTATATGTGATCACTTTAATTACAAATTGCAGGTACAGATGTTTTTACATTAGAAAATAAACATGTTAGATATACATATGTATGTATGTATACCATTATCATGTTTTAAATTGAACAACGTTTACTTATTTTTTTTTATACATGTAGATTTTAAATTCTTTGTTGGTTTTAAATTATTTTTAGTTTTATTTTAATAGCCTTTTTTCCAATTTTCTGTTTTTGAAAATAATTTGGAATGTTGAATTTCCCATCAAATGTTAATGTTGAAAAAAAATACACATGCATGTATACGAATATACAGAAGAAAAAACAAAAATTAAAATAATATGAAAAGTAAAGAAAAAAATTTAAAATATTTTATGCAAAATAAATTGGTACCTAGTTAAAGTTTTTTTTTAAACATATTTAGCTTATGCATGTATTTATGCAATATTGTAATCGTATGGATGTGTATTATTAAACTAAACACATAACATGATGTATACACATGAAAAGTATATGCATTTATTATGCACATACAGTATAAATCACATAGAAATTGAAAATTCAAAAAAAATTTAACTAGAAAAAACACCAAGTCAATGTACATGCACATGTGTTCGTTGTAGAAAAATATGCATGTATGCATACATGGGAAAAAAAATGAAAATTAGTAAAAATGCAAAATATGTATACATATTCAAATTTGCATATCGAAAATTAACTAGAATAAATTTTCCCTTCAGTAAAATAAAATATATTTGAAAATGTATATGAGATTGGTCATACTTTTCATATTTTTACAGCAAAGTAAGTTAATAAATTATATTATTGTTTTAAGTTCATTAATTTGAATTAAATAAAATTAAAAATTTAAACATTTAATTAAAACGAAATTTTATTGAATAATTAGATTAAATTTTTTTAAATGAAATTAATAAAAAATTTATACGAATTTACATTAGTAATAAAGTAATATGGAAAAAATTATAAAAAGAAAATGAAAAAAATTCATATTAACTTACCGTCTAAGAAATTTCTTTGTATTGCAATATTTTTATGTTATTATTTTATTATAATCCTTCAGCATATAAATAATCCCAGAAAATGTAAGAATATAAATTTGTAAAATTTACTCGTATATATCTGTTTCCTTTGTGTTTGTGCGACGATTTCAAATTTTCTTGATTTTCTTCCTTTCCTTTTTATTTTTATTAAAGATTTATTTTTCACGTTTTTACGTAAAATTAATTTTTTTTTTTGTAATTTTTTACTTCACATTAAAATCAACTTAAAAAAAATATATAAATATAATTTTTTTTATTTTTTCTTAGTTTTAAAATTTTTAATAGGTATATATGTATAATTTTCTTTTATATATATATATTTTTTTTTTTAGTTAAACACTATATTGCACTATTGATACATATAACTTTACATATAGCAATAAATTGGTATTTTAAACAGATTGTGCGCTTCTAATTCTGTAATTTTATTTATTTATTTTTTATTTTATTTTTATTTATTTTTTCTAAATCTAGAAAATTTAAAATAATAAGTAAAAAATGAAAAACACATATCTATAAATGTATGTGCATAAATATAATAATAATTCTAAGAATTTAAGATTTCAGTTGTGGAATGTATAAAATTTAAAGACTTAAAGGTCATTAGAACTTTGAATGAATTGAATTAAAAAAGAAGGAAAAAAAATAGAAAAAAGAGTCTTTTTATTTCATGATTATTTTTTATTGAGATTATTTTGAAATATTTTCAGATTACAATTTTAAATTTTATATTTGAAATATTATTACGTTAATGATAATTAAAAATCAAATCAAATTTTTCAAGATAATTAGGCTTAAATTAAATTAAAATTATTCCTGTTGCTTCATAAAAACCATCATTTGATGTTGAATATCTTTGAGATAAATGTATTTCTTCCAATGATTGTATTCCAAATTCATAATCATTATAAATTTCTAAAATTTTACGTGCATCAAATGTTTGACGACTTTTTAATAATGGATTATTTGGATCATATTCTTCACGAAATAATGTATTAATTAATGTTACATGTAATTTAACTTTTTCTGTTGTATATTTTTTTTGCATTAAACCTTTTTGTATAAAACGATCAGCAATACCATCAGCAATTAATTGCATTGGTTCTGATTCAATTTTACCATATAATATATCAACAGCTGATGGATCATCATTCATATATTCTAGACCTTTAACTAAAAGATCAATATGACCATATTGTGATAAAATTGGTTCAATTATTGTTTCTTTACATTCTTGTAGAATTTCTGCTGCATTAATACGATCATTATTATCCATTAATGATAATGTTGCTATTGTTAAATGTAATTTATGCTGATTTTGAAATAATGATGAATCTAAGCCTGGTGATGTTTCACTATTATTTGAAAGAATTTCTTCTTTAAATTTTTTAAAATTTTCTTTTATTGTATTATTCGTTATTGGTACACATAAAAAGTGTGTAAATGGTTGTTTATTACGTGCTGCTAATACAATTAAATCAATTTTTCTTCTAGCTGCAGCAACATTTTTTCGGGTATCACCAATTATTATGACATCACCTTCAACACCAGGTTTTGGTATAGTAATTTGTGTTTTTGTTTCAGCTTCAATACGTCGTTTAGTCATACCTTTAGAGCCAATTATTTGTGCAAAAAATACTTGCGGTATATGATAAGATGTTTTATAACGGTTATTATCTGTTAATGTAATATCAAAATCATCTTCATCAGCTTCTTCTTCATCATATAAATCATCTTCAGTATATTGTATATTTTGATGTGATGCTCCTATTTTATTATTTATCAATTGATCATCATTTGTTGGATTAACACGATAACAGCGGCCACCAATCCAAATTACTTGTGGTGATAAGATATCCATTTGTCTTTTAACTTATTTTAAGTAGATTAATATTTATTATTTTTTTATGTTAATGTGATGGTTGAATTTATTTGATTTAACAATTTTTATTGATGATAATAGTTGATTCAATTATTGCTGAAAAATCAATATTTTAGAATAAAAAAATTTTTATATAAAGATTTTAAATACATTAAATTCAGTTTAAATTTTAAACATTTTTCATAAATACAAACATGTATGTCAGTACATAATAAAATAATACGTATTCAGATTAAAAATTTAATTTTTTAGAGCTTTACATATGACATATACCAAGTCTACTAAAGTTGATTTTTTAAAATAGAAATTTTAACTTTGCCTGTATTAAAAATAATTAAGTCAGGTTGTAAGAATAATACCACAGATTGTAAGGTTTAAACTGAAATTTGAGCAAGTAAGCTAACATAGATACTTTATGTAGATAAATAATATTCCAAATTGTGATAATTTGTTGTATTTGTCTTTCGTTGTTATAAAATTAAAAATCAACAAACTTCGACCCAAAATGAAAATCAAGTTTGAAGATTTATAGTCCTTATGTATGTATGAGCATACACAATTTCCGTTAAATTTGAAAAATATTAGATATAAAAATTTGTTCGTAAATACCTAGTTAAAAATACTTATAAATTTGTTTTTTAGAACGTGATCTTATTTAAATTTTGTTCTCCCTAAACAGATGAATATACACCGATGTATGTATCTACGTATATTTGTTTTAGTTTTTATCAAAATTAATATTATAGAATCAATAATTAGTAGTACATATAAAATAAAAAATAAATGTAAAAATACTTAAATCATAGAATAAATAAATAAGAGAAATCACTATCAAAAATCACAATTGTGTTAAAATTTTAAAACATATGCCTAAATTTAATGATATGTAAATTACATTAAAATTTTTTTTTTTCTCATTTTTTATATTCAAAAATAAAATTTTCAATAAATTAGTTCATTGGAATAATTACAAAAATTTGTAATTTAGCACCAAGAAAATAATTTATATTTAGGTAAGTACAAAACTGTACACTTATGTACAAAAAATATTAATTATATTAAATAAAAATAGAATTATGAAAATTTAAGTTATTATTAAATTTATTAAATCAAAAAATGAAAGAAAATTATATAAAATTAATTTTTATATTATTTATATAAATACGAGTACATATACATAATAGTAAGAAACATAATTTCGCATTTCAAATACATTGGTATTCAATGTAAAATTTATTGTAAAAAAAATTGTGTTAAATTTTTAAAGAAAAAATTTTGTATTTAATATTCTAAAAATTATAATTATTACATAAATATGTATTAATAATTAAAATCAAGACCTGCATAAATACATATTGCACGGGAATGGCATATGCATACTTTGTACGTATATATGGTATAATAGCTGAACATATTAACAGAAAATATTAAAATTATAAAAATTAATATGCAAATTGAAATAGAGAAATAATTTTTTTTTTTTAAATATTAATAAACATAGTCGTATCTCATACACTTGTAATTTTTATAATATACCTGTGCATATAAAAAATAAAATAATTAATGAACTAATTCTGTTCTGTGTATGTTTTATCTAATAAATTTCAATGTCAAAAATAAGTTTTATTTCAACTGTAGGTAATTTTTATTTCTATTATTATGTTGTATTTTAGGGTATATAGGAAAATTTTAATTTGCCAAGTGTGTAAACAAATCGAAATTTTTAGTATTAGAATTTATATTATCTACCTACAACTGTTTTTCTTTTATTATTACATGAAAACGTAATATTTTCTTTTTGTAGTAAGTTTAGTAAGAACATAAGGTAGAAAACCTCTTATCAATTACAAAACTATAAAACTTTTCGTATCATGTGCTTTTATTGTTTGTTTTGATGTCGCGAATTTTTTTTTTTGTTTTTTTTTTTTTTTTGTTTTTTATCACTGTTATTTTTTACATATTCAAATATAAACGATTATTGCATCATTTTTGAATAATTAATTTAATCAAAAAATTTGTGTACAAATGTATATAAAACATGGATATATCATAAAATATGTATATATGGAAACAGGGAGAAAAATTCCAAGTAAGAAAATAATAATTCATTTTCATTTCGTTTTTGGAAAAGATAAGAAGTAATTTAAAAAAAAAAAAATTAATATTATGTTAATGATATTTGGGTGATATAAAATTTTTATTGGTATGATAATAAAATGATAGGTATTATTAAATGATAGGTATTTAATGATGATAACAAAATAATTTAAAAAAAAGCAATCAGAAATTATTATTTTGTAAATAACCTCATTAATATATGAATAATTTGCATTACCTAATTTTAATTACAACATGCCATTTCGAATACCGACAAAATTATTATAGTCATAAATTTGTAAATATTTTTCCTCAAAAATTTAATCAAATTTTAAAGCAATATATATTTTTTTGTTTATTTATTCTATAGAATAAACGCTTTATTACGTTTATTTACCCCTATTTCTAATGATCATTTGAATAATAAAAAAAAAAAAAATTACAAAAATATGGAAAGTGATACACCTACTCAAAAAACTAAAAATGAATATAATAACATTAAGAAAAAAACAAAACAAAAAAAATAGTAATAATAATAATTGAGAAAACCAATTTTTTATTCTAAAAGTGATAATTAAAATGTTTTAAATTTCTATTATATGATGTGTTAATATCTCAAAATGTAGGAATAAAACAAAAATATCATAGAAAAAAATTTATATATATGTATATACATAGGTACATACTAAATTAATTCTATATAAAAATAGAAAAATTATATATAGAAAAAAAAAAAAAGTAAACATAAACATTAAAATTTTATATTTGATCTAATGTATACCTTATAGTATAATAAATTTCATATAAACAACACAATGATTATAGAAGAAATAATGTACAATATACATATAAAATGAGTAAAAGAGAGAAATTCTAATATTCAACAGAGTATAAAAATAGAATTTTTTTTATTATTTTTATTTTTTTTTTTTAAATTTAATTTAATAAATTAAATCAAATTAAATATGTAAACGTATCTAGAAGTGATTTAAAGTGAATACAAATTAGCAAAAAAAAATTCGTAATCCATTTAATTACTTTTGTTTTTCTTTTACTAACAAATTTAAAAATTTAAAAAAAAATTATTTTCAATTATTTGAATCACACATTTACATATTGGGAGTTTTATAAAGTGTATAGTTAATTTTTAGAAGATATATACGAACAATATACGTGTGTACTGAAACTATATCTATATTTTGCTGATTCATATAGACGTTAAATATCTGAAATGGTATATTAATGTTCGCGAATAAAATTTAATCTGTATTACATACAAATACAAGTTTTGATTAGATTTTGTTTATTTTTTGTTTTTTGTTTTTTTTTTTCTTTTTAATTTGTTACGGAACTGATAAAACAAAGATTATTTATACATAATTATAGTTAAGCAAAATTGGGTCAAAAATATTTTTTGTATATATAGGTATGTATTATCTAAATTATTTTATTTATAATATATAAAAAAAAATTTCGTTTTTCGTAAATAGTATGTACATAAAAATTTTTTCATTTTTTTAAATTATTTCGGCATTTTATAAACAACTGATATTTTTATTTATACTAATAATAATTCATAATTAATAAATAAATTTTGAATTATGCATGATATTTAACATTCACGTGTTATATATATAGAATATATTCAAATAAAATCTATAACATAAAGCTATGTGAACACTATTTGTAATTAAATTTTGAGTTTGGAAACTGCATATATACAAAATATTTAAAGAAAAATATATATAAATAAGAAATTTAAATAAAATGAAAACGACATACACATACCAATAGACATAATGTGATAAGTAAAATACTAAATATACAAACATTAAATGTACATATATAATTTAACAAAACTGATACACATATTATATGGTACATACAAACATGTTTATGTTGAATGTATACAATAATCCTTCTGCTATCTTTGCAATGATAAAAGAATTGAATAAATTAAATTACTTTTGTATATATGTATATATTTATATTCTAAAGATCTTTTCAGTGATTCATAAGTAAATAAATGAGATTTTTATTTTGAAGATATTTAAGATTTTCTAAATTTAAATATGGTCGCTATTTTATCAAAATGAAAGTAGGATTAAAAAATTTCAGTATTATCTATAATCTATTATATTATGATTTTTATTTAGTAAATGATGATAAATAATATTTATATACATATTAGAATATCAATAAAAATTTCTTTTATCAATTTTCTTTTTTTTTTTTTTTGCTGTTGTTGTTGCTGTTGTTGTCTATTTTTGTTTTTATGATAAAATGGACTGCATATTGCATATTGCAAATTAAAAGTAATCGATATTTTTGATAATGATTATATTTTTAGTTCTTTGTTTTATCAATTTGTAAATGGAGCAATAAACGAATACAATCATAAATGTATACACATTTATGAATTTGTATTTTGCATTATTATATCAAATGTGCAAACTGTTATACTTAAAATCTTAGAATTATTATTATTCTTTTTTTTTTCTATTTTTCGTTTTTTTTTTGTTTGTTGTTTTTTTAATTTTCTTTTAAATTATTATGAATATGTTATCTCGAAAGATGTATTTTTCAAAATTGTATAGTATAATTTCCTTTAACATAAATATAATTTTTAAGACATGTGAAAACGTTAAATAGTACACATGTTCTATAATACAATAACAAATTGTATATAGGTGTCACCATGTAAACTGTAAACATGTTCATTTTTATTTATAGCTCTATATATACATAGGTACATATGTATGTATTTTCATTAAATATATAGAAGCACATTAGATAAGATTATATATGTATGTACATACATATGTATATACATATTTTTTAAATTATTATTATTTCAAGGATAACACGATATTTTTATTTATTGATAAAATTTATTTATACTTTATTTTCTTTATTATTTTCATTTTCATTCTTTTTTTGATTAATTTGATAACAAAAACTTCCTCTAAAAAATTTGTTTAAAAACAAAACACAATATTTTTTTTCACTGATTTGTTTTTTTTTTTTTTTTTTTTTTTTTTTTTTTTTTGGTAGAAGTTAATTAATGTAACTCCTAACTTTTGCCAATTTTTACACTGTTTTAAATATTTTTAGACTGATATACTGAATATTTTTGCATTGGTATTCTAACATTTATGCATGTATACATATGTACATGTATGTAGATATACTTATTTGCACTTAAATGAACAGAAAATTTTCAAATATTTTTGTTTTTCTGAATTATGTATATTTAAAAAAATATCTAAGTAAAAACATTTTCCTTTTACCAAAAATCAATGAGCCTTTATTTTTAAATTGCAACAAAAAAGAATTTTTATTTTATTTTTTTTTATTTAAAAATTAATGTTGCATCAGTAACAATACCCACTTTTATTTTCAATTATTAATTATTACATGTTTAATTTGTAATTTGTATATCAATTGCAAAAAACAAAAATTGTATAACAGTTATCATATTTGACAAAAAACAAAATAAGTAAATAAATAAAAAAAAAGTAAAAAAATCCTACTCACAGAGCATACATGAAAATATGAAAATAAAGCATATGTATGTGTCAGTCATCAAAACTTTCATAATTTCACATATTTCATCGGTACATAGAAAAAATTTTAAAAAAATATTTTCTTTTTTTTTTTATTCACATCCGTTTCTATAATTTTTAATAAATAATTACGAATATATTTAAATTATGTATGTTAAATTTTCATGAATTGCAGTTTATTCTAATATAAGAGATATTTTAAGCACTCAAAAAATTATTTTAAATTTTCGGTTTAAAATTTTTTTTTAAGTGTGTTTTCTATTCACTTTAATTTAAAAATAAAAAAAAACTGCTACACTCATTCACATTATAATATTTTCAAATTAAAAAAACGTTTAAATAAACGTTTTTTATTTTTTTTTTTAAATTATTTAAATAAAAATTTTTTTACATAGAATTTTTCACTTAATTCACTTGCTTTATGGAATAATGAAAATTTGCATTGCAAAAAAACAAGAAAAGAAAAAACGAAGTGATAAAGAGGGATTTCCCATTTAGAAAAAAAAGTGTATACATATATTATAATGTACAGTATATAATTGATAGGAAAAATTTTTACTTTGAACATTTTCTCAGTTTTCCGAAAGAAATTTTTTTTTTCGAATGGTAAACTAATGAAATTAATAAAAGTAATTAAAATAAAAGAATGTATTGTACATAGGGTTGCATGTACATACTTACATACATTAATTATTATTATTTTTTAATATATAATAATGGAAGAGTGGTAGTAGCAAAACCGAAAGGATAGGAATGGATATTAATGTTTTCGAAGGATATTAATGTCAGTTAAAAGACAAAATACTAGAATTAATTGTAATAATGAAATTTGAATGAAAAATTACAACCTCATTTAAATATTTCAAATAGTTTTAAATAATTTTCAATTTGACAATCAAATGAAAAAAAAAAACAACAACAAATCAATTTTTAAGCATATACATATGTACGAGTATCTATAAAAATTTTCATCACTCTCACTAGAATTTTTTCCTTGTACATGCACTTTAAATTTTGTCTTTTAGTAAAGGAAAAGAGGAAAACCCTTCAATTTTATACATACATATGTACATACTTACGTATATGTACTCATATTTTTACCACTTATTAGGGAAAATTTTCTTTCAGAAAAAAATAATAAAATTTAGAAAATTACAAAGAATAAATTAAGTATACGAAAAAAGATTTTTAATTTTTTTTCTTTTTTTTGGATTTATAAATCTAATTACCACCACTATTTAAAAATGAAAAATTTTTACAGATTCAAAAAAAAAAGAGATCTAATGAAATTTTCATCCAAAAAAAAACAAGAAGAAAATAATGATAATAAAACAAATATTCGAAAATAAATTTTTTTTAGATAGTAATGCACTTAAAATAAATTTTTCATTTTCGTTTTTTAATTATTCAATTTCATTTTTTATTATTATTTTTTTTTCATCACATTTTTTTGGAAAATTCAATGAAACATTTTTTTTTCTTTATTATTTTATTTTTTAATTAGTATATTTTTCTTCTATAATTTTATTTAAAACAATTTTAAAAGAAATATGAAAATAAATATACCCAAATGAATTTTCCGCAAAAAAAAAAAAAAAACTAATAAGAATTTTTCTTTCAAATTTTCTTTTTCGAAAAAATTACACTTCTTACAAAAACAAAAAATAAAACTTTTTTTTCTCAAAAACTGATTTATATTTATAAAACTAAATTATTTATTTTTCAAATTTTCTTTTTATTTTTTAGAAATTATTTTTAATAAATTTTTTTTAAATTAATATTTTTATTTTGGTTTATTTATTTATTTAATTTTTTTTGAAGTTAAATTAATTTTTGTTTTTTTTGTTTTCCTTTTTTGTAAAATTAATTTATATAAATTTTTTTTTTTTTTTTAATTTGAAATTTTTATCGTCGCGATGTTACGTACAGATACAATTTACGAGAGAACTAAACATGGCCGCCGACGACAAATTCGAAGACAACATTAAAAAAAAAAATAAAATAAAATAAAGTATTATAATTTTTGTAAGTAGATAAGTGTATATATGTGAGTACGCATATGTGCATAAAGATAGTTATGTATGTTGATAAGTATTTTAGATGTATGTATGTGTTGAAATTGAGAGGTGGTAAATTTATATACGAAAATCACTAAAATATACATATATTAAAATAGTATAATACAAAAAAAAAAAGATATTTGAAAATTTTATAAACGATTTTTTAAAAAAAAAAAAAATTATATGATTTTGTACGTTTTTTTATTAATTTTTTATACAGGGTGAGTATATGATGTGTGAATTGATTTTTCAAATTTTACAATAATTCATTAGGTTTTAGTTTTTTTTTTTTTTTTTATTTATCTTAATATGCATAAAATACAGATTTTAGAACATTACATAAACATTTAAATTATAGGTACATTATGTGTGTACTATAGATTAGATACTTATCATATCATACCTATTATCTCATTTTATGTTCGTATGGGTGGTACATATGTTCACATACAAAAATGTATTATACTAAAAATTAGAAATAGAAAATAAAATAAATTTAAAAAAAAATAAAAAAACAGATGTAGATATTCAATGTTATATATGTATATACGAAAAATGACGGTCAACGATATGTAATAATATAATGATCATAGCATGATGAGAGTGGGTTATAAAATTACTATTATACTTTATACATAAATGATAATATGATATACTATTTAATTTCATACTATATATACTCACTCACAATACAAATAACAATAAATATGGGGTATATATATTTGTTTAACAAACACATACAATACATGAGATACAAATTTTGTTGTTGTTTATTTGCAAAATTATATTGTATCATATAATATTTAAATATAAGCTTATTTATAAAGTATATTTTCAATACTTTAGTAGTTGTGATATTCATATAATGATTATATACATATATTACAAACTTGTAGAAACAGTATTGAAAATTTGTTTGAGTTTCCATATAATTTTTTCAATTTGACCAAATACATACATATAAGCTTACTTGCATATATAGTTAAACATACACATATACGTAACGTATACGTATATGTACCATATCAGAAATATGTTTTCATTGAGAGAAAATTTCTATGTAAAAAAAAAAAAAAAAACAAAATAAATAAATAAAATAAAAATGATATAAGAGAGGCAAAATATTTTACATTTTACCTGTAAACTTAATTGTTATAAATTCATTGAATAAATAAAGCAATGGCGGGTTATTAGGGGAAAAGAAAATGCAATTTTCTCCTTAACTTGAAAGCTTTGAAAATTTTATAAATTTTATTATAATCGAATGTTGCAATATACCTACAAGCACATGTAAGAAATTTAGATCTTTTGAGTAAATATAAAGAAATAAAAATTAAAAAAAAAAAAAAATAATTTAAAATAAAATTTATTATTTTAATTAAATTATTGTGTACTTACACGTTTATTATATTGAATTTGATTTTTAATAATCAATCAAGAAATCTGAATTAAATTTCACCTGCATGTATGACTTAAGATGTTGAGTAAAATTGAATTGTAAAATTACTTTAAACTGAATGAGAAATTATACAATAGTACACGTGTAGATGTAAATATATTTGAAACATACTTACAGTCACATTTTTATACATACATGCATAAATTCAAAAAAGGGGAGATTTAAGAGGTTTACTTGAATATATTTAAATTTATTAAATATTGTCAATACAATACAAAAAAAAAATTAAAATTAAAATACTTACACAGTTTGATTTTTAAATAAAAAATTGATTATTTTAATAGATAACAAGAGGAACAAACATTTACTATATGCTTGACATATTCATTCGTATGTATATTTTTTATTATTATTTTTAGCCGAAATAAATTTTTGTTGACTTTTTTAAATACATACTATTTAAAAAAAACTGTTAAAACTGTTATACAAAATTATCATTTGAATGTACATTAGATTGTGCACATGTATAGCACATGCGTCTTAACTCTATTAATTTTAATTCTAATTTGTGGAGCATCGAGTAAGACAACAAGATTTATTTTTCTAAACTTGTTTTTCTGTTACCATATAAACAAATAAAATTTGAGAGAATACAAAATATGTTCAAGATTTTAATATCAAGGCAGAGTGAATGTAAATACAAATAAAATAAAATAAAAAAAAAAAATACAAATCACAATTTTTACTCTTATATATGTATAATTTTATCTGATGCATTTTTATATTTACATTCCATCAAAATTATAATAAGAAGTGAAAAATTGAAAAAATTTTTCGAACAAACATAGAAAGTTTACAGTGATAAAGTAGAATTTTCGGAATTTTAAAAATTACGTTAAAAGTTGAATAACAAAATTAAAAAATGCAAAATATTTTATTTGAAGATTATTTTTTATTTGAATGAATGAAATGTAATTATTAAAGAAAATTATACAAAATCTCTAAAAGCTAATTTCAAAATTATATGAACGTTTTTAATTTTAGTTAATGCAGAATATTTTTTTTTTTTATATAAATGTAATTTGTGATGATTTATTACCATTTAAGCAAAAAAAAAAAAAATTTTTTTTTTCGTTATTGCGAATTTAAACTTAAAATGAATTTACCAAAAATAAGTATGTATGTATTTATTTACATTTAAATTAAGAAGAAAAAATCAAATAATGACTGACATTAAATCATTCCCCGACTAATTATAGTTTCGATTTTGAAAAGACATTCATTTTATCACATCTTTGTACATCGGTTCACAAATTCTGAAGAAATATAAACAACTAATTAAAGAATAAAACAAAATAACGAGTGCAATGAAAGATTTATGCATTTTCTTTTTTATTCGATTTCTCTATTTCAGTTGTGTCTTTTGGCAACTGTTGCTGCTGCTGCTGTTGTTCTTTTGGTTTTGATTGACTTTCTTCACTAAATAAAATTTTAACAAGTTCTTTTTTATTTACTTTACCCATTGCATTCCTTGGTAAATCTTTAACAATTCTTAAAACTGCTGGCATTGAATAACTAGCAATTTTATCTGAACAAAAAACTTTTAATGTTTCTAAATCTAATTCTGCGTCACCACGTAATGAAACTACTGCTGCTATTTTTTGTCCCCATGTTACATCATCAATGCCAACAACTGCAACATCTTTTATATTTGGATGATTTAATATATGCGTTTCAATTTCTAATGCTGAAACTTTATAACCACCAGTTTTTATAATATCAACACTAGAACGTCCTTTAATTTTAAATAAACCATTTTCAAAACTGACAATATCTCCAGTTTTGAAATAGTCGTTATCGAATGAATTTTTTGTTTCTTCAGGTCTGTTATAATATTCTCGGAATACATTATTACCTTTAACTTGAAGTTCGCCGATAATTGGTTCATTATCTTTGTTTGTGCTATGATATACTGGTTGTTCTGTTTTTGACCAAAATCCTTTATCTTTTTCACCTTTACATTCAAATAGTGTTTTATTTTCCTTATTAACAATTCGAACTTCAACACCAGGTAATGGGAGACCAACACATCCCGGTTTACGTGATCTAACTTTATCTTCAATATATGGATTACTCAGAGCCATTCCAATTTCTGTCATTCCATATCTTTCTAACAATTTATGTCCAGATATTTCTAACCAACGATTAAATGTTGTAATCGGTAATGGAGCTGAACCGGATACCATTAAACGAATATTTTTCTTACAATGGCTTTCAATATATTCAACCATACGAGAATTCTTTGCAAAAATTTTGTCGTATTCATCAATCAAAAAATTATAGATTGTTGGAACACCCATAAAAAGATTTGCACGATCTTTTGCTGGTGTATTGATACCCAATAATGCACTCCATACATTATGACTATCGAAACGTTCATGCATTATAATTTTGCCGCCTACTGAAAGAGGGCACATAAGAGCGTTAACACAACCATGAACATGATGCAATGGAAGTACATGTAATAAAGTATCTTTATTGCTAAAATGCCAAGCATCTGTTAAACAATTTATTTGTGAATTCACATTTTTATGAGATAGTACAACACCTTTTGGACTGCCTGTTGTACCAGACGTATACAATATCATTGCATCTTTTTTTGTATAATAATCTGAATTTAATGCTCCTTCAATAACAAGTTGATCATTTAAAAATATAACATTTTGATATTTTGGATCTAACCATGAATTTTGTGTATCAAATTCTGGAATGAATGTGTGATCAACAACTATTAAAATACATTCTAAACTTTCTGAAATTGGTTTCATAACAGATTCATATTCTGGTGTTGTAAGAATAATATTACATTGTGAATCTTTTATGAAATATTTAAGTAATTCTTTTGGATGACGTGAACTTAATGGAACTGCAATTTGTCCAGAAAACCATACAGCCCATTGCATTAACGGATACATAACATCATTTGGGCATAAAAATGCAACACGATTATTTGAACCACTTCCTATTTTAGTGAGAATGAAAAAGACATACAAATTTTGTTTTATTTAAAAAGAAAAAATTGAAAAAACAAAAAATGTATTTTTTACTTACCACATAAATTTGAAATTTGATATGATAATTTCTTTGCTGCTATATATAAACGATTATATGAATATTCACCAATATTATCCTTTATTGCTATTTTATGACCATGTAATAAGGCTTTTTTAAATATTGGCACAATTTCACCAGATTTCTCTTCATCATTTATGATTTTTTGTACACGTGTTAGAGTTTCAGTTTCATCTTCAGTTGTAAATTTTTTTACCTTTAAAAATTATAACATACACCAAAATTGTACTTGATATTTTTTATTTAGGTACATTTTGAAAAAAAACAAATATAAAAAATAGAACGGAAACGGAAAAATTATTTTCATGATATAGAAAACGACGATGAATTACACACGAAAACTTAAAAAATAAAAAACATTATGTAAAATATAAAATTAAGTGTACCTACGTATGTATATATATATACTTGAAAAATCAATTGAATTTTGTGTTATTCAAATTAGCGGTGTAATGTTAAGGTTAAAGATACGTCACAATGAAAATTAAGTGTTAAAATTGTAGGTAAAAAGAATTTTGTGTAGGTGTAGGCAGTCGTTTTAAAATAAATTTCCTGTGGTTTATAATTAGAATTTGTCGATGTTTTATTGACATTCTTTCGAAAATACATAATAACAATTGCAAAAAAAAAACTGCACGTACATACATATTAACATACAATTACTATTTTATTTATTTACTAAAAATGTTTTGTTTACGATTCTATTCTTAATTATTTAATGAATAAAATAAATAAATAAAAATTATAAAAGTAAACAAAATTTTCAATTTACGTAGCTTTACATACCACGCCTATATGTACAAAAAAAAAAAAAAAAATCATTGCATGCATGTACATTAAAATAAAAATAGAAATCACATGTCTGTCTATACTATCTAATGAGGACTAAATAATAAATCAAAATCCTGTCGAATTCATTAATCATCAATCTAATTTTATGTGTAAATCAAAATTTACTTTTATATGAGATTTTTCAAACACCAAACAAATTTGGTATTACAAATAAACATCGCATTTTAGAGTTAATCAAAAATAAATATCAGAAGTGTTTATATATATACACAGATACGCATACATACCTTTGTATCTTGTGTTATGGTGCTTGTTGATGCATATCTTCTACTAGCAAATAATGTTGATGCTCTTCTGATTAAAAATAATTTCTTTGTTGATAATGTGCTTTCGTTGCGTTGATATAAATTTCTTATTGTTTTCTGTGCAAATGCAGCAGATGATGAAGATGATCCGCAAAATGTACAACAACGTAAAATTGATAATGATGACATTACACTAATTTTATTATCAAATATATATTTTCTCCCTTCTATTTAATTAAACGTAATTAATCTCTGAGAACCTGAATTAGATCGTAAAAGAAAAAACATAAATTCGTAATAAAATGAAAATTAATAACCATCAATATTTTTTGGCATTTTGTTTTTTTAATATGTGAAAAATCCTTTACCGGCCTTCTTTGAAATTACAAGACAATCATCTTTACTTTCATATTTTCATGCATTATAAAAAAAATTTTTATTAAAAATGACAAAAATGTGGTGTAAATACCTTTGCAATTCCTGAAAATTAAAAACGAGCAAATAATTTTTTTTTTCTTGATGAACTTTTATATAATTTGTTTTTTTTTTATAAAACTTTTTTTTTAATTAAATTTTATATTAATATTTGAAATTTCACAATATTATTATTATATTGGTGTTGTAGCTTTTCCTGCTATCCAGTTTTTCTTATTTTCCTTTTTCTCTTTACTTCATAACAGTATCGAAGAAAAATGTACAAATAAAATGAGAAATGTCAAATGTCATTTTACATTTTCTAAATGTGAGAAAAACCAGAGCAAAGCCAGAACTATTTGTATCAATCAATATCAAATCAAGTATATGTATGACACGGAATGACGTCAAGTGCAAATGCACTTTAAAATTAAACATATTTTTATTGAAGTTATGTTGGTGCACATGTACGCATATAAGGCAATACAGTGTGGAACTGTTCTATCGATAACTTAATTTTATTTACATGACGTCACTTCCGTAACGAAATTTCACGGATATATGAATACGTTACAAATTAGTATTTTCCAAGAAATTTTCTAACGGAATTATTTAAAAAAAAAAAAATTGATGAAAGAAAACAAATTGAATATATTTTCAAATATTGTATATTTTTTTAATTTACATGAAAAATGTTCTGTTTTTATTATTAAGATCACAAATATAAATTTAAACAATATTATTGAAACTGTTATTGTTTTCCATTTTACTTTTATTATTATTATTTTTTTTTTTTCAAATTATGAATAATCCTGGTATTCGTTTTTATTTTAGAATTTTTGTAATGTTTATTTGTTTTTATTTTCAAGAATTTTTGGGATAAAACCATGAATAAAATTGAAAACCAATTAAAAATAAATTTTATCATTTATTTATTTTATTTTTATTTTTTTAAATTTTATGTATAAGATAAATGTGGAGAAAAAAAAAAACTATATCTACATTAAATTAAAGGATTTATAATCCAAATTTGATTATATCGTATACAAAATAAAACCTATAAGGATGGGTATATAGAAAAATTTTTTAAATAAAATAAATTTAATGAACACATACAAAATTTCTATCTAAAACAATAAAAACTATGAAATAAAAACAAAAATATTTCACTTAAAATCATAATCATCGAAAGGAATTATTTTAAAAGTCAAAATATAGAAACGGTTATTATAAATACACGAGTAAGAATTAAAGGCATGAAATAATTCAGTTCGTATTTTAGGTTGTACAAAATGTTCGATTCATATTAAACGATTTTCGTCACTACTGTTTTTTTTTTTTTTTTTTAAATTTTATTATTTTCAAATTTAATCCGAATTTTCATATAAAAATGAGAAAAAAAATTCTTTTTTGTGTAAAACAGGAATTTTCAATGATATAAACACGAACATGTTTTATATAATGGAGTTGATTAAACATTCATTTATGTACGTTGTATCATTATAATTTATTGTTTACTATAGGATTGTTGCAAATTTAGATAACATGTATGTATGTATATTATTAAGTGTATTCAATTTAAATTTTGACTTTATATGGACGCATTATCATTATTATTATTATTTTTTTTTATTATACATTATTTTTATTTTTTTTTATATTTATTTTAATAATTCGTTTTTTTTTTAATTATCATATTACACAATAAAATTTTTTATTTATCATTGAATTATATCCGAAGTTTGAACATTCATTTTTCATGTTATTTTGTTATAATTAATTATATAGTTTTTATTTTTAATTTTTTTTTTATTTTTAATTTTATGTATATATATTATATGTATGTATATATGTGTGTATGTATAAATTACAGATCATAATATTTATAATTACATATTTTTCATTCATTTCGTTTGTTTAAATTTATTTATTTTATCCATATTATAATGGGAATTATAATAATATATTTAATATATTAAATTTTTTAATTATCATGTATGTATTTAATGCGTGAAAAACGTTTATTTTTTTTTTTCTTAGGTTTTTGTGTACGATTTAATTTTTAAATTTTGTTTTTTTATTTTTTAAATATTCAATGCATTTTTTTTTTGTAAATGTTTTTTTTTCTTTCTTATTTACCTTTTTCTTTTTTATTGTATATAATAATGTGTATATATAATATAATATAATATAATATGAATAACAACAATTGATTTTTTTTTTATATATAATATTATTATAAATACATATAATAATAGTAATAATATTATAATTACGTTAATAGTAATAATAATAATTTTTTCTTTAATTTTTGTTTCTTTCTTTTAATTTTTAATTTTCTTATTTTATTTTACGTTTCGTAATATTATATAATTTTCATTTAATTTTCTTTTTTTATTTCATTCGTTTTTCATTACACATTACACAGTAATTTAGTAACCGTCATTTAATTGTTTGTTTTTTTTTTTCTCCTTTTGATTATTATTTTTAAATCAGTCAACAATTGTTTGAATTGTAGTATTTTGTTTTAATTATTCATCTTTTCTTTCTAAAGTAATAAAATTTTTACTTAATTATAATCGTTTGTGAAACTATAATTGTCATATTTATTTAACGATTTTTTTTTCTCTATACGGATATTAAAAAAGACTTGTTCTTATTTTACTCGTGTGATCTCAAATAAACGGGATAAATCTTATATGTTTTATTTTTAAATTTTAGTTTTTTTGTTTTTTTTTCGTCGACTATTTAATCATAATTTTTTTTATAAAAGAAAAAGAGTTGTAATCATAATTTTGTAAAACAAATTACAAAGTAAGGATGAAGATATATTTTTTTTTTTTCTTTTTTGAAAAGTTTTACTACGTTATACTATTAATTTAGAAATAATATTATGTTTATGAAAATTAAAGTAAATTATTGTTATAGTATTTATATTACATATTTAATATTACATTATTATAATTGATCATGTATTACTCATATTTCTTTTTTTCGTTTAGCCTTTTTTTATACTTTGTTGTTTGTATACATATATTTATTTAATTTATTCGTTTTTCCTACATACATATTATTTTATCACTCACTATTTCAACTACTAAATTATCCTATCGTTTTTTCATCATACATAATAACATTTTCATATTTTATAATTAGTAATATTTTTTTTTATTAATAATTAGTAATTTAATAATAAAAAAAGAAAACATTTAAATTTTTTTTATTTATTTATAATATATGATTTTTTTTTTTCCATTTAATTTATTATTTTATCATCATATAATGTGTATATATATGTATATATATATATATATATATATTTATATATAATTTATTTTCTTGCCTACAATAGAATATTGTCATATAAACTTGATATTATTTTCCTGTTTGTAATTTATTTATTCATTAATTTATTTATTATTTTTTTATGCTTTTTTTTGTGTATTGTTATTCTTTCTTTTTTTTTTTTTTGTTTTTGTTTTGTTTTAGTTATAGTATAGGGTGTGTGAATTTTCTTTTTGTGTTTACCTTTTGCATATCTAACATCGAATAGCTGTTCTATGTATTTATGTATGTATATGTATTTTAAACATATTTTTATTTATTTTATTGTAATATTGTAATTGGTTCACTATTATTATCATATTTCATTTTTTATCATTATTGTTTTAGATATAAAAATGAATAAAAATTAAAAAAAGAAAAAAAAAATAAATAAATATTATTATTGTAAAAAATATTAATTATAGTATAAAATATTAAGTATAAAGTATAGTATAACTGAAAACAACTATTTTGTTCTTAAAGGGGCAGTGTTTTGTTTTTTTTTTATTAAAATTACTGTCATTTTTTTCTGATTTTCAAAATAAACAAAGAATCAAAAACTTAGTAAAAATAAGAGACTAAAAAAGAAGTATATAAAAATTTATATTAATTAAAAATGTTTAAATTATTAAAACAAAATTATTTTTAATTGGCTGTTTATTCATAAATCCAGAGACCTTAATGTATAAAATTATCAGTCAAAAAAATAATATAATCATGTGTTTATGAAGGTTTTAATTAGGGAAAGGCCTATGTAATTAATTTAATGTTTTAATATTTCAATACCATTTAAATGGATTTACCCAAGCTGATATATTTTTATGTAACTGTGAAAAAAAAGAAAAAATTATGATTATAAATGATTAAGATGAAAAACATGTAAAAACATACATACATATATGTATGTAATGAATCTTAATTTTTTTTTTTCAAAATTTACCTATGAAAATTTTAGGCGTGTATGGATAATTTTACAACAGACATTTATTGAAAAATTTCAAAAGATATTTTGTATAATTCAAAAATTTTCATTTAAAATTTAAAATATACATAATTGCAGATTTTTACAGCTTTTATTTCGTTTTTAATTTCTTTTGTTGATGTGACGATTATGTGTTATTTTAAATAATTCTTTTTTTTTTTGGAAAAAAAAGACAATTTGAAATTATTTTTATTTATTTTTGTAATAATAATATTTAATTAGTTAATTAATATAATAAAATTTTATTACATAGATATTATATAGTATAAAACTAATTAATAATGTATGTAAATACAATATATGTATTGTATTTATATGTATGTATAAGAAAAAACTTTGTTAACTTATAAAAAATAAAATAAAATAAAATTTTAAATTATTAAAAAAAATTATTAACATTTACAAAAATAAAAAATAATTATTGTTTATTTTTTTTACTAGTATTAATTTTAATGTTCTTTTTTTTTATTAGTAGAGAGTTACGTAAAAAGCAAAATCAATAAGACAATATATTATGTATAAATGAAATTTAAATTTAAATAAAATCTCTATTACATACATATATTTATTATACAATTTTCATTTATTTTATTATTTTTTTCAACGTACGTATATTTTTAAAAAATTTATTTATTTTGAATAAAATTTAAATAAAATTCTAATTAAATTTAAACTATTTATTTATTTTATACAATTTAAATTTTTTTAAATTAATCATTGCTCAGAATAAAACTATAATAAAAATCGATTTCAACTGAAAATTCATTTTAAAAAATGCAGTATGTGAGTTAAAACAATGAAATTCAAGAAAACTATACATATATACTTATGTATATATTTCTATTAACTAATAAAGTACTATTAATTGATATTTTTTTTATAATTTGGTATTTCTTTTACGATTCGTTTAGTAATTATAATTACGAGTATTAGATTAAAAAAAAAAAAAGAAAAAAAAAAATGCAAAATATTAAGAGAACCTTTTAATTAAATGGACGTAAATTAAAGTCGTTTTTTGTGTACCTTTTAAGGAGTGAAATAAAATTAATATTTAATAGAAAATGGATAGTTTTTATGTACTTCAAATATTTGAGTACATTTAAATTACATTTTTAATATAAATTTAACATATTTTACGCAGACGAAAAAAAAAAAAAATTAGGTATACATATTTGTTCGGTGGCGTTAACTTGACTTTATTTCAAACTGGTTTTAGTTTTTTTTTTTAGAGCTCTGCACATATCGAGTTTTTTGTTTTTTTTTTTTACTTCTGATTACGCATAATTAAAAATAGCTGCCAAAAATTCAATTACATATTTTAAAAATAAAATTTGTGATATATGTATTATTTGTCTTAGTTATTAGAGCATTCGCATGTTTTAATATTCTATTAAGTCATACACTTCATTATTTTTTGTTCAATTTATTTTGTTTTTTCTATTTGTCTATCTACAATACTAAATTATTGAAGAAAACAAAAACTTTTCATTCAATAATTTTTAAATTCCATAATCTTTTAGCTGTTTCACGAATTTCTTCTGATGATATTTGCATTTCTTGGCTCCATTCAATTAATGTATTTACTTCATCCTTTATAGATTTTTCGTTTTTTAAATTAAATAAAAAAAAATAAAAATAAAAGTAAATAAGAATTTGAAGAAAAAAAAAACTTGAATAAAGCGTAAAAATTATTTTTTGTTTTACTATATATCATTTTTGTATTTAACTATTAATATTGTTAGAACACTTTCATATAATCACACAAGAGAATTGTACAGAAAAACAAAACAAAATGTTATTGTTGTTATTTGGATAGATAGACACATTTATTATGTGCAATTTAGACACAATTGTGTTATTGTGTGAATATGAAAGTGCTAATAAATTTTACTATATATGTATATAAAAAAAAAAAAAAAAAACAATCTCTAAATAATAAATATAATAAAAATAAAAACAATTACAAATAAATAAATAAATTAATTAAAAAGAAGGACGAACACAATACTAATTCGTTGAAATAATATTTATTGTTTGTTTGTTTATTTTGTTGTTTTATTTTCCAAATGAAATATATTATTATTTTTTTTGTTTTTTGTTAAATTTTATTATATTTTTAAATTTTTTTATTTTTATTTTTTTTTTTTGTATTCCTAATTATTTTTTTTTGTGATGATATCTAATATAGCTTAATACAACAAAATTGTTTATTCTTTTATACAAACATATACAAATATGTATGCGTTTTTGTTTTTATATGTATGTATGTATGTTTGTTTTGAATATATAAGTTATTCTATATTAAATACATATATCTTAATTAAAATTTTAATTGTACTCAAGAAAACAAAAATAGTAATAATAATACAAATAATATGTGATAATAAAATAATATGTAATATATACGTGTAACAATTTATTTAATACATAATATATAGAAGAAGAAAAATTAGAAAATGAAATTAAAGATAAAAAAATTAATAAATAAAAGGGAGATAAATTTTTTATTTAATAAACATTTTTTATTTATTTTTAATAATTATAATTAAATATTATAATTTTATTTTATGTTGCATGTAATTATTCTCCCTTTTATTTATGAATTAAAATGACAGTATTTTATTATTAAACAAGGTACTTTTATAAACGACACAATTATGTATGTATTTATATGAAAATTTCGAATTTGACAACAACAGGGAGACAAAAAGAAAAAAGAATATAAAGGTAAAAAAAAAAAAACAAGAATTAAGAAAAAAAAATAAGAAAATAAATGGAACAAATACAAATAAACAAGATTTACAAAAATTCAATACAATAATTAATTATTACATATTATGTACATATATAGAAAAGAAAACATATAATTTATATATAGTATAATAATTTGTTTATTTCTTAATTACGAATCATAGCTAGAACTTAAGCGATCACCACTTGGCGACGGTGGACTTGAAACCGAACTAGAATTGTTGCTAGCGACACTATGTCTTGATCCAGATTGCATATCAACGACCTTAACATTTTTAAAAAAAATATATAAATAAATACAAAAAAAAGAAAAAGAAAAAGAAAATGAATTTTTAATAGAAATAAATGATGAAAGATATTTGTGATTTTTTGTAAGAAAATAAAAAATGAGTTTATAAAAAAGAAATTAGATTAAAACTACAATAAATAAAATTTAGCAAATTATTGATTTTGCATCAGCATAAATTGTAAGTGTTTAGCTCAAAATAATAAAAATAAAATAATTTGTTAGCAAATTTCTGCTAGTGAAAAAAAAAAAAAATTTTAACTGTTGATATTTGCGATACAAAAATCAAGGATGCTAGTTAGAAAAGAAAAATCTAGTAAATTTGAAACTTTGTTAAAGGTCAACTTTTTAACAGACCACAAGATATACATTGTGTACATACACTATTTTTAAAAATGCAGAGTGATAGTCAATTACGTGAATTCAGTTATGTACATTAATAAATTTAATATTCATTTTTGACCTTCGTTCGACACTTTCGAAAATAGTCAATTATGTATCTTTATAATATACTTTGATATTCTAATTACAATATTTTTTAGTACTCTTAACTCTTAATCAATATTTACTTTTGAAATTTTCAGTGCAATATAAAAATAAAATAATGATTGCTTTGAATGTATAATTGTGATTATAATACAAACCGTTTATAAGAACATCCGCTTACAAATATCCAATTGTATTGTTTATGTATTTACTTTATACTTATTGTATAATGTATAATGACTGCATTTTATTAGTCCATTCAATGTTCTTATATACGGTTTCTACAGTATGTACGTACTATAAGTTATCGTAATATGTTGCCAAGCATAAGTTTAATTTGTTTATATGCTAAATATTCTTCATTTATGAAAAAGCGAATTTAGTCTTATAATATAATAATAGATAAGAGTAAAATGCTAATATTTAATTCTTAAAATATAGAAAAATTTTGAAAAAAGCAGTAATTTCGTTTTTGTTTTTATTTACCAAAAAGAGAGACATCACAAAGTTTCAAATTTAAAGACAATACAAAAAATACAAGAAAAATAGAGAAAATAAAAAAAATATTTTGAATTAGAAAATAAATTCTATGTAAATAATAAATTTATTTTTCAAATTCTCAAACAAAAAACAACGGATTAGTATGAGTTAGTAGTACACACCTTTAACACATCATGTAATGATGACATACTTCCCAAAGGACTTGGCGATCTTGGTAATGATGGGGGTTGTTCCCTTGGTCTTGTTGGAGCAATACGTTTTGCACCTTAAAATTTTGAAACATAAAATATAAAAAATTATTAAAATTTAAAATCAAATTAAAATGATAAATTACCATTATAAGGTGGCAAAACTGGTCGTGGTGGTGCTCTTGGCGGTGGTGGTGCATGTCTCATTGCTGATACTGCTCTTTGTTGTTGTGTAGTTTGATCAGCTGTTTCAATAGTCGTTGGTAAATCTAATAAACGTTGATTTTTAATAATACCATCTCCTGGACCCATATGTGATATATGATTGAAATTTGTTGGTGCCGAAATCATTTTTGAACGTCTATCCGTGCTATGTAAATAATTGATTTAAAATTGTTTTAACATAAAAATTACCAAGCCTTAAAATACTTACGTTCGTACGGCACGATTTCCTTCTCTCATTGAAAATCTTCGTTTTGGTTTGACACGTCCATCACGATCGCAAAATTGAGTATTAAGAAGTTCTCCTATGAGTCAAATATTAAATAAATTAATTTTATATAAAACATTATGTTTTACTCAAAAGTGACTTACTTGTATGCATATTAGCCAAGTAAATAACAATTGGTGAATCATTGACAAACGTTAATGATAAATTTCCTTGGTTACTAAGCGGCCGAGAACGTTTCAAACCAATTGATTGTACCCATTCAGCTGTTTGTGTATTAAATACATCTAAATGAGTTTCAGAGAAGACTAGTAAATGACCATCGCAATATGCTGAAAGTAAGAAAATCGTAATGCAATAAATAAAAAATTTTCTAAATAAGAAAATATGATTTTTAATTTTTACTTATTGCTGTTGGTACGGCTGGGTACATAATTTCTCTATCTCTTGATTTTCGTCCCTGTAAATCAACATAAATGGCTAATGTTTGGAAAACTAATAGGTATTCTCCATAGCCAGTGTTGCCTTGTCCCTGAATTTCGATAACACGACAGGCATCAACACGGGAATAATCTAAGAAGGCGCATAATTGGTTTTCTGGATGGACTAGAGCTTTAGATAAAAAAATAAAAATAAGTTTTAATTTTGATTTGCCAAGTTAAAGATAAAAGTAAAAACAAAAATCATTAGAAAGTTGATTTAAAGTACTTACACATTGCTTGCGCTTCACCTTGTAGAAAATATGCAGTGAAACCGCTTTGATGACCAACTGCTAAACGCATATCAGTTAATACTTGTAAACTTTGTACAGGATATGCAACAGTAAATTCACACATTTTTTGATGACGAGTACGATTACTACGGTTTATTTCATATACAATAATTTGTGATTGATTATTTGGTCGCTTTAATGCAATCACAATACAATAAACTGTAGTTGGGTTACGTCGTATTATTCCTGTACAGGCAGTAATACAATTTTTTGATTCAGCTACTTTTATCCATTCACAATCAGTTGCTTCTAATGCACGTATTGGTAATAAACGTACATGACGTTGTTTCCCACATAATACGACTAGAATTTGTTCTTCAACTATATGCCATAATTGAATTATTTTTTTACTTTCACCAATACGAGCGATTTCTGAAAGAACAATTAGTATTTTGTAAAATTTTTCCTTTCACAGCAACATTAAAACAAAGTACTCACCACTTTGATCCAAGTCTAAACAGAATAGACCATCTTCAGTTCCTAATAATATACGATCTGGATCAATAATTAGACCACTTAATGCACTTCTTATCACTGTTAAAGAACTGCTATCTAGCACCTCACGTACACGAAATATCGCTGTATTTGGTAAATTATTACGTTTCAATATTCGATGTAATTCACTTAATGCAACAACCCATTTCGTTTTTTCAGATTCTGTGTCAGCTAACATTAGAGTATTTGATGATGGGCCACCATCAATTAATGATGTCTTTATCTACGTAATAAGAGTAAAACAAGAACGCAAAATATATCAACTACTTATGTACTAAAAAAATAAAGTTGATGTTTTACCCTAAATATACAAGGAACATCCTTTTTTGCTGCATGTATTACATCACTTTCGCGTACTCCGGTTACAGCAAATTCTGGATCTCTCATATCTAATACCTGTGATACATGTACACTAGGTAATGCACTTCTATCAGCTGTTATATCGTATAAGAATAACTTAAAATCACAGACGACAACAAATTGTCGTACCCAGCCTCGCTTAACTGCACCCATTTTTGGAACTTTAACATATCCTTCGTATGCGGTACCAATACCACGTGTTGGATCAATACCTAATGGTCGTTTAGTTTGATCTGACGGTACTGGACATGTTATAGGAACTTTTTGGCAGCACACTGTATGACAAGCGAATCCACATAATTCACAGACAACACCTTGTCTTGTTAGACCGACCATCAATGATGTACAATGATTGCATTTTGTTGGACTACTGAAGGTACGCACCAAAAATTGATGTACTTTCTGTTTTTGTTGCTGTTGTTGTTGTTGATGTAATACAGATGAATGCATACTATGCGCATCCATTGAATTATCACTAAGATTGCTCTTTGAGCTGGACAGACTATGTATACGGTTATCTTCAATATCACCTTCTTCACTTTCCATTGAATAGCCAGAATGTTGAAGTAACATTTGTTGCTGTTGTTGCTGTTGATGTGAATGATGTTGTTGCATTTGTTGATGATGTTGATTGAGTAATTGCTGTTGTTGTTGCTGCTGTTGATTATGAATGTTATTTGATGACGATGAAGCTGATGAAAGGTTCTGAGCATTCTTTAAAAAATGGACAAATTTTTTTGTAATGTATTTTTTTATAAAAATTGCTTAGATGGTATTTTATTTACCATATTTCCAGTTAATGTTGATACAGTGTGCGTCGTTGAACCAGTTCCACCACTGATACTTCCCGCATCTCCTCCTGCTCCACCTCCTCTTTCGCTTGTACGTCCACCACCAGTTTCTTTCAGGAAGTGATCTAGATATGACATCTGAGATGATGGCCTTTCTAGGACTGTTTTTTTGTTTTTTTTTTTTTTTTTTTTTTGGTTTTTTTTTTATTTCCAATAATCGGAAATAATATTTTTTGTTTTTGTTTTGATTTTTTATTTTGTTTTGTTTTTAATTTCACGAGTATTTTCATTTATTTATTCATATTTGTGTTCAGGGAAATCAAGAGTTTTTGTTTTTGTATTAAATAAATAATAAAATAAAATTCATTCCCATTATGAAAACGATATAAAGAATTGGAATAATTATTTTGTTTTTTTTTTTGTCCAACGTTGTGTAAAACGTAAGCAAATATTTGTGATTAAATTATCAGAACAATTGAAAAATTAAGACGCAATTACAGAAGCAAAAAAAAAAACACATAATAAAGAAATTGATTTCAATTTTAGCCAACGATAAAATAACGATGATTTTTATTAAATGACATTTAATAATAATCATACAAAGCATTAACGATTAAGAAATAACGAAACGAAAATAATTTAATTTTTTATTTTTAATTAATTGAATGAACAAACAAATGTTGTTGTTTTTTTAATGAATTTACCAAAAATTTTTTCCAAAAAGCAAATCGACAAAAAACATTAAAGATTATAAGAAAACGCAAAAACAAAACAAATATTAAATGTAATAGTTAGAATGTTGGTTTTTTAAATTTAAGTTTAATTTTTATATATATAATTTTTTTGTTTTTTAAATAATGAATATTATGTATGAGAATTTTATGTTTGTACAAGTGTATGTAAATATACATAATTTTAATTATATAATAAATATAATATAATTAGGAGATGAGCAGGCAGGTAGGTGGTTGGGAAGCAGAACAGCAACGAATGAACGATACGTTATCAACGTATATTATTATGTATGAAATTTTTATTAAAAAAATTTTTTTTTTTTTTTTTTAATAAACACAACATGAATGTAAAAGATAAAAAAAAATGAGAAAAAAAAAAGAAAAAAAAAATTGTGTTAGATTTATTTTAATAATATTTATGTTTTATTTTAATTTTTATTTAAAACTAAAAGTGAAAAAAATTTTTTTTTCATTTTTTAAGAAATAAAAAAGAAAAATAATTGATTTGCAATTAATTAAAAATTTTATTATTTTTCTTTCTTTTTCTTAAAACTAGTGAAAAACAAAATTAATAAAGTAATTTTGAAAAATTAAAAAAAAAATTAAATAAATTTAAAAAAATTTAAAATTTTAAAAATTTAATAAATTTATTTAGAAAAAAGAAATTAAAAATTCAATTCTTAATATCTTTTAAAATTTTCTTTGTATATTTACTGTAAATGTTAAAATATTTTTGATATATTTATTAATTTTTTGAATTTGTTAATAAAAAAAACTTTTAACATTTTACAGAATTATATACATAGAATTTCATATAATGAAAATAAAACATTTATTACATTTCCGAGTAGAAATTGTTTATAGCAAGGTTATTTTAAGTTGAGCTACTATGTATATTGCGCAAATTTCTACTTGCACTGATAATAAGTATTGATCTTTGAATATTAAAATATTACAATTTTATATACAAAAATTGTATATCTTTTGCGCATAAAAACGATTAGGTCAACTCAAAAAGAAACCACGCTATATGTACGTATGAAATGTTATTGTTTATTTATGTATGTATGTACAGTTATGCAATGTATTTTGCTTTCTTATTTTTTGAATATGATTTTCTCAATGTAAAACAAATGATATTTCAACTCAAAACAAATTAATTTCATTTAAAATTCATATTTTTAGTATGTATCAGGTTCTTTGTGTTTTTGTTTTATTTCTTTCAAAAAAAAAACAGATAAAAAAAAGAAAAAAAAATCAAAACAAACAAATAAACAAAACACAATTAAAAACGATAAATGTTCAAAAGTAGTAGAATTGAAACAAGTCAGAATAAATTTTAACATGAAAAATAAAAATAAAAATAATAGAAGTAATAAAATAAACAAATTACAAATAAAATAGCAGGCTATTTATAAATATGTACATATTATGCTTTACTATTGTAATTAAACGTTTAATCGATTAATTTACAAACTAAAACAAAACGATCCAAAATGAAAAGTTTTGTATACTCTTTTCTGTTTATACTACATTATATTTTGAAAAAACAAATTATATAAACAAAAAAAAAAAAAATACAATGAATATGAAACGAACCATTATTTATGGCTTTGTTTAGCCAAGTGTTGATGGACTTTCCAGAAATGGTGCGTGCTTTAAATTTTTTATTATTTTTTGAAAATTTTGATTTGATTTTGTTTTATTTTATTATTAATATGTATTATGTATAATAATTTATTATCGTTGTTATTTTTAAAATTTTTGATTTTTAATTTTTTTATTTTGTTAAAAACAAAATGTAATGTACAAAAAGAAAACTTAAAACATAATTACACATAAAACAAGGATTATTATTAAAAGCAAAAAAAAAAAAAAAAACAAATTACTATGTAATTATGGAATTTTATAATAAAATTTTATAAAAGAAAAGAAAATCGATTTTTCAAATCAATTAAATTCATTTTATTATTAACTATTAAGTTTTTATTAACTTGAAAAAAAAAAAAAAAAATGAAAGTTAATACTATGAAAACAAAATCATCATTACCACAAAATTTTCTATTAATAAAATTAGAAAATGAAAACTTTTTCAAGATGCACGCAAAAGAAAAAAACAAAATTTTATTTTCTTTTGAAAATTTGAATGCGTTCATACAGTATATTTTTTATTACTACTATGGAGATTTCTAATAAAAATCAATGCCAAGAATATTTTGTTTTTGATCTTAAATTAATAATAACAAACTTTAAATACATATATACAATCATATATTAATAAAATTATTAATTAATTTGAAAAAAAAAAGTTTAAAAAAATAATTGCAAAATCTTTTATTATTTTGGCTTTTTATTTAAAAAAATTAAAAATGAAAATTAAAAATGATATTAATTAGAAAATTAAAAAATGCAAAATATGATGAAATTAAAATAATTTAGAATTTTTTTCGTTTCTTTTTTTTACAAAATAATTAAAAACATTTTTGTTTTTTAACTTGAAAAAATTTGTTTATATTTTTTGAAAAATTGCATTATAATAACATAAAGAGATTATAATTATTTTTAACAATGAAAAAAAAAAAAATTTATTTTTATTTATATAATTGAAAAGAAAATATAACAAATACAAATATACATATATATATATATTTTTTTTAAACAAAAAAATTGCTATAGATATGTATACATTTAAATACATATTATTTTTCTAAGTAAAGAATAACAGGTAATTAACATAATAACAATAAAATAAAATAATTTAAAAAAAAAAAAAAACAATAAATGAAACAGAAGAGAAAAAATACAACTTGATTACAATAAAAATCAACAAAAAATTACAGATATTCATATTTACAAAATTATTACAAATTAATAGAAAACAAAAAATTATAATATATTTCGTTCATTTATATAACAGATTAATTGTTCGTTTTATTGTATAATTAATTCGTAAATAAATATATACTTTTTTTAAATTATCATTTGCATATACAGAATTTTATTCGATGACTATTATTTTGAGACATTTTTTACTTTTTACAATTAATTTGTCTTACATATTATGATGACATATTTTTACATGATTTTATGTATAAAATTTTGTTGTTGTATTTTTATTTGAATTAATTTTCATTTTTACAATATATTAACATAATTTTAAATATTTTATTGAATAATATAAAATTTATTAGTAAACTAAAACAAACTATATTAGACAAAAATTGAGAATACAAATAAAAAATATTTACAAATTTGATATTTCACTTTACTGCTCTTTAATTATTTTAAAAATTTTATCAAAATTTTTCTTTCATTTTTTGTCCAAT
The DNA here is from genome assembly GCA_963971155.1 of Anthrax anthrax. Lineage (NCBI taxonomy): Eukaryota > Metazoa > Arthropoda > Insecta > Diptera > Bombyliidae > Anthrax > Anthrax anthrax. Next base: position 4,832,696 of record OZ020118.1, on the reverse strand, counting down.
AAACGTTCGTTTTGTTCTATAGCAGATATTAAACAATCTTTTGTTTTGCTTATAAAATACATATAATGTACATATACGTAGTATGTATATCAATTTATTATCTGAAATTTCTTTTAGAACGTTTAGATTTTTTTCTTGGATAATTTTTACCACGATTTATTGGTACAATAATTTCATTACATGTTATTAATCTTGGGCATTCGCATACATGATATGAATTATATAAATTTATCATATTTATATGTTGTTTTTGTAATAATGTTGTTGTTTGTGTTGAACGTGAATAACGCGTATTACATGAATTTAATATATTTATTGATATATTATTGTTATTATTATTGTGATTAATTCTATTATAATTTCGATTTTTATTCATATTAAAATTTACTAAATCACTATTTCTAATATAATTTTTTAAATCTGAAAATACATAGAAAAAAAAAAAAGAAAAAAATGGGAAAAAAATAAACAAAAAATTATAAAAATTGGGTGTATATACGTATACGTAATTACATGGATAACAAATTTTTAAAAGCATATAAAATGCCCCACAACTTAGTGCTATCATTTTAGTTTATTTGCATTTTTTGTTTATCTTACTAACAAAAGCAATTTTTTAAAAAATTTTTTATTAATTTTATCTGCAATAAAAGCATGTATGGAATTACTTTTAGAAATTGTTACACGTTTTTCCAATTCATTTAAAATATTATTTTAAAAATATATTCGTATTTTAAATATAATTTGTAACACGTATTACTATAAATGTTAATGAAAACAATATTGTTGAAATTTTGATATTTTTTCTTTTTTTGGATCATTTATAAAGGGACACCTAATTAAGATATCCAATAATTTTTCTGATTTTGTACAGTTTTCAAAATAAATTTAGAAATTTAACAATATTTACATCCAGATTTTAAATAGAAATTTTTCAATATCATAAATTATTTTGTCAGTTAAATGAAAATAAATAAAAGTACCATTTTAATTACAAAATGTAAATTAAAAATTTTTTATGTACCAAATTTTTGGGACTCTAAATAAAACATAATTATTCGATTTTGTTATAAAAAAAAAATAATTTTTATGGTAACAATTTCATTTCGATTATTAATTTTTAAGCTTATTTTTTTTTTCTAATTTTTGAACATGAGTTATTTTTGCGAGAGATATTTCAAATATAAATTAATAAGTTTTTTGCGCTAAATAAAGCATTTAATACTTAAGCTGATTGTAGTTAATTTTGATAGCACTATTTTTCGTTTAATAGAATTTCTCTTATAATAAATTATTTTATTTTATTTATTTTTTTATTCTTTTTTATTTTTAATAATTTTTATTTTTTCTCATAATTATTATAATAATAAGACAGACGAGTACACACAACACATACAACAACAACTGTTATTAATTATTTCTAGTGTATGTATGTAAAATGATTTATGATTGATTAATACATGAAATTCCATTTCGTTTTTTACCGAGATAACTGTAAAATCAAATTTTATTTAATAAAAGGAAAATATTTTCCATGTAAGTTACACATTGGGTTCATAAACTTTGTTCTTTCCTAGGAACAAAACACAAAATATTAAAATACAATGTAAAAGAATTGAATTTAAACATATATGGATTAACACGACATTTATACATTTAAAAAAAATACATACATAATTTAGTCACTAGTTCGTTTTGAAAAAGAAGGGTAATTGGTAGATACAATAATATTCTTAAAATTTTAAGTAGATAATAAGTTGATAAAAAATTTAATTTAGAAATTCAATGCATAAATAATGCACAATAATTATTGAATTTTTTAAATAAGACAACATTTTGAATTTAAAATTATTCTCTGTCAAATTACAAGTTATATAATATGTATGTTCCTCAAGTTTTTGAACCACAAGTCTTTTGAATAGCTTTCTTCTAAATTCTTTAAATACAAGAATATATTTTAAAATATGTTCTTATTTTTATTTCGTAATGATTTTACACTTTATTGATTTTCGTAGTGATTATGTGAATATGCAATGGTAAAAGTTATGAATGATTAAAATGAAAAAAATATGTATGTACATATGTGTTAAGGATAATATGATCGTACAAAATATAATAATAGACCCCAAACACATGATGTGACACCCACCCATACTGGTAGATTTCTCTGTAATTTATGTTGTTGTGAAGTTGTATTACGTCTTTCATGTGGATCTGATGTTGTTGTTGTTGTTACATCTTCACTGTATTGACGATGAATTGTTGTCGTTGTTCTCATTGATGACGATGATGATGTTGTTGCAGTGGTGCCAGTACTAAATCTTCGAGTTGTATTTTTTGTATAAGCAGATGATGATGATGAAATGCAATTAATGTCACTACAATCTGTTTCGAAATTATTATTATCCAGTAAATCATCTAATGTATTCTGTTGTTTTAATTGATGACGTGATCCTTTTCGATGTTTTTGTTGTAATTTCACATATTCTTCAGCACTATAAAAGCAACTATCATCATTGTCACTTTGACTTGTTGCTGTACTACAACCACTTAAAAATAAATTTTTACTTATATCATCATCATCTTCATCATCATCATCATTAATATAATCATCATCAATATCTTTACAAATTTTATTTTTACTATTGATATTATCATTTTCATCATTATCATTATTAATTCCCAACTGTTTCATATATTTTTCCATAATTTCTTTTTCAAAATCAGTTAATTCATTATTACTATCATTTGTTTCATTATTTTCATTATGAATTTCTATATCATTATCTAAAATTTTACGTATAAAATTTTCTTCATCAAATGCATTTTCTTTATGATTATTATTATTATTATTATTTGAATTATTAGATAAATTTTTTATATTTATCTTATCTGTATTTGTGCCAATTAAATAATTTTTATTTAATTCATCATTATCTGTTTCAGTATCATCAGTATCTGTTACTGAATCATTTATTAAATATTTATTACAAATATCTTCAATAAATTTCTCATCAGAACTTTTACGTTTTAATATGAATTCTTTACGTTTGTTACTTAAATTTCTACGATTATTCTTATTATCATTATTATTGTGACTTAATGTTGTTGTTGTTGATTTAATTATTGTTTTATCATTAATTAATAAATTTTCTTCATTTAAATAACAATTTGTATTGTTTTTATTATTATTAATATTATTATTATTATTATTATTATTATTTAAATTATTAATTTTTATTAAATTAAAACTATCAATATTACTATTACTATTATCATTATTATTGTTTTTATTATGACTAGATGATGTTTCGATATCCTTTCTTAACATTGATGGCAATAATGAAGAAGAATCATTCATTGTTGTTTCTTCCATTACTATTAGGTTGTACATATTTTTATTATTTTTTATTTTTGATTCGACATTTTTTTGCAAATTTGAAATTTTTTTTAAAAATTTTTATTACGTAGATAATGTATACATAAAAATTATAGAAGAAAATGAAAATAACAGAAAAAAGAAAAAAAAAAAATTTTTTTTTTGAAATAATATCGCAATAAATGAAATAAAAAATAGTAAAAGTAAATAAATATTTTTTTCTTATTTTTAAAATAAGAGAGAAATTTAACAAACAAAATTAAAAAAAAAAAAAATGGGAAAGTACAAAGAAAAAACAAACGAAAAAGGAAGAAATCACAATATAAGAAACGATAAATAAATAAATTTAAATATTATACTGATCTTACATATCTAAAAAATAAAATTGTAATTTTTATTTAAGTTCATTGAAATTATGAATATTAATTGAGATATCATAAGGTTTGTTCACGACAACCAATTTAATTTGTAAATAAGACATGTTTTTTTTTTTAATGTAAATTTTTTTCATAATTTTCCCTACCAAAAAAACAATAACAAAATTTGGTTTGTAACTAAAAATAGAATTATATAAAAAAAAATAAATAAATAAAAGTGAAAAAAATAATAAAAAATGAAAACATAACATAGAAATAAAACGATAAAAAATATAAATAAAATTATAATCTAATAATACGTAGCATAATTTAAAGCAGAAATTAAATTAATTAAAAAGAAATAAAATTAAATGATTTTTATTCTCATTACTTTTTTTTTTTTAAATTATTACTTTCGACAAAAAGATGTTTATGTTTCTTTTTATTTTTAATTTGTTTTGAGTTGAGAATGATATAAAAAATTGTATTAATATTGGAGACACAGAGAAATAATACGAGTTAGATGAACATTAATTTGATTTTATATTATAATTTTAATTCTAATAAAATTAGATAAATGTAACATTAATTTTCTATATGAAATTCAATTAAATCAATTATATTTTTCATCAATATTTTAATAAGAATTTTATCATAGAAATTAATGAAAAACAAAATTAATTAAGAAATAAATTTTATATTTTGGCTTTTTAATGATTTTTTTTTTTGTTTTTAAATTAATGAGCGCACAATTAAATGCAAATTTCTACCAATTTTTCAAATGTATTAAAAATTTTTGATTTTGTGCATTAGTTCTAGCATTGTTACTTCTTATTTATCTAGCTATAATTCAAAAAAAAGCTCAATACTAATTATACATTTAATAACAAATATGCAATGCACATTCAAATATGATTACATAAAAAAATATATACATATACATGTAATAAATTATACAATAATGAAAAATAAATTATTAAGTTATTCATTGTTCGTTATTTAGTTGTATTAAATTAGAACACAATATTTTTTTAAGTACGTGATTTATTTTTAATTAACAGTATTAGTTTGACAAATAAATGTATTTTTCATTTTATTTTAACGTTGATTGTTTTACATTATCCAATAAAATGAATTCATTTTTGGGATTCTTCCATGTTTTTACTTTAATTTGTACAACATTATGATTCTGCAAAACTGAATTTATTGTAATTCTCTTCAAGTGTATCCAAGAAATATTTGTATTCATTAACTATTCGAAATATTAAATATTAACTATTTTAAATTTTGATCAATTTCTTTTTAAATTGTTAACATAAATTTTTACCGCATTATTAAATTTTTGAACATTTGATTTTTTATTATGAACTTTTATTCCGAAAAGCCTTGACTAAAAATCACTTATATACATTGAATAAAAATATTATATATGTACATATGAGTCGATCAGGTACGAACAAATATAAAGAAAAAAATGCTTAAAGTTTGTTTTTCTTTTCTTTATTTTATTTCAAACAAACTATTCTACAAATTCGATTAAAAATTCGTTATGTTATTTAATTCGAGTTCTTATGTTTATATAAAATATTTTTACATTTTCACTAATTATCTTCATTTTAATTAAATTTAAAAATTTCAATTTATTATTTTTCAAAAAAGTTTTTAAACATTTTATTGTGCGCTCAATTAAATTAATATCTTTTTTTTAGTATAATACAATTAATTTTGTTTTTTTTTTTTATAAATATTTTCTTAAAAACTAAAAAAGAAAACATATTTTATATTGAAAAAATATAAAAAAGGAAAAGAAAATATTTTGAAAAAAGGAAAATTCAAAAAATAAATAGAAGACAAATCACAAGGACAAAACAAAATGAAGAAAAATTAAAAAAAAAAAAAAAAGAAGAAAATGATGTTCATATAAAAATAAGAAGCGAAACAAAAATAATATTTATGAAATTTATCATTAAATAAATTATCTCTTCTACTTTTTATAAAAATGATTATCTTTGATACTATAAAAACTAAAATAACATAATTGATTTTTTGTTTGTATCAAAAATAAAATAAAACAAAAATTATATTCTATTAATTTTTAACATACATATTTGAATTTTTTAAATTCTCAAAATTTTTATAAACATATTGTATTGTGTAACAACAAAAATCAATTTTGCCATTAGGACTCAATAAGCAATGAAAAAAAAAAAAATAAAAGTAATCGAAAAAAATAGAATTAATTTAAAATTTTTCTCTACGCATTCAATAATAAAAGTACATTAGATATAGTAAAGGAAAAAATGTGTGGAATAAACATTGTTGTAAAGGATAAAACATTTCTTTTTTTTTATAACGTACAGTGATAATATATTAATATCAAATATTCAAGGAAAAAGAATTTGTAGATATTGTATGGAAAAAGGATTTAAACAGAAACACATTACACATTAAAATGGGTATACACATATTAAACATTGACAAAAAATATATATGTATATATAATCGATATAATAATAGATATAAAAATCCATCACCAAACATCGAATATATCGAACAGATAATATAAAATTTCAAATAATAATAATTGTAAAGATTTCAAATAAATTATTGAAATTTGATTATTATGGTTCTTATTACAATTAATTTTCGATGGTTTATTATTATTACTAATATTTTTATTAATATTATTATAATGTGAACAATTAAATTTTTTGAACTTACATCCTTCGCTCGATTCTAAACGTTGCTGTAAATCACGTATTTGACTATCTTTACGTTTTAATTCATGACCAAATGAGTCGCATCGTTGCCTTGCTTCACGAAGGTCCCTAATTTAAAATAAATGCAAATAATGAAACAAAAATTAAAAAGAATAAAATAAAAAAAGTGAATGAAATCATGTAGTAATTTAGAAACTTACTTTTGTGCTGCGACCAAATCAGCTCTAGTACGACTCAATTCTTCTGATATTGCTGCCTTTGCTTGAATTTCACTCTGTAGCGAACTTTGAAGATTCAACAACTCCATCTTATCGAGCTTTTGTGATCTTCTATTTCGCCAATTTTTGTCAGAGGTACTTTGATGCAAAGAGCCTTAAAAGAATTTCAATATTAAAAATTTTATATAAAAATTTTTTAGATTTTATTATTCTTACCAGCATGTTTAAGATATTCAAGCTCTTCAGTCATTTTACTAGCAAGAGCTTGCAAATAACTTCTGGCATCTTTTTCATCAGATACCCATTGTATAATTTCAGTCATTTGTCGCTCCCATTGACTGATCGCCTGTCTTTTACTTCTATTTGTAAAAAGAGCAAAAAATGAAAACAATTAAAAATGTCGTTTTCAATATATGTATATTTTTTTAAAAACAAACTTCTACCTTAATTCTTCATAATCATTTTCAACTTGCATTTGTTGTGCTTGCATTCGCCTATTATTATCTGTTAAAACTTCAATTTCAGTTAATAATTTTCTCTTTTCATCTAACCACAAATTCTTTTCTCTTTCATAACGTTTTCTTAATTCAGATATTGTCTCTTCAGAATCAGTTAACGATTCCAAACGACTTGTATCGAATTTTTCACGTGTCTGTTGTAATTCACGATACAATATATCACGATGTTTTTCAGCCTCATTTAATTGTTCACGTAATGATGCTACTTCCATATTAAATCTTGATTGTTGTTGATTTAGTTTTTCACTATATTGAATTTCTAAACGATCAATTTCTAAACGTGATGTTTCTGATGATGATAAACCTAATGATGATGATGAACCCAAATCAGATGTACTTCTTGTGCGTACTTCAGCTTGTAATTGACGACAATATTCCTCAGAACGTTCACGTAATTTACGTTCTTTTGTTGCTTCAGCAATACAATCTTCAACACGTGATTCTAATTCACGACGATTCTTGTCAGCTTTACGAATATCATTACGTAAATTATCAATTTTTTGCATTGCTGTCTCAAGTTCTTCTTCTTTATCACGTACCTATTGAAAAATAAAAAATTCAAAATTTGTTTTATAAGTCCTGCAATTTTCTTTTTTGGAAAAAAAAGTGCAATTTTTGTAGGGGGTATTGAGGATGATGATTCCAGTCATTATTATAAGCTTGGAACACCGAAGGTAAAACCCTCTCTTAATTTATTCTACCTCACCGAAGCAATAGTGCCTCTCTTATTAATAGAAGTAGAGTACTGCCAAAGAGTGAGGATCATTTAAAACTACCGAAAAAACGGAAAAATTGCTATATGAAAACAAACACAACAACAAAATCTGCTGCCGCTGGGGTTCGAACCTCCGACTTAACGCACATGATATAGGCGACTTACTACCTACGCTACGTTTGATACTTTAATCTTTGTAATATCTTTTTACTTTTCAATTACTTTTAACATTTAAAAATTATATATAAAAATTTATAAATATTACCTGCCGTGATAATTTCTGTTTCTGACTTCTTAATTCTGATAATTTATCAGTCACTTCGGAATACTCGGCCATCGCTAATTTTCTTTGACTAAGGGCATCCTTTAATTCGATGTCTTGCAATTTCAGTCTTTCTAAAACATCAACTTTTTCTTTGACTATATCCTCTTTTTCTTGTTTTAATGCACGAATTTGTTTTTCAAGTTCCTTAATTTTTACTTCTAATTGACCATCAATTGAATCTAGTCCATCATTTCGATTATTTAAATTGTTCGCTGTTTTATTTGAATTTTGTTGTTGTTGCTGTTGTTGTTGTTGTTCTTGACGTTGCTCGAAATTTTTTATTTGATTTTCTAATTCACAATTACGTTTTGTTAGTATATTTATTTCATCTTGTAAACGTCTAGTACTATCTGGACTTAAGCGTTTCTCTTCTATACCACCAACGACATTACCACTACTGTTTATTGTTTGATTTGTTGTTGTTGTTGATGATATATTATTTGTTTTAACATCTTCAACTTCACTCATAATATCTAAAGTTCGCGTTATTTTACCAACATCTGATAAACAACTATTTTGTGTAAATGTAAAACCAATAAATGGTAAATGTAAGCCAGAGAATGCTGGATTTGCAGTTGGTGGTACAGCATCTGATAATCTAACATCATTATCGTCAACATCAAAATTTGATGTATCTGTTGGTGATGATACCTCTGGTATATAAGGAGCTGGGCCAGTACGTATCGTATCCCAATCGATACCTTCAAACCATGGATGAGACTAAGGAAAGAAATTATTTTATTTAATATAAATATTTAAAAAGTATTTTTTCTTTATTATTTTGTTTGCATTGAAATAAAATAATATTTGATAATTTATATACATATTTTTTACCTTAAAATCTTCAATACCATTTTGTCCTAGACGATATTCAGGTGAACATATTAAACGTCTCATTAAATCTTTCGCATTTTCAGTTACTTGATAGTCACCACCATCATCTGGTGGGAAATCAAAACAATTTTTATGGTTCATTATTTTTCCATATGTTTCAACTAAACTTTCTGCATAAAATGGTGTTTCACCGTATAACATCTCGTACATGCAAACACCTAACGACCACCAATCACATTCTGATCCATATCTACCTTGCCCATCTTCCATAGCTCTTAATATTTCTGGTGATATATAATCTGGTGTACCAACTGCTACATTCGATTGTACTGTACCACCAGAACCTAATTTTAAACATGAACCAAAATCAGCTAAACGTATATGACCACTAGCATCCAGGACTAGATTATCTGGTTTTACATCACGATGTACATATTTTAATTCATGTATACTATTTATGGCCAATATCATTTCGGCTATATAAAATTTCGCCATATCCTCTGGTAATCTATCTTCAAATTTACTAAGTAATGTTAATAAATCACCGCCACAATAATAATCCATTACCAAATACTATACAGGAACAAAAAAAATTGTTTTTTTTTTTTAAGTCAAATTAAATATCCAGAAGGTAAAAATAAACAAAAATTAAAATAAATACAAAGTATGTATAAACGAATTAAGTATTATTCAATTTGTATACATATTTACCAAATTTGTATCATCCTGGAAAGCATAATGTAAATTTGTTATCCATCGACGATCACCAAATACTAATACATCACGTTCCTCACGAAAACATGCTGTTTCAGCACGTTTTAACATTTCCCATTTATTTAATATTTTCATTGCGAATATTTGATTTGTTGTTACCATACGTACAACGCATACCTCACCAAATGCTCCACGTCCGATAACTTTGAGTACTTCGAAATCATCACGTGATAGACGAAGTTGTTTTATTAATTGTATAACAGGTTTAACTACACAAAATTTTCAAAATTAAATTAAACAATTAAATAAATATAATCATATTGTACAATAAAATTCATTAATGAAAATAATTTTTACCTAATTCTATGAAATCTGAAACAGTCTTTTCACGTCGTAACGATGAGTTACAACATTCATCATACAGCACCAATAATGCATCCAATAATGCTTCAATTGATATCGATTTACCGGGATTTGGTGATATTGTTGTTGTTGTACCATCTGCATCACCGGAACAACCAAGAAATACACTTGAAACACCATTATCTAAGATAAGGGATTCAAGCTGTCGTAAACGTTTTAAACCAGACACTGAAACTAAACAATAATAAAAAACAGTCCAAATAAAATAAACAAAATATATAAATTTCAATATGCAATCAAATATTGTATGTTATGAATTTATATGCGTTCATTAAAAAATCATTAATTTTAAATTTCATTCAATATAAAATCTGTTCTTTGTTATTATCAATGAAAAACGATTTTAAATATTTTAAATGAAAATCATTTATTGATTATACACACAATATGTATGTACATATAATGTACAAAAAAATTGTTTCAAATAAATTTCATTTAAATTCCATTACTGTGTATAAAACTAAAATGCTATCGTTATTATCATCATCATCGTCATTGTGCACAAAATGTACACAAAATCTGTTAATGTTGAACAACATTAATCAAGTTAATATTTATCCTACTGTTGACGATGATGGTTATCCTGAACAAGAAAAATTTTCAATTTAGTTGCAATTGAAAATACTGAAATTAGGTCATATTATTAAATTGCATGCACAATGTAATGTATAGTAAAGTCAGTATTTACTAATATTTCTGATATATTTGAAAATTACCAAAAGAATATTTTTTCTATATACCTGCATGCACACATACACATAGATATATATTTTTAATTTCTATTTTCTTCGTTCTCTTTTTCTACACAAAAACAAAGTTCCAGAGTGTACATTTGTAGGTATATTTCTATTGATGCACACCATGAAGTGTTTTTTTTAAAAATATTTTCTTCAAATATCGTTCTTAATCGCATTTTCTATATAAACTGCTATGTAACTGTGTATACATACATATACATATACAATGTTATTTTCATCTATGTATATATTTTTTTAACAATATACAAAAAAAATTAAAATCTAGGGCATTGCTGTTATTGCATAAGGATTTTTTTATACGTATGTATATGTAAATATATGTGCATGTATCTACACTTTATCACGTAGAATCTCACTTTTCACTATTACTGATATGCAGTATACTATATAGTATACACGTATATATATCATGTATTTTGAAAATCTTTGTTTAATATCCAATGATCCACGAAATTGAGTGAATTTTGAATGAAAATTTCATCAACATCTTTATCATCATCATCAGCACAAAACTTAAAAAAATCGAACCAATTTTTAAACTATCAATAGCATAAAATGTAAACTTTAATGAAACCTAAATATGCATATAGATGAAAAACATATGGTTCGTAATAATGTTATTAGAAATCTTGGATGAGAATCTATATATAATATGTACTCAATAAATTTATTATTTAATAAATTTGTTCTACAATATGGAATTTTCTGCATTTATGTATATATATAATCAGATATAATACATATGTACATGGATGTGTGTACTAATACTGTAAAAATTTAAATTTGAACGTGTAAATACGTACATATGTATGTGCATATTTAAATATACCATATATTTTTTTTTTGAAAAGTATAAAATCAATAAATTAGACAAGATCTATGTATATTTGAATAATAATAAAAACTAACAATAACTTTAATATGCACATAACAAATATAAACCATACATGCTGGAGCATATATACGAAACCAACATACATACATAAGTAATACAGAGTAACAGAGGTAACAGAGATTTAGGATATATTGTATAATAAGTACGTACATACAATCATAAAAATGATTGATTTTTCATTGATTTACACTTTAATAAAAAACCACTTATTTCTTTTTATAAAAAGTGAGAAATCTTTATCTTTGATGGTTTCACTCTACAATGCATATATGTATGTACTTATGTACACATGTAATAAATGGTATTTGTGTGAAAATTCTTGATTTATTTGATGATGATTAAAAAAAATTTTTGCACAAATTTTTGCACATATACTGATGATATGAAGTACGTACGTGTTGAACTAAATATATGTGTATGTGTACATACATACATACATACATATACATATATTAAGGATATATATAAGGATTATTGAAGAATATTGCATATCATCTTTATTCCAATCAATCAAAATCGAAATTTCTGATTTTAAAAAAATTTGAAATTTAAATTTCAAACAGAATTTTTTTTTTTTTTTTCATTTTAATATTTACAAGGATTACAAGGATTTTTAGTTTATTTTCTTATGTGAATTTGTAATTAATTAAATTTTTATAATTTTCAATTGCTTTTTTAACATAAAAATCAAACAGAGATGAAAAGTTTTTAAAAAGATAAAAAAAAATTTCATTATCATATTTTATTGTAAACATTTAGTTTTATTTAATATATGAAAAATATACGATTTAATGATAATGAATACATGATAAGATAAGAAAAGATATTAAATTGCAATATTTGTACTGAAGATAACATTGATTTTTTTTTGTCGCAACTCATATAAGTATATGAATAAGTTCAGCCTAATCTGAATATATACATATACGCATGTAACTACATATTATGAATAATAATAAAATAATTTTTATTGACTTTGTTTTTAAATTTCTAAATATACATATTTAAACTTACCTGGCATATCGGCTGATTTTATTATAGTCGTATCGTTATTTCTAATATCAGACATCATTTGTTATTAAAGATAATTAAAATAGGGTAATTAGGGGTGACTCTGTGCAGTAGACCAAACATAATAATTGATAAATTTTCTTGTTTTATTAATATTTCTGATTTATGTATAAGTTATGAATAATTTCTTTTCTTCTTTTTCGAAATATAATTGAAAGAATTTTTTCTTCTTTATAAAAAAAATTCTTTTGCTGCCGAAGATTCTATTTACTTATTATTATTATTATTATTTTTTCAAAAAATTAATTATATACGTTTTATCATCATGCAAGTATATATATATGAATACATTGCGTTCATGTATAAAATTCTAATTATTATTAACGCTATATATGTATGTATATTTTTTCTTCGTTTGAATTTATTATCACTATTTATTGTTGTTATATATCATCAATTGTAATCAATCATGTAATCTGAAATTAAAAAAAAAAAAAGAGAAAAATATAATATTAGGTAAAAAAAATTATATTTTTTTAATAATAAATATAAAATATTTATCGTATATCTTTAAAAATGATAAATATGAAAAATGTATCGATTTAATTTTTTTTTTTCTTAAGTATATTAAATATTTTCAAGCTCATACTAATAAATAAAAAGACATTTTTTTAAAAAATTGATATAAGAAGTCTGATTATTATTTTTTTTAAATTATCTCATTTTATTTATGATAATTTTTATTACCTGTTAATTAATATTTAAGTACGCATACTATATACCATTTTGATTTAATTTTTTTTTTGTTTTGTCAATAATAAGAGTGTTATTTTACATAAGCAAACATATGTTTCTTATATTTACATAAGTAAATGAACAATTTTTTTTTTCAAACATTTTAGCAAGCAATTAGGCGTGATTATTTAATATTTAAGTGCCAAAAAAAAAAAAATAAATAAATAAATTCTTTTTTTAAAGGTGTTCTTGTTTTTAAAGTAGTTCAAAATATGGTTATCATCCGCCTAAAAATTTTTGCTTCATTAAATTTACTAAATTATTGATCAAGGTGGGATTATTTTTAGAAAATCAATTTTTTTTTCCAATCATTTTTCAAAAATCTTAAATCAATAAATTTTTGTTCAAATTCTACTTTAATTCTATTTTATAAATTTTGTTTTAAATAATTTTATGTCTTTTTTTTTTTTGGTTTTGTTTATTTTTAAATTCAAAACAGGTAAGTAAACACAAAAATCGAAGATCAATCAAGAGTAAAAATTAAAAATTTTTCTTATATAAATCAAAATCAATATATTTCATAAATGTTTACTTGTATTTTGTTATTTATTTATGTTTCATATTCAAAACAACACAAAAATTATATACCATTACATACGTGAAAATCAATTTGTTTTTTTTTACGTTTTTAATTTCGAAAGAAAAAACGTTATATAAGTTTTACACACAGATACCAGATATTAACAACATTTTCTTTTTTCATATGTTTTTATCGTTTTTGAAAAATTTTTCTTAAAATAATTTGACCTACCACCTACTCAAAAATTTTTATACAAAGTGTTTGATATATATATACATATGTACACATTTACATTGTACTTAATAAATATTTGAAAACAAGTAAAAATCAACAGAATGAAAAAAGAAAATAAGCGTACGTTATTTACTTGTTCTTGTTCATTTAGTTCAGTTCATTAATATAGAAGATAATATTTTTATTTATTTATTTTTTTTTTTTCATTTTTTTAGATTATTTTTAGCACATCACATTTGAACATTAAAAATTTATATATCAGTATGTGTATTTTGTATAGAATTTTAGATACCCGTTCACACAGCAATTAGATTTTCAATATATGCATTTGTATATATATATGTGTAGTTTATTTAATTCTTTTCATGTATTTTTCAATTAATTGCAAAAATTTAAAAATATACCAAAGGAAATGTGTTCACATGTAAACAAAAATTTTTTGTTGCATTACAAAAAATACATACAAAAGTATAAAAGAAAAAAATTTTCTGAAAATTAGAATTTATATGAAAAATTGCATTATTCAAAATGCATTGAAATGATACATACTCTATTTCAATTGCTAAAATTTTTATAAATTAATTTAAAAATAATAAACTTTTTTTTTTTAAATTAATTCCGGTAAAAATTTTTTTTTATTTTATTTATATACGTAGTACAAAGGTTAAAATAAAATTTTATTCAATTATTTTGTATTTGTAATGGAAATCTTGCCAAAAATTATATAAAAATATTTCAAAATAAAAAATTAAAAATTTTTTATAAAAAAATAAATTTTATTTAAAAGAATTAAAATTTTTTTTTTTTTTTTTGAATTAAATTTTTTAATATAATAAGTAAATTTTCAACAATTAGTTGAATACATAGAATAATTATTATCGATTAAATTTAATTAATTTAATGTCAATACATATTTTCTAATAAAATTAATCTTATTCATAACCGATTTTCATAATTAATTACACTGTATATGTATTTGCATAAATCAAATGTATATGATTAACAATTGCATATTTGTTTAAATGATTTGAAACATTTATGCTTTATTTTATTCAAATAAATAGTCTTTGATACATACATATATGTATGTGTGGGAATAAATACACGTGTAAATTAAATTTAAAGATTTTTTTTTGTACTTAATTCTAATTTTTATTTAAATGAAATTAGAGTTTAAAATTTATGATTATTTATGTTTAATTTAATGTATACATATCATTTATAAAGATTATTTTATAAGATTGTTAAATTCATTATTACGATTGAATCAACACAACATTAATATTATTTGGATTTAAATCGAAAATGTGTAGGTTTTTCTTTTAAGATTGTTAGGTGTACTTGTTTTACCATGTTCAAATTGAAAATAATTTTCGAAAAAAAAACAAAAAAAAAAATAATAAAAAAAAATTAAAGGCAACTTCTCGTATTTGTAGCAATGCTATAAAAAAATACTTTAAAGTAAAATATTAAAATTCTTTTGCTATAATTATATTTTTAATTATAATTTACGTATTTTATGAATTTAAGTTATATTTAAAAAAAAAGAAAAAAATCTAATGTTTCAATTTAAATACAGGATTTTTGTTTTCAAGAATATTTACATTCCTAATTAATTACTTGATTTGAAGCTGTTTTCCTTTTATATATGTTGCCCTCAGGCTTTTAAAAAAAAAATTCTTTTCTTTTTTCTACGATTCATTAGCTTCCATTTAGTCTATATATCTAGATACGAGTATACTTTTGTGTTATCTACAATAAAATTTAACCATTATTATTATCTTTATGATGATGTGAAAATTTCATGACAAATAATCAGCAAAAATTGCCAAGGAAAAAGAAAACAAAAAAAAAAAAATAATAGAAAAGGGAAAAAAAGCCCCAGACTGGTAATCAGACGAAAAATAAAATGAAAACTTTGACAACGATTCATTCGTTCAATGACTTTGTTTTTTTTTTTTATTCTTTCAGTATCTTTTTCCTTTTTCCAAATTTTATTTAGTGTATGATGTACACATATGTATGTGTGATAATATTCACATACACACATTTGTATTTGAAAAGCAAAGCGTATGTATTTGATTCTCACTTTCACTATTATTTGTAATAAGCTTCGTTACAAAGTGAATTTCATTCAAAATAAGAAAATTCAAAAAAATCCTATTTAGTTTTTTCTTCTTACGTTTCATTTTTTTATTATTATTTTTTTTTTTTTTGTACGTTCATACATTCTTCGACTTTGTCCTACTCAGTCAATTTTTTTTTTGTATACACATGTATTTTTTTTTTAATTTATTTTATTTTATTTTCTTCGTGATTTTCATCTGATGCCCTGAACTTATGAACTTTTAAAAAAATTATTAATAAAAATAAAAAAGAAGAAAAAAAAAACGGAATTACAAAAATAAGTAATAAAAATTTGTATATCGAAGAAATACAGAACAGCAGGAGTAACAGACAACAATACACAAAAGAAAATTTCCTTTTTAATTTTTTGTTACACTTTCTTATGTGTATAAATATTTAATGTACATATAATATTTAAGCTGATAAAGGTACACATACATATGTACGTACGTATAAGTGTACATAGATTTTTATAATGTCTGGAATGTTATACATTTTTCATATTTTAATTTTTACTTCGTTTTTTATTTATACACTTTTTTTGCTGATTAAAGAAGAAAAAGGATAAAAAAAAATTTAAATTTCATTCTCATCGTTATATTTCTTTATTATTTGTATCATTCTAATACATACATAAGTGTATATTTACTTACACTTATCAGTTTTATTCTATATACATACGTATATGTACATATATTGTAATATTTTCATTTTTATTATTATTATTATTGTTATGATTTTGATGGTTATATTATTGCTTTGTTCTGTTATTCCTTTACTTTCTCTTAGACGTCTTTTTCTGTGTTTTTGTTTTCCTTCCAAAAAACAAGTAATCGTTTATCAAAAACAAGCTACATATTTTATCAGGAGTTAAAAGATATACATGTATGTAAGTACATATACTAGACATATATACTCAAGTACACATACGCTAAACATACCCTGTATACATACATACATATATGTATGTACACATGTTTGGGAATAAAGAAACGATATATTATTGCAGATTTTGTGTGAAAGGAATTTTGTACTTTTACAACATCAGATTTCATTTATCCTATAATGGAAAAGTTATGATAAAGTCCTTACGGAAGTACAAAAAATCAAAACAAAAAACGAAAATGAAAAAAAAACAAGGAAAATCAATAAAATGAAGAAGATAACAAATGGTATCATGTACAAAATATTACGAATATGAAGAAAACTTATTGTATATGTAAAAACATTTGTACAAAATACATGTGTGTGCATGTACTTCGACTCAAAACAAATGGATAAGACATAAATGTGTATTCAAAGAGATGAAAAGATTAATTGAAATGGAATAAAAGGGAATATACTGAATTCATCAATTTCATTGTACATTTGAACTGATTGGAATAAAGTAATTAAAAATGATCATCAAACATTACTACAACGTTCAATCTTTATTCACAAAAATTGGAAAATTTTTTTTTTTTCTTTTGCCAAAAAAAAAGATAAAAAAAAGGAAAAACAAATAAGAAAAAATAGAGATTTATATATTCAAAGGAATTTTTCAATTGATTGAGGCATTTTAATAGAAATGAATGCAATTCCATTGCTCAATAAATTGAAGTTTTTTTTAAATAATTTAAAATTTTTTCATTTACATAATGTATGCAAATTTCTTGATTTGTACATACATACATACATATGTATATGAACTCATGACTTTAAGATCTTATTTAATTTTAAGTTCAATGTCTAAATTTGTTGAATTTATCGAGATGACCTTATCCTCCATTGATATTTTACATTTGATTATGACAATACAATTTATTCCTTTAAAAAATTATAATGTACACAATTATTTAACGCACATTCGCCATAAATAGATGCGAATATTTGGCACACACATGTGTGTATATTATTATTTTTTTTTTTTCTGAATTCAGATGTATATGATATACACACTCATAATTTACACCCATATTAATATTTTCATTGTAGGAAGTTCGTCATTTTATTGTAATTCAACAAAAAAAGAGCAATAAATGAAAATTCTTAAAAGGAAGTCAACTCTTTTTTTTTCGTTGATTGCTTTTTTGTTTTCCATTTCATTTTTGTTTAAATATTAACACAGTAGATATACATATGTTGTGTGTTGTGTAGTACATATTGTGCTAAATTTAAAAGACGTATACAATTCATTCATAAAATAACATAAAATCATCACATATGTATTTTTTCTTTTTGTTTTTGTTTTTTGCAAAATCATAAGTATATATATTTTATACACACATGCCAAAGATGGTTTTCACTTAAATATCCACATATACAAAAAATACATGTATTAAACTATACGATATATGTATGTACATTAGTGTTTAACTAAAAATAAAATATGTCAAAAACAGATAATTTAAATTGTTCATGTAAAAGGAATTGAAGAACAATACCCTATTAAAGTTAAGGGGTGTAAAAAATGATTTTTATAATGATCATTCTCGTCATCAAAACAAAAAAAAAAGTAACAAAGTAATACATATGCCTTTTGAAACAAAAAACATCACGACATTCTTTCATATCTACATACAGTATGTATGTATGCACTATAGAGACGTAGTGTATACAGTCCTAAATGATAATGTGTTAAATAAATAATTCTTAAATTTAACTTCATTAAAAATTATTTATTTTCATCTTTTAACAAAATATTTTTCATCAGCGTATCTTTTAATTTTTGCATTTTCATTATATGTACATACGTATGAATGTATTTTCTACTATACATTAAGCTACTGTCTACGAATAATATTTTCCATTACATACAAAATATATCAAAAGAAATGATATTTTTACAAGTATTTTTAAATGCCATTTAACACATTTTTATTAGTGTAAATTAATGATTTTTATATTATGATTTCTTTATAATTTTTCTGGTCCATGTGATCCTGTCATGGATCATATAATTATTATAATCGTCATTCCGCAAATTTGCAGACAAGATACGAGAAAAAAAAATATTAAATTTGAAAAATTATCACTCATTATGTATACATTGTATGTACATATACGTACATATGTATGTACATGAAACACGTGACAAATTTTTCCATATTAAGAAATTAATGTTTTCAAGTTAACATATGGTAATTTTTTTTTATATGCGACCATATGGAAATCTTGGGAAGGAAAATTGTATTTTTGATTAAATACTTGTATTACATGTATACATCCAAATTTGCGTGACAATAAAAGTAAAATGAAAAACAAAAAGTAAAGCAACAGTTTCAAATTCGCAAATATTTTTATTTTCATAAACAAGTCTACATATGTACATACTGAAAAAAAAGTCTTTTCTCTTTTTTGCATAAGCACTTTTTTTTTAAACATACATATGTATGTGTTCATACTTTTTTCACATACCAAAGAGAATTATGTATGATGTATGATTTATTTTTCTGTGTCGAAGCTCTAATTCTTTTCTTTATTTTTTTTATGTATTTTCATTTTTCATTTTGTTTTTACTATAAATCAGGGCTTTAATTAAAAATGCATGTTCGTATCTATAGCAGATATGTATGTTTAACAAATATCAGTTTTTTTTTTTTTTTCAAATATATTAGTTTTATTATAATTTCATTAAAGTGAACATTAAATAAAACCGATTTTTTTTCTTTTTTTTTTGGTTATTTTATGTATTTGGCATTCTGTATAGGTATGCATAATTAAAATTAGCCAGTTGAAAAAGTTGCTTTTATAAGCGAATTAACTGTAATACATTATAGGTTGATTAAATTCATTCAAATGCTATATATGTACGTTATCAAATGTGTACGAAAAAAAAAAAAGAAAAGAAATTTGCATTTAGCACAGCATAATAAAATTGATTTTTGTTATGGATTTTTTGTTTTGACAGCTAACCAAGCAACTATCATCGATGAGATAATAGCACCGAAATAGATATGCATATCTGAATTGTTTACTAATTCGATACATTACATGGTATAGCAATAGGTATACGCATAGTTAAATAATATCGATTTTTGTAAATAAAACTGTGTGATATTAAGCAATAGTAGGTCATTTTTAACGCTTTTTATATATTTGTACATGTATGCTTACTGATATGTCTGATTACAGCCAGAATTTTCATCACTAATTTCAATTCAATTAACTATTGATGACACATCAAGTACACTCAGTAATTTAAAATTAGTAGTGAAAATTATTTTCTATTATTTCGTATTTTAATTTTAATTTTTAGTAATATTAACATTAGTTAAAAAATAATTTACTTAATAAATTCACAAAAATCAAAATTCATTTCTTTAAAATTGAATCAAGTTCAATGTAATAAAGTTACATACATAAATAGGTACCTAGCTTTTAAGCTTCTTTTTTAAAAAATCTCAAGTTACTACAAATAATAGGTATTTATATGTACATAGGTACTTACTTTCATTATGTAACATATTTTCAAATTCGTCAAAAAATTTTAAATGATTACAATGAAGTTATAAAAACGAAATACAATTGAAAAATTAATAAACATCGATTTCAGTCTTAATAAATAATATTATCAATTTTTATTAATTTTTAATAGTAATAAATACACATTTATAATAATTTATGTTCATGTAAACATTTTGATATTTAGAAAAAAAAAATCAATTACTAAATAAACATCATACATACATAACATATTAAAAAGATTTCAGTTGATGAAAATTGAAAATTATTTATTAGGTCAAATATACTATACAACAAAAAAGAAGGGAAAATTAAGAATAAAATTTAAGATAAAAATTTTCAAATGCTCATGGTGTTGATTTTGTAAATTATAAATGGCGTCTGTTCAGAAATTTTTTAAAAACAATAATAACGACAAAGTGTCATAATTTTGTATATACATATTTAACATTATCAATAACCACCCACCATTTGTCATAATTTAATACCATCGGTTATCATGTAATGTCGATACTCAATTTTTAAATTATGTCTTATAAAGATACATCATACATTCTTAAGAATTATTATTGGTATGTACACAAACAAAATTAAATGTATATTCAAGTAAAGTTCCATTGAATAAAACAAAAAATAAAAATAAATAAAATATCTTTTTCATTGTTACTTGTTTAATTAATTTAATAAAAACAAAAATATGAAAGACAAAATAAAGAAAAAGAATAAATTAACACGAATAAATAAATAGAGTCAAAGTCAAAATGTAAATGGAATGCAATAAAAAAAAAAATTAAAAATATGTACATATATGTATTATTTATTAAGAATTGTTTTCATTCAATATTTTGAGTACTCTGTTAATACATACAAACTTATGTACATATGATATTAAAGAATACTATATAAAATGTATCAGCAATCAGCATACATATAGAAGTTATATAGAAGTTCATAAATAAATTAATCAACATTCAATCATTAAATAAACATCTGGTCATGTAGTTAACCTTCATAATATTATTACATTTTTATTTTATATGTACACTGATCAATTCGTTAATACATAGGTATATGTACATACATATGTGTACAAACATTTCAGGCAAAACGGATATGTTACTACTATATCAGCATTGAGCATAGAAATACACCATTATTATATTCATACGTATGCATCAAAATAACTGCAAACATCAAATTTCAAATAATTCATTTTTGCAAAATACGATTTGTTTAATTATACAATTTTTTCTTTTCATTTTATTTTTTTCTACATTTAATTTAAATTTATATTTGGAGTTCCTGCTTACAAATGAAATAAATACAGAATTTAACTTTTTCTTTTTTTTTTTTAATGATTGAAATTGATTCGATTGACAATAATTTATTAAGTAAGTAGTATGTGTATACACATTTGACTAACTACAATGAATTATTTTGTCAGAAAATAAAATTTATTAAGAGTGAAGGAAATTATTAATTGAATTTTTATTTGTTTTTAATGTTTGTTTTGTTCTTTCTTATTTTTTTTTTTTCTAAATATTTTTGTTTTGAAATATTTTCGAAGGCCATTGTGAAAATATACTTTATTTTCTTTCTTTTATATTAAATAGTTAATTACTTAAAAAAAAGAAAATAAAATAAAAAAAAAAAACTTTGAAAATAAAATTGTTTTATTAATTAAACAAGAAAAATTTTATTTTTCTAATGTAATTTATGAGATCTGTAAAAATTTTAACAATGACATTTTCAATTGAAAATTTTAATTTTAATTTAAAGTCAACATGAAAATGTGAAAAATAAATAAATAGAATTTATTGTGAATATAAATATGAATACACTCATTGGTGTGTTTTAACAAGTGCTCGAAAAAGTAAAATGAAAATTTAAAAGCACATATTGCATTTTTTAATGAAAAGCAGTTTTCAATGTCGTTTAAAAAAAAAAAAAAAACAAAATTGTAATTATTTAGAAATTGTAGTGAAAAACTGTTAGCTTTTAATTCACTGTTTGTAGAATATTTTTTTTAATTTTTTGTTTTTGATGAATTAATTTATGTCTCAAGGTACCTATATCAGCAGTTAAGAAATTGCGAAATATGTACCTGTATAGTAGGTTCATTAACGTTCATACAAAATCAAAAAATTATTATAATAATAAACATCTGTGCATACATTTGAATTTATTGTAAGTTATAGAGTCTAACAAAGTAAAACAACAAAAAGTTCCTAAAAATGTCGTATGTACAAGCATATATATGTTTACTTTATTTTATAATAATTCTTTATTATTAATTTTTAATAAATAATTTACAATGATAAAATTTTTATAATCCTCTTTGCTACAAAAACAAATGATAAATCAATAAAATAGAGAAAAACTGAGTATGTAATTATTTCTTAATACTCATTTTTTGTAATATTTAACAAATATTAGTAAAAAGAGAATGTAAAATTTAAAACCATACTTACCTATATTTTAATATTGCAGTTAGTAATAGTAATAAAGTTAATACCTAATATAAATGATAACTTCATAAATATTTTCATAATAATACAAATCACGTTTTATACAGATTATTTATCTTTTATGCGTATATGTAGATAATAAAATGCAATGTATGAAATGTATATTAACTGCTTAGATTTAAAATGGAATTTCAAGAATTTTTAAACGCTTTGTCATGATTTTTACATATGTAGGTATATTATAGAGAAAGAATTTAATAACGTGCAATATTTGTTTATGCAATGTACATGTGAAGTAAAATGGATGTATAATATTTACATTCATTAAACTTTAAAGTAAATCTTCCATACAAGCTATAACATCGTCATTTTTATAAAATAATGAAAAATTCCTGATCGATTGTACCACCTAAGTATAGGAAACATTATTAGAAGAAAAAAAAAAGTAAATATTTAATAACTGAATGTATTAGTTATGTATTATATGTATGTATGTATGGTTTAAAATGTCTTAATATTTTTGAAAAACATCGATATCGTTTATAACTTTGTAACAATAGTGTTTGTATGTTTTCCACAAACTCACATATCGTACACTTTAAGTTTAATATAATAAAGTAATATATAAATAGTAGGTATAATAGTTATAATATGCTGACTGACCTAATAATGATAATAATATGATATGTATACAGAAATATAATCGAATAATATAATATCGACCGTAGTGTATTGTTAAAAATGCCACCTCCTTCTTTCAATATATATATATACCTACACCTCTAATACATAATAGTACACATTTAATGAACATCATCAGTATGTCTCTTGTGGCTATTCCATTATCAGTAATTTTTTTATCAACATTATTATGTTTATATTCTACTCTGGAGGCATAACAATGCTATATAAAAAAAAAAAATGGTTTGATTTTATATAGGATGTTCATACATTTATAAAGATTGTTATATGTAGATACAGAAATATATATAAAAAATATTCTAGCTTTGTGCTATATGTGTATTTTGTGTATTCACGGTCATTATTACCAGCACTTTAAGAATTCAAAATACGGTATATAAAAATTATAAACTCATCTGTACATAATATCTTGTACATTAAATGCCTTCCTAAATAGTATACTACCATAACAAAAAAAAAATTGTTTTTTCTAATTTTATTTTAAAGCCTACATACGTGTAATACGAGTAATTCACGTAATTACATTACATGTAGGTATGTAATGTAACATCATCGAAGTAATAACATAATAATGTATAATCATTTGTTAGTAATATAATTTCATTTTATTTTAATTTAATTTTTTTTTAAAGTCATTTTATACATGACTTGAATATTTATGAAAATAGAAATTTATGAATTTATACATATGGTACTGTATAAGAAGAATTTACAATATTATTACATTTTATTTTTTAATGTAAATATAATGTTTTATAATTATTACATATTTAAAAAAAAAGAATTAAAAAAAACTGAATTTGATATAACATAATAAATTGTGTCAATTTTCTAAAATAATGATTATAAAAATAATTTATACACAAATTCATGTCATACACCATAGAAACCATAATTTATTCATGTATATTCTATGATTATTATTAATTTGTTATTACATAAATTCATCGATTTGTCGACATTATATTTTGATACTTAATACATTGTAAATTAAATGAATATTATTGCATGAATTTTAATAAATCAAAAAAAAAAAAAAAACTATTACACGAAAACGAATTTTATTTTGCCTTCATTATGTACACATTAAAAATACAATGAACTTAAGAAAAATTTTTATTAACAAAATAAAACAAAAAAAAAAAAAAAAAAAACAAAAAGATCGTTGTGCAATATGCATGTAAAATTATTGTAACAAAATTGCAGTTATGAATGTGCATATGAAATTTATTAGAGCTTTTCTAAATAATATGCAGTACATTAAACAGGGTGCTTGACTTTAAAACAAAAAGTAAAGGGGAATTTATTATAAAAATTTGATTTATTGATGTTGCATTATATTGAAAATACCCATATAAAACATTTTTGATATTTAAAATCCTGTATGTACCTTAATCGCAAATTTAATATTTTAATAGCACCCTTTGGAAGTAAATGATAAAATATTTGAAAGTGAATTAAAATTTCTTATGAAATATTTTATATGCATAGAAATTAAAGTTAATATAAACTCACGATCTAATATTAATATGTTAACTAAAGTAAAAGGTGTGCACGTAAAGATGCAAAAAATTAATTGCAAAAAGCATAAATCAAAATGTATCATGCATCACATATTTTGTGCATACACACATATATATGTGTGTTGAGAGTCTTTTATATATATATACACAATTTATAATTTATTCTTGTATAATAAAAAATTTAAATTTATTAAAAATCTAATAAATCATTTATACGTCATATCAATATGTGTGGCGTACACAATACACTATAAATAATTTACAATTTGTAAATTATTTGTCATTTGATAAATCTTTGTTATATTTTTATATTATCGTTTAAACTTTAAACAAAACAGCACAAAACATGTATGTATGTTATTTGTTAAATAATGCAACATACATATTTTGTGGTCTGTGTATGTACAATGTATTAATATTGCTGTTTTGTATACTAAATCCTAACTTCATATTTGAAATCTTTTGCAGTAGCGGTCATAAAAAATGCATTTTTTGCATACAAATATTTCTTAGAAAACAATTATATTTTTGTTATTTTATTTTGAAAGTTAGAAGTAGTATATACAATTTTCAAACATAAGTATAAAAGCATTTACATAAGAGATAAAGACACACATACACATGTACATGTGTATGATGAATGTTTTTGCTCATATGAATTGTAATCGTTTAAATAACTATGCACGCTAATTTAAAACTTACAAACTATATTTACAATTAAAAAATTCCTATGTCAGCATATTATGAAACATTTCGTATGATTATGTTGTTTCAAATTAAAGAAAAAATAAAAGATAAAATAATTTGCATAAATTAATATGTATAGTATTGAGAAAAATAAAATTTTGAATGCAATTTCTACACTGTTTGATTTTATACTTATATTTATACATATGTACTTAATTTATCCACTTAATGTGTGTAAAAGATGTGTGTAAAAGATTTTTTTTGAATGTACAAATTAAAAACATTTGCTTTTCAACTTTCATTCAAATTTTCATATAGTCATATTTATCTTGTGTAAAGTCATTTTTTAGGTTAATAGATGCAAACAAAATATATATGTGTGTACACAATTTATAAATTACTTAATAATGACAGGGAAACAAAACACAAAAACAAAATGAAAATATGAAGAATAAAACTATCTTTTAAATAATTTATTTTTTCCTATTGGCTTGAAACTATTTTCATAAAAATTTTATTTCCTTTATGCCAAATTTTAAATTTTCTTCATATAAAAGATATATTCACATCTATGTATTCTTAGTTTTTAAATACACAAACGATATGCGTTAAGGAATATAATTGTTTATATTTTATTTTTATTTGATGTATGTACACATAACATACATTAAGTTGCGGAAGTTGTAAAATTTCCTGTTGTCCTCAAATTAATATTAAATTGTATTTTTACAATAATTTTTATTGTACAAATTATAAAGTACCTTCATTCACTTATTATAAATGTATGCGATTTATAATAACGATATACTGAAAATGTCAGCATCTATATCTATTTTAGTCAAGATTTGGCAAAAAATATACTTAATATCTCATTTAAATTAATTTCATTTATTTTTCATTTATTTACTTCTTATATTTTGATAATCAATTTTAAACAATTTAAAGCATTATAAAATTTTATTTATTTTATTGTGTAATATTGTGTACATGTGAAAAATAGTGACATATTACATATATACATGTACCTAACGTTATTTAAATTCAAACTGAAACGTGAATTTTACACTTAGAAAATTTAAAAAGCAATTTCACATACAATCCATTATTTTGCATAGGTATTTGTGCAAATGTAATTACCATAAGCGTAGGCTCACGTGTATATGTATGTATTGAATGACGTTAATTTTATAACATTTGAAAATATTATACATACATATACATATGTATGCACAACACGTCACGCACATCAGGGAATAAAGAGAACATATTGTGTATTGTGTGCTACAAATCTGTCATTTAAATGTTTGACGTTAGACGTATTAGTAGTATTATAATTTAATAAAAATTAAATGAAATAAAATTAAAATAGTGATGATCAAATAGAAAATAAAATTAAATCAATACAACATGTTTTAAGCAAAATAAAAAAAAAATGCAAAGAAATAAATAGATCATGTGTATTATATGTACATATATACTTATTTTACAGAAATGGAAAATTTTGTTTCTCCTCCCCTTTTTTTTAGCTAATATGTTTGTGTATAAATAAATAAAAATGAGAGCTGCTGTACCAGTCCATTTTTATGTGAACATCATTGTTGCAATTTTTGATTTCAAATATGTACATACAATCAAATGCACATCTTTTTCGAGAAATACAAAACGCCACTGCATATTTTTTGAAATAAAATATGTAGTGAATTTAATTAAAATAACAAGAAAAATATCGATCTATACAATAATGAACGTCCTCAAAATAAAAATTCTTATGTTTAATAAAAGTTTATTCATTCTTCCATTTTTTTTATATTTTCATTGTTTTTTTTTTACCATCTTTTCATTGAATTCATTTTTATGAATATATTTTCATTAAATTAAAATTTATATAAAATCTTTTATGTTTGATTAATTTAATTTTAGTTCATTTTATAAATTTTAAATGAATTCACACCCACTAAGCCTCTTTTAAATGAAAATTATTTTCATTTTATCAAAATTCCCACACTTTTCTAAAAGCGCAAAAATTAAAGGACAAAAGGGTGGTATTTGATAAAATCTACATTAATCACATTTACATACATATACACATACATATATTACATACATATATGTATATATCAAATATGTATATGTATATGTTACTCTACTCATTTCATTTTATGAGTCATGATTCTATACAATAATAATACATAGTAAAAATTCATCAGCTTCGCCCATCAAATTACAATTTTATGCTACAATTGTCGTCATACAGTCATCAACATCATAGTTAAATCAGCATGATTATCATCATCACCATTTTAATACTAGCATATGTATGTACATAAAATAATGTAGATATATTGCATATACCATGCAAAAATAATTGACAAAAATAAAATATTTAATTTTCATCTATCTTAAATTAACATTTACTCAATTAATCATAAACTCTTTTTAAAAGATACAAAATACCGACTAACTGACTGTTTACATATAGCTTATATATTGGGTAGAATTGAAGATACATTATATTTTCCATAATAATTTTCATATACATACTTTAATAAAACTGTGAAATAAATTAAATAATAACAAAATCATCTATTTATTTATTTATTTATTTATTTACTTTATACATTTTGAAAATTTTCTATTTATAAAAGCGTGCACATAATATGCACAATTGCACATACATTTTATTCATAATCTAATCAAAGTTTGATAAATGAAATCTATTTATGAAGTCTGTTATATTTGTATACGTATAACTACATACATATACTCATTATATGTACGTATATTAAATTAATGCACATTATATACATATACGTTTAACGTTTTATAAACAAGATATTTAACAGCTATGAAAATAAATTGCAAGTTTTAATTATGTATTTTCCTGTCATTGATCTCTTTCTACTTCAAACCTCTTTCACACATTAAAGATAAAATGTATCTTTTAAATGTAAATAAAATTTTAAAAAGAAAAAAAGAACATATAGATTTTTTATATAAATGTATGCAACTAAGGTATAAAATAAGCAATTCTTGTGTTTACTTTAAAAATAATGAAGTCAAGAAATGTATATTGATTTTATACAAAAGTTCATAGGTAAAAAAAAATAATTAAATTATGTTTTTAATTTTCTCAAGATACAAAAATAATTCTGTTCATTGTTTTCTTTTGAATGGAAAAATTGAGCTAAAAAAAAAAAAAACAAAATCAAAACGCGTGTTTTTCCCACTCAATAATTTTTTGTTTTGCGATTTTTTAAAAATAATTTTAAATAATACTAAAAACATTCAAGAAAGTGTGTATGTGAGAAAAGCTATTTGTACATCAATGATTTTAAATAAATAAAAAATGTATATTTTCTTATGAAACTACTTTTGCGTAATATTTTAAATATTAAAGAAAAACATGCGTTACGTACATAATCCATTGGTGACATTGCACATATTGAGAATTTAAAATATATTTTATACGTGAGATTGATTTGTTATCGTGTATTTAATACATTCAGACATTTTTCAATAAATGTGAAAAAGAATTAAAAATTAAAAAGAAAAATAAAACAAAAAAATGAAAATTATTTTTCAAAAAAAAAAAAAATATAAAAAAAGTTTATAACATTTTTAGCATGGTATTTCATGTTTCATTGATTATTTTTGACCATGTAAATATTACGTATATATATTTATATACATATTTGTTAGAACTAAAAATTTAAAATCATTTGTTTTTCTCGATGTTTTTTTATTATAATTTCAAATTTCTTGGCAAGAAATTTATAGTAATTATAATCGGTTTTCAGTATTTTCCACATTTTTTTTTTCAGTTTATTTTCAATTTTATTATATTTTTCATTTTTCTTTATATGTGTTTTATTATTGTTAGAATACAATAATGTAATTATCTATTTTTCACAGTTTTGGTAAATTTTGGTAAATAAAAAAAAAAAAAACAATTGTTTCAAATATTTAGCCTGAAATTTTCCAACTTTTGTATTATTTCGGTTAATTTTTGTAAATAAAATTTTCAGTGCTTTTTTTTGTTGTTATAAATATTGAAAAACAGACATATGAATGTATGTACATAAGAATATACGTAAATTTGTATAAATTCGTTTTATTATTGTTATGCACTCTAACACATTGATAGTGACTAGTGAGTTTTAAAATCATTTTCATGCATTTCTTCACCACATACTTAAAATCTCAGTATAATGAGAAAATTAACAATTAAAATTCACTTAAATTTTTAAAGAGCCTGAATATTAAATTGTACGTATACATTCACATATACATTCACACAACATGTACGTGTATAATATACATTTATGAATGAAAAGTAAAATTCATAGTTGAAAATTTTAATTTAAATTTTAACTTAAGAGTTTTATGCTAATTGCTAATACATTCTATAGAACAATTTTAATTTTTCAACAATGATTAAACAGATTGTGAACTAGCTAAAGTACTAAACTAATTTAAGTTTTATTTAATAATTTTCCTTAATAATTTTATTATTTCATTTTCTTCTTTATTGTGTATAAAACTTTGAATGAAAACAAAAACAATGCATACAAAATGACATAAAATGTTAAAACATGCAATATTGTATGTCACTCATATACATATATACATGTACATAAATGTATGAAGATAGTTGCTATATACATATGTATATGAAAATAATTTGCTGATATGAGATGTTCTTTATATATAATATGTACATATGTATGTATATGAAAAACTTTCACAAAAGTTTTTGTGTATTATGTATTATATACGCAATTGAAAAATCCATTAAACAATAGCAAAAACAAAATCATAATAATAACTTTTTTTTTGTGTAGTTCTTTAGCATAAAGATTTTTAATATGTCCTAGAAGCTGTTAAGTTTTTGAGATTAAAAAAAAAAATAAATAAAATAAAATAAAAAAGAAAAAAAAACTCATAAACAACTAAATAACAAATACATAAAATAAAAGTAAAATGTATAGAAGTTCTTATATTTATCATTTTTGTTTTTAAATGTGTGTCAAATATTTTTTACATAAATATATTTATTATTATACGGAAGTTAAATAAATTATTGTATATGTGTGCACACGCATATGACATATTAAAACTGTTTTAATTAAAATTAATTTTTTATAGTGTGTAAAATTTTCCTATCACCAAAACAATGCATAATATCAATCTATCAATCAAATAAATAAATAATAAATTACTATACTATTGCAGTGTAATTGCTACTTGGGTGGTTGAGATGATTACAATCACTTAGGCATACATAAGAAACGAAAGATGTTAAATAATAAAATGCATACCTACTTTTTTTAAATTTAAATTTAAAAATATTTTGTTATAAATGACGGATTTATTATGAGATTCTGTTTTTTTCTAAATCATAATAATGGGCACTTATTCATAAGAGTTTTACATGATAACATTTAGATGTGCATGATTATAGGAATGTATTATGGTATTTGTATATGTAATGATGCTATAATATTTAATATCATCTATTATATGATCATTTCTAGCACTATAAATGAGTATTTAATTGAAATTAAATTGATTTGAAATAAAATATAAGATCTCCCATGAAGATTGATTTGATATTCGTATTAACATCTATCATTTTTAATTTCTTTTTTTTAAATTTTTTTTTTCTCTCTATTATCATTATTATAAGTGATGTCATTTGATTGACATAAAAAATAAAAAGTACTGCCTCATATAACAATTTCAATTTTATCAATCAAATTCCTTCAATTTCTGATTGTAATTGATTTCTTAAAACTATAGTATATTAAATGTATAAGCGTACATTGAAGCTATCTGTAATGCTCTAAGATTTCAATCTTATTTTTTTTTTTTTTAGTATTTATATCATATTCAACGTTCAATTGAGAAGAAAATTTATTGAAGATATAAAATTATTATGACTTAAAACGAAAATGAAAATCATCAGAAACATTAGCAAATTAAAAGAAAAATAAAACGATTTAGATTTTGTTATTCTATCTAAATTGTATGATTTGAAATTGTACACATGTAGAATATAAACATTTGTAATAAAACCATTTTCTAGTTAATGTATATTTGAAAGGTCGCATCTGTTCATTTTAAGCATGATGACATTTTTATTTGTGTACGCAAAGCAATGACCATTAATATTGAACCACAAAATTGTCCATCCTTTACCAATTTTTACGTATATTTTTACGTATTTGTACAATTGTATGAAGGTACAGAATTATTCACATACTGATTTCGTATTGAACAGACTCTTTTTAATTTTGTTTCAATATACCTATACATATGTATAATGTAAAATTTCATAAATGTATGTATATAAACTTGTATAAAACAAATCAGTAATTTCTAAAATGCACTAAAAATCACATGTGTATATATACGTACATATAATCCAGATGTTTTTATATTTTTATTTTTTTAAATGTATGGTGTGCCTAATATTATTTTCATTTGAACACATTAAATTGAATATTGAAATTTATTTAATCTTTATTGCCCAAAATATAAATATAAATATGTACATTAGAATAGAAATACGGGCAATATTTATACACATGTATGTACATATTTTTATAATGCATTGTGTACATTGTTGCATCTGTAAAGTTACCCATAGTTTTAGTAAATAGTATTTATTAGGAGGGTTCTAAATTACATTTGATAAAAAGTCAATCAACCGAAAACATCACAATTAGATAAATATTATATTAAATTACATGCAATAACTTACGAAATTTATTTTGTATAGCTCAATCTATTACATATATGTGATCCGATAATTACCTGCAAAATAAAAATAAATATTTTCATCAAATTTTTAATTTATAACATTCACTTGATTATATTTATTTTAAAACAATAAACTGTAGTAATCAAAGAAGAAGTAGAATAAATTGATTATTTATTGAAAAATTTTATTTTAATTTAATATTTAATTTAATATATTGGTATAATATACTGATATAATACAATATAATAATATATATATACACTTATATGTAAGATTTTACAAAGCATATGAAAGATTCATTTTGAAAATTTTCAACACCTTTTATGCATATGTAGATTTTCAAAATAATTTTAGTTGATTTTTAAGACATCAAAATTCTCTTTTGATATAACAAATAACTTTAGAATTACGTTTTAATACAAATAATAAAGATTTTACTCAAATGAAAACATACAAAACATTTGAATTTAATAGAATTTCTGTTTTTTTTTTTAATTTCAATATTAAAACATCATTATTTAAATATTTTGAATTAAAATCAAAAGTAGAATAACAATAGCATCATGTCAACGTCCTCAAAGTAATTACATTCATTGTATTATAACAATAATAGTCATCATACTGTTCACTTATGATGTGTATATATTTGAAAAGTTAATAAAAAAATACAGATTTTATATATTCAAATGTTGTACGCAGTTTCGTACATAATAGCTATATTATAGTTATAGATGATTATATGTAGTTTACCTTTTCTGTATTCACTAATTTATTTGTAAAAGGAGCAGGTAAATACATATGTATATGTTTATTACGTACATATCCATATATATTTATTCTAAATGTACAGGTAAAAAATAAAAGAAGAGAAATTTACAAATTGAGAAAATTATTTACTTATCTACATCACCTGTCCTCAATAATATTAGATGATGATTGAAATGATGGCAATAAAATGTGTAAAAATAATGTGTGTATACATTATATACACAATCACAGTACGATGAAAGTACAAAATTTAAATGATTGTTAAGTATTGCTTTTTAAATTTTGGTTACTCAAAGTAATTTCATATTGCTAATTTTATATTTACGTTTGTATACATTTTTATACATGAATTATCTTATGTACATACTTAACTTTTCACAATTCACTATTGTTTAAAATGAGTATGTTAAATAGATATGCAACAATTAACAAAGCACAATGTCATATTTCCTTCCTCCGACCTACATTTTATATATGCAATAACATCCGTATGCAATAAAATGTATGCAATTTTCCATATCGAAGTGGTTTATTTTCTACTGATTCTTTTTTAGTATATGCATGAATATTCGAAACAACTATATGCGTATGTATTCACAGTATATATAGTATACACATTAATATAGAGAAAATTCAACAATATATGAACAAAGCAACAAGAAAAATATATGTATACAAAAACTATTAAGAAAATTCATTAAAAGTTTTCTTTATAAATCAGGATTATCAAAGGTATTCTTGTAATCATTCATTTGTTATCATATACAAATGCTCTTGCATATCTGTTACATTAAAATGAATAAATAAAATATTATATTAACATCTCTACATCTAATACACATTCACAAAACTTATATAAATAAACATGTAAAAGTTTTTATTAAATCTGATTATGATTCCAACTGTTGGTAAAGTTTTAAATTTTATATCGAGGAAAAATAAAATAAATTGAAGAAAAACAAATAAACCACATTACCAAGACTACTTGTTCTACATTCATTTTTCCCAGGATATACAACTAAATACATTGCTGTTCTTCTATACAATATGTATATTACATACACATTTAATAATAATCAGGACACAACCAGGATTTTTATTTCAATTATTCTATGGTGTGGTTTAGTTAATGATGTTAATGCAATAGATTTATGTATGTATTTACATATGCATATGTACATGTTCGTATTATATTATACATTAATTTTTGAAAAAGCGTTGAATTTAAAATTCATACACATGATAAGGGATGTAAATCTTATATCATTTTATTCGCACACACATACTACATATTTTATGTACATACATATATGTACACACATATGTATGTATTATGTAGGTATATTAAAAAATATATAAAAGAAAATAAGGTTTGTTTATAAAAATGACGATATCATCATCACCATCTATGATCATTATAATTATCATCAGCCGTTCGTACACCAACCAAACATACAAATACATTTGTACAATATGTATGTACATGTGCTAAAGTGAATTAATGAATGAATTTTTCAAAAAAGACAATATTAAAATAAAATGAGTATATTATGTATATAGTACTAGAATTTTGTTTTTTTTTTTATATAAATCTGGAATGCAGAACATATTTCTGCTACTACTGTAGTAGATTTGTAGATATACGGTTGGCAACAACATGTTTTCATTTTTCTTTTCTTTATATTTCATTATTTTTATATACTTATGTATATTTATATATTTCTTATTTTCATATACTAAAATTGTAAATGCAGTATATTTTTAAAAAATTATGTCAAGTCATATTAAAAAAAAAAAATGAATTCTCCTATTTATTTTTATTTTTACCCTTTCAATTTTGTTTCTTTTTTGGGTAAAAAAGGAAATACTAGACACAGAAAAAAAAAAAGATAAATTAAGAACAAAATAAATTTGAAGAGAAAAATGCCTATTCAGCTGTATAGGCATTATAATATATATATACAAAATAAAATAATATATGTTTAATAAACAATAAAGAATGAAACCGTAATATTATAATTAATAATGCATAATATTCATTTTTCATTAATTTATAAAACAATACATAGTGCCATTTTTTAAATATTTTATGTAACCTATTTCCTTGTTATTTTATTGAAGTTTGTTTCATTAAATTTTCTTAACTATTAATTAAGAAGCTTTCTTAAGTTTATATATAGTATATATGTAGTTAATAAGATATTATATTGTATGTATTCATTAAAATTTTTAAAAAATATTTCAAATCAATCTGTTGCTAATATTACTTGCATTTATGATTGGTGTATATACATACATACATGGATGTACATTGTACAAAATATTTCAATTATGTGAATGTATGTGAATGTACATATATGTATTCATTTTACACTTTAAACACGATATTTATATTTTTACTCTTTATGTTTGTACATATATCTTACATTCAATTGAAATTTATTTTCATTTCATCAAAAATATTGATGCAATGCAATACAAATACAAACGTATAAAAATATATATACAACATGTATTAGAAAAGATTTAAGATTTTAATATAAATAGAAGAATAAATAGAATTTATAGAAAATCACGATAAAAATAACAATACAATGCCAAGAAAGAGAATTCTTTTGAAAAGGTCGATATGCTTTTGAAAATATAATGATTATCGTGTATACGCATATATATATAATATTACATTTTATACATTCATATTACAGCATACAATGTACTTAGTAGATGTACTTCCTTGTACCACATCAAAAATTAACTACCCTTCGTCTTAGGAAAAACTTAAGAAAAAAAAAAACAACGAACTATACGATGAAGAATGTAATAATGATGAAATAGTAAGAATTTTGTATAACTATAGAGTTACAAATATATATATATATATACATATTATGTATATTTAGAAAAATAAAATCATTTTAAAGAAATCTTTCTTAATTCTAATACTATCAAAACACATGCCAAAAGGGAAGTATCATTGAAAGCATGACATATGGAATGTGATTATGTATCTTATAGTTTACGAAGTACATTGGGCAATTATATATATAGCGTATAAGTGCTATGTTTAAGTTGCATTAAATTTAATGTTCTATGTATATATGTATATAAGATACGTAAAATGTTAATATATGTGTCCTCTAATGAATAATAATGATGATCGTTCATTGCACGTAATATGACCCAAGGGAAAGTAATTGAAAAAATTGAAAAAAAGAAAATCCAAAAGAGTTAGGTATTTATAAAAGATAAAAAAAAAATAAGAAAAAAATAAGAAAAATACTTAAAAATTAGGAAAACATTTATAGAATAATGCTTTTACACAGCAAATACAGTGTAGGTTATTTTTATTGAATTTTTTGTTGTATCAAAAAAAAAACCACTGCAGAGAAAAGCTTTAAGCCATAATAAATTGAGGTTATTATTTATAAAACAAAGCTAAAAATATTTTTTTTTTTAATTAAAAAAAATGTTTTTTAAACTAAAATAAATAATAATGCAAGCAAACTACTATATTCCAATCTAATTTAACGATTTATGAGGAGAAAGACCCTTCCAAATTATCATACTATAACATTTCCAACAGCACCTTGGAATTATTACGATCGTGGAATCATGACAATTTTTATTGTACATGAAAAATCTGTTTTAATACTTTTAATTCATTCGTAAATATATTGAAATTCCATCCAATAAATACCACTAAAATACTAGTATGTACATAGTATACCAAATAGTATAGTAGCAAATGCTTTTATTCTGCTACTAAATTATTTACTTTTATAGCATGTCTATCTTTATTTTTATTTTCCACGTACAAAAAAAAAAAATCCAAAAATGAAATCATATAAAAAAAGAATGAATAAAAAATGAAAAAGAAAAGAATAAACCAAAAAGGTCTTTGCTTTTTAAAGAATCTGAATCTTTTAAATCTTGAAGCGATTAATTGTATACTCATCTCATAAAGTTATTCAGCAATTGAACTTTAGCCTCTAAAAAAACAACATGATGCATTTTTTTCTTCTTTTTCTTTTTTTGAAAAACAACATTTAGAAATGAAAAATAAAAGAAATAAGGAAAGAAAATGATGAAAAAATCACTTGTGTGCTTCAATAATTTTCTTATAAGGAGCTCATGTAGATTCGGAAACAACAACATGAGTGCATTATAGGTAAATGGAATTTTCTTACATATTTATACCACTATTCATACATATGCATGTACACTGTATGCATTAAATATACATATGTACATATGTATATATGAAATCTTCATTCTTGATGTGCACTTTATTTTAAGAGGAACAAAAATGTATAGTATGTAAATGTGTAGAAAAAGAAAAAGAAAAATATGATGTACATACATATAAGAAATTTTGTGGAAAATGCAGTTATGTATCAAACTATTTATGTGTATACAGAAGAAAAAACAATAAAGAAGGAAAATTCAACAAATCACACTTTTCAAATTGAAACACTTAAAATGAATTTCTTCTTCATGTTTTCAATTTCAATACGTACATATGTATGTATGTACATTTTATATAGATCTGTTTAGTTCGAGTTATCTTTTGTGATTTCTTAAAAAAATGAGTTAAAAATGTAAAAGGAAGCCGGAAAATTTTTACACAATTTTATACATTTTCAATAAAAGGGGGGAAAATAACAAAAACTTTGTAATTTAACAAACATAAGTACCTATACGTATCGTATATATACAAGTGCATTATATATACATGTATTACATATGTAAATAAAATTCTTTTCCTGCCTGACATATTATTGAAGGCATTGCACCTTATACAAGAATCATATATAAACACTGTATATATTATGTATGAGCATATATTTGTATGCATATGTAAACATTTTTGTGTACAATAAACATGATGGAATGCAAATGCAATTTTGTGAATTAAATAAGTAAACAAATTAAAATTAATTTTGTCAATTTTACAAATACAAATATTTTTGTTGATTTTTCAAATGAAAATATACTAAAATTCATCTTCAATAAACATGCATGCATACATAGTGCATTTAAAAAAATTTTGTATACATGTGTATATGCATCTGATTCGTATTTGATTTATGTAAATTTGTTTTTTTCAATGTCATTGAACTTGAGAATGAATCAATATATGCATATACATACATACATAAGTATGCATTATATAAATAGAATTTTATGTGTTCAAATTTAAATTCAAATTCGTGAAACATTCACGTAGGTATAAAAATATCATACAGTATATTATTATATATATGCAGTTAACTTATTCGAGTTATACGCGTTGGTATCTTTATTTTTATTTTTTTCTTTTTCATATAATATGCAAGTGGAGTGTGTTACACAATGCACATAAAAGTTATATTCGATATAGAATAACTAAAAGGTCAACAACACATTTACATATTTTACGTAAATGGATTATATGTATGCATTGTAAAGAACACATAGTGAATTCGTTCATTAGAAAAATTCTAATTATGTATAAAAATGAAGTTATATCAATTCGATGAAATTGATCTGAAAATGAATTGATTACATTATAATGTCATTACAAGAAAAAATAAATGATTGTAAAGGAGGAAAATTCAGTGTTTTTCCAAAAACTAATTTTTTTTTTTTTTTTTTTTCATTTCATGATATAAAATATACAATAAAGGTAAAAACTAATCAATTTAAGCTTTACTGAACTGGAGAACCATAAATACAGTATTAGTGTATCCATCAATTTAGTGATTCAAATAACATGTTATAAAATAAATTTCTTGACAAAATTTGTATCTACTATAATTTTGGGTATAATAAATTTGAATTTGTTGTTAATTTTATTGCAAAAACAAAAAATTCATATAAATTTTTTTATTTTTTTTTTCATTCAAAAGTAACAACCTACTTACTATGCAAAACAATCGATACTAATATCACTTTGTAAAGTTACATATTACTTGAAAAATTCGATTTCATTTTTATATGCACATCAATAAAATGAAATTTATTGTTAAACTTGTTATCTATTTTATTTACGATTCAAATGCAATTTTTATGTACATATCATGTTGAATAAATAAAAAAAATACTGTGTAAAAATTGCTTTTATTCTCGAATGTAGAATTTTTGAAAATCAATCACGAAATATGCAGCAGTAAATATAACGTAAACTTGTATACATCCTTTTTTTTAAAATTTTTTTTACTATAAATTTTTAACTTTTCCTTCTACCTATTTATTAAATTTCCGGTCAATTGCAGAAAAAAAATTTTTTTGTTTTTTTGTTGATTTTTGAGAAGAAAACTCAAAAATATGTATGTATATGTATGCATTACATTTGTATACGTACATGCGCATATGTGTATGTTTGATATTTAGCATGGCCAATTTATAAAACAGGAATAAAATTTATATTGATTCTGTTTAAAGAGTATTTACAGAGAATTAAGGATATCTTATGTCAATGTTTATATACGTACATATGTACGTTGTATATATGTTTATTCTGCATATGTTAAAATTATATTTAGGCTATTCAAATCGAAATTAAGTGGTTTGAATAATAAATTTGAAATAAAAAGTTCTTGTTCAAAAAATAAAATCATTTAATATAGTATATATTGTACATTTGTATACAAGCACGTACAAGCATAGTAATTTGAGCTTACATAAGCGTACAAATATGTCAATTTCAAATAGATATATAATGTATATATATAGTATGTATATAATTAACTATAATATAATCTAACACCACATGCATTCTATATCTATCAAAAGGTGTACTGATATATTATACAGACTCCATACATGAAAAAAAAAACTTATAATAAATTGAAGGACAAACCAAGAGGTTTTTATTACCTATTAAATTTTAAAAAACATTTATTCAATGTAAAATTTTATTTGAAAAATTTAAAAAATATGTTAGACTTGTCCTCATCTTTTGTTGTTTTTACTTGAATTAAATTTAATTACATATAAATCTTTTAGCACACTTGAAAAAAAAGAAAAAAAAATAATAAAATGATGACAAAATGAAATATAAATTAAAAAAGAAAAAGACATTGAGAACTTTTATTCCTCCAAGAGAAAGTAAAAAATAACAATCCATTGTGATTATATGATTCAAATAAAAATTAGATTACATTTGTGTTAAGACAATATAATATTTTTTATAAAAATGAAAATTCTTTATGACTTCATGTACTTTTTTTTCTATTTATAAAAAAAACACACATTAAAATCAAAATCAAGATAATTTCTGTACATTTTCTTACATTGTAAATTTTTCAAAGAAATTAAATTATTGCTATCCTTGGCTCTTGACAA
Source organism: Anthrax anthrax (assembly GCA_963971155.1). Lineage (NCBI taxonomy): Eukaryota > Metazoa > Arthropoda > Insecta > Diptera > Bombyliidae > Anthrax > Anthrax anthrax. The sequence goes on along the minus strand of OZ020118.1, from coordinate 4,791,474 downwards.
CATGGAAATCTTCGTACATGTACGTATACATATATGTATGTATGTCTACACATGTATAGGAATATATTTGAGGCGCCTTTAAACATGAAAAAAGATTTTTTCTAGTAATATGAACATTGAACTCAATTAAAATTTTTCCGACATTTATTACCACATACATGTACAATTTTTAAAAATTGGCACATCACTTTCATGCGTGATTATTTGATTACTTTTATAAATATTGATAAAATTGTGCATACGACCAAAACATTTTTAAGTAATATTTTTTTGGATTTTTCGTTTTTTTATTGTAAATTCAAAATTTTAAAATTTATTTTAAAGCAAAGAAAAGGAAAATTTTTTCTTATACAAATGAATTTAATTTTTTTTCATGTGTATATACAATTCCCACATGAATAATAATAAATTATTGACATGAATAATTTCTAAATTTTTTTTTTTTTTCATATGTATATGAAAACGTAAATCTTAATGATTTTTTTTTAAGATTAAAAGATTCAAAGATAAATTGACTTATAATATCTATTATAATTTTTATTAATAATAAATATTTAACGAAAATAAAGAAATGTTATTATTATTCAAGAAAACAAAAAAGAACAGTTAATATAAAAATAAACAAAAAAAAAAAAAAAAATGAATTTAAATTCAGTTTTTTTTTTCTGTGTTCAATTTATTTCTAGCCACAAAAAATAATGTTTCATTACATAGTAGAAACTTTTGATTTACACATGCAAACATGTGATACACGAATGCTAGAACACAAATATGTACATATGTACATATATATAAGAAAATTCAAACAAGCTTATAGATACATATGTATATGAAACATTCATATAAAATTATTGTGGACAAAAAATGAATGTCTACTTTTGTATCTATATTTATTCCAAAAAGAATTAGAAACTGGTTTTCCTACAACAAATTATGTATGTACATAATACCATATACAATGTACGCTAATCTATTATATAAATGTATATATGTATAGTATGTTACCTTTATTAGACATTCAAATGCTCATTTAAATTTATATGTATATGCCAACTTTAAATACAACAAATTTGAAGATAAACCATTTTTGTACACACCTGAAAAAAGTACATATACATAATATATCAACAAAAAAAAAAAAAAAACATAAAAAAAAATAAATTAATAACGATAAAAATAAAACAAAAATTGAATATGTATTTGTGTACGAAAAATTTATAAATAAATTCGATTTTAATATTATGATATTAACTGAGCATTCTAAAATGTTTAGGTTTATTAATCAACATACATATGCATATCCAAGCTGTACATGTGTATGCATATTTTATAATTTAAAAAAACCTTTTAGTAATTCAAAACTATACATCATATAGAATTTTTTTTTTTTTTTTTTTTTTTTTGTTTTTGAATAAAAATGATACAAAATATGAATTAAGTTTTTTTAAAATCGAATGAAATTTAATTTTTTTTTCTGTTTTTTTAAAAATTAGTATGTAATAGCAAAGAAAGTATATACTAATAAATTTTTAAATACATATGTATGTACATATTTCCATTTGTGCTAATTTTCGTTAACATTTTTAAATTTTTGATAAAAATTTTGTACATATACATATTTTATTCAATTCATTTTTAATATCATTTTGAATGTTTGAACTTTTAACAGAAAATGGTATATATGCATAATAGAGAAAAAATGTGTATTAAATGCATTCACTATACTTTCGTTTAAATTCAAACACGAATCATTATTTTTTATGAAATAAATTTAAAATAAAAATAAACGCTCTATTAAAAATTTATATGAATAAACATAGTAAATTTTTATTTGAAAAACCTTTTTAAATACTGAATAATAATGTTTATTTGAAAAAAAAATATAAAAAACATGTTTTCTTTACACAAAAATTTTTGTTTTTATAAATGCAACGCATTTTGTATGCGTGTGCTCAATATAAAGATGATTTAAATATAGCGAATTTAAAATTTATTTAGTGACAATCAAAAAACAAAATATTAAAATATTTTATAATTTTTATTTGTTCGTTTAATTGTGCAATACATAAATGCTTATTAATTATTTATATTCAGCTTGTAATTCACATTGAAAAATAAAAGAAATAAATTAAAATTTTTTAAAAAAAATTAAATGAGTTAATTACTACCTTGTTAGACGTATCTATATAAACAATATACAAGGTTGTATAAATATACACAGGCATACTTATGTGGAACGTGTAAATTTTCACCAAAATAATATCAATTCAAACAACTTAATTACATGTTTTTATTGTACGTTGATAGCATGTATATTTTAGTTCATATCTACACATGTATGTAAATATGTAATTATATGTCTCTTAAAAATAAAAATTTTTTATTCTTTTTTCACACTATCGTTTGTTTAATTTTCAACAAAAGATTAAATTTTAGTTTAAACAAAAAAAAAAAAAAAAAGATTTACATTATACGTTTTACTTAAAAGTTTTCCAAAAAAAGACACAGAAATACATACATACATTATAAAAAAGTTCCTCTTTGATATGCTTGGCCTTTCTCTCTCTAGATAAATACATAACAATAAATTTGTCAGTTTGTTAACACCTTAAAAATATTTTAATTTATATTGCAAGGCTTTTTTTTTTTCATTTCTTTTGTTTTTTATGTTAATAAAAAAATTTTGTTTGAAAAGATAAAAAAAAAAAAAAAAGCAGTGCCTACATATGTAGGTACCCTTTGTACGTATTGTGTGCAAAAATATAAATTTACTTACAAATAAAGGATCATTAATTTTAAATAATAACTTAAATTATGTGATTTTATACACACAGATCATTTAGCGTTCATTACATAATTATGCATGTTGTACTTTATTTATTTTTCACACATTTATTCAATTTTTTGTCTGTCTGTTTTATTCGAATACACACACAAAGTATACAAAAAATTTATGGAACCGAATACATACAACTTTTTTTTTAGTTTTTAATGTTTATAAATGACAGCTCTATAAAAAAAAAAAAAAACTAAATTATGAGAAAATTATGCGTCCTTCAACTTAATTTAAAAATACTTATGTACCTATGTATATCTTTTTATTTAAAAAAAAATATTCAATTTTTGGGAATTTTTATCAGAATGAAACAATACAGATTTTTATTTTTGTTTTGTTCAAAGAAATACGAGAGAAGACACTAAAATCTACTTTTTGTATGTAAATAAAATATACCTAGTAATAAATAAATTGTACATAATTGTACGTACTTTAAAACTGCAATGATTCTCACATAAAAACTTTTTCAACCACGAATTAATAAATTTTGAATATAATGTAACCATAAGATGTATTTGTACCTTTTATATGCAAATATAGTACATTTAAATACATATAGCTAAAAGTTTAAATATATGCGTTAATTTATTTTTCATACATTTTCATATACAATTTATTTTTTATTCATTGCATTTTATTGTTCATTTTCGTAAATATAAACAAAATATACGCAACCAAAAATTTATTACATACAATGAATTTTATTAATATTATTCATATAATAATATAATGCATTAAGGTTTCAGATTTTATATAATGATAATTATTAATATATAAGCTACTTACAGTAATGTCATAAAAAAGAAGGATAAGTAAAATTTAGATCTGTAAGATAAAATTGATTTAAAGCTAAAGAGAAAAACAAATCATTTTTAAAAAGTACAAAACTAAATTTGATTTCATTTTAAAATAATACTTTCTAATTTTTATTATTCATTTTTTTTTTTTTAACGAGATAGATATTTGTATATAATCCAAATGCTCAACTTCTTGTATATGACATTTTAATTGAAATTTTTATAATAAAAAAAAAAAAAGTAATTTTCTTTTCTTTTTTTTTTAATTTTAGACGTATTTTGGTGACTGTAATCTTGTATTGTAATTTAATGCTTATTTCTTTCATTACTTTCATTTATTGTGACAGATTTAAAAAAAGAAAAGTGTTTACATGTTTTGTAACAATCAAAAGTAACTTCTTATAATAGTATAACAATTTTCAAAGCAAAAAAAATAAAAAAAAATTAAGATAAAAATTTTTTCTTGAAAGTAAATAGAAACATTGAGAAAGTCAAAAAATGTAAATAAAAATTTCGATTACGATAAAAAATTTTTTAAAATTTGTTTATTGATATTAAAATGAAAAGATAAGCATTTAATAAGCATTATAACAGAGATGTATTATTCAGTTGCGACATTTAAACTATCAGATAATAAATGAAAAAAAAAAAAAGTTAATTACATTTGTAATTTTAGTAAAAGTTGAAAATCAAGCAAAAAACAATTAAAACTACATAATGTGAAAATAAAAGAGTTCATCAACTTTACTGATGACACTTTATTAGATTTGTTAACAATATTACATTAAAAAGTCATATAGTGATGCATCATTCATACATTAATTATACGTGCATGTAGTATGATATAAAGTACGTTATGAAACATACACAATGTACACAACTGTAACAATTCATTTTTGTTTTTTGTAAAATATTTTGTTATCTAGTTTTCGTTATGTAAAACCCTAAAAAAAATAAGTTAACAAACGAAAATTAACTGAAAAAAAAAATAGTTACACGCTAGAGAAAATTTTATTACGTGATTGTGTACGTATACTGCATTGCATTATAGTTTGTAAAATTCATGACTGAGGATATATTTTCCATGTTCGTGTACATTAAATGTTGAAATACAAAATAATTTACTTTTTATTTGTTTTGTTTTGTCATTACATTTATTTAGTTTTTTTTTTTTTTTTTTTTGTTTTATTTTATTTAATTTAACATTGGTAATAGGTATGTCTGTATATAATGAAATAATCTATGTGGTGATGACCATCAAATTAAAATGTTCTATTCTATTTTTCTGTTAATTACACAATTACTGTATAATAATGGAAAAAAAAATTTTTTGTTAGGTATGTCATTTACAATAAAAATTTAATTTCAAATCAAAAAATCCTTTTCTTTTTTTTTAACATAATAACAGTATAAGTATAAAACAAGTATAGGTACTTGGTTAGAAACACAGAATAACAAATTTGTCATAAAATAAAAATTTGTCTTCCATAGAAACTGATTAAATTAGTAGGGTTTTAGATAACGATAATTAATTTTTCATGGAAATTATTTTTTTATTTCCTTTCATATATCCTTTTATGTATTTTAATTACTTTTAATATTTGTGTAGAATTTTTTTTCTTTCTTTTTTGGTTTTTAGTAACACAATATTTCAAGCATACATCTAAATTTTAATGAAAAATTATTTCGATTTTCTTTTGGATTAAAAATCACGCAATAAATTAATTATAATAAATGAAAATGGCAAATTAACAGACAAATTTACGTATGTATACGTATTTCTGAAAAATCATTAATAATATTTTCTAAGAAAATAATTTATGTAATATTAATAGAAATATTTACAGTTCAATTAAAATTAGAAATATAATTCTGAAACATAATCCACAATTTTCAGGTTTTTCTTTATTTTCTTCTTATGTATGTACTCGTACAAATTTTTTAAATATTTTTTGCCAAAAATGTTTCATAATGTACAGTATATTTACTTACAGTACATATTATTCAAATAAAAATTGTAATATTCTTTTTGTTTTTTTTTTTTTCGTTTTTTTGTTTGTATTTATTTTTAATCTTGTTGTTATTCATGTACCATTAAAATTCTTATCATGCATTTTGTAGCACACAATCATAAGTGTACATACATGTATGTATGTATGTATATTTTTGGTTCATATAAAATACAAGTATGTTGTCATTGTAAACTCATATAAGATTTTAATACTTTTCATATTTAAAATTATAAATATGAAAATATGTCAGATACATTCTTTTATTTTTATTTTGTTGTTTTCTTTTTTGTTTTGGGTTGGCACAAAATCGCTTCAAGATATTATTTAGTTTTTCTTTTTCTTCTTTTCATACACATATACATGTACATGTATATGTGTAATCTTGTTGTAGTTTTTTTGTTTTGTTAATATATGTATGTATGTATGCACATATTTTCTTCCCTTCAATTTTTTGCATTATATGCAAATGTGAATTAATATTATACACAACATTTTCATTTTTACGGTAACTGTCATTTACAATCTACGTCAGAAACGAAGCTTTTATTATTGTTTATTACGTTGTTGTTATTTTCTTTTTTAAATCTTATTTTTCTTGTCGATTTTTCTTTTCAGTTTTATTTATGTACATACGTATACTTATGTATTTGTTTATCTTTTTCTTTTTCTTTTTTCATTTTTCCTTAATTAAATCATAAAATAAACTTTCAAAAAGGCGTGACTGACTGCATTGAATGACAGAATACATTTTTAGTTCAATATAAGAAAAAATAAAAATAAATTCTTTCCTAAAACTATTTTAAAACTTTTCTACTTAAAGTTCATACATATGACTTAGATCGTTTGTTAGTTTCAAAGAATAACAAAAATATATAAGTATATATTATATAAGACAATAAAAAAAAAAACGAAAAAATCTTTGGTGTCAATCTTGACTTTTCTGCATTAAAAAAAATACATGCAGTGCGTTTTAAACGTAAAAAAGAAACTGGACTGTAACAATAAAAAACAATAATTTGTATTACCTAAGCTCACATACATATCTGTATGTATTTAGTATTAAATGATGAATAGACAATCGTGATCATGAGAATATAATATATATGATATGTTCAGATATGTGTTCATACCTACATATCTACTTTTGGAATTTAAAAATACAAAAGAAAATTTATCGCACGTGTGAACAAATATGCAAAAATGATGTATGTATGTATAATAATATATGAATTTAATTAACAAGTTGAAGAGTTTTTCATGTCAAGGCTAAATGAATGTACATATGTACTGTATTTTAATTTTCAATTTAGAAAATAATACAATATCTAAATGAAAGGCATATACATATTTTTATTAACAATAGTTTTTACATTATTATTTTTTTTTTTTTTTTTTCAAATATTTTTCAATTTAAATTTTGAACAAAATTACCAGAAATTCGATTTTATTTTTGCATTATAATGTAAAAATTAATTTTATTTGTAATGTATTTGAAAATTTTCAAAAAACAACATCATTACATACATTCATATATATACTTATTGATTGATTTAAATATTTTAGTAAAATGCATTTAAAACGATATTTTATAAATTTTTTTTTTTTGTTTTTTAAATTTTCTTAAAAAATATTTATGGAATTCAATTTCAAAGTATAGGTGAAATTTTTATATACAAAATTATAGCCACGATTATATATGTAGCTACATAACAAGTAGAAAATGTACATGTATGTATATGTGTACTTTAAAATTATAACGTCATAAATTATATTTTTTAAAGTTTTCATTCAAAAATTATTTTGTATTTAGCACATTCTGTTCTACTAAAAGTTCAAAAGTATTTTAATAATTTTCTTGTAATTTCATTTAAAAGAAAAAAAACTATTTTTGAATTTAGAACATTTAAAAAATACCTAATCGCGCAAATACCTCATTTTTTTAGTTGATTTTTGTTTCTTAACTTATACAATTTAAAGTAGATACTTTACTTATAGCTTCCGTACGGTCAATGTATATTTTAAAAAACAATTTTTTCATTTGTATATATAAATAAAATGCTATACATATTATGATATTTATTATAAATTACATATTTTAAAATCTTGGCACGAAATTAATGAAATTCATATTACACATATGTATATATAGAAATTCCTTTTTATATTCTTTCATGTTTCACTTATTCGCTATAATTTTTTTTTTCCTTCTTATTTTGTGTTTTATTTTATTTTTTATGTTATTGTTATTTTTTATTTGATCACATAATAATTTTTTAATTTATTTCGTTTCTTTATCGTATTCCCTAATGTTTATTTTTGCCTTCAGTATATTTTTTAATATTTTATTTATAAATTAACTGTGGTCTTTTGGTTGTTGCTAATATATTTTATTTGTTGACATACAAAAAAAAGTATACATACATAGATAAAACATTTTGTTTTCTTTTTTCGCCTACAGGAAAATTTTTTTTATACATATATACATTTTTTTTTCCTTTTTGTTTTTAATTTTAAATTTTTAGAATATAAATGAAAAAAAAAGCAACCCAAAAGTCCCTGACATGCTTCTTAAGCATTAAAAATAATACATAATAATATGTAATAATAATGTAAAATAATATGTACATGAATACACAAGATGGTTTGCCTGTAGTTGGTTAGGTATTCAGTTCAATTCATAAAATAAGAAGGAGAACTATAAAAGAATTAAAAGTCGATATAAAAATGTACATTAAAAGAAATGATATATTTATATACGTACAATACAATGTTACAAATTTATATTTAACATTGTAAATTAAAAATGGAAATATTTATAAAATTTTCCTCTGTTATTTATTTTCTTTTTTTTTTTTTAATGATAAACGTTTTCTATTTTATAATATTGTATAAATAAACCGATGCATATGAGTATATGTACATAATATCCATAGAATAAATAAGTCTTTTCTTCTGTATACAATTTATCTATTATGGAAAAACATAATTATTAAGGTAAGAGAAAAAATTTATTTTTGTAATTATAATTATGTGTAACAAAATAAATTGTGTGTATAATAACATAAAAAAAAATGTAAGTTAAGGACATAAAAATTAAATACAAAAGTTTGTGTTTTCTCTTCTAAAAAAAAAGGAGTTTGTACACGTATTTCTTTGTTTTAAAGATACTCACAAAAAACAAAAACAAAAAACAAATAAGTAAATAAAAACTAAACAAAACCTGCACACGTACATATGTAGGTTTTTTATTTATTGCAAGTAATTATTTTCTATTCAATGTAAATGATATTTAAATTTTTAATTTTATTTTCTTTTATTTGCAGTAGTAATTTATCTTAATTACACGCATATGCAATTTACAATTATTAATGTACATAATGCGTTTTTTTGTTTTTATTTTATTTCAATTTTATTTTAATAACACAATAAAAAGGTATATATAAAAAAAAAATTGAAATAAAATCATTAGAACTCCACCCGTTCTAATTTTAATTAAAAATCAATTCATTTACATGTTTTGTATAATTTTTTTATTGAAAGCTATATAATTTAATTACATAAAATTTTATACACTTACTGTACGTATGTGAGCATATAAAATAAAATGAGTAATGCTAAGGTTTTTTTAAAAAAAAAAAAAAAAAAAATTCATAACAATATAAATGTGTAGAATAAATTTTATTATAGGAAGAATTTATTAATGTAATAGGAGTCATTAAATTAGAATTTAGAGTATAATGAATAAAATTTCAATAAATATTCAAGAAAAACAAATTATACATATTTATTGACATGTATAGGCACCTCATTTATTTAAATAATAAAATATATTGCATTATTATTACTTTTATTACATATACAAATTGTTACTTGACATTGATACCCCTACAGCTTTTAAATCAACCTACTAATATTTTTAATATCTGATTTTAATTAATTATACCATTTTCTAATTCTATTTTTCATTATTATTATTATTATTGTTATTACTGCTATTACTTCTATTCTTTTCATTATTTTAGTATTATTATTATTGTTATTATGATTATTATTATTTTTATTTTGTAATTGGTTATTAAAAATTATTCAAGATACATATTATATTCTTTAATATATAAAATTTATAAAATATAATTTTAATTAGAAAATTACTAGTTTAATGAAATGTTATTACAATAATATATTTTCTTTAAAAAATATAATTCTATTACTCATGCATGTTTCTAAAGGGTAATAATTATTATCATGTTTCATCAATTTAAATAAATGAGAATTGCATTCATTATTCGAAAAAATTATAAAAAACGAATATTAGCTTATTTTGAAATTTAATATAGACATAATTTATTTTCTAACAAATATAATGATATGTACTTAATCACCCTGTTTATTTAAAATTCAAAAAGATAAACAAGTTTATGTATATATTATGTTTACGTATATGTACATATATTTTCATGTATATGTGTAAGGTAAGGAAACGGAAGTTATCTCAATTCAAAATCAAAATAAATGTCGAAGTAATCGAAAATAAGTTTTTCATATGTCTGTGTGTATATATAATCATTTTTTTTTCTATTCTTGTTTTGTTTTTTATTTTCATATTATAATTTCAAGTTTTCAACACCTACATTCGATACTAATACTATATACGTGTTACTAATGATTATTGAGTATTACCTTATTAATAAATTTTGTAAAACAATGTATATAAGATAAGTTATATATATATACTTATATGTTGATATATCTTTTTGTAGTTTTTTCATACACTATTCGATAAATAATTTAATATCTAAATAAATTTTCATAAATTATGCATTTATGTAAACATACATCTATTACTTGAAAAAAAACTTATTAATTCAAAATTGTATTATTGAATAAACTTCTTGTACGCATGCTAAATTTAATCCTATACTGAATAATTCAATTGATTTTATTTTTTTTTATTTTGTTTTTATTATCAATATGTAATGTGAAACATGTAAAATTACCATCATGGTAAGTGCATACGACTGCCAGAGTAAAATAATCTGAATATACATACATACATCAACAGTAACTGCAACTGCGTAAACAAATTAAATATTGTAAACCATATACTTATGAATGCATATACATAGCACATAAAAATTGTATGAATATAAGGTAAATGACATTTTTAATTTATCAAGTACATTTCACTAATATGAACAGAATGTAAATTACAAATTTTATTTTGGTTGTCTATTTTTTTTTTTTTTTGTACTCATTAACTACACTACAAATATATAATGTAAATAAATGGATGAATGAAAATAATAAAAATAATAATGATAGTGTACATAACATAATTTATTGTTAAAAAGAATTTTTTTTTTTTTTTCATTAATTCAAAAGTTACATTATTGTTATATATATGTACGTACACATGCATAATGTACGTATTGTATATCTATACGATAATATAGATAGTTCATTTCAAATTTACACACAATTTTTTGTACAAATTTTTTATATAATAAGTATACGTATGATTCTTTGCATGCAGTTTAATTCAATACCATTTCAAATTGAATTACAATGAATAAAAAAAACAACAACAACAAAAACACTTCATTTTTAATTTATCTTATAAGTAAAATATTTATACAAAATATAAAACTTGTTTTTCAAGTTTTCTATATATCATATACCATACAATAATCATTTTAGTACAGTTTTTTAACTTTTATTTTATTTTTATTTTTTTTTTTTAAATACATACAGGAAGTAAAAATTTTTGTTGACGTAGTTTAATTGTTAAGTATGTGTTATAGGTGTTTATATAATATACCTACCAACATTCAATGTACGTACACATACATATAGCACACACAATGTAATTTGAATTTATGTGAGTATTTAAAAGAATTTAATTACATTTTCATGAACAAATTTAAGGTACATACTTGCACACAATGGTTTTATGCCTTTTTCCTTTAATTTTTATTTAAAAAAAGAAATCAAGATATAATAAAAAAAAAGATAAATAAATAAACAAATACTCGCTTACAAATAAAAATAATAAATAAACATATGTGCAACAAAAAGTTTTTATAAATTATTTCCATTATAATTGGTTATACAAAAAAAAATAAATAAATAAAAATAAATTAATTAAAATTAAAAATAAAAAAATATCAACAATTTAATATCAAATCCCAATTATGTATTTTATTTTAATTTTTGAATATTTATCAAGTTTCTTATTTAGATAATCTTGTATATATATATATATGAAAATTAATGTAAAAGGTACGTATATTTATATACGTATAAATGCTTGTTAGTACGTATGCATTTTAACAATATCATAATTGCACATTTGAAAAAATGCCAAAATACTGCATATAAAATAAAGAATAAAAAAAGATTTGTATGGTGTAATTAATACGTGAAAGTTACAATTAATTAAAACTAAAAATTTTAAAAACAAATTTTAATGAATTTTTTGCAAATTTTTTGTATATATGTATATATATACTATATTTTGGAGGAACCATATTTTATTTTAATTCTCACGACTTTTGTTTTTTGGATAGAATGTAAGCTAAAAATACAGCAAATTATAATTAAATTATTCGTACATTATCTAGGTATATTGTGGAAATCTTTCCAAAAATTTTTAATAATAAATGAATCATGTTTTAAAATTCACATTTTACACTCATACACAACCATGTAATAATTATAATTTGTAATTATATATTTCTATTTTTATGTAGGTACGTACTCTTTTTTTTTTACTTTCATGTATAGATACTTACATATGTATGTACGTATACTTATGAGTTTTAATATAAATATGTAAACATGCATATACCTATATACTTATTTTTGATATTTTGAATGGTACACTCATACTTTTAAAAATAGGCACATTACACATGTGTACGAAAGTATCTGATGTATTACACGTACCTACATAAAATAAAAGTAAAATAATTCTCAGTTCTATTTTTATGCAAATTTTTGTATAAATTTTATTGATGACTAATCATATTTATATGAGGAAGATCTATCCATGTATAAAATAAAAAATTTACAATATCTTTGTATTTTATAGGTTGTAAATATATATTCTACCAAATATTACACGCATGTATTTTAATATGTATATGTATGTATATGCATGTATAAAAATTAAAATTACATGACACGTCATAAGGTAGTAAAAATTAAAATTTATTATGTCATACATGAGTTAGTTTTTTGATTTGATTTTATTTATTTACTTTTTTTTTTTTTAAATAATAAAAACTGAAAAAAATTAATTTAAAAAATGGATATTTTTTGTGTTTTCATTTTTATCAAATGCACAACAGTTCTAAACAATCTTTGTTTTTATTTTAAATTTTATCGGTAGAACACCTGTATATTCTAATGTTTTATTTAGAGAGAAATAAAAAATACAAGTGAAATTTAAAAAACAAAAAATTGAAAAAAAAAAAAACTCATATGAAGACATATAAGGGCTTACAATGTTTTTCACCTATCCATGCAACAACAATTAAAACCAAGCTATAGATTTTATGCTCTATTTTTATTCATATATGTACATGTATATGTATGTCTCAACTCAATCTGTTTTTTATAAAATACATACATGTATACGTATAAAATTTCTAAAACACATATCTACTATAGTGCTAAAGTATTATGAATGCTTATAACGTGAAATTTTTATTTTTTCTTATATTTTTCTTTTTTAAAAAAGTTTCATTTAAAAGTTAAGAATGCACATAGAAATTTAACGCCCACTACACCGTATATGTATGCATTTTTTTTTTTTTTTTTTTTACAGAACATAAAAACTTATTTGAAAATAAAAATGTGTATACACATTTGTGTATGTAAATGTAATGTATAAAGTAAAAGTAATTTTAAACATTAAATTTACATTTAGCACATTAAAAAGAGGACATAATGGTTGTTAAAAACAAAATATAAGTGCGTATATACATATATATACCTAAATATAATATTTATGTGTATGTGTTTTATTTGCATACATATTAATTTCAAGCAAAAAATAAATAAAAATAAGGGAACGGGTATGTACAGATATGACATTATACTGCATATGCAAACGTATGTATGCGTATTATCTTTATAGAATATCAAAAATACAAAAATACATAAAAGTTACATAGAAAACTGGTGTATTGTATATACTTTTGTATCCTAAAAATTTATCTATATCAAAGTATATAGAATAAAATATCCGATTGTATATGATGTTGTTTTGTTAACGGAAATAAAATAAAAATTTTGCATTTTTTTAGGACTAGAAATTATTATTATCGCCCCTATATTTTTCTCTAAATGAATGTGTACGCAAAAATAAAACGATAAATGTATATATACATATGTGTATGTGCATACATTATCTAAGCTCCTTGATCCTTTGCAGATGTTTTTCTTCCCTTCCATATACTGTCATGACAGTCAAAATTATATTCAATGTGATAAGTGAAGTCAACCAACTAAGTACTTATGTAGGATGTCAGTACGTCGTTGATAAACAAAACCATTATTAAACGAGAAAAGATACGGGAAGGAAATTAGAGCGGAACACAATGTAATAACTAAAAGTACTAAAGAGGTGAATATTGCTCTTTTCATCTTCATATATGTATGTAGTTTATTGTACACGTATGAGCATACATATGAAAATTGTTCACAGTCTAGATTCCAGAATATCATATTTAAAATATATTTTATAACTTTTTCATCTTACAATAAAATTCAAAACTCTATCCAAGGTAATCCATGTTAATTTAACTTGATTTTTCAATCTACTATATTCCAATCTACTTATTCTGTTACAATAAAATGCAAAAGAAAAAATAAATCATATGCTGGACATATTAAAATTATGTGTGTTTATAAATCTTTAACTAGATTTTATGACTAACAAAAGATAAAATTTCTAATGTCTTTTTATTATGTCATCAACTGTATGTATAACAACACTTCAATTCACATAAAATGAAAAGTGATTGAATATAAAATTTCATTTTTTCCTTTTAATATTATCTACATATAAGAGGATTTTTTTATGTGTAAGACCATTTTCTTTGAAAAGTTCACCCACCTACAAGAAAAAAATTTTCCAGGATAAACCAGTCAAATAAAAAAAGAAAGAGATTTTGTACAAAAAAGAAGAATTGAATAACTTAGGAGCTTAAGTGATGGCATACGCTTTTCATTTATACAAGAGTTATAAGAACTATATTATAACTGGTAATGGGGTACATATTTATAAAAAGGACATTCTTATTGAATTTATATACGGATATATGTATATGCACACAGATTTCATTTTCAATACCGCATCATTCACTTATCGTAAATGTTTGTTATTATGTATGTGTACGCTATCAAAAATAAAAATTTTTTATATATCTTTTTTTTTTCTTATTTTACTTGACGTCAATGCGTGCTCGTATACGTTTGGTAAGTAAAAAATTGTATTCACAACTTTTTTTTTACAGACTAACTGAAAATTATTTTAATTCATGTTTATTATATTTAGGGCGACTTTTGTATATATATATATATATGTGTATATGCATATATTATAATACAAATGGAGAGTATACACGAGACAAATACAATTTTTGATAATACATATGTACGTATGTAAGTATATACATATCTGGAAATCTTGAGACATGATATGGATACGGTTTGTAATTACCGTCTGACATATTCCTACATACATACATACATACATAGTGTATATATATACTTAGCATATACAGTCAAATAGAAATTTTCACAATACATAAAAAAAGGGGACGTTTATAAATGTTTTATGAAAAGAAAAACACATTGCATTCATTAATAAACGCCGGGATTCATACATATACGAATGAATATTATATAAATGAATGTATATGTATGTACTAAAATGTGTGCTACTGTTTGAAACATGTCATCAAAATACAATATAATATTGAGGGAGAACATATTTTTATTTTTTATTTTTTTTTTGAATTGCAATTTGTGATGGTATTTAAGTATTACTGCATATATAAGTACTCGTATGTACATATTACCATATAAGTAACATAAACATAAAAATTAAAATGAAATAATCGAAATAAAAACGAATGAAAATAGGAAAATATATAAAGGCGTCTAATTGTCTCCTCATTTTAAATTTAAACTGTATATTATATAGACGATAAGTGAAGCATATTTATTACTTCTTAAATTTAGACACATTTTTTATGTTCGTTTATTTTTTTAAATGGGAATTTTTTTTTAAATGTTTATTTCCGATATATTAATAATCACCAAGGGAAAATATACTTTAATATGCATATATGAGAAAAATATGTTTATAGAATTCACTTTGATGAAAATTACTTTAATAATTTACGTTATGACTTATAAGTGCTTTTTCGATTAATTAAATGAAATTTGTTTAAAAGAAAAAAAAAATTCTAAATGAAGTTTCACTTTTAATTACGAAAATAATGAAAATATTTTGAAGATATTTAATTTAATTTTTATACATTTCAATTAAATTATATTTTAAAGTAGATATAATAAATTTGTTTATGTTAATAATGATTAATATCCTTTTCGAATTAATTCATGCGTAAATTGAAAGATAACACATTAAATGTGTCATTTAACTGTATATGCATTTGGCGTAATTAATTTATTAATATGTACGACATGAACATACCTACCTATATTAAAGTGTAAATACATAAATCGTTACAAAAAAAATATGCAAAAATGTATTTTGTAAAATTTAATAATATGTAAATATTTACTGCTGTCGTTGCTTTTATTCAAACAATTTTACGTTTGAATTAAAAATTAAATAATAAAAAACAAGAAAACAGTTCGATAAAATAAAATGTTAAAATTTATCAAGGGCTTGTTTTATTCATACGAAATATCTACACGTAATAATGCATGCGCATATTTAGAGTACAGATTTCAATTTCAGTATTAATTAGGGATTATTTTTAATTAAAAAAAATTTTTTTTGCCTTGTACTTAATATTTATTTATTAAGTTAATTTATATTCTATATAACTAATTAATCATTATTATTATTATTATGTATTATTTTACTGAAAATTGATTTTCTTTTTTATTCTTTTCTTTCATAATTTTCATATTCTTATACTCTTTTCATGTAATTATTTCGTAAATCAATACACATACATGTATAAAATTTCATAAATTATAATTCATATTATCATAACCTAGATCTTTATACATTGTTAAAAAAAAATATATAGGTATACTTATATTACAAATACGTATAAGTACATTTTTGTTTTTATCAAAGTTAATTATTAATTTTTATTAATTAATTTTTTTTTTTCAATTTGTATTTTGTGTTTAAATACAATAATGTTTTTTAATTCAATTCGTTTACGAAAAAAATAATTTGTTTATGTATTCTGTATATAAAGTTCATGAAAAATCAAAAATGAAATAAACAATTTCATTAAAATGAAATTAAAAATTTAAATAATTTAATAAATTACATTCCCATATAAAAATATACATTGGATGCACATAATATATTGAATATACATATATAAATCTTTATACAATGTACTCAATGATGTTTAAAATAATAATAATAAAAAATTTGTTTTTCAAAAGTTATCGTTTTGGTTTTCGTTTTTAATTTTTTTTTATATATTCATATACACACTTATATATACGTACATACGTATGAATTTATATGCATATGTTATACAAAAGTAAAAAAATTTTTTCCATTTACATCAATATATGTATACACTATAAAAATGTCCATTTTAATTATTCAAAATATGCAATTACAATTTTTCATATATAAATAAGAATAATCAATAAATTTATTTTAAACATTTATTTTTGTTTTTAATTTTCAAATATACAGTCATATATGGAATAAGTTTCATGGAAATATATGAGCATACAAACTATATAAAAAATCATAAACAATATACTCATTTCAAAAATATTTACAAGTGCATAAAATATTTAAATGAGAAAAATAAAAAATCGAAAAACAATGGAATTTCTGAATTTTTTTTTCTCTGAAAAAAAAAAAATACAAACAATTTTTTATACATTACAAATTGATGATAGAATTTATTCAAAAGTTCATAACGTACGTTACATGTATGATGATAGATAATTACTGTCGATTAAATCATATCGATTATTATTTTCATTGGCATTAAACGTTTGAATGTCTTTTTTTTTTTCTTCTTATAACGATCACAAAAGAAAATACATTAATAAAAATAAATCAGCGTCATTGTATAAAAATGCATTTAAAATATTACGTAAATTAAGAAAATTGTAGTTTATCCATGAGCTTAATTGATTCAATTGTAATTAAAAATGTGCATATGCTCAAATGTACGAATGTATAATGTGTACATATACATGGGGTGTCCCGGAATAAAGATCATAAATCAAATTTTTCTTAGAGTTCAAAACTACTTGACCATTTTCAAGTCATGATGTTTCAGAAGAGATGAATTTTAAAGGGCAATATAATAAAGTTAATACAAATAGACATAAGAACATACATACGTACATACATGTAATATCTTTATTTGTATATAAAAATTCAATGATTTTTATTTTGTTATAAAATTTTTATTTTGAAACACATGATAAAAAAAATTTTTTTTATGATTTTTATTTTTGTTTAGAATTAAAATACTCATAAGAATAAAATTAATGAAAATTCCTTAAAATAATAATAAAATCTTGAATTTTATAAAAAAAAAAAACAAAAAAAAATATAAAAATTATTCTTAATTTTAAATCTAAGAGTTTTATAAAATAATAGCTCTTCAAATAAAAATAAATGCTAGAATACAGAAAAATTAAAATTATTGTTTATTAAATTTTTCATGCCTTATGTAAAATTGAATATGATTATCGTATCATTATATACAATATACCTATACAACAAATAAAACATACATTTGAAATTAAATGAATTATTTATGATGTTTATATTATTTGAAAAATACATACACATAAACTATCTCGATTTACATTATTATTTTGCAAAATATGTATCTGATAAGGTTTATATTTTTATCAGAATCTAATGGGATTAATATTAATTTGACTAAGTAATCGTATATGTATGTTAATGTAGTTGTTTTCAAAATATAAAAAATAAATTAAATCTATTCAATTCTATAAGTGGATAATCATAAAATTGAAATTTTTATTTTAGATTAAGGATTACGTATAGAACTTGTTCTAAAAAAACGATTATTTGTATGATTCATTTAATTATACATGTCTATGTACCTACATCATATCTGAGATTAAATTTAACATTTTAAGCTCGACAAGGTCATTGAAAAGTGACTGAATTTAATTGAGAAATTTTATTTAAGAAAAAGATCTTAAATTAAAGAGTAATCCAATTTAATTTTTAAGCTTCATTTCAAATTTATAAATAAAAACTCTATAAGCATTACATGTTCACAATTTCATATATAAAAAATTTTAAAAAAATATTGCGAAACTTGACCTAAAATGTTTAATTTTTATATTATGAGTTTTGTATTTCTCAATATACTTCTAATAAATCACCGGATACAAAAATTACGAAATAGATAACAATGTAATATTTGGCCATTGTAATGATAATGATTCAAGTTCAATGTATTTTCCTTTCCTCATTTGTTATTTCAACTATACATATATGTATGTATGTATGTAATTATGTTGTGTTTAACATTATAAAATAATACATTTTTCAATTTCAATTTAAAATGGAAAAATAAATACCCTCATTATTTGCCATTACCAAGTATCTACCAACTGTATGCAAGTTGATAAATTTTTGTTTCTATTCTAATTGCAATTTTTTTAAAAAAGTAAACGAGTATTATTTGGACAGACAATATTATTATAGAAAATTTAGGTATATATAATTTGTCCATTCATTTGACGTGTATTACACCATACACCGTAAATTATATGTACGCAACCGTACAATTCCGTTCATTTTTACAGGAATAATTACTTTACAGACATTTATTTTTTTTCAGAAAAAACTCATTATGTGGGTACAAAGTATTTAATGCATTAGAAAAAGATGCACATTACATTATATGAATAAATTTATTTCGCAAATTTAAGCATTTAAAAGAGACAACGAAATATTGTATATTATGTAGATTTGTTCTGCATTATGTATCAGTGCATAACAAAATAAATAAATAAGTAAATAAATAGAATGTAGGTATTTTATTTATACAAGCGTTATGTTATGGGTTCATATTTATATACATATTTACTGGCTGATATAGAAGTAACTGTGTGCTTTTGTATTATATATGTGTGTAATACAGTTCATATTCTCAAAGTATGTCGTGTAGTCGACTCGTTTTAGATATTGTGATTTTAAATCAGCTACAAACATGTGTACATTTACACGAATACTTATGTGAATAAGGTGTATAAAAGATAAAAGTCTGGTTGGTCATACACCTTCCGTACCGTACTATACGATATAGGTACCTATGTAAACTTTTCTTCTCAAGTGTTGTGCGTATATGAACGTACAAAGTTATAGTATTTATATATACCTACAAAACATAATACGTGTACATTTCTTTCATAAATTCCAATTTGTTTACTTGACTTAAATTTAAGAGAAATTAAATAAGAAAAAAAAGCTTGGTAGGTATGTATATATACATAATGTTTTGATAATGATGGCAATGTTTTTCGTTATTACTCTTGTGCATATTTAATTTAAACACAACAATGCATAGCCATTGAAATTACACCAGCCCAATGATGCCTTAAGCTATCATAATCGACCATAGTGCAGCATAATTCAGTCAACCTAGCCACCAGCAAAATCTGCTGTAGGTAGAATTAAATTACATACATGAATCAAACTCTACCAAACCATTTTACCATCATTATTATCATCATCATCATCGTCATCATACATGAATGTTTCTTTCCTTATGCTTCATGCTATGCCATAATACTCTTTGAAACCTCCTCTATTCATCCATAACCATAAGCAAAACATTAAATTCGATATTTAGAGAAAAAAAAAATGTTTTTGTACATACATATTCGATAAAAGATGAATAATAAATTTGAAATAAAAAGAAGAAAACAAAAGGTAGGCAGATATAAAATGAATGTATGTATGTACGTATGCATGCATTATGCATTGTGCATTTGAACCTTGTACTGTAGATAAAAATTTGTTTAGAAATAAAAAGATATTGAATTTAAAAAAGAAAATTACGGAACATGAAGAAAAAATTATATAGAGAAAAGAAAATTTCTTGTTTAATTCCCTTTTCCCTTTGGTTTTGTTTTGTCATTCATCTATTCTACATCCATCCATACATAATACCATATTAATATACCGTATAGGTACCTACACTTTTATACTTGCTTATACACGTATAACGTATACGTACATATAAAATACGTGTCTTCCCCATTCACAAAACTTTTAAATAGGTAGGTATGTAAAATACATTTATAAGAAATACTCGTAAAGAATCAAAAGAAAAATGATTTGATTTCTTTTCTTTTTTTAATCATTTTCTGTAGTTTCTTTTGTTTTAAATACATATTGGTGAGTTTCTTTTTATTCTATTTTTCTTTTAATTTTCTTTTCAAATATTTCTTATGACCGCTTTTTAGTTTTTTGAAGTCTTATTTTTATATTCCGAAAGTGTTAGATATATGCATGCGTACACATCATATACGTACATTTTCTAAATATATGTATACATAAATACATATAGATATATATACATATACATTCAAAATTTTCACATGTGTATGTGTAAACCTGTATCTTTATTTTATCTTTTTTTTTTATTTTTCATTTATAATTTACCTTTCATGCGCTTTTATATTTTATTATTTACGAGCAATATAATATGTATTACCAAAAATAATTTTCACTATTTAAATGTATGTATAAAAAAATTTGTTAATAAAAAAAAATTGATTTTGCAATTCGTTGTATTAAATTTTATACGTAAAAATCTATTATTTATGAATTTAGCCGATTTATGGGAATAAGAAAACAAAACATGCGGAAAATAGAATATTAAAATTTTTTGTTTTATCAACTGTATACGTACATGTATCCGCTCTACACTTTTTTGTATTTTGTTATTTTATTTTATTTTTTCTCGAATTCCACAATTATTTTTATTTTATAATAAACACACACATAACACGTTCGTACAAAATATAAAAATGAATATAGAGGTACCTACTACACTTTTTTTAAAAAAAAAAAGGCCGAAAAAAAATAATAAAAATTATGAATTTTCCAAGTTAACAATTTTACGATTATATTCCTTTTCTTGTTTTATTTCTATTTTCTTACTTTAATGAAATAAAATTTTTTAGGGCACAATTTTCATATAATTTTTTTTTCGTTTTTTTTTTCCTACGTACTATGCGGATATAAAAAACTTTTAAAAGTGTGAAATGTAATGTTCAAGAATGAATGATTATATCTGACGATATAATAAATAGCAAGGTTTTTTTTAAGACAATATTTTCCAATCGGCACTTTTTTTTAAATTAAATTAAGGAGCGGTCACAAAATTTTATTTACGAAATTTTATTCTTTTTATTTATGTATTCTTTTCTATAATTAATTTGTGTTTTTTTTTTTTTACTACACCTTTCAAAATTTGATTTAATATTTCAATGATGTTTTCTTTAATACAATGGGCTATGTACCTACATATATTGTTTTTTTTTTAGTTTTTAAAGATGAAATAAGTTTTAGAAAAATTTTTACTTTATGAATACAACCGTACACTAGAAAAAAAATTATACAGTATCAAATATTTTTTGTTTCAATTAGAAATTATAAAATTAAAATCAATTTATGAGTGGGATAGCGTGAAAATCCCCAACTGAGAAATAAACATTATTTTTCACATTTTTTCTTTTAAATATTTCTCAGTTCTTTATTCACTAAGAAAATATACCAAAAATACAAAATTCTTATTTAAAGAAAAGTTATTATTATATTTTAATTGAATTTATTTATTTTTTCTTCCAAAAAAATGTACACAAATACACTGTATAATTTAAATTTCGGCCATATTCCACTCATCATAAAAATAATAGTATGTAACCTTTTATTTTATACAATGTGTAAAAGAGCTATTGTTATATAGGTTTTTAATTTTCATATATGAATATACATATTATATATAGCACAGGCACAGGGCACGGCAGCAGCAATAAAGTATTTTTTTTTCTATTTTTATTATATTGATTACACTAAAAAAAAAAATTTTTTTTAAACAATGTTATAAAAAAGGAAAACTACTTTCAATTTAATATTAAATTGCAAAAATTGCATAAAATATTTTTTTTTCTAATTTATAATAATTAGAAAAATTACTACACAGAGAATTGTCGATCACGACGACAACAACGAGAAATAACAAGGCGACTGCCCGACTAGACTATTGAGAATTTTCAATTTTCATTTTCCAATCCAACTAAAATCCAATTCGATAATGAGAATGGTGATGGCGAATCTTCTAAAATGTACACATTTTATTGGTGATTGGTGAAAGCGAAAAAATAATATAGTAGATGAAAATTTATGTCATACAGATTTACTTGTATATTTATTTTATAAAAATTGTGAATTTTCAAACCCAATTCAGATTTATGGTGAAGTTTGTAATTGGAAAAAATTAATTTTTTTTATAAATCTTCATTTTTAACGAATATAAAAATATATGTGGGTGTTTTATTAATGCAATGCATGTTTATATGTATAATAAAGTAAACAAAAATCTGTATTACATTTTTAATTATAAAGTTTGGATTTTTACAAATATAATTCAAAGTCGACTCGATTACTTGAATAAAAATTTGTCCCTTCACCAACTTTTCTAACGAATACACCAGTTTTAAAATATCCTTCATCAACCCACTGCTGCATTTGTTCTGTTGTGAATGGCCCATGAATTTCGTTATCATCTTGCTTCCATTTATATTCCCAATGCAAAATTACTTTTTCATCTTCGTCTTGTGATTGATTACCTTCTTCTTTTGTATTTTCGTTATAAGTACCTGCTGCATTCAATTTCGTCTTTTCTTTACTATCAAAATCATCAGCATACATGTCCAACTCGGTTTCTTCTTTATTATTAGTATTTGGTTTTGTTTTTGCATTTCTCCTTCTAATCTTTGCTTCAATCATTTCATATGTTTCTTCGTAAATATCCATGTTACCCATTTGTGTTAAAATTTCGTTTGCCAATTCTGTTATCTTTATTACTAACTCTGAATTTTCATCTTTGATTCCTGCTTTTTTTAGTTTCCATCTTTCGGCTGATGATAATTTCTTTTTTCCGCCCAATCGTTGCAAAGTTTTTCTAACATTTTCTCCAGGTTTCATATATTCAAGCAACTGCTTATACGTTTCAATTTCATTAAAATTTTTGCCTGATTCATCTTCGGAATCACTTGAATCCGCTAAACCACGATTCGTTTTTTCAATGTATTTTGTATCAGTTTTAACCTTTTAAATAATTATATGTTTTTATATAGGTAATAAAATGTATGTGTAATAAGAGAAGTATAGATACTTTAATCCAATCGATGTTATCAAGCCAATTATCTCGTATATCTTTTGTCTTATCCCATTGAAAATGACCTTCACGATCAAAATGTCCTTCTTCGAGTTCTTCCTTCATATTAAACGGTGTAAATTTAACTTCACCTTCTATTCCAGATACACCTTCCTCTTCACCTTCGATATCATTTTCATTCATAACATTGTATCTAGAAATTAATTTAATTTATAAAAGTTTGTATTTTGTAATTTCATGAAATAAAAAATACAACTGGTTTACAAATTACAAACCTTTCATCATCTCCACTATCTTCTTCATCCGAATCTAATGTATGTTTTTTTGAGTGTTCTCCCTTAAAATGTTTGTCCGGTTCATCAATTTCTAAGTCAAATACTTCAACTTTGCGTTTAGACATTTTTAAATATTATTTTAATAAAATATGAACTCAAATATGTAGAAATTTGCTTGGAAATTTATTTTAAAAAATACAACTTTTGACAATTCACTTAACACACTTGTTCCGTTTCCAGCAGCTTTATTTTTTTATTTCTGACGTTTAACAATATAATAAAGAAATATAATAAACATCTAAAATCTAAACATATCATTCGTGTATTGGTGTATTTTACTATTTTGTTATTTGCGAATAAAGATTGAAGAATGATGTGGTGTGGTGGATGGGTTGACCAGTGTCATCACCAGTGTGATGTTGCTATTCCATTTTTACTACTATAAAGTATAATAATTGTATAAATTATAGCATGAAATGAATCGTGATATGGTTACCCTACACCATATTACACTGAATAAAAAAGTGTGCACATATAAAATAATAATTCTAATTCGAACTTCATTATTGAGTTTAACCAGGTTTAACTTAAATTTATATTTCGATTATTTAGTATTCATATTTAAATCTGAATTTTGTTTTTTTTTTTTTTTTTGTAAATGCAAGAATGATAACATTTAGCAGTTTTCACATTTCGTCTATTTCGTACTAAAGCTAAGATTACTGTCCTAATTTCTATTTTCTAATAAATGATAAAAAAGTTTTATTTCACATCTTCTGTGATTATGTCTGCATCTTCAAAAGGTAAAAAAGCAACTGGACAACAAAGAACCACAGTTAAATCAACTGCAGCTAATAATCCTCCAATTATTAATAAAAATGGTGCAGTTTTTATGGATAAAACTGGGAATATTTGTATAAAAGTTTTAGCAAAACCTGGCGCTAAACAAAATTCAGTATGTGACATTACAGATGATGGTGTAAGTGTACAAATTTCTGCGCCACCAGTTGAGGGTGAAGCGAATACAGAACTCGTAAAATTTTTATCAAAAGTTTTTGGATTACGAAAAAGTGATGTGAGTCTGGATAAAGGATCAAAATCTAGACAAAAAACAATATTAATTACAAAAGGATTAATGACTATAGATAAAGTAAATGAATTATTGAAAAAAGAATCGAATAGTAACTGAGATATACTTTTTTAAATTATGTTTATTAAAAAATAATTTTATTTAAATTTTTGTGAATATCTTTTTTAAAGCGTATTTATAAATTATAACTAGTAATTTAAGTATAAAATAATTAAACAATGTGAACATAAAAAAAAAATGTATGTTTTCAATTTTCAACATGTACATAGATTATTTCTCCTGATAATTTAATTTCATTGGCAGATCTTAAATACAAAATTTAGAAGAATTTAACACCTTGATTATCATCAAATAACATTATTTCACACTTTTCTTTATCTTCCAGCAATTTTAATGCCTTCAATATAACATCTTCGTTTAATTTATAAAATTCCTTGCCTACTGAATAATCACCATTTGCAATTTCATATAATGTACAAACTGTATTCGTTTGTCCAGTTTCATTTACCCAATCTTGTATCATTACTGATAATTCATCCAATGTATACCAATATATTTCCCATTGTGTACGTTTTTTATCTAATGGACATGAATGTCCAGTTTTATATAATTGTTCAAGTATTAATAATCTAACATCAGATGGTAATTTACGATTTATTGATTCATTTGAAAATAATGGTGTGTCGTTATCATTTAAATTTAATTGTGTTTGATTTTTATATTTATGATATTTTAATACTAAATTACACCATACAGATAATTGCTTTTCTCTAGTCTTTTCATGAGGTTGTAAACTGTAATTTAATTAGAGAAAAAAATATTTTGTTTTATTTATTATTTTAATTAAAAATTCTAGAAATTTATAAATGTTTACTCACGTAAAAAATGGTGGAAAATTATATTCCCATGGCCATTCAAAATCACTCATTTTTCTTCTAGCTTTAAATATCGTAAATAATTTATTTATTTTTGGTTTTGTTTTCAAAAAATAAATATTTGTTATAATATTTTTAAAAACTATAAAATCATATTTATTAGAATAAGGTGTTTGTTTAAAAAATTATCAAAATGAAGAAGAAAAGAGTAGAAAAACAGATGAAAATGAAATCATCTGATTCGATTGTCAAAATAAAAATAAATTGTAAAAAATCGAAATAAATAAGTAGTGGAAGAAGAGTTACCATTTACTATATAATAAATTTATCCAATATGAATTCGTCGAAAAAATATTTCTTTTTTTTTTTTTTTCATTAAAGGATAAGAAAAGATAATAATAAGTATTTTATAAAATACAATAAAACATTTGATAAGTTGTTAATATTTGACATTGATGTTTAGAGTTAATTTTGGAAAAAGCAATTGTTAATCCAAATTTACGACCACTTGTTGAATTCAATTTCCCCCTTTAAAAACTGACACATTGACATTAGCGCCAATTTTGTTGTATTGATTCAACATGAAAACACTTATAAAATTTACGGCGATAAATGGCAGATATTCATAAATGAAATGAAATGAAATCAAAGAAAAAGAGAATGGCGTCTTGGCCTCGGTGTTTGTTTGGTATGGCTTTTGTGATGTGATATAATTTTTATATAGACACTTGTTATAATTTTATAAAATTTAAAAAATATAAAATAAATGAATTTATTGAACAAAAAACAAAAGAATATTATGTGATTAATGAATTTTATTAAATAAAAATTTAATGTAAAATTTTTATAATTTTGCAATACATGCCTCAAAGTAAACGATAAGAATCTCGTCTGAAAAACCAAAATTCAGATTTGATGAATTTATGCTGATTGTGTAGTGGTAAGTAAAAAAGAATATATAACAAATAAAATACGTAAATTTTTTTTAAAAAAATATTTCTAATGAATGTGGGGTTTTGTTTTCGTGTTTTGATTTATATTTACATTTCCATTTTCGGCTTCTATTAGATACATACATATGTGTGTATCATTACACTTTTTAATTTTTATTGATCATGTTTTTTTTGTGATATTGAATCAAATACATAATAACTGTACACATAACAGAGAAAGTAAAATAAAAGTTTTTGACTTAATTGATATTGTCTTGCACATCAGACAATTTTGATTATCAATGTCATGAGCATCCGATAAGTTAATTTTTAAATTTTTATTAATTTATTTTATTTTATTTTTTTTTTTAAATTTATTTTAATAGAATTAATTATATTCCATCATGGAGCCGAATTCAGGCTCCCAAACAACAGAAAAAAACGATATTAATAATGAACAAAATACATTAAATTATTTACGTCCATCATTTCTTAATCATCGTGGATGTCATAATAACAATCTAATGACCGAAGAAAATTCTATTTTATTGAATAATTACACTTTAAATTCAGATAGTGGTTATAATTCATCATGTATTAATACCCCAAATGTATCAGCAGTTATAACACCACATAAATCATCAAATTATAGTCATCATCATGATAGTAATCTCATTACAATTTGTGAAAGTCCAGATCCAACTGTAAAATTAACTCCAGTTACACAAAATATACGTAAAATATTTAATATTCACATAACAACACCAAAATCAGAAAATTTATCTGTTATTACTAAAATTGATTCTAATTTTACAACTGAAAATGAAAATGAAATTAGTGCTGGTGTATCGGAAAAGCAAGAAGGGAATGTAATCAAAAGAAGTGCGATTGCTGAACAGATTTTTGACGATTATCAAAGCACACCGAAGAAAAAGGCGAGAATTGATTATGGTTTAGAATCATGTAAAAAAGTATTAAGTGCTAGAAATATTTCTACTACTGCTACAACTCCTTTAAGGAGTCGAAAAATAGCTCGGAGTCATAATAAAACGTGTAGGCAAAAATTACGTTCTGCTCCAAATTTAGATATAAATTTCTTCAATGACGATAATGTTGAAAATATTGGCACTACTGATGGTGCTGTATACAATAGCATTTCATCACAATTTACACCAATTCGAAGTCCATTTACATTACAAGATAAACGAACACCACTTTCTAGTACGAGCTCAAATTTAATACAAGCTAGTACTCCTAAATATGATAATAGTAATCGTCGTACATCACTATCCATATTGGATAAATCTGCATCAGTTCGAAAATTATTATCATTTTCTGATAAAGAATTTGAAGCATTGTTAAGTTCATCGTCAGAACCTCAAATTGTCAAAATTCATTCAGAAACAAAAGATACTCATCGACAGGAAGATATAAAGAAAAAGCCAATTATTGATTCGTGTAAGCTAGTTAAAACATCATGCATATTAGAAACAAAAGAAGATAAAATACCACTTAGACGAACATTAAAATTTACTTGTAAGGAATCCTTACCAATTCTTGATGAATCTATAAAAGAGATTAAGAATAGAGTTGATTCGGATAACTCTAAAAATGTCAATAATTCCAACGATAAAGGTATGAAAGATTATAAAACACTTTACCCAATGATGAGTAATGTAGCGGATCGTAGGATATTAAAACGCCAAAGATCGTCAAGTACTGCTCGTTTTATAGACATTAGAAGAGAAAGCCATTCCTTAACTAGATTAAATCGGAGTTCAACTGAAAATAAGAAATTTTGCTCTACCGATATAATAAAACAAAATGAACGTGAAAAAGACAATAATGAAACAAAAAGAGGATTTCAAGAAATTCTCGGTTATGTACCTTCAAGTTATGATTTGAAAATTTCACAAACAACTGAGAAAAATGAAAACGATATTAATGATGATGATAATGACAATACTAAACTAAAAGAAATTGAAATAGCTCCTAAAGTTTATGAATCTCTTCGTGATTTCAATTTAAAAATATTAAAAAATGAAGATACACATATATTGGATTCTGAGCTAGATATATCTAAGGAGACATTAAAAAGTACTGAAAGTAAAATATCTATTAATAGCAGTAATAGCTTAAATCATACGAAAAATGATGTATGTAGTGATATGGATATAAGTCCGAATATTTGTGAATCAAATCAAATGTGTGAGAAAATAAATAATACACTCAATTTTGAATTAGATATGTCACTGGAAAATGTAAAAGAATTGCAGGACAACGTAGTTTCAATTAAGAATTTAAATAATGTTGACATTCCAGATTTTTCAGATATTCGTTTTGATAGAGAAATTTTTACACCACCAAGAAGACATAGATCACCATCCTGTTGTGATGATGACGATAATGTGTTAAAAGTAAGTTTTTCCGAAAGGGATAAATTTTTGCCAACAACTCCAAAAAAAGCAAAACAGCAAAATAACACAATGATTGACTATGAAAAACACGAAATTTTATATCAAAGAATACCACGAACACCAACAAAGAAATGTATATCAATACCATCATCTCTGAGTTCAGCAAAATATAATTATACTCCAATCACATTAAAACGTAAAGCATCAATTACTAGAGACAGACAAAAGCGTCCAAAAATCTTCTATAACGGTTGTACTCATTTAAATATAATAGCTAAATTAGAATCATATTATCTAGTCCTGGATCGTATATTTGATATGTTATCTAGTCATGATTTAATGAATTTAACATTAACATCATTTAATTTACGTAATGTTGTATTATCTAATCAAAAAGCAAAACAACGTATTACGGAATATATGAATGAACGTCAAAAATATAAAGAAAATGATTTTGAATGTATTGAAAATCATCTGTTAGAAAAATTACTTCAACAGCAGCAACCATCAGCGTCATGTAATCAAAGACGTAATTCGATATTGAAAACAAAACAGTTATCAGTAGATAATTTAAAAACAGTGCCATTTAAAAATACTAATGATCGTAAACGATCGTCAGTTACTACCACCATAATACAAAAATCACCACCAGTTAGTCCTTCAAAAAGAAAATTTCATGAAAATCAAAAGGTTTGTATTGTACTTATAACTAATACATATTAACTAATTATTATTAATTGATTATTATTTTTTATTTCAGGTCGTAAAATTATTAAGTGATAATGAAAAACTTGTAAAATGCCCTCGATGTTCAAGATCAAGTAAAATTATAAATGCATTCCCTTCAACATCGTCGTCATCATTTCTTGAAACAGACCTACTTTATGATCGTTATCACAAAATCAATTATGTACAAAATAATGAATCACAAATATCGCGTACGAAAACATTCCTTTTTTCATCTACCAAAAGTACCTCAACAAATCTAAATAATAACAATAATGATTTTACACCAATATCTAATTCTCAACCAATGTCATCATCGTCATCATCACAGTTAAGAGCGTCAAAGCCAAAATTTGTTAAATCCATGTCGGTTGATTCGGCAATGTTTTTACCTTCGTTTACATTAATTAAAAAACAAAATCAGCAAATGACTTCAAATTCAAACACCACTTACGTTAGTAATAATAATTCATCAAATTTAAAACGATATGCTGAATGTACTGGACTTGTATGTAGATATCGTTTTTGTCTTGATTGTTTATGTGAATATCACCCAAATAGTCCATGTAAAATAAGAACTACATTAAATAATTCACCAACAAAAGAAGATATACAAAATGGTATTTTACAAATTAGTACATCATCATCAACAACCTCTTCATCGACAACAAATTCACGTTCGTTAAAAATACGGCGCAAGTCATTGAAAAGGCTGTGCTTTTAATTTTTAAATGATCACATATGTATTCTGTTTCTGTTTTAGATAAACATTATGTCCCGGTTTTTTTTTGTCTTACTTTACTTACACATTTTTTTACGTTTTATTTTTAATTGTCGCATTTATTTTTGTCTTGTCAAGATTTTTTGCTTATTTTTAAAATATTTTAATTTGTATTTATAAGTTTAATTATTATATTTAAAAAATTCTCATAAATAATTGATAAGTGTTTTAGTTTTAAAAACTTGAAAAGAAAAAATATCAAACTGATTTCGTTATTTTAATTATTATTAGAAGATAAGAAATGATTTTATTAAATTAAAAAGCAAGAAAGAAAAATTATGAAACTAGTACTTTTAGGTTCAGTTGTTAAAATTGTTTTTAATTCAACAATTAAAAACAAATTAATTGAATAATTCCACAATCCTTTCGAACAAATATTAATTTTTGTATTTTTTTATTGTAAACTATAAGTTTTTGATATTTTGCCCAATTAATTATTTAAGAAATTTTTTTTGTAATAAACATTTTGGTATTTGAATTTGAATGCTCTCTATTTAATACCTTCAATAATGTTACATAGAATGGAAAAAGTTATAACTTTTTAATAGCAACTACTGAAAGACAAACATATATTATATATATTAAGAATTTTAAATATATTTTTGTATTCAATTTTTCAAATTAAAATGTAAAAATAAAAAGTTAGAAATAAATGTTTTTTTAAATAAATAAAAAAAAAAATAGTTTTGTAAAGTAAATATGCTTTCTATAAACTCATCTTGATTGGAGAAAATCGAACAAAAAAACGTAAAGGTCAAAGGTGCTCTTAATTAAATTACAAATATTTGGAAGTAAAAAACTTTATTAGAAGAATAAAAAAAAAATCCCAATCATATCATATTTAAGTTTTTTTAATTTAATTATTTTCAAATGGATCAAATGATTCTTTCTTAATTTTTATAGTATCGTTATAATCTTCATAGTAATCATCACGATTTAAACAGATATTATGTAATATAATTGCGCATTTATAAATATTTCCAGGATCAGGAAATGATGAAAATTCCGATGATGATGATGAGAATAATTCTAAATTTTGTAGTCTTGAAAAACGTTTTTCAATTCTTGAAAATACTTTATCAATAAAATTTTCCATTGCTGCATTTCCACATTTACCATATTTTAATTGAACACAACTTTTAATAAATTCTGGATGTGAATGTAATGCAATTGAATGTCGTTCAAATATAGTTGAATGTATATAATTTTTTGGATATAATGGATAATTTGATTTTTTTCGATATAATTCACTTTTTTGAAATATTTCAATTTCACTGGTATTATCTTCCATTGTATAAAATGTTTCAATTTGTCGAAATATTTGATTACTATCGATTACAGTTTGTATCAATAATTTTTCATTATCATCAGAATTATTACGTGGTCCAACAATAGATTTATTTTTTATTTCAAGTTTTTTGTATGCTAAAAATCCAATAAATGATATTTCATTATTCATTAATAACGGTGATGCTAATGATGATGATGATGAGTTGTGTAAGATTTGTTTAAATTCTTTATTTAACATTTTTTGTTCAGTTATTGATGATGGCCATATTATAAAAACATTTTCCAAACAATTAATTATAAAACGTTCAATTCTTTTTATAACATTCAAACATATTATAGAATTTTCTAAACTGAATTTTTTTGTTATTTCATTAATTGGACATGATGTTGATAAGTAATAAAAGAATATCATTAGATCTCGTTGAGTATTATCAATATCTGTTCTTAATCTTTTAATTTTATTACTTTTCATATCTTTGTATTCATCTAAAATGAAGTCAAATGTATCTCTTGATATACCTAAATTTTCTTTAAAATATGAATCTGTAGCATCTATTAGAATTTTGTATTCGTCTACATCTTCTTGGAGCTCTTGAGATATACTTGAATTAACATGATTGTTGACTGGCAATTTGAAATTGGTTTTCTTAGAGTTAGCGTTTAAAAGCGTTGAAAGTGATAAATCATGATCATCATCATCATCATCATCGTCGTCTTCTTCTTCAGATGTGTCGAATACAGTATCCAAAAGTGTAAATAAAACCTAGAATTTGATACAAACAATAAATTTGTAATTAAAAAAGGAACTTTTCTATTATTTAAAAATGTTGTTACAGCTTTCGTTGCCAAATCCATTCCAGAATTTATTGCAGCTTTTGAAGCCAAATTCATTTAAATTTTCCTGTTTTTTTCACTTATTTTAAAATTAAAAAAGTAAAATAATTGATTGAATACAAATGTAAATATCAGATAGCCGCAGACCACAGTTGACAGACGACAGTTGAATACAAATTGCAAAGAGTATAGAGATCTCTATACTCTTTGCAAATTGGATCTTGTAAAATGTAAAAAACAAAAACAAACGAGCAAACCTAACATGATGAACCTAACCTAACACCAACGTAGTAAATCTATAATGGAAAATGAAACACTCATCATAAATGCATAAAATATAAATACATAAAGAATGGAATTGGGATCACATTACATTTTAAACGTTGTGTTGTTGTTATCGATTCAAGTTCGGGGAGATTTAAGATTTTACTGATTTTAACAATTAACACGTGTGAAATAAAAAATTAAGGAAGCTGGTGTTAATTTATATTTAAATAAAGTTATTTTGAAAAATTAAAATTATGGGTGAAGATAAAATTAAAAAAAAACGAAAATTAAAGGATGAAAATGGTTTATCGAAAAAAGTTAAAAAATTTAAAAAAGGGAATAGTAGTGATGAAAAACAAAATCAAATGAATGAAGAAGGCAATGATAATGAAGATTATAATGATTTACCTTTGGAAAATAATGATCAGGTAGAAAAAGAAAACAGCCCAGAGGAATCTGATGGGAACACTTGCGAACATGAAAAATCTAAAGACAATAATTTGGAATATCAAAAAGAAGAGGCAATTAAATTTAAAAAAGATTTTAAAATGAAAGATTTTCGTTTAAAATTAAAGGGCGATTCATTTATTCCAGGTGTGTACTTAGATATAATCTCGTTATAAGATTTTAAATTTATGGTAATTTTTTAAAATTTTTTGTTTTGTAGAACTTCGTCATTTTCTTCACATTGCTATTAAGAAACCGCAAATTATATCAAAATACATTGAAAAGAAAGGTAAACCATTGGAATTGGTTGAAGCCTTAGATCGTATTGATAAAGACCAATTATTTCATTTATCATATATTTGTGATGCACTTCAGCTAATTTTAATGGAAATTTTAAAAAATCATGACAAATTAAAAGAATCAGCTGTAAATGCATGTCGTTATTTTATAAAATCAAATTTATCAGTTATTGAAAAATTATTGAAATCGCCAAATGTTAAACATCGTAAAATTATTATAAAATTATTAACTGTAATTGTTTGCTTAGAGCCACGATTAGGTAAACAATTATTAAATTGTTTTGATATTTTAAGTACATCAGTATCAACAAAAATGCTATTATGGCATTCAAAAGATGAAATGAAAATGAAAATGAAAGATAATAACGATTACGATGATAAAACAGTACGAACATGTTTTATACATTTCATATTATCGTATATAATTGAAGGTAATATAATGTTAATAAAAAGTGTATTAGATAAATATGAATTAATGAATTCATTATTATCTGGTCTAATATATGATGATCATGTAACTGTATGTATGGTATTAAATACAATTAAAAAATATATATTAGAAAATATACAAATAACAAAAACTAAAAAAATTCATATATTTGATATTGAAAATGTAAAACATTTATTAAAATTATATAATTGGAAAGGACCAAATTATTATGTTAATTATCATGGTAATGAAATAAAGAAAATTACAAAAGATAATGATAACGATAATGATAATTCTGTTGAAAATAAATATATAAATTCAAATGAAAAGCAATTAGTTATAGAAACATTACATGAATTTTTAATTTTATTATTAACATCACGTAAATATGGTATCGCATTTGATGCTGTAACAAATTATGGCATTAAACATAATATAATACAATCAAAATGTTTATTAATAATTCAAGAACCATGGTTAAATCAATACAAAATTGATTTAGTTATGAATGTACTAAAATCATGCCCAGAATTATCAAGACAAACGATTAAAAGATTTTCATTTTCTTTAAATTATAGAAAAAATTCACAAAATTGGATAAAAATTTCAAAATTTTTTCAATTATTAATAAATGAATTAAATCCAAAATATATAAAAAATTTTATTGATAAAATTACAATAACAGATTTTTCATATTGGATTAAAGATATATGTTTATCATTTGAAGTTTTAAATTTTTTAAAAAATAAAATTGTATTACATAGTGATTTATATGATATACGTTTAAATGCAACAAAATTATTATTAATTATGTTTAAACAACATTGTAATTATATGAATTTAATAATTAATCGTGAAAAATTAAAAGGTAATAATGATTTACGTAAATTTAA
Source organism: Anthrax anthrax (assembly GCA_963971155.1). Classification (NCBI taxonomy): domain Eukaryota; kingdom Metazoa; phylum Arthropoda; class Insecta; order Diptera; family Bombyliidae; genus Anthrax; species Anthrax anthrax. The sequence goes on along the minus strand of OZ020118.1, from coordinate 4,755,620 downwards.
ATTTGATATTATTAATCATATATTAGTTAATTATCCAACAATTGATATGATTATATTATCATTATATAAAACAATTAAAATAAATGAAAATGAATTTGATAAAATTTTATTACATTTAGAACCAGTATTAGATTTAATATTATTAATATGTAAAACATATCGTTCATTTATTAATAAAACTGGAATGGTTACTGATTTTTTAAAATTAATACGACCATTATATGAAACACAATTATCCGAAATGATGAAGATAACTACAACAGAACAAAATAAAATTGAAAATAATGAATTAGAAATATCATCATCATCATCATCATCATTACAAAAATATGATATTATACGTATTGAAATGAAAATAATTAAAACAATATTATTATTAGAACCAAAAGCATTATTACCAAATAAAACTTTATTTACAAATGTAATAAGCAGTTTTATAAATTCATTTGTATATGATGATAATGAATATCAAAATGAAGCTGGTGTATTATTAAAGGGGATTTTCATGAATACTGGATTATTTGAAAATGATTTAAATAATGCAATAATAAGTGGTGATAATTGTAAATCATTTGAAATTGATTTATGGTTAGAATCATTACGTTATATTGATAAAGATGCATTAGATAATATTAAAGAAATTTTAATAAAGAATTTTCAACGTGAAAAAAAAAATGTAATAAATTTATTAAATAAAAAAGATATTGCTCATAACGATGTTATAATTAATAATGAAGAATATAATAATTATGACAGTAAAAATTTACAAAAATTATTTGAAAATATTGAAAATGATTTTATTATTGAAGATTATATTGAACAACCTATATTAGGCAAATTATTACCATTATTATTAAAAACAAATACAGAGATAAATTCAAATTTAAAAGATTATTTAAATATTGTATCATTATTATTATTCTATTATATACCACAATCATATATAATAAAAAATTATTGTTTTAAACATAATATTATATCGAAATCAATTCATAATTTTATGTTAAATTGGATTGATATGAAAAAATTTGGTAAATTAAAATTTAATAATATACCATATTTACAAATAATTTATGAATCTATTTTAGATGGTAAAATGAATTTTTATGAAATTTTTCAATTAAAAGAAAATGATGATAATACATTTTTAATTATTAATTATGATAATGATAATGATAATAATACAAAAGAAATTTATTTAAATAAAATTTTAAAAAATGAACGTTTAATTGTAATTTATATATTACAAATAATATTCATTGTAAAACAACAAATTTTAAATGATACATTTATTGATGTTAATATACAAAAATCATGTAATCATTTTATTGATAATTTTTTAAAAATTTTATGGTATCATAAAAAACAAAAAGATTTAAATAATACCGAAAATATTGAAATTGATAATAATGATAATAATACAATTGATACTAAATCATTATCATATTTTGAATATATAATTAAATATATATACCGTTCAAATATATATTTATTACATAATTTACAAATATTCCCTGAGAATGAATCACAAAAATTATATTTAAATTTTATGTATGAATTAATACAAACAATTAATAAATTTGATGAATTTCAAAATGATTTTCATGAATATACAATAAATTTTCGTAAAAAAATATGTAACCAAATAATATCATCAATATTGAATTTATCATTATCAACATCAAATTTAGATATTTATAATGATGAAAAATTAATAGAAAATTTTATAAAAATTTTAGAATCATTTAAATTATCAAAAGATAATTGTACAGATTTATTACAAAATTTAATAAAATTAAAATCAGAACAATTTATAATAAATACAATAAATGTTAAAAAATTATCAATTTATTTTGATATTTTAATTTTATGTTTAAATCGTTTAATTGAATTAAAAGAAATTAATGTATCTGTTGAAATAATTGAAAATATTTCAAATATTTATATTAATTTATTAAAAAATTCTGAAATTGATGTAAATTTTGAAAAATTTGAAGATACATTTTATAATTTTTTAAATACATTTCATTTTTATATAAATTCAATATCAGATAATTTATTTTTTACAATAATTGAAAATTCAAAAATAACAAAATCATCAATACGTTTGGAAATTTTAATTTTAGAACGTTGTAAAAATTTACAAATGAAATTTTTACATGAATTAAATGATAATTTAATTAAAAAAAAAGAAATAATTTATCCATTATTAAATGTTTGTTGTTATTTACAAAATAATCAATTACAATTAAATTTAAATGAAAATTTATTACAATTAATTTATAATGAATATAAAAATGGTATAATGAAATTAATTGATAAACCACAAAAATCTGGTGTTATTTATAAAGAAAATTTATATATATCATTATATTTAATTGATAAATGTATGCCATTAAATGAATGTATTGATTTTACTAAAAGAAATTTTAAATTTGATACAATTATAAATAATATTGAAATAATTCAAGTAAAATTAATTGAAAAAATTTTTATAAAAGCAATTGAATCAAAATTAAATAATGATAATAATAATGATGAAATAAATAGAATATTTATAAATTATTTATTTATAATAATACAATTATTTGTAGTTATTTTAAAACAAAATCAACAACAACAAATTGATTTTAATAAATTTAAATTTTTATCATATAAAATTTATATATGGTATGAAAATTATTCAAAATATTTAATAAATTTAAATAATATAAAATTATATGAAAAAATTATAAATTCATCTGTATGGCATACATTTTATAAAAATTGTCTAAAATATGGTATGCAAACAAAATTTGATTTTGATATTGATACAAATGATAATTTTAATGATAAAAATAATTCTGAATTAATAAAAATTCTTGCATATTTATGTAATAAATTTTATGAAAATGATGAAAAAAATATAATAATTGAAATAAATGATGAACAGATTGAAGAACAAAATATAGAAAAAAATTTAAATAATATATCTCAATTATTTGATATGATCATTTCACATTCAAAATTTTTTGATATTGTATTACAATATAATTTACCAGAAATTAAAACTCAATTAATGCATTTATTATTAATTTTAATACAAAAGAATAAAAAAATATTAAATAAAAATCATATACCAATTTATTTGGGTGCATATCAAGCTAAATTGAATAATTGTGATCGTTATATATTAGCTATATTACAATATTATGAACAGAATGATATTGATATGCATGAATATCGACCATTTATATGGGGTGAATCAGCTATAACATATTATTCATTAAAATCTGATAAATCTGATGATGATATTAAAATGAAAACGTTACAACAGCAAGAACCATCAATATTACAAGTAATGTCATTAATTGATTCACAAATAAGTGAATATACATTAGAGAATTTTCCAATATGGAGAAAATTGAATACATTAAAACAATTACCCGAATGTACATTTTATGATCCATATAAAATACGTTTTAATGATTTTGATGAACAGAAATTTCGTAAAGATTTAAATTTATACATAAAAAATGATAATATTTATAATGATTGTTATGATCCAGCATTTATAATACCATTAATGTCAATGTCATTTGCACCAGAAGTTTATTCACATCCAGTACGTCCAGTACAAAATGGTTTATTAGCATTATGTTTTGCTGCATTATCTAGTCAAGATAAAAATATGCGTTTAGCTGCTGGATGTGTACAATTACGTTATCGTCAACATTTTGAAAATCATAAATTTTTCGATAAACCAATATGGCAACAAGCATATGATAATATACAAATGGGTCTTAATAATTTAAATGAAAGTTGGTTAAAACATAAAATGAATATAAAAAAATCTACAAATTTAAATAATAATTTAACAATACCAAGAGTACCATATATATCTGGTTTATTTTTAGCAAGAACAATTAATATATTAGTTAATCCAACAAATTTATTATATAAAACATTAACAATGTATTTACGTTTAAAAGATTATTTTAATTTTTTATGTATACCAGAATTTAATGTATTATTTCATAATCCTGATATTGAACATCAACAATATAGGCAATTTATATTACAAATAATACGTGATGGTATTAAATGTAGTTCTGATTTAATATTATTAATAACAACAAATACATTTAAAACAATATTAAGTTTTTATAATACAACAATAACAAATTTAGATACAAATTTATTAATATTACAAATAATTAATATATGTGTTAAAATTCCAAATACATCTAAAATAATGATTGAACAAATTGGTATATTATCATGGATTAATTCAATAATATGTAATTTAGAATTTTATCATTTTGATACAATTGAAGGTATAATATCAATTTTAAATAATTTATGGTATTCATTAAAATTTAATGAAAAACAATTTTATAATTTTCATTTAATTGAATTATATATATTTAATATATTAATTAAATTAACAACATTTTTATCTGGACGTATATCAGAAAATAATTTTATGAAATTTTTATATATATTAAATAAAACATCAAATAATAAACATAAATTATTAAATGAAATAAATTTAAATCGTATTATAAATTGTTCTCAAAGATATTTTACTAATTATATATGGTATATAAATAATATTAAAATGAATGGTTCTGAATGTATAGAAAATGAAAATGTATTTTGTCAACGTTTAAATGATGAAAATTTAGATCCAAAAATTATTTTAGGTTTAATAAATTTAAGACAATTTGTTATTGAATGGATTAAAAAATAATGAAAAATTTTTAATTTTTTTTTTTTTGAATTTGTAACGGTTATAAAAATTTTCTTATGTAATTTACTTAAAAGAATTAAAATAAAATAAAATCATTAATAATTGAAAAAAAAAAAATGTTTATTATTTTTATTTGTAAAAATTGTTGTATCCTTTTTTTTAAAAAAAAAAAATCCTCATTTAGATCCATCATTTATTTGGAAAAACACGACTTTCTTGATGAATTTAATTCGTAAATTATAGATTGATCAACACACACATCTGTGTCGTACATCACATCGACACAGATTTTTACTGTGATTTTGTATGAGCACCTCAAAAAGTTAAGCGACGTAGCGTAATATTTGGTAATATGTACAGCCTTCCGTATTAAGAGAAAAATTTTGTAAGAGTACTAAATGTGATAAAATTCTCTTTTTAATTATTCACTTAATATTTTGATTTCAGGTTTGATTTGAATTTGATCAATTTTTTTTTATTTATTCGAAAATTGAAGCCTTTTAAGACATAACCAAGTTTAAAAATTAAAAAAAAAAAGTTTTAATGGAATTTCGAAGTAAACAATCAGCACGCAAAGTGTATATGAAATATTATGTTAATCAATGTTATTTTGAATATGTATATACACCTTCTGACCCTTTTAATGAAAATGATTATTTTGAAAAGTGAAAATACTATATCACATATAGTATTAATTTTAATGTGGTCTTTAAATTGCGTGTTCTTTAGATGGTGTAAATTAATCAAACCATTACTGTTCGTTTTAGATTCATTTCACTATTTAATATGGAATGAATACAAGAAAAAAATCAATTGATATGTAGTAGGTGCAAGAGTTTTCAGTTACAAATAGGCCATGAGTCTGTAGCTATACTAAAAAAATGTATACAAGCTTCTTGCTTCAACATGTATTTGGTTAACGTTAAGAAAAGTAAAAAATGACTGAATTCAGAAATTAGGTTTATCAGTTTGAAAAATTTTATAAAGAATTGCAGAAGTAATAATAACTTTTGCAATGTATTCATACATTTTATGCACAGTCAAATTTCGGTTTACCTATAATGATAATTTTTTAAAAACCTTGTATTACCACTTTTTTTTACAATAAACGATAAAACGCAACTTGTCTTCAATGTCTTCTATAAGAAATTAGGATATTAAAAAACGTTAATTTTAATGTAAGGTATTGAATGCAAGTTAAGTTAAGATCACATGATGTTTACTTGTGGGCCTGAGGCTTTTGCAGATCTCATTCTTGCTAAAACAAAAAAAAAAAAAAAAAAGGGAAAGAAAAAACACTGCATAATTTTATTTGATGTGTTCACTTGATTGGAAATTATTTTTCGTGATAAAATTCTTGTTAAAACAACCATACCTTTATTGCTTTTACATGTACATAGATGTATACATTACGTATAAAATTATATATGATCGATATCACAATATAATAATGTGAAAGTACACGTAATCTATATCAGATCAGATCAGATCATAGAAGCGGTAAAGTTTTTTGATACAGTATTTTTTTTTTTTTTGTTTTTTGTAATTATTTTGTATTTCATTAAATTTTTTGTATTATATAAAAATTCCGCATTATATACTTTTTTTTATACCGATAATAGCAATTTATCGTGTATCTTGATTAATTAAAAGTTAAACAAAAAAGAAGTTAATATGCAATTTAATACCATACGAATAATACAGTTAATATATTTTACAAAAAAACAAAAATAAAAAAATAAAACATTGTTTGTTTTGATTAATTATTTTATTATCTGCAAAAAATGATAAGATTAAAGTAAAATGGAATAAATTAAAAGTGAAATTTTTATTTTTTCTTTAGATAACTGAGAGAAATACATATATGTAACGTAGGTATTTGAAAAGAAAAAAGAAAATGAAAATGTAAACATTTGATTAAGTAACAAAAAAAAATCGTTTTTAATTGAAATTTATAGCGTAAAACAGAGTAAACAATTAATACGTATTTTTAAATTAAAAATTACCTAAAATGGAATCTTTTTTGCTTTTATAATTCATTCATTTACTACTATGTATTAGAATATAACAGAAACCATAAAAAAATACGAAATTGGATATCACGAAAAAAGTAAATACTATACGTAAAGAATTGATTAAAGGGAAAATTTATTTACAATATGGAACGTAATGTATTGTCTTGTCTTGTAGTCGTGGGAATAATATGAAAAATTTTTGAAGCATTGCTTATTTAGATATATAGAGGAAGGAGTTATACTTAAAGTCGTTATGTTATTCTGTATGATTTCTGTGATGTAATAAATAAAATAGATATGGCACAATGTTAATTACCAATAATATTGTATGTATGTTTTTTATACGTACACGATTGGTACCTTGTATTTTTTCTATTTAGTTCTTGAAGTCAATACCTTTTAATTAGGTCTCGGACAAATAATGTGTTAGTTTATCTTTTGTTTACTTAGTCTATTTATGGTTAAAATCAAAAGAATTAAGTGAGATACCTAGTTGATAAAAATTGGTATATACAATGTTTAGCGTTTGCTTATCATTCGCATACATTACATTTAGGCATACATGTGTACATACTTATCTTTAATGAATTTTTTAAATAAAATTTGAATAGGTAATTTTTTATACTCATTCCAAAATTCTATAATGATTTTATTACATTTCTATAAAAATTAATTATTAGTTTTTAATAAGAAAATTTTGTATCACAATTTATTATATGTTATTATTAAATTCTTTTTAAAATTAATTTTAATGAAATGTTTAACAGTACACAAATGGATGTTAAATAAATTCAGTTGATTAAAATAAAATCAATTAAAAATTTTATAACTTGATTTTATAAATAAAGTTTTAATTTAAATTATTTTTTTTTATGAGTATTTTAGTTATTAATTTTTATGAGAAAAATTTAATAAAATATTATAGTTTACATGAATGTAAAATGCATCAACATTTATGCTACTTTTACGTATACATACATAAAAGGTAATTAATTAATTTTCAATTAATTGTTATGTATGCTACTTAGGTGGTTTAGATGAATATAAATAAAATTATACAAGCATCTATGCAGTATAGGACGTTATAAAACAAGAAAATTTATTTTTATTTTTTTAACTTGACTTTTTAATAAATATTTATAAATAAAATGATTTAAATTTAAAATACATTACGTTATATCGTGCATTATATCTACAGAAGCTTATATTTTAATAGCCTTAAGATATGACGACAACATAATTTTTATAATAAAAATTTGTAGTCCTATATAATGTATAAGAATCATAATTTATTTGTCAATTCGAATTAAAAGTTATAATTAAAAAAATTGTGATTTAAAAACAGATTTTTAAAATAATAGAAGAAAATAAAAATGGGTTTTCTTTCTCTTATTTATGTTTTTTTATTATTACAAAATTTATATGAATTTTATAAATTTATTACTGGTCACCGCCCAAAAATAACGATCATTAAAAATAGAAATAAAAAACAAACATTTTTTTTTTCAGTTTTGCCTCAAAGTGATACACGTGTGATGTTATAAAATTGTACACTACGTATTTTTAGAAAGAAGTGAAAAGGATAATGATGAATTCAAAAAATTTTTAAAAAAAAATATCATGAAAAGCAAGTAACATTTTTTTGAATTTGAAACAAAAATGAGCTAAAAACTAGACCTAGATATATAGGTTTTATAAAGGTGCCATTTATTGTTGGAGTTGGAGATCGAGAATTATCTCAATTTTTAATAAGTATTTCTCATCTTTTTTTGCTCCATTGAAATTAAATGAATTTTATAAAATACAACCACAACATCCATGTTTTTGAGCATTGAAATTAACCGTCGTTTTTAAAAGAACAAAAGGTAAATGTAAAAAAAATTTACATGTAACTCATTTTACTCATATGAAGTTCAATGACTTAAAAAATTGTATGGTTGCATAAAGACATTTACACTCAGTCTACTACTTCGGTGCAGTTAAGGCCTTATGGAAATATGTACACATGTACCAAGTATTTTTGTGATATTGTTCATTGACAAAACTTATTTATTTGGATACTACATAGTACAACAAAAGTCGTTTGTCATTTAAAATTGTAATTTTATTTGAATTTTTTTGTTTATTTTGGTTTTTACATTTTTACTGTTTTTATTTTTAATTTCATTATTATTTGTCATTTGTATCTTTCTTTTAATCCGGTAAAATTGCAAGAGTATGTGGTAATGCAAGTTTAACCCACTTAAAATATTAGCAAAACCCACATTGAAAAAATTCATTCATATATGTGTTAATTTATGTAGTTGCGTACGTAGAAATGTAACGCATAGTAAATAAAAAAAAAATACGTATATGAGGAAATCTGTTGAATTTTATTAAAAAAAAAAAAAATAATTTAATTTAATGTATGTCTCATCATACTTAGGTGGTGTAGAGATTACTTTTATCTATTATAGACGTTTTCAAAAATTTTTATCAAAAATAACTTATTCAAGAATGTCCAAGTAAAAGAATACTATTTATTCATATAGAAATTACCCAGAATTTATATAAATTCATGTACATATGTATAGTAATTCATTGCATGTGCATATGTGTCTATGTACAATGAAAAGATTAAACGATTAAATTTTAAAAACTTTTTAACTCTCCATTGAAATTATTAAAAGAACTTTTAAAATCTTTTTTAATAAATAAATATATGCATATAGTTACATACATATGTGGTATAATATGGTATAATCCATATAAGACGTTGAACATGGACTAAACAACTAAAACCTATAGCATATGTGTTTATTTATATAGGTGTATAAAATAAAACTGTGGTTAAATTTTTATCATCATCATATACGATCATATCTTTTAATAATCTTCTTAGTTTAAAAATAAATTGCATTATAATAAGGCTTTTAAAATAAAAAAAAAAATTTTTATGGGCCACCAAAGTTGATGATGTAATGGGCTATTGTGTACACATTATGTAGGTATAATAACCGTTTTAAAATTACGTTATACAATTACATCTTTATAAATGTTGTGATTCTGGTGATTTATACAAATATCATTTAAAATAATATTCTAATAAACTGAAAATTTATTATTTGAAAATAATGATTTGTGAAAGCTAAGAAACTTATAAATTTGAACAAAAGAAAATCCAATACAGAAGTGTTGAAAAAAATAAAAATTATTATAATAATAGGTGTTATATGCGTTTAATACAATAAATTTTTAGTTATACAAACAAATCTTTTCATTTTTCATTTATGTCTTTAATAAATATGTAATATTTAAAAATTATTGGTAGCTGCATTAACATTTAAATCTTGTCTTTTTAGTAAGCTAATAATTATTGTACATTTTATACTAATGACGAATATGTATAGTATTGTAAAAATTCTGTTAATTACAGTGATAATTCAATTATGCTGTCTATTACATGTATTTAACAGAACAATGAGAAACTGAAATTCTCAAGTATATAACTTTATATCACTACTAAGACACATGTATTTAGTTATTTAATTTATTGCTATCAACTATTTATCGAAGACATATAATTACAAATTGGAAAAAAAATATATCAAAAGTTGTAGATATCATTACTTATAGATTTTTTAGATCTTTTTCATTTGTGTTTTATCTACATACATACATATATACTGTTAAGAAAACATTTAATCGTTATGTCAACTCAGTAAAAGACTAATTAGTTGCACGGTACATTATTTAAACCCTTTAATTAAATGAAAATTTTTGTGTTTATCATCAATTTAAGATAATCACAGGAAGTAAAAAATTTCCTATATGAAATATATATTTATAAAAAGCCTTATTATGTATATATAGAGGTATGCATCTCTAGAGTTTTGATGTAAATACCTTGCTTTATTGAAAAATGAGTATAATAATTAATTTCACGATTTTTTTTTAATTAATTAAAAAAATAAATTAAAGAAAACATGAAATTCATGATCTATTTTAATTGCATCATAAATACACGTGTGTATCTAAGTACATACATACATACATATGTTGAAAATAACTCAAAGTAGAAATTTCAAAATTTTTTTAAATTAGGTGCGATAATGTAGCATATCCGTTTGTATGAAATTCATTAATTCATTTCACCGGTTTATGCATAAAGAAAAATTTCATTTCTAATAAAATCTCATTGTTAATAAAATTGAAGAACAAATTGTGATAAAATTCGTTACATACTCGTACATACATACATATGTAACGCCTACATATTGTTTCAATTAAAAAATTTCTATTCATCTACAATATACATATGAATAGATATGTACATATAAATAACCTGAATTTTATTCACGTTTTCAATCAATGTCATAATTCATCATTTATAAATGGATTCAACGGTAACGCCAGAATAATGTCATGTTAATGAGATACACATATTATAAGACAATAATAAAGCTTCTAGTGTGATGAGTGTGGCAAATTTTCTTAATTTTAAATACACATTTGTATGTATGTATGTATATGTCCATGTAAGAAAATTGGGCTAAATCTGAATACTTTTAATTTTTGATTTTTGTTTTTCTGAATTTTAATTTATGGAACTTGGGAAATCTCTTGTATTCAAGGTGCAATTATTAAACTGATGATGTCTGGTAGCCTGTAATACACATATACCAAAAATAATAATAATAATAATTACACCTGAGAAGAGAATTAAAATATCTACAAAAGATAGTTCATTTTAAAGTGAGAAATTACATCATGAATCCTGATAGTTAGTATAAAATTGAAATTTTAGAAAATTCAACAAATTAATCCTAATACTACAGACTACAGCAATATAAAAAATTATATGGTTAAACTATTTTAGTTGAAATACCGGTGATTTTCATGTCATCTTAAAAACTCTTAATTTTTCTGATGCTATGCATGTAGTATTTTCTTTTTTTTATTAAATTTATTTAAATTTTGTTTTTTCACTCATATCAGTATAAATTTGCATTTCAAGAAAATGTCAAGATCTTTCATATTTAAAATTAATTGATCATGTGCTTAATGTCTATTAAGTAATTAAGTTGTTCTATAAATTTCGTTTCCGACTCCTTAAATAATATGCCATGGGATTGAGAATTTTTTTTTTTTTTGTTTTTTTATTAAAGATGAAAAAATTAATCAGGAAAATTATTAAATCAAGATATTATAAAGAAAACAACATTAAATTTAATTAAAGACTTTATTTTAATTTTAAATATTTACTTTAAAAACCAACAGCATTTATAATCAGATTTAATCTATTAAAAAGTTGTTTGTATATGCATGTAACGCAAATATTGCAATTATATTATATTTTTAATTAGAAAATTGATTGCGTTTAAATATAATGAATAAATCTTGATTTTAATTAACTTCAATTTGTGGGGTGTTACATATTTTATGAGACCCTTTTTTTTTGTTCCTTTATGATTTAATATTAGTAGGAGGTTTAAAATATTTTCTAAATTTCTAATTATAGATTCTAATATAAAAAGATAAAATTTTATATGCATACATAAATGATTTCCTTATAATTTTCATTAATTTATTATACCTACCTACCTATCTACATATGTACATATGCATGTCTGATGTACGTTATTTTGTTTATTTTCAAAATATTTTGTTCTACAAGAACTTTAACATTCATTCATTAAATTTCTTTTTTATTTCCATCATAAAAACTATAAAAAATCTGTGTTATCAGTATAGAAATTATGTAAACAAGTTTGATCAGTTCTTTTAATGATTTTGGTTTTTTTTTTTAGAAGATGGCATGTGACGAATTTTATTTTAGCTTCTATACTACATATTTCGATTTTTTTTTTTTTTTTTTTTTGTAAACTAATATAAAAATGTTTTAATCTGTTGAATAAATTTTTATTTTTCGGATTATAATCGATATTTTCTAATTAAGTTATTCAAAAGAAAGTAAAATGAGATTAAATTAGAATTTTTATGTTGATTATTTAAATTAGGCTAAGATTAATATTTACGATAAAAGAATTTATGATAGAAGAAAGTTTTTTTTTTTATTTGATTTCGTTTTAAAATATATTTTTATGTTTTATTTTAAATGAAACGAACATTTAAATTTGTAGAAATAATTGGAAAGTAACATCATGATACTAATAAAAAAAATATCAAGTTGTATTCAATTCAAAATTCAAGTATTCTTGCAAGTATCTTTTTTTATTAAATTAAGAATTTTAAAGAAATTTGAGTACTTTTAATTGTAAGATAATAATTATCTGCAAGTTGCTTGTAAAACTTAATAAATTAATCTCTATAACTTTGATCATTTCACATTTAATTGAGTACTGATAGGAAAAGAGGACAGTTAATGTAGCGTTGTAATAAATAAATAGAAAGTACATCAATTTAATAACGTAACTTAAAAGTAAAAATGTTCTCATATAAATTTTTTAGATAAGACAAAGACTTTAAGGGAAAATAAAATTTAATAACGATCAACAGAAAATTTAAATAGTAATTTTGTGTACATAAAATTATACTATAGTAATAGATTTCGTTTGAATGCAATTGTGTGAAACTTAGGTGAAATATTCAAACATCTGTTGTCAGATAAATGAAAGCAATATAATGATAACATGTTTTATTTAAAAATTGGTAAATTACTAAAATTGTTTTTTTTTTTTTTTATCAACTATGAAAGTCATTATCTAAGCAAATAATTGCTTATATACAAAATGAAAAGGTGAAAAGAAGTCAGTTAATTCAAATGGAATTATCTAGTAAAGCAATTTGCAAAATTTACATTTATATACAAAATAAAATTGAAATTTTATGCATACATATGTGCATATGGTTTAAATTTAAATGATCGGATAAGTGATATGTATACAAATATTTTGAAATTTTTAATTGAGTATTGCATTTGCATATCATGTATCTACTTGATGTTTACGTACATACATATATATACAGAGAAATAGCAAAAAAAATAATTTATTTAATTGTGATCAAATACATAAAAAACAAACATTTCGATAAAATAAAACAGAAGATATAAACATGAATATAAAATAAAAATCAACAAAAAAAAAAAAAAAAAATTCTTTTTTGATTTGTATTTATTTTCACGCTCTGTCATCGCAATCAAAAACTTTTATAGTTTCTTTAAAAGTTATATGAACCATTATCTGGTTATATTTATGTATTTTGATATTGTAATGGACCACCAAAGATTTGCAGATTGCTGTAAAAAACATACTATACCTTGTTTCTGATTTTATATTTATATTTGTACTATATGGGACATTGTAAGTTATTTATGAAGTTGTTTGAATTTTTATTTTCATAAAATTAAAAAAAACAAAAAAATTTTTTTTTTTGAAAATCGATTATTTATGCTAGTTTAACACCTTAAAAACTGTATGCAAATTTAAGTTTAAAAAATTTCTTAAATTTTAAATATCGTATGCTGAATTTTTTTCTGGTAAAAATAACTGACAATATTAAAACTGACATATTATGAACAAATTAAAATAATTGCCTGTCTCCATCGTCTTATGGTTAAATTTCAGTAGTAGAAATTGTAGTCAGTATGATCAGGAAATAAAATTCCATGTGAAAATTTAAATTGAATTTATTCAATGTACTACAATAGAAATAGAAAAAATAAATAAAATAAAATACTAGTATGTACATACTTTTAATTTATGCATAACATGTCAATTGTTTTGTTAAATAAAAATGATTATCATATATGTACATGGTACGATAGTTATTCATACATGAAGATGTTGAAAAGAATTTATTGTTTATTCAGTTTGAAGAATAAAAATGAAGCAAAAAAAAAAAAAAGAATATAAAGAAGTAATTTGTTATTATATTAGGAATTTGTCATGCAATAAATCAAATCAAGATACAATTAATTCGTTTGTAATTACATTTTTATCAAATGAAGAAATAAAACTAAAATATGTATTTTGTATACATACATATGTATGCACATATGAATGTAAAAAATTCTACCTTATATGGAAATAAATGTTATTTTTTGTTTGATTTGGAAAAAAAAAATTACATGAAAAAAGTATTTCGTTTAGACATTAACAATTTGTTAAAGAAAATATTTTCTAGTTACATTCTTTGACAAATGCTTACCTAAACATGTTGGATGGACTATACAATGATTTATGAACTTTATGAGTGATTTGTGACCTAAAAATCATCGTTATTAAGTACGTTGCAAAAATCAATAATTTTTGTAATTTATTTATAATTAAAAAAAAAAATAAAAAATAAACATGATGTATAAGACTTATATTTCGCATCGATAATTTTTTTACAAATTTATATGTTCAAATACATACAATACAATTTATAATGATTTTATTAAGATATAACGATTTTTCTAAATAACAAAAAGTAGTTAATAACAAATTTGTAAAATTAAAAAAAAAAAATGTAAATATAATAAATGGCATTTTCCTTTATGTCAGTCAGAGGGTGGTGTAAGTGGGTGGGGGTGGGCCGGATGGGCGTGTGAATTTAACAAATATAAAATGTGTTCATATATTATTCGTTTTTATTGTGTTGCACGTAGGTATGCATACCAGCAAAAAAAAAAGGATTTTTATTTTAAGAATCTATTTCAATACATGGCATTACATTCTGACAAAATTTATTTTCTTGTATACATTTACTTATTTTAATATCACATTTAATTTTAATAGATGAAAGGAAAAAGTTCAAGTAAAAATGAAAAGGTCATTGAAATTATTGATTTTTTTAAATATAAAATTATTTTTAAAATCATTAATGAAACGTGTCTTCTATAATATCTATGAAATTATAATCACATAATAAAAATAATGAATGAATATAGACAACAAAAAGATATAGCAGCATATCATATAATAATAAGAGTGATGATGTAATGATGATTATTACAACATGACGATATGATGATTGAAATGTTGTACTGAGATTGATGATTTCAAAAATTTATTTTACTTGATTACAGAAAATATTTTTTATTTTTTTTTTTATGATTTTACGATTTTATCTTGGCAAAAACAGAAAAGTTAGATTTATTACATCTACGAGAAAATATAAGTGTACAGAAAATGTTATTTTTTTTAGTAAAAATTTTTCAGTTATCTAAAATCAATAAATTTTATATGTATGTACATATTTTAAAGTTCATCCACTTGTGGGCATGACGATCATGTAGTGAATGTATTTAAAAAATTATGATTTGAAAAATTCTTGCCTTCATAGATTTAGAAAAAAAAATTCTGAGAAAATAAACAAGTCTATAAAATAATCATTCTTTTGTAACTTTAGAAATTTTTTAGACATTTTGAGACAAATTTGTTTTTTTACATTAAAAAACTATACATACTGTATATGCTCTTGTACTGAGATTACAACATGTATGTACCATGTACTGAAAATTAAATTTGATATTATTACATGCCAATTTTAAATTAAACTTGACATCGTATTTAATATGCAAAACAAAAAAAAAAAAAAATTTTTTTTAATCCGATTTATTTAGTTTTACATAAAAGAAAATTATATAGCATTTTATGCGTGTCTTGTTTGTGTACATGTATAAGCGTCTATTTCAAATTAGTTATCATAAAATAATGTACATACATGTGATATTTTTAATTACTTGATCCTTTTGAAAGAAAAGAAAACGAGAAAACTGATGGAAACAGGAAAATATCATGTACTATAAATTGTAATATTCATTAGCTGTCAGTAAAAAGTGATATAAAATTTATTTTGAAGGATTAGATACGCATAAAATGAATTTTTTTAGTAGTTTGATCTGTAGACAATTTGATGTCTTACCCCCTGCATATACGTATTGAAAAATTCAATTAAAAATTATGTAACTATAGAAATTAATTTTTCATAATAAAATAAAAAAAATAAAATAAAAACAAAAAATTCAATACATATTACAGTAAAAATATTATTAAAAACAAAATGTAAATGTTAAAAAGTTGTGAATATTTACGAAGTACATATTTTATTTAATTTATCGTATTTAGGCGGGTATAATGAATGTTTATTGTGCATTGTAAAATTTTTTTTTTCTTCGTTTTAAAAATTGAATTAAATTATTAGTTATTATAAAGTATTATCCGAAAAAAAAAGAAAAACAAATCTAAGATTTATGAATGCCTAAGAAGAAATTTGCTTAGAGAAAGAAAAATGTAAAAATAACAACAATAAGTTGTATAGGTATGTATATAATTTCCCTCGTTAATAATTTATTTGCACATATAAAGCGACAGTTGTTAATTAAGTTAATTGTGGACTTTCATCGTTGAAAACATTTTTAATGAAAAGACAGAAAACGTTGTCTTTTCATTGTTGTTCCTTTATGTGGGCTCGTGAGTACAACTAAAATTTTGTATGAAACTGTAGATCAATAAACCATTAGAATGAATTTTCTCGTATTCGGTAAACTTATGCATTTTTCCAATGACATTGTTTTTTTGCGCTATGAAGGTCGTTCGTTACATGGTCATTATAATTTATAAAATTATCAAGTGTAATTGAAAACGTCTCGCTACACGTTAAGATTTTTCTTGCTTTTTCTGTTTGAAATAATTTTTTTAAATTTTTCTAAAATTCTATGCAGATATGGTGTTGTTTCACATCAAATGTGAATGCAATCTGTTAATACAATTCAAACCTAATTAAGACAGTAAATGTTATAAAGCCCACCACAGAGTTGTTAATGCTTTTTATATGTAAATACTTATATACATGAATGTTATAACCAGAAAGTAATAAAATTTGATGATAATTAATTACAAAAAACGGCAGGATCGTCTATGGCGAAGAAATGAATTACTATTAAATATATTTTACGTACTTTTTTTTTTATTAAAAAAAGTGAAAAAAAAATCATATTTTACTGGAAATGCATGTATTTCAACTATAAATGCGTTTATTATGCACTTCACTTAAATTATTATCGATTTCAAACACACTATGCGGTGTACGAAGTCATGTGAAGAGCTTAAAACATTATACAACAGTTGAAAAAGAGTTATAATGGCATTACATTACAGTTGCAAATCGCATGTTTTCTGTAAATGCATGCGTTAACGCAGATCAAGTCATTTATAAATGTGTACATATGTACATATGTTTTCAATGTACATATAAAAAATAATATGTATATACAACCAAAGATAAAATTGAGCGATTATATTGGCAATGAAATTAAATGGTACTAAAATCAAGGGTGCATCTAGAAGAAATAAAAATTGTGACCTCTGAAGAAATACAATAATGTTTGATAGATCCATAAAATCTCTCAGATTTTTATTTTATTTTTGTAAATATGTATACATATATGTATATACATCTATTTGAATATTCGGATGATGGTGATGATGATTCTAATCTAATCCACTATAGTCTACCATAAAAGTGCACCAAACAAGTTTATGCGAGAGGAATAATATTAACCTTAACCTTTGCAATCATCGTATCTGTTCGTAGTTTTGTTGAATAAATATTGTCGTGTCTTTATTTTCATCTTTATTAAGGCGATCGGTGTATAAATCTATAACTATTGTCGTCATTATGTCGGATAACACGGAAGCTATCAAATTGTAAAATCTTGTTTCTCCTTTATATTTAGATATGTATTTTTATCTGAATTTGTTGACGCGAAAAATATTTTTTCAGCGGTATTTATTTCTTTTTACTTTTATTCTTTATTAAATTTTTTTATTTTATTTTATTGTTATCAAACAGTTTATACAAAAATTATTTGTATACATTTTAGTAACGTAAATTCACAAATAACATGATATGTGAGTGTATGTATTTGTATGTGAATTTATCACAATTTTTTTCCCCCATACGTGTTTCGTATGTATATTTATGTAAGTATATTACAAACATATGTATATCTTTAAAATAGTCTTTTGTTTGTGATTTTTGTGATACTGCTGGGAATCTGCATGCAATCACTATGTAATTTTGTATCATTGTTGAATTTAGTAGTATAGTATATGCTGTATAGTACGCGCATTTTCGTTTTTATTTTTTTCAATTGTAACTTCAGTTTCTATTTAAATATTGTTGCTATTTAGAAAGAAAAATGATAAAAAAGGATATGGGGCAAAAGAAGAAGTTCCGCTAAAAAATTTAGAGGTTAAAAAAGGTTTACAATGTATTATTTTGCGTGCAAAACTTTTCAAAACGTATTTTGTAACGTATTTCAAAAATTTTTCCGTGATTTTTCTTCTTTGTTTTTTTTTTTTTTTTCATCTAAAGCCATACATATAGGAGCATGTATTAAGATTATCTTAGATTTTAAATTTAGTTTTTGTTTTTTAACCAATGTTAAATGTAAAAGAATTCTCTGTTTGTTTTCTTTAACCACAAGAAATCATGATAAAGAAAACTTGTTTTGTTTTTTGTTTTTTTTGTTCTTTTTTGTTGTTGTATGTTAAAAAACAAATTATGCAATTTAAAATTTTGTTATTTGCCGATTCTAATTGCAATCATTGCAACATACATTCCAATTGATCTTACTTATTAATCAAAAAAAACGAAAAAAATAAATTTTTAGCTACGTGGGCACTAGAATGAATTTTTATTTTTTATTATTTTGAATAATTTAAGAAATCTATTAACTTTCTTGCTAAAACACTTTTTTTTTTGTTCAAGAACCAAAACACCATCGAAAACCAGAAATAATTGAATTTATTTTTGTATTACAACAAATTATTATTGTGGTAAATTTTAATTTTAATTCATTGATATAAAAGTCTTATTACAGACAGATGAGGGCAAGATCATATTTTTAATATTTAAATATCTGTATTTAAATGTTAAAATTATAAGTGTATGTTTATTCATATACAAAATTATAAATTCATTAAATCGAATAAAAAATATCTTAAAAATGATAACGTTGGTTTTTTCATGTATAATTTCTTAATCATGAAGAGTACATTTTCATTTTATCCATGCTTTGGAAAAAAATTAATAAGAAAGAATCATGCTGTTAATTTTTTAATTAAAATCTTCTGGCAGAAATAAAAATTCAAATAATTTAGTAATGAATTACATGAGATTTTTAAACGTGTTTTGGTATGATAATATGTATGTATATACATAGTTTTATTTTGAAATTTAGCATAATTATGAAAGACATAAAAAAATTATCAACATTATTTCATTTTAAAAATGTAAGGCTAATATTAGCTCCAAAAATAATGTTGAATGATTAAAAATAAAAATGTATAGAACTGATGGTAAAAACTAACGTTAATTCGAATTTTGTTTATTGTTAACATTTTTTATAAATACTTTTTTTCTCATGTTAACTTTAGATTTAAATCAGAAAATTTCTCTTTGAAGTTTTTGTCAAGATCATTTGATAATGTAGAGAATTTAAATATCTTAATAAAATTTAAAATCAACATACTGTGTACATGATATTACGTATATGGACATAATCTTATGCATCTGTATACATGCGTATGTGTATAAATTTACTGGTAATCTTAAAAAATGTTAGATATTTTTATTTTATCTACATTATTGATTTATCTAAAAAGCCAATGTACACCATGTCACCATGTAAAATTGGTTTGCTTTTTTCTTGTACGTGTCATGAATTTACATATAATAATCCACCTTGCATATTGTATGTATGTATGTATGTACATATGTATGTATATTTTATTACTTATAATTTCTGGTCGATTGACAACATTTCAATTAACTGATAATAATAAATTGTATAACAAACCTACTGTGATATTTGACATTATTAACTTAACTAATTTATAGACTGTAAATATGTATGTAGACGTAAACTAATAGTAAATAGTATAATATGCTCTCATATTGCTGTGAAATTTCACGTCTACATGTACAATATCTTATTTGATAAATTTTACCGTCAGTTATCTGTATAAATCAGGTCAAACAAAAAAAAATTCTTTTTTTTGTTAATTTTGTTACTATAAGTTTTATAAAATAAAATTTAAATTTGTACTGGTATATTTCACTTGATATACGATGTTTTACAAGCAATTACATGTTGCTGCATATAAGTATAATACATACATATGTACAAATAATATCGGTTTGAATTTTATGTTTAAAACAGAAAAAAAATAATTTACTAAAACTTTTACTTTCTTTGAACTATGATTTTTTACTCATTTAATATTTTGTATTTTATTTTGTTGTTCGGTGTTATAAAATTATATTAAAAATTTATATGTGGTAATTGATATCAACATAATCTAAGATTTGCGGATATGCCACATGCAAGATATCAATTGTTTTGAAGTTTCTTTTTAAATAAAATGTTTTTCATTACATTTAAATTTTTCATTTATTTTAAAATTTTTTTTTTTTGATAAAACAAAAAAAGTAAAAAAAAATAAAACATGACCTTGACATATCTTTTATGTGTATGTGTTTTAATCACCCTATTTTATATTCTGTCCATTATCTGTATAAGAATTAAAACGTTCTAAATTGCTCTATTCAATACATAATAAAATGAACAAATTAAAATCTATTAAATTTTATTTCTATCATAAACTCTTTTTTTTCATTTTTTTTGATATTGGTTATAATCCATTTTCTAGTTTTATGTCATTTTCCTTTTTATATGTTCTTTATAAATGTTTAACATGTTGTGCAGAATATCTTTCTATATTTAAAATCTTTTAAAAATATTTTTTAGTGGGATGAAAAGCATTTAAAAGATATAAAATAAAAACATACACATGTATGGTAGATTATGTACATTATAATGCTATTATAGAAAAAAAAAAAAAAAAAATCCAACTGATTTTAAAAAAGACAAGGTGCCAGTCTCAATTTAAGGTCATTCAACATATAATCCCAATGTCCACAAATGCCATAAAAATGTAATGCAGTAGTATATTTTATACATATGTACATACATATTATATGATATCTTTAATAAAATAGTCAAGAAAAGAAGTTATATTATCTTCAATTGAATGGTGTAACAAGGAACAAAAATAAATAAAATAAAATAAAAGATAATATTATAAAGGTGTGGATAAAAAATATAAATAAAAATAAAATTAAATAGTAGATGATCAGAAAACTAGATTTTTCATAATATGTATATAGAATTGTATGTATAGGTATGTATGTTATTTATTGTACATCATTATCTAAATTTTTTTTTGCTTTTGTATGCCGTATATACGAATAAAATCAGAAAGGATGAAATATAATTACAAATAAAAACTAAATCTATTTCTATTTAATATTTTTTATTTATTTTTCATTTTATATTTATTTTGTCGCACATACATATTTGCAGAGTTTTATATTTTGTTTTACAGTAATTATGTATATTATACTTCTATGGTTTTATTCATGGCATAAGTTATTCATTTCGAATGATACAAAACACTTTTTAATCGGTTACATAGATGTGATATTTTTTTTTTTTTTAATCAGTTTTTATGTTTTAATTTTTCATTTTTTCTTAACAGAAAATTTTAAAAGTAGATTTAAACGATCGTAAAGAAATGAACAAGTTATATCTGTAAATAAAATTCTTGTTTTTGTAAATTTTTTGATTGTTTTTCTTTTCAAAGGGGATGAAGATATATTATTGAAAATAAGTAAAAAAAAAATCGTTAATTTATTCAAATTTTGCAAATTTGATGATTTAATTACGTTTTTTAATATTTTATAATTTTCTGAAATTTAAATTAAAAAAAAAAAATGTTAGAAAATTAAATTAAAAAAATTGTAAGAGATTGTAAGTGGGCATTAACCACAGGTATAAATTCTAACACATAGACACATCAATTTAAAGAACGATATAAAATTTATTATGTACACATGACCATAATATTCGTGTTTGGATTTGTAAGGTAAAAAGCAATTCTTGAATGAATTGATTATAAAATGATTTTTTTTTACTTTGAAAATTCCATTAGTTCTAAAAGTAAATTTTATGAGTATTTAAATAATTATATTTTTACTTTAAAAGATGAACATATTTACAAATTATAAAAATAAATTGGTAATAAAATTTATAATTTAAGAATTTACCTTTAGAATATTTTATTTAAAATGTCTTTAAAATTATTATTTAAAATACAGATTTTTATTATTTAGTTAAGGAATATGTTGTTAAAAAATTGCAACTCAATTAAGGCAATTAAGCAAATATGTATGTTAATAAAAATTTTTGTAATAAATTGTTTTTTTTTTTTTTTTTAAATATTTTATTTAATGTTTACAAATGTAATGAATTAAATGAGGCAATAAAATCAGATATTAAATATTTGTGTTCATGATGAACAGAAGATCATGCAAATTATCAATGCAAAAATATGTAATGAGGGAAATTTATGCATGTATTTTTTCTTAATAATAATGCTACACATATAACTGATTTATAGATAATTTTCTGATAAGACCCTATTGTAATGTAAACAAAAATTAAATTTATTTTTATTATTTTTCTATTTTTAAAGCAAATAGTAAGTAATGACCTTGTAAAATTTTACTATAAAAACAAATATCATAAGTAAGAAAAAACATGTAAAATATTTTAAATGAGAATTTTAAATTGAATACGCATTCAAATAAATAAATTCTATGAAGACGATTTGTAAACAGAATGAAAAGAACGAATACTAGTATGTAATTATATCAATATATGGAGAATATTTTATGTGGTGTTAAATTGATATATCGATAAAAATGATTGTTGATGGCTTAAAAGCCATAATTTAAATGTACCAGCATAATAAATCAATAATGTTAAATACAGCTAGAAGTTATATTGATTTTAAATGAATAGTTATTTAATTATTACAACTTTAAAATAATTTTCTTGTATTCCTAATTGTAATTCTGTTACAATTTTATTATTTGAATTTCAGAAAATACAAAAACGAGAAAAAAACAACTGAAACATTCCAAGATGCAAGTAGGAGATTATACAGCTATGAATCAAAATATACACGCACGTACATTTTTACTATCACGTGTTATACACATAAAACGTTGAAGGATTTTTTTTTATCCATTAAGATGGTACGAATGGAAAATAAACAGGATTCTATTTTTAATTTATTTGTACAATAAAACTCGATCGTTTGTGTATTTGGATATGTTTTTGATTATTATACATGTTTTCTACTGTCTCCTTTTTTTTTTACAAAATACATTTATATTTTTCTTAAAATTATTAGTATCACTATTTTATTATTAAAATATTAAACTAAAATTTGTAATAAATTTAGTTGAATATAAATACCTAGTTTTTCTTAAAGAAACATTTTTTTTACTTAAGACATATAATTCATTTTTATAGTCATGAAATTGTATCGAATTTACAAATTCTAAATTATAATATGATCAGGTTTTGTATAAAATTTCAGTTTGAAATGAAATTTACAGCTTAAATTTAAGTCAACTGGAGGCGATTTATTTTTCATAAGCACATAAATTAAATTTCATTTACAGTATTTCATGGAATTAAAACTCTATGTGATGGAAAAATCTGGAGGAAAAATAAAATTTAGGAAAGCTTGCTTAATAAACAATATATCCATTACAAATGGACATATGTATGTACATACTGTATTGTATACGCATGCACAGTGTACCAATGCACGTAGGAACATCTATGAACATATTATATACCTATAATCTATAATCTATATACATACTTATATGCTTATGTATCTATAATATGTATTTAATTTTTTTTATACGTAAATACATAACATAACGAGTGTAAAAGAATACAAAATTTTTATGTTTTCTTTCTAATTTATAAAATGATTTTAGTGATTTAAAATCAAATTAACCATTAAATAATCATTTATTAATCAAGTAGCAGGTTTTCGTCTTCTTTTCATGTCTTCACCTATAACAAAAAACAAAAAATAAGTTGTATGAAAAAAAGGGTATCTCCAGTATAGATACAGTCATATGTAGATTATAATCTTTAACAACAAAAATTAATACAAAAACTTTGAATTTATTAACATATGATATCTGCCTATTTTTGTTTTTTAATTTTAAAATTTACAAACATGTATTTGTGTATTTTTGAGTTGACTAATTTGACTTTAAATGATGATTAACTCACTTAATGATTACATAAATTATTCAAATTATCACTATTTTGTTTTTATTCACTGCTCAAACATGTATCAGATTATAAATTTTGGAAATAAGAAAAAATGGTAGAAATTTACATATGTATATACATATCGTATGTACGTATAAATAAAACGAATTTTTTTGTGTTAAACGTTTATTTTTTGTGTTTTCATTTGTTTCAGTTGTCGTTTGAAACCAATTTTAGCGTCAGCATCAATGATGGCAACAGTGACAACATTAAATTCACATATTTATTATTGATTAGATTCAACGATATCAATAATTTAATTCGCCGTCAAAACGGATTCTGTTACAGTGAACAGTGACAACATCGATTTATCTATGAATCTCTTTAATTTCCGTGAAGAAGAGCGAGAAAAACAAATTTTGAAAAAATTTGTGTCACTTTTTTAGAAAATTCGAAAAAAGAAAATAACATAGAAGCGTCAACGTCTTGAATGTGAATGTCTGGGTCTTTTACCAATTATGTACAAGTCGCTGCCGATGTCATTGGGGCTCAAGTGTTAACTTAAAACGTGCAATTTTTGCTGGAGATTTGTCTTTATATCATTTTTCAATTTAACAAGCTAATCATTATTTTTTTAATTTTTGCTAAATCGTGTCAATGAACAACAATATAATTTTTGCTAATTTTGAGTTTGATCAGATTTTAATTATATGCCTTAAAGGCTCAATAAAAATAAATATAGCATTAATTCATACTTGAAATAACAATTTAAATCTGAATTACTTTATGTTACATTTTAAATCAATTGCACAAAGTATAATATTAAGTAGTATGTAATTACTTTTCACTTTCATTTAGATTGTGTAATTATATGTTTAATTTTTAAAGTAAGAACATTTTCTTAGCTGTTACGAAATTTCAACAATAACACATGAATTTAATCGTCATGTTGAATGTTTAATAATTTTTTTATTTTTAATTTTGATATTTTCGAATATCTATGAAATAAATATAAAATTTTTCGTGAGTAGAAAGCAAAAAATTTAATTTTCTATAATTATAATGTTAACAAGTCTTCTTATTTAACATAAAGTCTCATGCATGAGTGACTATAAAATTTGTTCATTTTTTTATACATACATACATACATATACATATGTATGTATATATGCACGTATGTAAGCATATAGACATATTATTTAGATCTGGACATGCATACATATTTTAAAATATTAGTAAATTTGAATTATACCATCATCAATTTTTTCTTATATTATTCTGTACCTTTAATAATACTAATCGATCTTATTTGATTTACCAAGAACAACTTGTAAGATAGAATACAAAAAAAGAAATTGTGTATTTAGACAAGATCGATTGGATTTTTTCATCGTTGTAACTTTTTAATGATTTTCTTACTCAAGGGATCAATTTGAATCTATAATCATATAAAGTATTCTATGTACAAATATGTTGATGCAGTTATTTATTATATTTTATATGTGTAACATTTTATATCTTTGATTAAACATATGTACATGTAATAACACAAAAATGTTTTATTATTATTTTCTATGCATACATGTTATAATAAAATTACATATGTATCTTAAATGCATGCCATTACCTTAAAGCTAAAAAGTGAATTACCGCTGTTTCTAGTTTTGAAGTAAATATACAGTATGTATAAGAAAATCGTCTTTTTTATTCTATTTCTTAGATTGTCAGTATGCGTTCGTCTTGAATACATTCTAAATTATACTTGTTTATCATTTCGATTTAGTTTTATTCCTTCTGGGAGTATTTTTCTATACTTGTGTGTATGAAAATAAATTTAAAGGTCAACATTTTATTGTTGACTGAAAATAGATATGTTTTATGTTCTAAACATGTGAGAAATCTAGTAATGATGAACACAAGGAAAATAATGTAGTGACAATTGATAACAACGATTATCTATTTAAGCGTTGTCCAAGTCGAAAATTACGTTTCTTCCGCTTTTAACCCAATTGTTTTAAAGAATAAAATAATATTACTCATTAATTTTATTCAAAAAATTTAATAAAAATTTTAAACGCATTAATTACACATAAACTTTATAAGCAAATGTAGTTAAAAGATTTTAACTATTAAATAAATTTACGATAATCTATATTTTGTTTATTTATTCAAAATTAATTTTGCTTTTAAAAATTTCGTGTTAGTTTAATTAATGCATAGAATTTATATACGCAAACAATAAACATTAATGACAAAAATGTAAGTGGTAGATGCCTTTTAGGTATGCGCTTTTACACACTAAAAGACTGGTCATTTAGATGCAATTAGAAGTTAAAATTAAATGAACAAGAGGTGTAATCCTTTTAAATATCTATTTGCATTTTTGAATTCAAGAAAGTTCGTGATGGCCTTCATTTTTTGTTCGATTACATGTATATACATATATATGCATATTTGCAATATTTGTAACATGAAACTTTGACTACATTCCATTGTAATTTCATTTATTTTAAAATGGACACTTTAAGAAAACGATTCTTATGTAACCAGGAATTTAATCTAAATTTTTTATTATATTTTTTTTTTACTTGAAATTTGTAGTATTAATTTAATTTGATTTGAACCATAAAATATTCAATTATAAATAGAAAAATTTTAAGAGCCATTTTGTAGTTATTAAAATCAAATAGTCCGGTGTATTCTGGTGTATTTGAAATAAATTTTCATCTTATATCATACGATTAATGAAATTTCAAAGTTCAATCAATATTCGTTTTTTTTTTTGAAATTTTTAATTGGGACGTGAGAATTCATCTTAAAACAAATTCCGAGGGTCATTGTTCAGATGTACACGTATACATAATGAATTTGTAACTTTTAATTGATGAAATTTTATGCATAAAATATTTAATATGTGCAAATAACGAAGATGATCACGAAAATTTTATTTAACATTTAATTAAAAAAAAAAAAAAAAAATATGTTCATATTTATATTTGTTGTACTACATAAATTATAATATAAAACATTAAAGTTCGTTTTTTTTTCATTTTGAACTTGAATTCACCGTAAAAAAATTTTCTTACATTATTACGTATAAATAAGTGAATTTTCATTATTTACTTTTATTTTATTTTTCGTTACAAAAGAAGTACTGTCTTACATTATACTACATTTCTAAGACTATTGGTTCATCTTGTACGATGACATCATACATGTAGTTATTAAACATGTATAATGTTTGTACATTTAATGCGGTAAAATAAAACAGAAAAAAATAATTTATCTTTAATTTTTAATAGAAACAACCTTGATAGAAGAATATAGCATGCATCAAAAAAATATTTTTATTTAAATAACACGAATGATATTTGATATCTAAATGTAATATCTTGGCAATGCATATATGTATGCATATTCTCTTTTTATGTAGTGTATGCAAAAGAAAAAATTCATAATAGACAGAACAACAGAATCGAATCTACATACATATGTATGTATATCTAGAGAATGCATTTGATAAAGGTAAAGTGTAAAGCAATAAATTTATATTTTGACAATTTGTTTATTAACAACAGCAGCGAGTACATGATATAATCGTACAATTCATGAACAAAAAATTTAAAAAAATCTAAACGTGTATCCCATAATGAAAAAATATTTTGAAATAATTGTAGATACTTGAAAAATAATGACTTTGTCATATTAATTTTATCAAATATTTCATAAATATCATAAAATTAAATATCGTGTGAAATAAATTAAATTAAATTTTTTTTTTTTTACCTTATAATATTCGTGTTTCATGGAAGAACATTAAACAACAGATGTACCCATATAGAGATTTTATTATTTTTCATAGGCGTTTACCTTGTATGGAGAAAAATCCTTTTTTCAAATGGGCTATAAGGTGCAAAATTAATGATCATTCGTAAATCAGTATAAAACCGTCAAAAGGAATCTTCTATATTTATTACAATTTTAAATTATTGTTCATAATGCATCTAACACTTTTCGTAATTTTATTTAAAATAAAAATAAAATAAAATAAATGAAAATAATTTTAAATTTACTATCATTAATTCCCCCAGATCCTTTTTTAAACACAAACATTTTAAAACAATTTTAAATTTTCTTTTTGTTTCTCTTTTTATTGTTGGTACATTCTTGAAAATCTCATTTGTAATAGCTTGAAGCAATCATCAAAAGTTAATTTGTATGAATCCCTTTAGTATTTTTAAAATTACATTATGGACATGATTATTATAATGAATTATGATGATATAACAGAGAAATATATGCTCACATACACAATTGTATGTACATATATGAAATATAATGTGTTATAAACATCATTTGTAATTTTTATTTCATTTTGTTTTTTTAAATTGTTGTTAGTGAATGGTGTTATGTCAATTTAAATTGATTATAATGATCATTTATTAAAAAAATATCATCAGGTGTTTTTTAAGAATGAATGTTTATTTTCGAAGACGATTAAATTTTGATTGAATAAATAATTATAATTATTGAAACCAGAATTGAGAAAAGGAAACCAAAAGATTCAAAACAAGAAAAACCATTTGAAGGAAACTATTGACCTTAAATACATGATTTTTGTATGAAAATTTTTAACGAACATTTTTTTAATTATGCGATGGTTTCTTAAAAAATTGTAAAAACGTTTGTGAAATTAATTACAGCTTTAATTTATAATTGGACAGTAAAATTTTTTAAACATGTAATTAATAATTTAATTAAATAAAAAATATTTTTTGATTATGAAAAACATATTTTGAAAAATGTTTGTAATCTTATGTTTAAGTCAGAAACAAGTCAAATTTTACGTAAGCATATAAATGTGTTTATAATAATCTTTTTCTTACAAGAAAATTAAATTACAACTGTTTTATAAATATTGTTAAATATAAATTTGTGTGGGTATATTTTAGACAGTTTGGTAATTAAAATTGTACAACATATATGTTTGTATGTACGTTTAAGACGTGTTAGGAGGGCTCGAAAATGTATGTTTATGACACCTAATTAATTTATTGATAAACAGGTATTCAAAAAATTGCTAAATTAATTTTTTTTCAATAATACTCGTAATACATTCACCCAAATGAAAGTTATATTATATCATAAATTATTATTGATGCATTTACTTTTTTTTTCTCGAATTAATAAATGCTGAATACAATGTTCAGTATTTTGAAAATGTTTTTGATTTGAACCTTTTAAATAATTTATTTGTCCCATTCGTTTATTTTATTTATTGTAATAAAAGTTCAATGACATGATAAATTGATGTTTAATGCATATCATTCATCAATATTGACTTCATCTTTGCGATTAACCGCACAATATATTATAATATCGTTTGTCATTAAGTTTGTTTACATATTGTCGATGACAATTTAAATTTATTATATTTTTTTTTCATTTTTTTTATCATCTTTGTAAGTATATTATTTTTTTGGCCCACTAATATACATAGTTGCAGTATCTACTCTGCATATATGTTAAAATCTATTATTATAAATTGTTTAGTTCTTTATGCATATGTTATAAATAAATTATATGAATTCAGTTCAACAAATTTTATCATAATATGTACATACATACATACATGTTTTGCATGCCAGGCCCACTCAATATTCAGTTACCTACATCAAAAATGATTGTATACATTTATGCAAATATTTTAATGTCCAGACCAAAAAGTATGTATATATAATGTACACAATTTGCCAATGATTTTAAAATTCAAATCAAAAATTCACATTAAAAAAATAAAAAAAACAAATCAATTGAATCATTTTTTATATTGCATATTTGATATTACAAAACAACATAATAATGTAATACATGCATCATATATACACAATATTCAAATAATTCATATCAAAAAAGCAAAAGATTGTAGGTAGAATTTAAACAATATGTATTATAAAATACATACATATGTACATATATGAATAAAAAACAAAAATATGAAGATTTGCTGTAGGTATCATATGTTAATCTTTCATATAAAGAAGAAAGTTACAAAAGTAGTTTGTTCTGAAAGATATGCGTTGGTTAATACGAATAAAAATGCAATAAAAAATAAAGAAAAACTGAAATTTATTGTAACTTTAATAAAAATAGAATCTTGTACATGCATTTATGAAGAAGAAATTTTTTAGAAAGCAATACGGAGTTTAAATGATATCTTCATATGCTCATAAGAATTTCAATTCAAGAAATTTTTTAAATTGAATTATAATATTCTCATAAATATAACGTAATATTAAATTATTCACAACAAGTAAAATGAATGTAAAATAAATTTTCATTCACATATAAATGAAATTTTATTTAAATTTTAGTTTGTCATCCTTATATGGTATTTACAATGTTCACTTATAAATTATTTCTTTATTGGATTTGCAAATTGTAATTTATTTAAATTTATTCAATTTAAATACAGCAAATTGTAATAAGGCACATTTAAAAATTTTCAAAAAAAAAAAAATGTTTTTTTCTTTTATGCATATATATAGAAATTTATAATTAAATAAAAATTACCTTATACTTGTTTTAACAATTAGATTTTCAATTTAAGTAAATTTTTAATTGCACTCAGTATATTCATGCAATTAATTTTGATCTTGTTTTCAATGTAATATGTAATTGATAAATAATCATTTTGACCTACTTGGTTTATCATTTTATCAATTTGTGTAAATTATACATGCATGCTTAGTAAAAATGTTGATAAAATGTTGATTAACGAAGTGAAGTGAAAAAGAGTACCAAAACGACAAGAGAAAAAAATTATTTAAAAAATTTTAATTCGTCTAATAAATTCCTTACCAGCACATATGTATGTATATATGTACATTTTCAACTATAAAAAAAATAAATAAATTAGTTCAATTTTTCATTGATTTTAATAATCTTTAAATAAAATCAAAAGAGAGCATAAATATCTATACATACTTAAATATTACATACATGCCTGTACGTATATTCGTATACGTATTTTTTTTTTAATATGAGTTATGTATAGTTGACTTAACTTATGGTTCGCTTCAAGGTTTGCATCATTTTTATTTGAAAATTTTTCTATTTACCTATATGGAGAAAATTTAATTTCATAATCTTGTTGTTTTATAAATTATGTGATCATAATTTAACTGTAAATTATATTGATGATAATTTTATAGTACAAATTTTTAATTTGTTTTTATAATTTACAGACGTAATGCATTCATGATTTTGTTTTAAAATGTATGCAAATTTATTTATTTATTATTACAGTATATAGGTAAACTAATGCAACTTGAATTAATGTTAATTCAAAGAAAAAGTAAATACAACAATTACATATACATAAAATTATTTATGTTTTTCCTTGTATTAAAATAATTTTTAAAAATATTTTCAAATTTATGTTATTAATTTAAACGATTGAGTTCAATCAATGTCAAAATGCGTTATTAGTATAGCTACATAATTATTAAAATACAAAAATATTAGTGAATAGAAAGTACTGCAGTTGTAATAAAATTATTTACTACAAATGGTTTAATTTTTTTTTTTTTTTTGAAACATTACATAATGACTAACTCAGATTAGGAGATACATTAAATGGAAAAATCATGTATGCTTTGTGATGTGTAGTTCAGCTTTAGATAAGCTAAATTAATAATTTTATAAATATAATAAAATATTTAACAGAAGAAATTTGAAGAATTATAGAAGTGATATAGAAGAATTATAAAAGATTTGAATTATAGAAGTGATTTGAAAGAATATGCTAAGCCGAAATTATTTTACAAGATCTGATTTTACTAAAATATTTAAGTTGCGTGCTTGTGGCAACGCAATACATATTGATATCTGATAAAATCGTTATTGATTACACACAAGCTTTTTTTAATAACTTTGAAATTAGATTTAAAAATTTCAATAATCGGTCTAGTTCCAACAACAACTTTATATCTAATTTTTTTTTTTTCTGAAAATGTTGTTGCCAAATGTTTAAAAATTTGTTAATGTTTGCATAGATTTTTATATAAACATCGAATTGTTTATTTTAATGCAACTTATTTTTGATTCTTTTAAATTAAAAAAGATATAAAAGTTACATTTTTTACTTTCTTGATTAAACTTAATAGTAATAAGTATAAATTAAAGACTCTGTTTGTTAACTTCCTATACATTGGCTTAACATAAAAAAAAAAAATCTATCTAATCAATTTTGATGAATAAAGGGGCATAAAGATTCTTTTTAATTTAACGATTTCTCATATTATTAACTTTTTTTTGTTTTTGGTTTTTTCTTTACATTAGTATAACAATTCTGATATCTATATTATATAAAATTAAGTTTTCATCTAAAATAAATTGATCGTAACTATTTTAACGGTATCAAATGATATAATTTCTTCAAATAAAAATATCAAAATACTCATGTACAATTTTATGTATCTTATATATTATTATCTGAATTGAATAATTTTTTTTATACAATTTCATAACAAAATTTAATGGAACGTAACCATATAGAAATTACATGATTGAAATTTATTTTTCCATTAAAATGAAATTACATACTTGTATAAAGATATCATTGATGTAAAATAATCAAAGGTCAGAAACTTTGTAGCGATGAAAAAAACATATCTGAACTCTCATTAAATTTTTTGTTCTAATTTGATTTATCTAAAGATAAAAGAAAGTACCTTTCTATTCTTTCTTTTAAATTAAAAAAAAAGTAATTATTAGTATTTCTGTATGACCATTTTAATTTTTCATTGTATTTGTGTTTTATTAATTTATAATACGATAAAAAGTTATGTAATTACGTTTATTTGAAAATAGAATAAATATAACACTAATATTCATTTTATTACCTCTTTTGATGTGTAATGGCATAAGTAATGGTAAATGTACACTATTCAAATAAAAATGTAATTACAACATATTTTGTCCTAATATCAACTTAGCTATTTCAAATCTTAAATAAATCTGTGTAAACATATTAACTTCACTTTCTTTTCATTTGAATTTTTTTCCATCCACCTGTGTAAATTACAAAAAATCAATTATGATTATTTTTCCGTATTAATAAAAAAAAATTATCAATTTGCTGCTTTTTATTTCCTTGAATAAAAAGTGCACCACATGTGTATAGTAAGTATTTAGTTAAATTAAAATTTTTTGAAAAATTATTAGACCGAAACTGAAAAACTAAATAATAAAAGAGAGCTAGAAATTGAAATAAATTGTCTGTTAGTATATTCAAAGTATTGTAGATAAAAGTCGTCATAAAGAAATTATGCATGTTTAACTAAAACTAATTCTTTTTTATGTATACAGCTAATTACATGGAGCTGTTGAGAAATTCACAGAATTATTGTTTTTCGCTTTTATAATAGATTTTGATTGTTCAACATAAAAGAGTTATTTTGAAAAAAGAAAAACCATGAGACACTTTCGCACGTTGGTGTGTTTTTATTGTAGATATAAATATTGACTTATTTAAA
The DNA here is from genome assembly GCA_963971155.1 of Anthrax anthrax. Taxonomy (NCBI): domain Eukaryota; kingdom Metazoa; phylum Arthropoda; class Insecta; order Diptera; family Bombyliidae; genus Anthrax; species Anthrax anthrax. Next base: position 4,721,195 of record OZ020118.1, on the reverse strand, counting down.
ACCAACAATATCAAAGACATCATGCATACATTGAATAATAATTTTTTTTTGTTTTATTAAACAAAGTAATTCATTGTCAACTACAGTTATTTTAGGGGTTTTGTCAACGTTTTTATATAATATATCATGTTTTTAAAATTAACGTTTTTGTTTGATATCAATACAGTCATTAAATTTGCTTTCATGATAATTTCCCATAGATTATACAAAAGTCTTATGAAGATTAATGAGATTTATTTGACATACATAAAATGTTGACACACTTACATATTATATAAAAATATATATAATGTATAAACAGAACAAAAACAAAAAAAAAAATTAAGTTTTTGTAATACTTTGTTTTTGAATTTCATATAGGTGCACATTTTTTATTGAAACCAACATGTCCGTTAAAAGTGCACTTTAGTTATTTGAATTTTTTAAAAGTTCAAAATTTCAAACATTCAAATTTTCACATGCCATATCAAAATAAATGATGAATTATTTAATAATGAAAAATATGGAATATTCGAGTATACGTAAATACTAAATACTTTTATGTTTACCTTAGAAATATTTTCATGATTTAAGCAAAATATTGAATTTTTGGATTAAATCGTTTCGTGCCTAAATTTTCAAGTTTATATAGCCATTTTTTTTTCAAATTCATACCAATTTCGTTTATTTTTTGTTTATTTAAAAATAAACTTTATGTAACGTAAAAAATAGCAAAATTGTTTTAATGTTTTATTTACATTGAAGAAAAAAAAGTGCAAAGAGCACGTTTTTAACCTAAATATTTTTCATTGTTTTAAATATTGAAATCTGAGTTTATTTTAAAATTATAGTAAATTTTTCTTGATACTATTTCTAGGTATAAACAATTATGATAAAAAATAAACAAAAGATTTAAGCGAGAAACTTTAAAAAAATCTATGCAAAATTCTTGAATTTTTGTTTTAATTCCAGTAAAAATATATTTAATTTTCATAGTTGTATTCCATGTCTGTCTAATACGGTCTAATCAAGTCCACCTACTATTTAAATAATCTGGTATTTGGTGTACATGTAATATAATATTATTTTCACACTTCAACTTTGGTAATTGCAGTAAATTATACTTAAAATGTAAGTACTTGAATGACGGTTATTCAAACGTCTGTATTTTATAATCTTTATATCTATTTCTGGATATCTCGTATTCAATGATTACTTGAAATTTAGAAAATCATGGTCATATATATGTATGTACTTTCCTTTCATTTTACAATTAAAGCATAAAATAAAAAAAATTTTTTAAATAATTTCATTTTATATGGTATATAAAAGAACTTGACACAATTTATGTGAAGTGTTAGACCATTCAAATAATAAAAATAAAATTAGAGGTGTTATTTTGAACTTTTCTATATATACATGTATCATGATATGTTTTTCAAGTGATTATATGTATTATACATACAGAAGAGTATGCCGTGTGGGTAGCTTTCGCTTTTTGATTTTTATTGTAAATAAAACAAGCAACATGAAACATTTTTCTTGTTAACGAATTTTGATTGATGTTAAATGTTTTTTAACATAAAGAAAAATATTTTACTTTTTTTTATAGCTTAAATTTATGATTATTACTGAAGTAATTTCAAATTGTCATCTATGTATATGTTTTCCTGAAAGTTATTAAAAATCAAATTAAAATTAATTTCTATTGGTTGTAACTTATAACCAATATAATAATCATTTATTCTTGAACTTATGACAATTTCTTTATTTTTATTACATTTCTTTAATTTCGTTTTGTATTGTTTTATTTTAATGTTTTATAAATATAATTATAATTTTATTAAATAAGTCACCCACAATAAATAAATATGAAATAATAAAGATAATAATTTATTTTATTTTAATTTATATGAATTCTATTTTAAATGTTAAATAAATAATCTGTAAATTGATATCCGATTATGAACACCTACATCATTTTTAAAAAATCATATTTATAATTTAAATTTAATGTTGACTGTAGTCACATAAAAGAGGTGATATTACAAATCAATTGACAGAATAAATTATATCAGTATTAGCACACATATTAGCGAATAAAAGTAGTATATAAAACATTTATATATGTATGTATGATACATATTTATGGACATATATAAACATAAACCTAATAAAAGGTTATTGTTTAAGTTCTGTAAATCAATTCTATACAAATAATAAATATAGACACACATAAATGTCTGCATCAAAATAATAGATTTTCAATATAAAATTCATTTTATATATTTGAACTGAAAATACATAATAATAAATCGGTATTGATCATTATAATAACAATTTAATTTACAAATCTATGTTCATATTTATAAATCTATTAAAATCATACCATAAAATAAGAAAATTTGAATTGATCGTTTACATATGTGTTGTATTAAATATACATAATCTAATAACATATTGCATTGTATTGCAAAAAAGGTTAATATTTTTATATTGGACATAAGCTTGTAGAAAATATCTTAATGCAAATTATAAAATAAATGTGCACACATGAGATTAAAATGATTGACTTAACTGTACATATATAGAGAGTTTATTTTAAGTACAATAATAATTTATCTATATGATAAAAATGGAATTATATGAGCATAGAAAAACATAATTGCTTACCAGTTAGATAGTTGACTGGTCTTCCGTTGACTATTGTCATTTATCATTGAATTTAGGTCAAAGTTATTTGTATACCTTTTTGTAGTTAAAAAGAAAACTAATTTCATGCATAATGACTGACTGCATCACGTTAAGTGTACATAGATTTATTATTTGAAACTTCATAAATTTTATATCGTGGTTATATCATTTTATTTGCAAACCATAAATGATCATACAGTAAGGTTACAGTGGGCGATACATACTAACAAATACACATTATCGAAAAATAGGTATATTATTACTACTTAATTTAATCAAATTTTCGCGTGATATACATATCAACATGCAACAAGAAATTTAAAAAATTATAAACTCTTTTTTAATGTATTAACTTTTTAAGTGCATGTCTAATGGAAATTTAATTAGTTTGTCAGCAGTCAGGGCGTATTTTTATTATTCATAATACTTATATGTATAACATGCCATAATATTTTGGGTAATAATATGCCATTTGTATTGCTTTTTAGTAAAAGGGATTGCAATTATTTGAAGTCCTTTCTTAATTAACCAACTAATTTTTGTATATTTAATGTCATTTTTTGATTTAATATAGTAGTAATTATGTTACTTTTTTTTTAAATATTTGCTATGACCACTTTATTAATTTTTGAATTCATTTATTCGTATGTATACATATTAAAGAAGTAAAAAAAAACCTAAACTTCAAAGAAATATATTAATTTAATTTACAAGACTAGCGGTCTTTCTTTTGCTTCATTTTTTTCTAAATTTATGTTTGTTTTGTATCAGTTAATGTTCATGTGTATACAGTATACATACTCAATATATTCATTTAAGATAAATGTAGCGCATGATATTATTAGATAAACACCTGTTCATATACACGTACTTATTTAATCAATAAAAATAAATAAATACATGTACATATTAAATTTTAAATCACAATTTTGTAATTTCAATTCTCAATGTGTATGTGCAAACACAAATATGTATATCAATGTTTTCAATCAGTGATAAATCGAAATCATTGAAGTTTAAAATGATATAAATAAAATATTTATAATAAAATTCATAATTATAAATACAACAAAAACAAAAACATAAAAATGAAAATTTATTTTATGAATATTTTAATAAATGTTTTATTAGACAAGGTTTCATTTTCTAAATATTTGTTTATGTTTGTGATAAACAAATGTAACGTTTTATGACTGACTAAGAGAATGTATACAACATACGTTCGAAGTCTATGCTCCGTAGTATTATATATAATATTTTTACCTTCATTTCGACTTTTGTATTTATTTTTATTAACTAATGAATATGTATTAATAATTGCAATTACAAATGTGATAAATAAATTAAATTTTTATTTGATACTCGAGGCTCTAATTGAAACTAAAATTGAAATTTTATTTAAATTGTTTGAGAATAAGAAAAAAAATTATTTTTGTTCATATTCCCATGTACATATGTGTAGATTTACATACATGTTTTTTTTTTTTTTTTTTTTTTTTTAAATAAGAAGAATAATGAATTCATTCACAGTACATTTTACAACTGATACTTTTGTTCAAGAATAGTAATTTTCCAAATAAAATTGTACAATACATTTTCCACCATTATTCTAAATATTATGTATTCACAAAACTTTTCTCTTTTTATGTAATTTCTGTGATATAATCTGTGAACATTGAATTAAATTGCTTACATAATGCACATACGTGTTTTAAAGAAAAAAATGTATGTAAAAGAAAATTTACAAAACAAGTTAAACAAAAAATTCAAAATAAAATTGAATAGATAACAAATTGTATCATGACATTTTTATTGAATTGAAAAGAAGATTGTAATACATTATGAATTTAGTATGAATAGATTACATATACAATCCTTAAGGTACATGCAATTTTATAATGTGTCTACATGAATGAAAAAAAAAACGTGTAATTTTTCAATAAAAGCTATTATCTAAATGAAAAACTAACATACGAGCAGGTATTAAGAATATAAAAGGAAAATTATTAGTTTCAGTATTTGATAATGCAAATCAAAATGAAAACCATTGCAAAATTTATCACATGAACGTTTATAATTTTTAATCTAAATATACACTTTAAATGATCATTATTATCTTAGTCTAGAACAGGTCTACTATTAGAAAAGATGCTAATTTTTTTTTATAAAAATATTTTTTACTTTAATTCGATTACCTTCTAGAAATTTTCTTAGTATAAATTTAATATCAAGACAAATTATAGTATCAGCAATTTGTCAAGGGAAAATCTTTTCTTCAGTTTTATTTAAGTGAATGATTTATTAAACTCCTTTGAATGATTTATGTGTATATAGAATTTAGCAGATTATTAGAAATGCATGTAATATGATTTATAATTTATTCATTATTTTTTGTTATTATGAAAGTCAATAATTTTGAGATTAAATAATATTCAAGAAAATATTTTGCAATCTGTGTTTTGAATATTTTATAAATTACATACATCATCAGTTTTTTTTTCAAATCAGAAAATCATTCGATCTGCATTTCAAAAATAATCAAAACAAAAACAAACATAATGATGTATGTATTGAATTAAATTGATGTATTGAATTTCTTTTATGTACTGGTCTTATATGGGAACAATACAAGTTCTTTTATTCAATCTGCAGAAGCTGTGTATACCTACAGAGTACAGATATATACATATATTTATATTTAAAAATTTACATATTTTAAAAAACAATACTTCGCAAATTTCATATTAGATTTTTAAATGTTTTTTATCATGTAAACAAATAAACTACAAATATTTTGCAATATATTGTATGTATGTATATAAATATGTATGTATGTGTATTTTACAAAACAATTTCATCATTAAAAACGTTGAATTTTTAAAGTCATTCATCTTGAAATTTTGAAATATTCCGATCCTCTATATTTTAAAGACATGTTAATTTTTAAATTTATCTAATCAACTATTTTCTACCTTTCTATTTGCATACATTACAAATTATATATTCATACAATACATACATATGTACTTTTACTTAGTAGTCAATCATCAGGAAGGTATTAACGTTGCAAATGCATTTTACTTTGATGGTGTGTACATTGTGTATTTTTATTTATATTTTTAATCGGTAAGAAAAACAATAGTTTTAATAATTTCAGTTAAAGGAGTGATTATGTAATAATTTAAATTCACTGTTTTGAATAGAAAACAAAATTAGAAGCGATAACACACAGAAACCTTTCAAATAATAATTTATTCGATCAAATCCATAGCTATGTACATGCACATGTATATGGTTTTGTTTTTTATGAACCTTAAAAGTAAGTCTCGTTCATTGTAGTTATCTATTTTTAAAAAGTGTTTTGTTTCTTCAGTAGTAGCACTTGAATTTATTCATTATTATTATTATGTATTTTATTTTTTAATTTTTTTAACATGATATTTTTGTTTCATTTTTTCTCAAGAACTACAATATGTTAAAAGTTCGAATTCAAACATGTTTATATACTGTACATCAAATGTATATTTAACATGTGTATATGCAAAACAAAACTGGATCTCTGATTAAATATACTTAAAATTTTTAATCCGATTTACTTTAGTGATGTTAAAAAGAATAAGTATGTACATACATATATGAAATTTGATAATATAAAATTCCTGATGTATATTTGTGTTTCTATAATACAACATACGTGTTTATCTATAAAATATAAAATAATAAGTCATTTTAATCCTTTAACATAAATGAAAAACTGACATATTACATTTGCAAAACAACATACATACATTTTTTATATGTACAACATCAACTATAACCACCTATAACGTACATATACCTTAGTAGTATGTATGTATGTATGTACATATCATTTATGTTTGAATTAAATTTTTTTTTTTACAAAATAGAATTGCTCTATATGCAGTAAATAAATTATCTTGATCGATTGGATTTCTGTGTAATTAAAATGCAATTTACTCCTACTTGTTGGTATTTATAAATGGAAAATATTAATTAAAATTCATGCAACTGGAATTTATTTTTTATTTTTTTTTATTTTTTTTATTTTTTAAGAATAGCTAGTCAATCGTTTTAATGTTCGCTCAAATGATCAAAATGTTAAAATCTTAAATATTCATTGAAAATGAACATTTTAAGTTTGGCATAGCATGTCAAAGTTTTTATTCTTTCAAAAATAATGTATTGACTTATATGTAAATGAAAATTTTTGTTTGTATTTAATTTTGTCAATTTCATTCATGAAAATTTAAAATTTTAACTGAAATTTGTTTAGTAGAATGTATTTTTGCTCAATACATTGTGTAAATTAATTGTAATAAAAAAAAAAAAAAACTTACCAGATCAAAGCATCGGATTAAAGCTGAATAGAGCAAATATTGCTCCATTTTCGAAATATTTTCTTTAATGCTCATTTTTTCGAATAACTGCTTGATTCTCTTCAACTTTAAAGTTATAAAGTTATATATAAAATTTTATTCAGTTTTATATCTTTAAAAATGCGATTCTAAATTAAAACATTTTTAGTAGTAGAGTAAAAAATTTTGAATCCGATACAATAAATTTGATTGTGCGTCGTTTTATTTTGTATGTGTATTCAAAAAAAAAATAAATAAATATATGTATTGAAAATATCTTAATGTAATATTTCAAAAATAAAAACAACCTTTTGAGATCATTTTCATTTTATAATCGTGTTTATTTTTTTTTTTTTAAAAATAAATAAAACATAAAAACAAAAAAAAATTATGAAGAATTAAAATGTAAATAAAATGTGTATTGTTTGTGATTTCATGACAATATTCTTTATGTATAAAAAAAAAAAATAAAAAATACAAAACTAAAATGTCGTATTAAATTGCTGTTTTTCAGATACACACATGTATATACGTGGATATTCTTCATATTTCGTATAAAAGATTATAATATACGATAAACTTTTAAGTTTTGCGCTAAAAGATTGTCATAATTTAATATTTTAAATTTATGGATCATGTATTCATGATTTATATTTGTTTAAGATAATTTTTGTGCCGATTGAATTCACTAAGAAATATACAAACATTTATGCACATATTTTGCAATAAAAGATGAAGAAAAGAATTTTCATTTTATCGTTATTTATTGATTGATTATGAAACTTTAATTTTGATATTTCTTATTTTTAAAATAAAATTTTTTTATAAATTTTCTCACGAATAAATGTATTTTATTTGTTCATTTATTATTGTTCATTCCTATTGTTCGTATTCGATCATCGATATAACGTCCTATATTTACTCTTAACATAAATTACATAAATAAAACAAATTAACGTGACACTCATATAAGTGAAAGTAAAATATACAGAGTACAGTGTTTTAATGAGAACTAAAATTTAATATTTATTAAATGTAATTTTAATTGTTTCAATTCATAAATTATTTTATTTTAACATTTAATATAATTGTTGTAAAAAAGATTTAGATTAAAAAAAAAAAACAGATTACAAAAAAAAAAAAAAAAAAGAATGAAGAAAAAAAGTAAGAAAATCTAATTTATATAATAACATTAAAATATAATGAAAATTACTGCTATTTATCACGCAAAGTAAAAGTGGATAAAATGTAGACGTTTTGGATTACTTACATATTAATGGGATTTTATTTAAATTGGAAACGATTTTTAAATTCATAGGTAAAAAAACATTCAATTAAATTAATTACGAAATTCAAATAAAATTGAAAAATAAACAAAGTGTAAAATTAAATAACCCAAATTCAGAATTTCAAGATTTTAATCGCATACAAATAATTTTTTACTTTAACATTTGACTTTTGTTTTTGACTACAAATTTTTTCAATAATATCATAGTCATGAAATGTTTCGTTATTTTACTTGTACCTGATAAAACATAACAAAATTTGTGATAATCTTAATTTATAAAATTTTTAAAATTATGTATATGTTTAAAATTTTTGTAATTTTGTAATCATAACGGAAATTCAGCATGACTGATTTTAATTCATTTTTAAGAGTAATTTATCCATAAATCACGATAAATTTAATAAAGAAAAATGATTTAAATCAATAGGAAATCAAATTATTACTATAAAAAACGTATACTGATTTCTCTATAGTATGTATAGGTATAAATAAAACTTTCACCTAAAATTTAATAAACTACTATTTATAGTGGTTTGCTATTGTTTGAAGAAAATTATGTACAAGTGTGAAATCTATACAAAATAACAAATTGCATTTTCTGATATTTATATGTCCCACTCAAGCCATAAATAGCGAACATACATGTAGGACATACATAAGACATACATAGCGAACCTAAGTTGTACAAAATAGATAGAAACTAATTTTCCTTTATTTTTCAAACGACATTAAAATATATTTAGTTTCAAAAATTTAGAAAATTTTATATTTGTACTTTAAAGGAATGAAAGCGATTAATTGCTGGTATAATCCATTAATCTTTGATTGTGGCATATCAGAATTAAGATTTCTTTCATGTTAAAAACTATTTTAAGAAATAACTATATGCATACAGAATGATTAGGTTTCTTTTAAATTCCATAGATTTTATTGCGAATAAACAAAATCAATGATCAAATAGGTATTTTATAAGATATAAATGATATAATTACCATTTGTACAATTAGTATTGACACCAATTTTAAATAAAATTCAAATGAAAAATTTTAGAATTTGGTAAACAAATATTTAAATTATTTACACTCAATTTAAAAATGTTAAGTGTTAAAATACGTTTACACCTGCCTAATACATAAATGAAAATATTGCAAAATACTTTTTAAATCTTTTACCTGTATGGTTGAAGAAAATCAACTTTTTTATTTGGTATCAAGTAAATTTTCTTATACGAACCTTACACACTTTGAACATACTTATTATATGTTAAATGGTATTACACTAAGTGGAATATGATAATAAAATGCTGAAATGAGTTGAATGTATATAAAATATTATTTGATTTAAAATTATGAATGGAAGTACCAGTTTTGTTTTTCTTATTTAGAAAAAAAAAAAAAAAAAAAGAAAAACCAAAACAAATAAATATGTAACAAAATGTATTCCACGATATATTGATAAGTATACAGTTAATACAACTTGTATCACGAACTTATTAAATTGCTGCATGCATCGTGAATAAATTATTCAAAAATATAGAAAAAATAGGGAAAATCATTAATAAAAAAAAATATCAATTCAAAGAAAAAATTGACTCAAGAGTATAATTTATTTTCACTTGTCAAATTTATTTGCATCTGATGACAGCAACCGTTAATTGAGTTAAATACATGGACTTTCACTTTTATAAAAACGGGTTATAATCATAACTCATCTAATTCCATGATAAAATGAATTTATTCATATGTGAACAGCAAGTTACCTTAAATATTGATTTTGCTTTATTAACGTCTGTTTTTTCTATCTTTTATTTTTGTTAATTGCTAAATATGAATAAATTTATGTAGTTAACATGTTTGTTTAATGATTTCAAATCAATTTTAAATAAATGTCATATTATTTCTTTAATTATGTCGTACTGACTTTTTTTTTAATTTTAATTTATCTCTATTTAATTCATATGATTTTTCAATAGGATTTTAGTTTTAAGTTTACTAATTAATTCTATTCCAATTCTTTTAAGTAAACATTTCTTTTCTAAGTTATGAAAGACAGAACTTTTGCTACTACTTGCGCACTTGAGTACATGTACATGTATTGGTTTTGTTGTATCCTCTAAAATTATACTGCTGCATAAAAGAATTTCAACCCACCATTCTAAAACCATTGATTTCAAAATTTTAATTGTAAAAGAAAATTTTATGAGTAACTTTTTTTTTTTTTAAAAAAAACACACAATTTAACGATCATAAAGTACAATGAATCTATAAAAATTCTATTTTCCCAATAAAGTCTGTAATTTTCTTTTAGCATTTTTTTTTATTTTACAAATTGTTTGCCTTTTAAATATAGCGATTATAATAGAAATCAACTTTATATTGAACATAAATTTTACAATGAAGGTTTTGACGAATACATCTTGTACATCACAGTTAGATAAGGGTATAACGCATATGGACATACATAGCTTGCTTTGCGTTATTGTGTGTAGTTTTAACTTAATTAAGACAGTTAACGAGATAATGCCTACCACCAGATTATTAATGTCTTCAGTATAATATTGATCACAAAATAAAATAATAAACGTTTTCAAAAGAAAAGGATGCTTTACAGTAATTATAGTAAACTGTGGTATGATCATTTATAGTAAAGAAATAGCATGTTGCATAAAATACGCAAGCGTTTATATACATATTCTACACATTTTGTTGTTGCTGATGATTACTTTAACACATTATTATAAAGCAATTTTATGTAGTAAGTGAAGTTTAGAATTTTATGCGTTTGGTATATGTATTTAACTATCAGATTTAACTTAAATTATTATCAATTCCAAATACACTACATATGAAGTTACATACTAGCATAAAATGTAAACATGCATAGTGCAAATGTCGAGAAGAATTATGACAACGTTTTAAAGCTATAAATCATGTATTTAGCACAAGATATATTTAAAACGGTAAAGAAAATCAGATATGTCGTGATTGTTCAACATAAAGAATAAATAAATAAGTACAAAGTATCATAAACTTTTGTGAAAACCTATGACGTATAAGATATTGATCCGTTTAAATAATTTCCTCATCATCAGGATTTTTCATAAGTATGATAACACTTGATGTTAATCTATTATTTTATATTGAGATATATAGTATGTATGTACATACATGAAAAAAGAATTAGAACTTTTGTTTTATTCAAGTATTTTAAAAAATTCTACAGAACTACATACTTGTATCTTGTATTTTTGTACATATTTATGTATGCACATACACATGCACTCAAGTATTTACACAATATAGGATTTTGAAGTGTTTACCAGATGTAAAGTGTTCAGCAAAAACTCATTACACAGTGGAGTATGCTATAATGTTTCATTTATAGTAAGAAAACAAAATAAATTTCTGGACTCTAAGGTTAAAAAAGCTTTAAAATGTACTTTTTGGTACATAAAAGTATTTTACTTTTAAACAATCGATTATACTTGTTTATTATCTTTTTATCTTTTTTATTCTTTAAATTTTTAAATGTGCTGTACTTAAGTCTAAGAATTTAATTTTTTTTCTGAAATTTTTACTCTTTAAATAAATACACAGTGTTATCTTGAATTTTGATTGCATACAATTTTTATCTGCATTCGTATTATTTGAAAAAGAACTTTTAAGTTTTTCTGCTTTTTTTTTTGTCTTGTTATTTTGCTTAATTGTGAACACAACACAGCTGATATTAAGATAAAAATACTTGTTTTTATATGTTAAACAATTTATGCAATTTTCTGTTTTTAAGAAGTAAAAAAAATTTTTTTTTCGTGTGTGTCGGTTTTATTTGTAAAAAATGCTTTACGATGATATACGCATACGATCTAGTCTATAGTTTTAATTTATGTAAAAAATAAGTTAATTTTGTTTTCTATTTTTTTTTTAATGTTAAAAACTTGTTTGCATAAAATTATTTGAATTTTTGTGTATTTTGTATTAATTTTATACAAAAGACAAAGTTTAATAGTAGTAAAAATAAATTTTTATTTCATTTCAATGTTCAACAATGTCTACAAATTGCTTTACACTAAAAATGTACAAAAAGAAGTTTTTTTAATTTATTTTAAAATTTTCGATGTTCTTCCATGAATTTATAGAAATACAATGCTTGTTCAAAAATCTTAAAATTGATGATTGGTAAATTTCTGTTACAAAATTTATTTTTCAAAATATCGTTTCAAAAGGGCTAAAATTTTAAGATGTGCAAACAATTTATTTAAAATAATAATATTGAATATACATATGTACATATGTATAATTTAAAAGTACATCTTATGTACATCATATGTATACCTTAAATTTCAATATGAATAAAAAAAAAAACATTATTCATTAAAACTTCTTATTATCATGTGTATACAATTTTTTATATATGATTACTTTACTAGATTCATTTGCATTTTATATTCAAGAATGTTGTGATATGTTTGTGTAATCTTCAGAGTTTTGAAGAAAAACGAGTATTAAAATAAGATAGAGAATTATCATAAAAAAGTGCAAAGTAATTCGTATTTGATATAATAATAATAATAATAATAATAATTCTGGTATTCATGATGAAGATGATGATGATGAAGACTGGTTCAATTCAAGATTATGAATAAATAAAATGAAAAATAATGAAAAATTTCATGTAACGATCTTATCATAACTTGTTTCATAATTTTCGATGACACAATATAAAATTTTCTATTATACATACATACACAAACATATAAATGTAATAAAAAACGGTTTATCTAACCTAAATCTCCTATTACATTTTAAAGGAATATATGCGTATACATTTTTAAGTTCCTCGTTTCAAATTTTTGATGTACGTAGAATAATCTCATCATTAGAATTAGAGTCATATAAAAATTTTCTCATTTAAATACTTATTTTTATATGAAAAATAAAGATATGCAAAATGAATTATAGTTTAACATTGAACTGATGAAATTCTAATTGAAAAAGATTTAAGCGCGAAACTTTATAAATATGCATATACATACGTATGTTATAAGTGATTTTCATATACCACAACTCAATTATCCAATTAACACCATTACATGAGTAATTTCATACAACAGTTTTTTTTAGTACAAATACATGTATGTATGGATATAGCCTTTTTCTACAACATATAAGTATGTCTATCAACTTCTCATTTGATCTCGAAAAAAGCAGTTGTTTTTATTTAACATGTGGCCCCAAGAAAAATTTGTTTTACTATAGTGCACATCTTAACCTTTCAACATTTGTTATAACATAAAACTTAGACGAACGTATTAAATTATGTTCAGGAAATAAATTAATCAATTATAAAATAGCGTTAGGCAAAAAAATTTAATTTAAAATATGTACGAAAAATATTTTACACTGAGGACAGCCATATATTAAGAGTTAAAATGTAATAATTCTATTTATTTGTTTCGGAGTTTTAAAACGAAATATAATCAAAAATTCCATATATGCAGAAAATTTTAATTACATTATTTTTACGTATGACGTAAAAAAATTTAAAATTTCAATTTATTACATATTACATTACATATGTACTAAATAACCAATGTATTAACATTACATAAGAATATACTAAATAATGATTTTTTTTTTATTTTAATTGGTTGACAAATGTGGGCGATTGGATAGTAGACTGAAAACAAATTATTATTATTATAAAAACAAAAATTATTATTAGTGTTTTGATTTATAAATTTTATTCAATTAAACAGTTTCATCGATTTTATTGTTCGTATTTTATTGATAAAACAAAAAAAATAAATTCAGGTTAATAATGGTAATAACTTTCGTAGATTGGATTAAAAATTTCAAAAATAACTTTCATGTTTCTGCTTGATTACCTTTCTGAAAATTTAATTTCAATTTTATAATTTTTATTCTAGGAGTTAAAAACCTAGAGTTAAAAACATAAAAAATAGAGAAGTAAAGTAAAATAATTACCAGTTATAATATAAACGATTTAAGTGATTTTATGTGCAATCATTTAACTGACATCGAAATCATTTAAAATAATTGTGGTAAGAATCAAGACATCAATGAAAATCTTTTTTTATTTTTTATTTGCTTTTATAACAACCTGTTTGTTCAATTATGTAGGTGATTTTGAAATTTCAAAAAAAAAAAAAAAAAAAAAGAAGAGGAAAAAATGAAAATCATTTAACGCCGTTTACCTGTCCTCTTTTTTTTTTTTGTTTATTTGCCATTGTTGAATAAGTAGATAGAAATGTACACGAGTTATTTAAAATTAGTAAAATATGTTCACTAGTATACATGTACCTGAATGTAAGATTTTTTATTTTTCTGATCTTAAAAAATCTAGTCTAATTGACTACTCATAATATGAAATTTAAAATTATTTGATGTATTATACCTTAGGCGGATATAAGATTTTTTTTTATGATTGTATATTATAAATTGTAGTTAATTTAAAACTGTAATTTTTTTTCTATTTCCACGTTAAAATTTATCTTTTGTGTACACAACAATGATTTCAATAAAGTAAAAAAATAAAAAATGTTATCATTGGCATGAATAATATGTAATACAGATACAATGATGGCGTTACAAAAATTTTAAGAATACAATACAAAATTTTAAATAAAGAAATCAAGTAATATATTTATCGTGACCAAAGAAAAAAAAAATATTTTAAAATTGAAACACATTTTTTTTTCTGAATCTTTGCATATAATACAATATTTTATTTTTTTCATTCTACAATTTTTCAATAATATTCTAATCAGTTCACGATTATCTTGTAATAAAATCACTTTCCAATTTAATATATTATTATTATTTGTTATTATTTTTATTATTGAAAACTTGATGAATATAAATAATATTCATATTCACGATCAAATTTTTCTAAATATACTTGAATCTATAGTAAATTAAACAAGTACATAATACTGAATACTGATGACTTAATAATATCATCGCATTCATTTTAAATTCAAATGATGAATTAAAATTGATGAAATTATTATAATTTTGTAATTTAACATTTTCAAGACTACAGAAAATAATACCAAATTCTTTTTTTTTTTCATCATGAATGTAAATTTTTGTATTATTAAAAATTAAAAGAATTTAAAAATATAAATCACGATTCTTTTTATTGCTTCTGTAGAATATATTTAATGATGTGGATGAATAATAATATACTGTTTTACCTTTGTGTTTTTTTTTATTTTTCGTCCTGATTTGTTTTTTTTTGTTTTTTTTGTATATTTGAATGTTTGCTGAAAAATTATGTGATGTTATCACAATTCTCGTCAACATTCATTTTATATTTGTAAATTTTTAAAATTCAAAAATTTTTAATCGAAAAGTATTAATAAAATGTTATTTTATCGATTACATTAAGTGAACTTTAAAATATGCGCAACATCATTAATTTTTCTTTTTTCCTGATCGTTAAGTATTCGTATCAATATTATTTATTATTTCATAAATATTAAAAAAGAAAAGATAAATTAGTTTATTAACAATAAAAAATATATAATGGAAAATATTTTTTTAAATCATTAAAGTAATCGTATCAAAAATACTTTCCAAATCATTTTTCATAAATAATCTATGAGAAAAGTAAATTATGAATGATATTAAAATTGATTATTAAATACTTGAAGTCATGGTACATAAATATTTTATATATATGTATGTATATATACATATATTTTTTTTAAATGTTTTTTTTTTAATATAACTATTCAGTGCACTAATTCCATTCAGGCATTGAAATATTCACAATAATTAATACATTATGTATATATGTGAATTTTTTTAATTAGCGGCGACATCGTCTATTTAACGTAATAAGGTAGCTGCATTATCCTACACAACTCATTGTATCACAACAAGAATTTTTTTACATTGTAAATTATGTTTATAAAAACATTAGAATTATTAATCTTATTCGCATAAAATATTCAATAAATTTAAATAATGATGAATAACTAATGCATAAAGAATAAAATGAAATTGATTTATGGCAACTATTAACATACCTAATAATTACAATCTAAAATTTTATGAATTACGAATCAAAAAATAAAAGATTTAGAAATATAATTTTGAAAACTATTAAAAGTTCAATTTATTTCTTGAATTTTTTTTTTCAATTTAAAAATTTTATTCTCAATGTTTTCAAATTATTTTTTTTCTATAAAGGCAATAAGTTAAATTTGTGTACATTTTTCACCTGTTTCTCGGAATAATTTTATATAAATCTTCATTTTATCTGAAAAATATTTATTTAAAAAAAAAAAAAAAAAAAAAAGTTAATAGTATAAAATACTCTTAAATATTAGTAAAGTATTATCGAAATATCATAAATTATCTATTATAATTTATATGGTATATCAATCATACAAAAATTTAAAATAACATTTCGTTCATGATGAACAGTCTGTCTATCAATGATTTTCAATGCGCGACTTATAAAAATATTCATTGACATGCACTATTTAGACATCATAAAAAAATACCTTGCAATTCCAGCCGTCTATGAGAATAAAATTCAAGAGACAGTGTACAATAGCATCCATATTCCACAACGTTCGAAAGGCAACTGAATTCTGGTTGAATAATCATTATCAACTTTCGCTTGTGCTACTACTCTGCTAATCCGCTATATAATATATGCTTAAGCTATGTGCTATTGATATGTATACATATGTACTTGAAACTTGAAAGTGAACAGAAATGCGAAAGCAAAAATGAATAAGCAATTATCGCTTGAAGAAGTAAAAGTTGGTTGAATTGTCTGAGTATGATACGAATGTAAAAAGACAAAAAAATAAGAAAAGGGGATGATAAAATATACAGGGCAGGAATACCGTTTAACATTTAAAAAAGTTAATTCTATTTCGTGTAGGATATTTTTGAGGATTCTGGTAACTCTGATCGTGAAACATTCTTGTTATAAATAATGAAAGAAGGAAAAAGACATGTATACTCTCATAAGGCAGACACTGAAAATCATTATTAAACAAAGTATAAATGCAAACAAACGATCACAATTAATACATCTGTGTGGTTAAAATACAAAATTATTGATTAAAATGTACACGCAATTTTGCAATAAAAAAAAAAAAAATAATATATAAATAATACGAAAATATAAAATACGATAAAATATGATTCAATATGTATGAAATAAAAAACTGAAATAAGAAAAAAAATTAACCTGTATTTTGTTACACAGAAAAAATATGAACAAGTAACATGCATGCAATAATATGTAATATATCAAAAGTTACGAATATGTATCCACAGATATTACAAGTATGTGTTTCATTTTATTTGTGCGATATATATTATATGAACGTATTATAAATACGAATGCATGTTTATTAAACATTAAATATTTTTCGATCAGATTACAATTATTATATGATCACAATATTTAAGATTTTTAAGGAGGGGACTTAACATCCTTATGTTCAATATGAAATATGGTGTGAAATTCATATGAGATCATGAACATACATCCATTATATATGTAGGAATTATATTATATTATGTGTATTTTTATATGTACGTACATACATACGTGTTATTTATTCCAAAAAGTGAATGTGAAGGAAAAAAGAATATAGCACGTATATATGAAAATATAAAGCACCTGTACATGTATAAAACGCTAATAATAATATATTTTTTTAAAAATTCCAAATGATAAATGTATACGAGACTTTTAGATAATGTTTAATTTGTTATTAAACAATTTATAACAAAAAGAGCTACTGAAATGTTGAAAATGTTTGTATGAAATCTTTATTGGGTGGGACAATCTCGATTTTTATATTAAATTTATTTTCTTTTATCAATATATAGTACATACATACATATGTTTTTTATTTTATTAATTAACGATCTTAATCGATATATTTTTACTTGTTTTATTGTATGCTTGTTAAGAAAATGAAACAAAAAAAGAAAAAAATGAATTATAAGACAATCCGTGTATGTGACAACAGTGAAATACAGAAAACAGAAAAATATAATACTGTACAATTTTGAGGCATTTTTATTAATTATTCTGTTCTAAAACTAAGTACAGAGTGTACACATAAGTGAAACAATGTTACCAGTATGTAATTATTATTATTATTATTTTTTAAATATTACAAAAATTTTGTTTTATTAAAAAATGAAAATCATTTATATCACTTCGGTGTTTTGCAATATTCCGTTGAGATCAATGTTTTTATGATTTGACTTATTCATTCCAATTATTTTTTAATTAGTTACGTACTAGCAAGTACTAGATATATTAAACACACTGCATGTCCATTATCTGTCCTTTAAAAAAAAAATGATAAATAAAAATGCGACAAGAATTGAATAGTTAGTCATTATCATCATGATGATCTTTGATATTCTATATTTTATCTTAAAAATCTAGAATTTTATATTATAAAGAATTATAAGAACTAGTTTGGCTGGTGTTATTATTTGTTTTGATTTTCTATACCACCATATTGGTGATCATGTTTGATGAAAAGAAGTGCACAATAATTGAAAATAATAAGAAGTGGATATGTGCAAGTTAATATGTATGCATTGTATATGTATGTACACAAAATAATTTTGTTCGTATTATTAAACTATAAATTTCATTCATGAAAAAAATATTTAAGATGTTTGTTTTTACTTTTATTCAACATGTACACTAGATAATAAAATTTTATGTATATTCTGTGTATTCATAATGATTGATAAAAGATTGATGTTAATTTCATAGAAATAATCATAAAATTAAATTACATACATGTATAGAATAAAGGTAAGAATAAACTAAAAATAATTCATTGAAATTGAATATTTAATTTAATTAAAAGAACTTCTAGAGGATATCGCTTTTAATTTGAATGTTAGTTAATTGATTTTAGTACATCACAATATCTACAATTAAATGTGATCTTTAATAATATACTGTCGTTTTTAAATTGAAATGCTCTAGAAAATGTGAAACCACCATGTTTGACGGTCACTAATCGAATTTTGACCCCAAAAATACAACTTCAAAATACATACATACATACTCCTTGTATTTTAAAAAACGACAAAGATATAAGATAATTATATTACTTTATATTTTCTTTGTATGTTTTATGAGAATGTTGTTTTAAAAAGATTTAATAATCGACAAGGAATTTTTTTTTTTTTTAATACAGAAATACTTTATTTGACCTCGTAATTATTTAACCTTTTAACAAGTTACATTGTTATCATAAAATTTGCAATAACATTTTGGTGTCAGTAATTGAATGTATTGTCCCACCCACAACATAGAATTATTGCAAAATTTGTAAAAATCAGCTTTAAACGTACGTAATGCAAACATTAAATTTTCAAATTTTCAAAATTTTTCAATGTACAAGAATGTCGTTTAAAGATTTTAATCAATTAACTCACGTCACCTCTTTGAAGTATAAACTGGAAAATATGGTTTAATGTTTACATAATTTAATAGCACTCAATATGGTTTATTTAACTAGAGCAAAAAAGTTGGAGTTTTTTATGTTATAATCTGGAATCTGAAATTTTGACATTAATTACTAAAGTCATATAATTTGGCTAAAGAGTATATGTTTAAAATTCTTTGCTAAATATATTTTCGTACGAAATTCGAATTTCGCTTGAAACCCATGAATTTATTTCAAAGATTGCATCAAGATACTTTTTTTAAACGTTAAAAAGCTAATAATCGGTGTATGTATGAGTTACATAGATGTTACGATAAATATTTTATGTACATTATTCAAAAAACAAAAGAAAAGAGAAAAACCGTTGATAATTTAATTTAAAGAATAGCCCCAAGCAATAAAATAAAAACTCAGTCTTTAAATTTAATTTCATATTAAGTTACAACGATGTGCTTATTATATTCATTGTAACTATTTGAAATAAATTTCATCATGTGCATTTTTAACAGATTAGAAAGAATAGTACTTAGAGAATTATAGACTTCAAGTTCATGATTTTTATCATAACATACTATTTATTTGATCTCTTATTTTTGATTTTGAAAAACGCCCTTTAGCCCTTTATTTTTTATTTAAAATCTAATTGTATTGTAAAAGTTGGTAAAAGTATTCACTTGTATAAATGTTCAGATACCAATTACTAATTAAAATTTAAAAAAAATTAAGAAAGAAAATAGATTTACTTTAATTAAATAGAAAAATTGTACTAATAATTGATATATTATTAAGTCAGTATTTTTAATAACTTTATAGAATAGTTAATACATATATATACATATTATGTACATATACAGAATTTAGAAAATTTCTTCATTACCATGTTTACAACAAAACATGTCCAGTAATCTTGTTTAGAATTTTACTTTTATGCATTTTGAATTCTTGCATTCTTGAATAGAAAAGTAAACAGCTTAAATAACACTTCACTGACTTCACTCAGACAGTAGGATTATTTGCGATATAACATTTTGTCTGACTATATAGTGTTTGTAGATTGTTGACAACAGGCAATACTTTGAATACATGTATATATGTATGTATGTAGTATTAAACAACACAACCACAAGCCAATTCAAAATGATATAAAACAGAAGTTTTAACTCGTTTAACAAAGAATTCTAATGTTAAGTTCTAGAACTGTGTTGTATATCTATAATGTACATTGTATACTTGAAGAAGAATAAAGGAGATATGTATGTTATTATCAATTGAACAACATGCAATACAAAAAAAAATTATTTATTAAAAAAAAAAAAAAAATGTGTAGGAAAAACAAATATGTACGATATAAAAGGTTGATGGTCAGAATAAAATAAAAAACCAGTTTTTTTTTATACATTATTTATGTGTCATTATTTATATATTTTCTGATTACAGGAATACTCGCGGTTACTATTTTAAAAAAAGTACAAGGTATACAAGTAAGCAAAAGGTACAATATTTTTTTCTTTTTTTTTTTTTAAATAAAATTCCTTCCTCCAGGTTGTATACGTGTATGTACATAAAATAGTATATAATAATTACGTTTAAAGCAAAAGCATTCTTTTCATTTTTAATTTCCTTATTTAGTTTTATATCAAAATGGCAAAATTTTAAATCAATCTCATGTACGTTTTTAAAAACAACAAATATCTAGGGAGAATAAATCTAAAGAAAAATAATTCATTTAAAATATAAATAAAAATAATAATCTGAAATAACGAAGAAATAAGAAACATTAATAGCTATCTGAAAAATATAGTATTGCTATGATAAGGCTTTTTGTTTTTATTGCGATTTTATCATAGTTTTGTTTTTTCCTAAGTACCGAAAATTGAGAATTTTTGTTTTTTTTTTTTTTTTTCAAAAATTACATGATGAAAATTTGAAAATATTCTGCATGAAAAATAAAAAAGTTAATCGATTGAAATTCAAATGTTATTTATATTAATTAAAATCAAATATTTGCATGTAAAACTAATTAAAAAAATTATACACATATCTGTAATATATTTATTGTTCAAAAGGTTCAATCAATTTCACATTGGTTTTGATACTTGATCTTTTATAGAATAAAATCAAATGATTCGATCAATAAAAGTGAATGAAAGTGAAATAAAGATCAATATGGCTGAAACCAAATTTACTTTGATTATCGAATAGCAGATAGCATTTTATAGTATGCTGTATAGTGTATACATACATACACATGTAATTACATTATAATGTAAGTAAAGTGTAGAATATAAAGATCATTAATAGCGTGACCGCATAACCTTTCAGTATAACGTGTGGAATGGATAAAATTCTTTTTATATCTTCTAATGACGTCCTCATGTCTTGTGAAAACTATATATACCTACATATACCTATATATAACTTTGTATAAAGTCCATCATCACGTTGTGAAGCGTGCATCTGATACCTTAGTTTATTGTCGTATATCTTATCTTTAAAATTAATGAAATCATGTAATTTTGATTTTATTAACAGAAAATAAAAATGAATAAAACGAAAATAAAAAAGAAGAGAAAATAAATTTTATATTTGGTGATTGTGAACATTTGATTAGATAAATTTTCTTTTCTCCTTTTCGTACCATCCAACTTAAAGTAAATATACTTTAATTTGCTATAATACAGTAAATTAAAGTTGATTTCATGGGTTTGTGTTTTATTTTATTATATATATACAGAATATAAATATTTCAATTAAAATTTTAATCGGTTACATTTGCCAAATTTAAAATTACACTTTATTTATTAGATGTACATATAAACTCGTTAATTTTATTGAACATTGTATACATTACCTGTTCAAGGTTATAATTTACAAAATCATATAAATACATATAAAATCATAAATGACGTTAATTAGGATAAAAATTAATTTGTAATTTTTCTGTTTTTCCAATCATATTCAATATTGATTTTGCCTGATAAAAAAATATAAATGTGATGTTTAATAGGTTTTTATGATCTTTGCATGTTCATGTGTAATATGATACTATGCAGTTTATGTTTTATTAAAGAATCGTTAAAATCTTACATGCACATTTAAAGTAGAAAATTATTAACTTTTCAATATTGCATAAATGCTTGTGAGTTTTTGTGTGTGTTTTTGTATTGAAATCGTGTTAAATCACATAACATACATATGTATGTATGTATGTGTTTCGAGGTTCATATTTCAAAAATACCGTTTAGTGAGTGTATTTTTTTCCTTTCTTTTTAAAAAGAAGAAAATTATAAATAATTTAAATGCCAACTTCAATGTTGATATATTAGAAAGTTCATATATTTAAATGAAAATTATATGTGTATATATTATAAAGTAAACAGTTGAAATTGATTAAATGACAAACCACAAAAAAAAAAAAAAGAGTTGGTGAAAGTTTCAAGTACGTATAATTTAAATCATTTTAGTAAATGATTATTAAATAAAATCCTATGATAAATTGTACACATTTTATTTAAATTGAGTTTATAAATTTTCATTCGTATGCGTGATTTCACCTTATTACATCTTAATGTATTGTAGTTTATTTCTGTTATTACCTCTATAAGTATCTTATATGAATAATATAAAAAAAACCTTGATATAATGTAATGGTCGAAATAACACTTTTAAGTTAATTTAAGGACAAATACTTCACAATAATACTTTATTCAAGATATTTAATGATATTTTTCTCTATTCATATACATGAATATTTTACTATGCACACGTACATACACATACATATATAATAAGCAATTTAACACGTAAAATTTTTCTTAAAGATAAACTTTACTTTTAAAGTAATTTAAAATGCATGTTTATTATGAATTAGTTGAAAAGTATAAGTATTCAGCTCAGATTTCTTGCTTTTTCAAATAGTTTAATATGTACAATTGATACGGTTGTCGCGGTGAATGTTTTACTAGAACGTGCAACTTAATTAAAGCAAATTTAATTAGCCGTAAAAGTCTTTGTGAAATTTCTAATTAGTTTCGTAACTAAATGCAATAAAAATGTATTAATTATGAACATTTAAACCGTATAACTAGTAAATGTGCTAAGCAATAATTATATGATTATACACACTTTAGCTTGTTTCCCATCGATTACGTTTCTAGCACATTATTTAGAAATTTTTACTATTGCCGTGTGTATAACTTGAAAATTTTGCAATAATGTAAATAAAATAAATCAAACAAACTTTTGTAAAATTTTCTTGTCAGTTTGGTAGTAAACTGTTGCAAATGAAAGCATTTAACATTATAGGTATTAATTTAAAATTCTAAGACGTTCAGTTTAGTGTATTAAGATATTACCAAGATATTTGTTATGTTGAACATCTGTTATAGTTACGTGAGATGATGGAAATATCAAGTAAAAAGTATAAATTAGACGGCAATTAAAAAAGAAAAAAGACTATTATCCTTTGATTTACTTTTATTATGCATGAGATTTTAATTTTCCTGATGATGACAATGACTATGATGAGGATAATGATATTAATGATAGTAATTCAAGTTTAAAAAGAAACCAATAGCATGCATGAACGATATACTTATTCAATTCCAGCCTTAAAGCACTTAACTATCGTCCGTTATTTAAAAATAATTCGCTACACTTTCCAAATGCATAATAAAGTTAGAGTGAAGAAGAGAAGAGTTTTTGCATATTCAATATTATTAGCATATGGCAGACATCATTATATTATGAAATGCCGATAATGATGATAATGATGATGATGACTACGATGACTATAGTGATGTTAAAATAATGTTATTATTTTCGTGTTGAAGTATGGAATGCGGAAGTTATCAGATTACAAAAATCTTGATTTTCTTCGAGTTTACCCTGAATATTGATCAAACGAATCCTTGGTATATGGTATTTTGATGTCGAGTATACATACATAAAAAAGTACATACATACATACTCCTACATGCACATGTAGAATATCAAAACATAAATACGAGACATGATTCATAAATGAAGTTTTTGTTTGGATGCTTACTTCAAGTTTCAAATAAATTGTTGCATATTTTTCCAAATGCATAACAATTGGACTTTTCACGTAGATTGATTATAATATTTGTTTTTTATTCAAAATTTGAAATGAAAATAAAAAAGAAAAATAAAAAAAAAATGGTTTTCACGATGTGAAGAATAAATATGGTTATTGTAAATCGTTTAACACCTTCTAAGTCTCACTTTTATATAGTAATTTAATCTGTTCATCATTTCATTGGGTTATGACTTCTGCAACCGTTGATTTTAAATTTTACATTATGCTCATATGAATTCTTCAAAAATAGAAGTAAATTTTGTTTCTTATATACCCACATATATCATAAGCACTGTTTAAAATCCTATTAAAAAACAAAAGATTTAAGAGAGTAACTTTTCGAAATTTTTATATGTTTTTTCACTATAGATTTTTTACTTATAGCTATTACTATTACTATTAGATATATCCAATTATTCACATTTTCTGTAAATTTACAAACACATTAAACAAAAATTAAATTTTATTTTAAATTCATTTTATTACAATATAAGAATGCCCAGATTGTTTACAAATAAGAATTGCAGTAATTTAAAAAATTAACTGTTGTAAACCTCTTTTATTCAATTAATAATAGTATATTATTAAGTATATAACATGTGAACATTATTTTATATAATACCAGTTTCAACACTATTATTCTATTTGATACAAGAACGTAACCATTTTTATGTGTATAAGACACATATACATATAATTTTACATTGAATATGGAGCATTTATTTTGAATAAATTATTTAAAGTCATTAGCCTTATAAAATACAAACACATGTTACAAACCTTTTATGAAACCACATTTGAACATTATATTAGTGAAATACAGACAAAATAGAACAAACAATTTTAAATTTGATGTTGAATGTAAAAAATTGTCTAAGAAGTTATTACTATTTATTGTGTTTGATGTTTATTGCAAATTTTCTATTGCTTTTCGAGCAGAAGAAAGAATTTTTTCCTTTTTTTTTTTTTTTTTTGTAATTTTTAACAAATGTTATATTACAATTTATTTTAACAACTTTTGAGTTAAATGAAAATAAGGAATTCTAAAAAGTGGATTTTGAACCCTTTGGTTTTTTATTGTTATAGAAACTGCTTTTATGTAAATTACATATTCGTTTTTTAATTTCGTCTCACTTATTTGCAAAATAAACAAGTTCAATGCCATTCATAGGAACATGATCAAAATAATAATAAATATTTATATTATCATCATGAATGAAATATTGTATTTTTATGTGCTTTTTTTTTTTAAACATTGTTCACATTGAATTTTCAAGAGAATTCACATTCTATGCTTCAATTTTTGGTTCATGTGTATGAACAAATCTTATTTTTTGAAGTGCACGAAGTATACCAGATATGTATGTACGTATGCATGCGTATGTCGCCTGTCATAAGATTTTAATATTTACATGTCTACAATTTACATGCTTTTAATTTTTATTTATTATGTATTCTTTATATTATCATTTTATTCATTTTTTCTCCTTCTTGACGTTCAAAAAAAAAAAAAAATGAATATGTACCTACATACATATGTATATGTAGAAAATTGTTTATTTTTTTCGAATTTTAAATTCAATAAGATTTACAGCATGGATACTCTGTATTGTATATATGTATGTACGTAAAAAATTTAAAAATCAATTACGTTATCAATTTGGAAAGGCAAAATAAAAATTTGCCCTTTAGAAATATGTCTAGTGAAGAATCTCATATTGATGAAAATCGTTAAAATCATCCGTATAGGTATGTGTTTTGCGTAATTTTTTCCTCCAATGTTTGTATACAATGTGTATGAAATTTTCAATCTCATCATTTTTTATTTATTTTTTTTTTTTTAAACATACGAAGGAGTATATTTTTCATCATAATTTTCACTGCATGAGTCCACGTAATCATATGTACAATATTCATTGCAATATAATATTCTTTCATTTGCATACAATACGGTAAGATTTTCGTTTCTTTTGTTTCATCGTCGTAATATGAATTTTTTTTTTTAAACTGAAGTCGTAATTTCTTATAACTTCAATAAAAAATATACGTTCTGTTTTACTGCTGAATAAATACCAGACGACAAAATGGAGTTTTTAAAAAGAAAAAAAAAAATAATAAAAAATAAAAACAAAAATTCTTGTATAGTCGTGCATTTATGACAATTATTATCGAGTTGAAATATATTCATTTTGATACATTCACGCATGTGTATGTATAAACCGTGCTTATGTTTTACTATTGTATGTTATTTAGCATGAAAGTCAACAGAAAATATTACAAATTTTAAGACATTGTACATTTAATAAATTCAGAGACAGATTTCCAGAAATTTTTAACCATTTTCTTAGAATTAATTCAAAAATAAAATTTTATATTTTTGAAAAAAGAAATCGTGAATATGAATAAAATTATAATTTTTCTTATATATTTATTATTATTTGCATTTCTTTAAACTTTCAATTAAATTTAATTGGTTTTTAATAGGAAAGTTAGTAAACTTTATTTAAAATATAAAAAAATTAAAAATTTTTCAACTTTACATTTATTCTTATTCCTATTCCATACACCAGATAGTACATATTCCGTAAAATATCAGGTAAATTTCCAATTGCATTTTAGATTATAAAAATTGTATGTATAATTTATGCATAAATATTTGTATTTATATTGATTTATTCATGGGTTATTAAAAAAGAATTTTTTTATAAGTTATGTACGTACAATGCACATGACATATGACCATATTTCGTAAATAAAAAAAATAAATTTATAATGAGCTTTATTTAAATCAAGAATATATGGTCTTTTATTGTATATGGTCTATTTCTATGTATGTACGTAGAATACGGTAGGTGATAGTATTCTATTAAAATAATTGTGATAACAATATCATAACAGGCAAGAAAATTAAAAAATACGCATGTTTAAAAATATGTAACAAGTTTTAAAATAGATATTCGTGTGGTTCATTATTATAGAATTGAAAATGAAATGTTCTAAAATATTCGATTAAATCATGATATGTCCGAGATTTGAATTCGAATTTATAAGGTATTCTTGTCTTCAAAGCTAGTAAAGGAAAATATAAAAAACTGAAAAAAATATTGATTCCATTTAAGCTGATTAAATTTCCATGAGCGTATAAATCAAACTCTGTGTTCGAATATATGTATGTACGTGAAGATGAATAAAATACTTAATTTCATAATTTAAATTTATTTTTAATATGTGTATGGAAAAAGGAATTAAAATTGATTTAAGAAGCGGTTTTTTAGTCCTTTCGTGCTAGAGCATGTCTTGTATTGTATGCGAGAAATAGAGAATTTCAATTAAAAAGAAAAAAAAAATTCTAACATGTTAACCTTTATAGGAAAAAAAAATCCATAAATATTTATCATGTCTTAGAAGAAAAATAAAATTCATATGATGTGACACATTTATCTAATCTCTAAAGTCTAAACGATAGACCAATAACATACACATGCATCAATTATAATTAAATTAATCTAAACATACGCCTGTATTTATAATATAATTTATGATTTGATTTAAATTTTATCAATTTGTCTAAACGATCAATTGAATACTAATTTGAATTTAAATACTAAAACTTAGAAAATCACTTTTCCACTTATAGTATATTGATAGTTATTTTATTTTAATAATGTATAAATATAACAATTTTAAATTAAAATAAATATTTTGCATAAAATTGCACTTGTTTTTCTTTTGATTTCAAGAATTCTTATATCTGACTTGTTATTATTATTTTTTTAAATTTTATTTAACAAACCCAACCCGTTATTACGTAATTCTAAAATCTGTACATGAATAAGTCTCAAATGTATATATGTTACATATAATAATAATTTGTTTATAATATCCATAATTATTTCAATAACGTATGTAAGTTTCAATAAGTTTAGTTAAAAATTATAGGATCCATTAAAGTCAAAAATATTTATGCGTGTGTGTATAATGATGCTAACAATAAATGAATTTATTATGTATCTGATTTCTTCAAGGTTTAAATTTGATTAACGTTTTTTTAATTAACTTCAAGGTTTCATAATAGAATTTTTATTATCTTACATATAACAAATTTTTGCAATATAATTGAAACCACATAATAAAAATTATTTAAATTAATAGTCTACTTGCATTTTCACATGTGAACTAAGACAATGTATGGTACTCATAGTTGAATTTGAAATAAATATCAACAAACGGCACGAGTTTTAATTTTAAAATAAATGCAACACGTCTAAAACGTCGAATAGTAATAATTATATTGAGTTGAAATATTGTAAAATAATTGAACTAAGCTACTGATTTGATATCGTTTTTTTTTTTTTTTTTATATTAAAATTATGAGAAATATGTGAAAGCCATGTAGGCGGAACTTGATTATTATTATCTTTTAAACTAATTGTAGTTACCATTTTCAACGTAATTTTAAAATTTGAAATTTGTTTTTTATTCATATATAAATGGTACAAAAACGGAAATTTTACATGTTTTCTAGTGTTGAAAGTTTTAAAAGCGTATAGTAGATAAATGATTTATTTATGATATCATCGAGTTGGTGGTACGTATTACTCAAAAATAATTTAGATTTTAAAATAAAATAAGTAAAATAAAGATTGGAGAACGGAATATAGAAAAATAAAATATCTGAATAATTTATACAAAAAATATAAAATGAATTGTTTTCGAAGTTATTTGGAATATTAAATAAAACAATTAAACCCTAAAATATACAGATAAAATATGTTACGAAAAATTAATAAATTGTTGGTTCTCATCAAGATAATTCAAAAAAGTACAGTAACGAAGGTAAATTAATAAAATCTTACAATCTTGAATGAGGATTTTTGAATAAAATGAATAAGTAAATTTTAACTGTATACAATAAGTAATACCTGTCAAGTTTTACTTGTAAGACATAAGAAGATTTTAAAGATTTGCACAAGACAGTAAAATAATCAGATTACGTTTTTCAATAGTTTGTTATTCATATATAGAAAGTAGGTCGAAAAAAAATTTTGAGAAAATGCATCTTTATTTCTGTTATCTTTGTTCATCTTACTATACCTGATACTATACCTTTCATTATAATTAAAACACAAAAGTTTCTGTTTGAAAATAAACAACATTGTTTTATTTTCTTATCAAATCTTATCATTTACATTTAAAAGGCTTTTCGTAAATTTCAACTCATTAATGTTTAATATTTAGACCACCTTGAAGAAGAAAATAACAAAACTAACCGACGTTAAAATTTATTTAAAGAATCGAATAGCAGTTGAATTATACTCAGATGATTGATTTTACATCCAATTTAAATGGTATCATCATTTTTTGTTTCTTGTAATTTGGTACGTTCAGTTGAAGAACTTTGCAAGAATATTAAATTCAAGACAAGAATGTAATTAAAAGTAAATAATTAAGAATCTTGAAATGAATAAGCACAAAGATTAAAGAACATTCATTTGTTTCATGTTCTCATTTCTTTAATATGAAATTGTATTTTTAGGTGTTCTTGAACAATTTATTTACATAATGACGAATATGTATAATGAAAAATTCAAAATAGTTGAATGTACAATCATTTTAAAAAATTAATCAATAACAGTAGGAAATTTTAGCAGCAAAAGTATTTACATAATAGTTATGCTAAATGTGTGTAGATAATAAATAAATTTTTCTATAAACATAATAAAGCGCCCTCATTGAACTCGGCCACACTTATATGTTTTTATGCCTTATTTATGTATTTTATGTTGTATAAAGCTTGCAGTATATGTGATACATGAATATAAATTAATATTAGAAATAATAATAATAAAATATCTACATACCAAGTGGATGTAAGCAAAGATTTTAACATTAATACTAAACTTGAATATTGAATATGCTTGTACATTTTGCTGACCATGTAACATACCCGTGAATAATGAATGCCATATTCTTAGTCAAACCAAATATAGAATGATAAAATAAATGAAAAATAAATAAATACATATACGACATATCAATATACATAGGATAATTTAAATCAATTTTTTTCTGTTTTTATATTTTTCCAGAAAAAAAACTATATTGTAGATAAATACTGTACATACGAGTACATTGCTTTGATTAAACATACCAAATGTAATGTGTATGTATTTGCACATATGTATGTACGATTTATGTATATAGACAAGTAAATGGAAAAATACCTGTTACACATTTATAAACTGTTAAAATTATTTATCATGACAATAAATCACGATCATACAATTCGATATTTTATTTTATACAAGTACAAATGCCCAGATAGGTATACAAAATATAATATGTATAGTTAAAAACACATGCATTGACCGTTTTAGGTATTATCAAAAACGTATAAATAATTTTTAAACAGAGATTAATCAAAATGCAAATGCAAGTTTTTATTTAATAAAAATAAAAAAGTGAAGTTTTGTAAAAAAAAAAAATTATGAAAATTTATATGAATATTTTAATATTTTGGAATTTTTTCTTTTTTTTGAAAATTTGATGAAAATACATATGTATACGTGTATGCACATATGTAGGTGTAATAAAATATATAATTTATACCTTTTGTAAAAAAATAACGTACATTATGTCATTAAAAAATGACAATATTTATCTCTACTCATATTAGTGAAATTTAATTTTTAATTAAGAAATTAAAAAAATATTTAAGAGAAACTCAATTATATAAATGTTTGTTAAATAAAATAATATTGAACTTTTTCCCAAAATTTATGATCAATGGAAAATTTTTATTCAAAACTCATCAAAATACATAAAATTCTATTAAGAGAAAATTAAGACATTAACAATGACGTGTAGGCAGATTATTTTTTAATTGATTGAACTGATTAATATTCAAATAATTCAATAATGTGGTAATTAAGTTAATACACAGACAATGCAGGCTTTTAACTCATTTTCATTTATCAGACTTGCATTTCAATTCAATCATCCATCTATCTATCATTCATCAATCTCTGTGGGTGCTTACTTGTTTTCTTCATCAATTTTAATTTTTGTTTATTTTTATAAGCTATACACATTTTATTTTTTTAAATTTGAAACATCATATTATCATCATCAACTTTATTATAATCAACTCATGCTAAGTAAGAAAAAGGTCAGATGTTGTTTGTTTTTATAAAAAAAAAAAAAAAATGTTTTTTCTTTTACAGTCAAATTTTAAGTTAAAGTGTGTTCACGTTTCAAATCACTGTCATAATTCATCAGATAAATCTGGTAAAAATGACATCTTTGAAAAGCCGTAACAAGATAACAAACATCAATATTCAACAATCAAATTTATTGTACATGTACATATGCATGTGAGCATATGCTTTTAACGAAGACACATAAAGTCTAACAAAACATCAATTGTATACATGTAAAAATTTTCAATTGTAATAAATTCAAAATTCAATTTATTTTTAAATTAAATCTAATCAAAATAGTTTTGTATAGAATAAAAAAAAATTTTTTTTTGAATAACAAATAAAGTAACTTCTTATTTCAATACAATTAATTTTAAAATGAAAAAAGCGTTCGGATTAAAAATAAAATGTAGACTTGTGTACATAATGTAGCAGATACAAGTATTATAAATTCATAGAAATGATATTATTTGTATAGAAGCTATTTATCTCGAGCATAACAATAAAATTTGTTAAGTAACTTAGATTTGTGGGAGTTGTACTCAAACAGATTTAAAAATTTTCAATCTGTTATACATATGTACATACATATTTGTATTCAAAAAATCTGTTACTGTTTGAATCAACGTTTGCAATAGATTTTTGGTTTAGGCCATTGACTTCATTTTAACTCACACCCATATTCAAAGGGATTTATTGAATGTAGGTTTAATTTTTTTAAATTGGCAACGTTTTTTTTTTATCAAATAAAATTTTTTTATTATATTATTATAGTGAAATCTTAAGCCATATAACCTTGATCGTATTAAAAATTTTAAATTACGGATATCTTTTGCCTGTGGTCCAGTACAGTTTTTTTGTTTTTCAAATTCGTATCGATTACAATTTGTTTCATTCAAATAACTTTTAAAAAAGAAGGCAATTTTATTTGACATGTTCATTTGATTGGAAATAAATTTCTGTGGTATAAGATTCTTTTAAAAATTCAAAAATAACAGCTCAAGAATGCATGTAGTAAATTGCATCCGTTAAAAAAATATGCAAGTACAGTTGAATTTACGAAAGCAATCTGTTAAAAAACATAAGTAATCACAAGAGAAGTGATGTTTTTCTTAATTTGTTACAAATTTATTTATTTATTTATTTTTTGTTTGGTTTTTCAACGAATTGTAATCAATTTCTTTCATTTCTTATTTTACATTTGAGAATTACATTTTATTGTTCGAAAATTTAATAACATGTTTTAATCAATCCAAAAAAAAGTAAAAATATATGAAAAATAAAACAAAAAAAATACTAACAAAAATCTATTCACTTTGTGTTTTATCTGAACAAATTGAATTATTTAAGTAAAAAGTAAATTAGGTAACCGCAATCATAAAACTGTTACAAAAATTATTTAAAAAAGAAAAATGGCAAGCTATTTTTTTTAACACAAATACATATGTATATGTAATTATTTATTAATCACTTATTAAATTGATACGTATTTGATGACAGGTTTAATTTAATTAAATATAAACTTTCACTTGTATATAAAATTTTTTATCTAGACGAAATGATAATTTACATGAACGTGATAATTTACATCACGTAAAATTTATTAAATAACATGAAATAACTTGTAATCAACGTTTGGATAAATGTCATAAAATGAATGAAAAATACATGAATAAAAAAAATTTATGATCAATTATAAATGTACATATAAATAATATCATACGCGTATACGTATATATACAATTTTACTTCGTTCACATAAAAAAGCATTGGAATTAATTAAGTTGTTTGTAGAAATTAAAAATAAAAAAAAAAAACAAAAGATTTAAGCGAGAAACTTTATAGTAATAAAAATTGTAAATTGTATTTACATTTAATGTTAAAAAAGAATTATTTATTCTAATGTTTATATCAGAAAAAATTACAATGTCATTCTAAATTCTTGAACCTCTGTACATTCACTTATGTATATGTTCTTGTGTTGGTATAGAATGTTAAACATATACATAGTCCTTTTTTAATTATTTTTATTCTCGTATTTACATATAAATTTGTATAATTTTATTTAAAATGGGCTTCTATGTACAAGATCATTAATTATGTTACTACAAATTATTTATGTTACTACAAGTTAAGAAGAGCTGATAAAAAATTGCGTTCAAACGATTTTCTTTAAATAAAACTACCTGTTATTGATTTCTCAGGGTATTGGTGTGATACGTATATTGAAGTATCATATAGTATCTAGTATAATTTTTATTTGCATTATACCAATTTGCAATCTATTTATTCGTGACTTTGTGTATAAAATATTTATTGATAATAATATTTATTGACTTACTGCTTGGTTTATTTTTCTTATTTTATTCACGTGGTATCTTGTACCATTTGGAAAATAAAAATTAATTACATCCTCGATATAATTGTTTGTGGTATAATTTATGAATTGAATAAATTAATTTAATTTTTGGAAATATAATATTTTATATCATCTGAATGTATCCATACATTTATATTTATGTTTGAATTGAACATGTGTTCAGTATTTTTTACAGATTTTTACCACATTTAAAAACAAAGTTGTCTGTTCTTAAAATAACATTTTATTAATTAAAATGACATTTGACATAAGATTCATCAATAAATTTAATCGATTAATTTTATTTTGTAGATAAAATTTTGTACATACATATGTATGTAATATTGTTATAAAAATTTTTTTTAAATTTTAATTTTTTTGAATTTTCAAAACCAGTTTTATGGACAACATTAATATTTTATTTTTCAAAGCACAAAGTACAGGAAAAATATTACAATCCTTTTTCTTTTATATTATAAATAAAAATCTGAAATGATTATAATACTACCATAAATGATAAAATTCTTATACATACATACATATCTATGAGTGGCCACACATACATACTCCTACACATGCTAATTATGTACGCATGAGAATACATCATACAATATTGTAGATTGTAATATTCCAATACTTCAAGTTTCAAGAATAATAATATATATTTATATGTATGTGTATAAAACTAAATAAAAAAGTTTAAGCTAATATTAAACTGTAAATAATTTCACAGATTCTTAACTTTTACGCTTTATCGTATTTTATTACAAATTAATAACAATGCGTTTTTTCATAAATATAAATTTGTACATATTTCTTTCACACGAAACTGTATCCATACATACATACATACATATATTCAATCGATAAATTATGTAATTATACAAAATTAAGATTTTCAAAATTGAAAAGGAAATATAATTTGACATCATACTTTAGGAATTTATTTCAATTTTTGCATATTAAATTGAACATTTTCATTTAACGTTTAAATTCACACCAATATACATCTTTAAATTCATGTACAATGAACAATAAGAAAAAAAAAACTACGTTCGTTCGTTAACTAACTATTCTTCTTTTTATGTAAATCATTTATCATAATAATAAGAATTTTATTCATAAATTTAATCTGAAAATTATTATAGCAAAAATTAAGTTAAATTTTTTTCCTGCTATTAATAATTGAATATTTTATTTGAATATTCAGTAGAAAAGAGGTGTTTCTCAAAGTAATATGAAGAGAATTTTTTTCATCTGTTCTGTTCTTAGAATAATGTCTTCCCTATCTAATGTCTGTCCATTGTTGAAAATTCAAAAGATTCTCATGCATTTTTCACTTTTTGTAACTAATCACCCTGCATTTACAACAAAGAAAAAAAATTGATTTTTTTTTTTTTTTTTTGAATCAAGGATATTTGAAATATAATCACTAAAGCAATTCTTCTTAAGTGGGCAATAATTCAAGTAGTTAACGTGCATTTTACCTATCACATTTACTTGTATATCGGATGTATCTGATGTTGTATCTACGTGTGTAATGTAATGCAATATTGTACACATGATACGATGAGATAAAATAAAAAAAATAAAAAAAAAAAAAACTAAAATTATCCATAATCAAGTATAAAATGTGGAAGCTAATATTTATGACAGTGTAAGTATTTAATAAGTGCAAGAAAATATAGACGGTTTATAAGTTTCTACTTATGCTTCTACTTCGTCAGGACCAGATAACCAAAGTTTAGTCGTTTCTGTATTAACGATATGACATTTTTATTTATTAATTTTATTTTATTTTTACATTTGGTTATTTTTAAGTAAGCAAGGTTATATACATTTGTACATATACATATATTAACAGGTTCTATTCTGCGGGAAACATGATTACATCTAAAGGATGGTAAAATTAAAATTAATACAGACTATAATGAATAACGATGTAAAATAAAAGCATAATCGTAGTCTTAAAGAGAAAATTCACCATACGTATGTATTTTATATCAATTTCACTTGCAGATTATATTGTTAATATTTCATGAACGTATATACAATCTTAGATGTTAACAACACATATGATCATTATACGATACATATTTAATCAATAAATATGTATATAGATTTTCACTTAATAAATAAATAAATCAAATTCTTTTGCAGACATTGCAAAATATATATGTACGAATTCTTTTGATCATAATTACATAAAAGGTACTTCCCAAGATTTTTGTAGATATAAAATTAATAGAATTTGATTTTCATTAATTTTTAAATGAATATAAAATTTCAAATTCTTTAATGACAATTCCTTTAAAAAAAATATTAAAATAAAATTAATGAAATAACAAGAGATGATAAAACAAACAGAAATAAAATTATTACTAATTGCTTTGATGTACATACATACATACATATATTTAATTTCTATTTTATTAAGTCAACGAATTTGTACACACAATCTTTGAATCGTTTGTGATAATTGCTGTATGCACATATAATTTTAATGATTATGTATACACATATCATTTTCATTATTCTATGTGATCAACGCACTATATGAGACAAAGCACATGTTCTCTACATATGTATAAGTTTAGTTTGATTTATTACCATTTTATAGTAAGTAAATATCTAATTAATTTTTTTTTTTTTTTTTTCATTCAACAAAAGGAAATCTAGATATTTATTAGTCTTCCCATAAATTCATGGAATATTTAATTGTTGTAGAGACTAATTGAAAATAATTAAAATCATGGATAAATTTTGTATAGCAATTATTTCTCTATGTATGTACATAAATCAAGATTGAAATAATATATTGTTCGTATTTATTCAAGATTGAAATAAAATCTAGATTTAAGTATTTTTCTTTAATTAGAAAAATGGAAAATTGATTTTTATCACTCTAAGGCAATTGAAATTTTCTACTATTATAATTATATGTGTAATTAAAATTATTACTTGACTTAACTTTGTTCTCATTTAGGGTCTTCCTTAACCATTTTCTGTATACTAAGATTTTACAAAATGATAACTTAACGTGTAACATTGTTACAGTTATACTTAATTCAATAGATTTTAATAATTGTCATACTGCATTGAAAATTTAATAGACCATGAATTATATTTTTAATTTTTTTATTAGAATTAAATTTTATAAAATTTCAAAATACTTTAATGTTTCTTTCACTTCTTATATTTTATTAGCCATAATTTTTTTTTTTTAATTTTATAAAAATTTTTTTATTCTATTGAACTTGTAAGAATTACTTGGTGTAGATTCAAAATTTATCTTAGTTTCAATTTGGTTTGTCATTTCACAAGTATGTAATAAGAAAATCTTTTAATTTTTATAAAACCAGTTCTTAGATTTTCTTAGATAAATTTTTTATTGTATTTTATTTGAGAAGTAAATGGATAACATTTTTCATTTTTAAGTTAACAGCAATAGTACATACTTCCTGGTTTATATATTATAAATGTAAATTATATATACCATCAGGTTTCTATTTATTTTATATTTGTATGTGCATAATATGATACAATCAAATTATTTGATTATGTTGCATGTTAACCTGTTCTTGTCGTCCTAAATTTATAATTAAGACAACAAATAAAATAAAAATAAAAGACAACAACTACGAAATTATTCGATATACAATGTCATGTTAACCAAATGTTTTCAGAATTTATAACAATTCAAACTACCATTGTACATAAATATTTATTTAGCTGCTTTGCATACGCTTTTACATGTAAAACATTGTTTCCTGGTTTTATCTATACGCTTAATTTATTTTATTTTTTTATTAATTTCATTTTTTTTTTTGTTTTTTACTCTAGTATTCTTCAAACATTATGCATTAATTCGTCTGTATTCATTCATATAAGTTTATGTGTTTTTCATATGCAATTATGTTCTTAAATTACCAACTGAATTTTATTTAAAAAAAAAAAGAGAATAAACATGATATCGAGTAAAATGTAAAGAGAAAAAAGATTGTTAACATGATGTAACTGACAAAAAAAAAATTATGTATTTATACAATAATATAATTGTAAGCCACACCTGCGTATAAATGTATGTATGTAATTTGAAAACTTGATCTTTGATAACGGTATAAAATACAAACACAATATTTACACATAATATAAGAGTATGTGCAGTAAATCCATAAAAAGTAGTTTACGCAGTTTTAATTTTTTTTTTTTTTCGAGTTAAGCATTAAATATATTGGAAAATTTTATTTGAATATTGGTGGAAAAACAGGTCAAATTACTTAAATATTATCGATATCATAAAAAGAAAAATCCATTTGGCTTATTCGTTTGGCACATAGCACAATATGGTTATTCTACTGAATCCTTTAAAACATAAATCTTCTTACAAATAAAGTTAGAGTTACAAACAAAAATTGTATGGAATACTTTAAAAATTTATTTACTATAAATGCAATGAAAATGTCTTTCTAATATAATCTAAGAATTGTAAAAAATTTTTAAGACAGACCAAAAAGATTAAAATGTGTAAATGAAAAATGTTCAAATAAACATAAATAAATTTATTTAAAATAGTAAAGAAAATGTTATTTAGCATTTCATTTATATTTCCTTATTTTAATGTTTATGCTTTAAGTTGTCTCCTTGTAATATTAGAAAAATATACATAAATGATTACCTGTATACAATTTTAGTCTTTAGATAACTGTCTTCAAAGATTTATTGTGATTTCATTTAAAACTCCATTAAACTCTATAATTTAACAATGTGACATAACATTTTATAATTTCACTAGTGGAATATGTGGAAAAACGCAAAATATCATTTTTATTTTAAGTTGAAATAAGTTTTCAATGTCATTTTTAGCACTCTTTAAAATTTATTTCAAGAAAATAATTTTTTCACATTTTTATTTATTACAATGGTCTGTAAATATAGTTGGCGTGAAAGTCAATGATTTACATGAATTTTAATATGATTTGAAAGCAAAGTTATAATTAGTTTCTACCACCACCAACATATTGTAAGTGTTGAAACTAAGAGATTGCAAATAAAACGGCATAGTACAATAATAATGAAAATACAACAAATCTGATTTTTCTTTTCTTTTATTTTTTGTCATTTGTCATTTTTAATATTTTCTTTAGTGAAAATACAATTTATAAATTTTTTTTTTTATTTCCAATAGAAGAGCAGTCATCAACCATCTTTGAACATACATACTATACATACGTACTCGGTACGTACAAATAAAAGAAAATTTAAAATGTTCTTTAATAAATGAACAAATTCCTGACAAACACCGATAAAGTTCATTGACACAACAGACTTGACAAATGTTATGCATGTACAAACAATATGTAAATTTCAACAGAACAAAAAAGAAAGTAGAAAAAAAAAATGAAGAAAAATGTTACGTGCTATATTTGTCTTTTGTGTCATAAAATTTTTCTTTACATGTTGTCAACAATTTATTTTTTATTTGATTTTACATTTATTTGTTTTTTTTATTTACAATTTTGTTTTTTATTGTAAATTTTACATAACCTTAACTAATGTCCTAACATTTGTTCAAAACACACAGATCTTCGCATGTGTAAATAATACAGAATATTTTATTGTACATACATATGTATATTATCGAAGTTTCAGGTTTGGGTTAACAAAATCCGATACACGCAGGTATTCTTATGAATTTAAAGTATTTATTTACTTTACTCGTATAGAAACACATAAGGGAAATTTATTTGAAAGAATTCTTTACTTACAAAATTAATAGTACACCCACGTACTAAAATATGTAAGTATAGCGAGGAAATAAATACAATTATGTATTGAAAGAAAAAAAAAACCATAGAAATTAGTAGTGAGTGTGCCATGTGGATTCATTGCCTATAAAATCGATGTAGACTGTGTAAATTGCAATTTTGCGTATACCAATATTGGTATTAACATAAAAAAAATTCTTCATAAATCTTTTATGTACAAAATTTAATGTTTGATTAGAATATATGTACATTGTATGAATGAAAATAACTATTTACAATATTTTTATCGTCTATTTAATTTCAAGTTCGATTTTATTATACAAAATATTAATTTTTTTTTTAAATGATCATTCAAATATTTACGAAACAGAGAACATTTTACGTTTTGTTTTGTTTTGTTTTTTTTTTTTAATTATAATCTGATCATTGTAATTAAAATACATTATTTCTTATAAAACGATTGAATAGTATATTTAGTGCAAAAATCAAAGAGAAAGAAAGAGAATAAGAAAATAAGAACTTTTTGTTTAATAATTTATAATGAATGCCATAAAAGTGAAAATGATGCACATTAAATTGTACTAAAATATGTTCAATGACTCTAAAAATATGTATATGTATGTACATATTTATGTATGTATAGTGGTTTTACCTCTACTTAATTACATTGATGTAAGGTAGCGTTGAATTTTAATTTAATTTCTTGAATTTACATTCTATCTTTATAAACTGAACACTAAATTAAGTATAAAACTTTAATACATGTTGTAGTTTTTATTATAATGTCTTCATTACAACAAGATGTATCCTATTTTATAATAATAATAATAATAATAAAAAGAATAAAAATAAAAAGAAAGAACGTTCAAGAACATTTAAGTCAATTTAAATATTCAGATTCTATACAAAGAAATTAATTGCTTTTTCATATACACATATGATTACTATATGTATGTATTAAACACCTCTATACAAAGATATCTACTAGATTTAAATAAAGATAAAAAATATTTTAATATTATTATTATAAAAATTATCATAAAATAATAATTGAACTTTGTATAACATATTACATGCGGTGAAATTTTAATTAAATGATGCAACTGAAGATGATGATATGAAATGCGTTTAAAACAAAAATTTTCGCGCAAATTTCCATATAATTTTCTATAATTCAAGATAATTTCATATAAGTAAATTTTCTTGTTTATTATTTTTGTTTTTATTTTCATAAATATGAAAATTATAAATTTTATTTTTATTTTTATTTCTTTATTCTTGTCACATCGTTCAGATTCATGTCAACAAATTTTATTAATCTTTGATTATTTAACTTGACTTCAATGATTTATTTTGTGGTAGCGTCGATAGTAAACGATGAAATAAAATGCAAATAATAAATTTTTTTCTTTTTTGTATTTATGTTTTCTTTTTTTTTGTTCTAATTAGATTATTTGATTAAAAATAACATTTGAGGTAGTACGTATAAAGCCGGTTATTTATTGATTTTAAATGTGAACGAATTCAAACCGAAACTGATCAACCTAAATAAACATAAATGATGATGACAAATTAATGATTTTCATAAAAATTATAAAAATGTTCATATGTAGGTTTATAATTTAAAACAAACCACAGGTATTCAAATAAGCAAAAAAAAAAAAAATGTTTTCGATTAATAATCACAAGTAACTAACAAATTTTCAATCTAATTGATGTAATAAATTTGTATAATTTACGAATAGTACAGCAAAAACCTTTCAGAATATAATATTTGTTTTGAAACGATTCACATTAAAACATAAATTTATTATAATAAAATTTTAAAATTAAAAGTGTTAAGTCCAATTTTCAGACATGAATGTGATTTGATAACAGCATATATTTTATACATTAATGTTTATGCGTAGGACAATTTTCTATTTTAATATAAAGCCAATAAACTTATTTTAGTTTTTCTTGAAAGAGACTTGTAATTCTACTACTGGATATTTTTGTTTTTACGATATTGAATAATTTTGGGTTGGTAAATTTGATCTTTGGCATTATTTTGCAGTTTGATTCGTTATTTATAATTAATAAAAATCAGATTCAATGTTCTTGTTTTTATGGTCGAATAATTAACTTTATTTATTCGAAAGATTTATTTAAATGTATACATATATACATATGATTTTCATAATACAAGAAATTATTTTTAGAATGTGTTACTAATTTAGATTCTTTGATTATTATATCATTCATAACTATACCTTTACGGCGATTTATTTAGATTTTAATTAATTCTATTCGGAAGGTAGATACATGATTTGTAATACAATGCAGTGATCTATTTATCATGTATTTTTTATTATAGACTATAGAAATCTCGTACATATTATTTCAAATAAAATTGCATTGTCTAATTGTGTTAGGTGTTACAGATTGTTGTCAAATACATTAATGTATTATAAAAGGAAAAATTTTTCATAAAAGTGTCGATATTACAAATCAATTGACAATAAACAATTTTTGTTCTTTTTTTTTAACGAATTACATTAGATATATTATTCGTATCCAGTATGTGACTAGAATATCTTTAAATAAGATTAAATCATATGGACATTATTAGATTGTTTGCATTATGTTACATGATACCTCCCATACGAATAAGCATTTTTACATTATCTTATATAAGTATATTGTTCATATGTAATATGTATGTACCTTATAGTCTCATATTATTCAATTCAATTCAAATATATCCGTATTTACAAATCAAAATCATTCACTATATTAACAGTTTGAACAATAAACATGTAATACAACTGCAATATGTAAAAACAACGAAATTCAATCTTACATGGTATTATATTTCGATTTTATGTCAACAATATGTACGGTGTACAACATACATAGGTAATTCTTGACTGGTTGAATATATACTTATGAATACATTATTGATTAAATAATGTATACAGTGAAAGTGACTGATTGAGTGGTTGATTTCTCAGCGGTCTAATAGAGTTAGAGATCAGTAATAATAAACACCTACTGACAATATTTCTTGTTGTACCTATCATTATATTCAGGTTAATGTTATTTGAACAAAACAATTTTCTTTTCTAGTGCTTTATATAACTTGCCAAAAGTAAAATAGATTTTCTTGCAGTCATGAATATGTAAATTTACAAATGATGTCAGTATTCAAATGATCAATTTCATGTGTAACAATTTCAAAAATTGTTACTTGGCAAAATAGTGGAAAATACCAATCTTTTACGTAACAGATTTGTTTATTATTTTAAATAGCAAACTGCATTTCAGACCATTCTTCATACTTCTTCAGTAGCCTTGCGTACACTTCTTTTACAAGATCTTTAAAAGTATCTTCTTTTAATATCTTTTTGGTTCACACTGATTTTACATACTAATAATTTTGTTTGTATACGTATGTACATACATATATTATATGTATACATATGTACAATACGCATTTATTTAAAAAAT
Source organism: Anthrax anthrax (assembly GCA_963971155.1). NCBI lineage: Eukaryota > Metazoa > Arthropoda > Insecta > Diptera > Bombyliidae > Anthrax > Anthrax anthrax. Next base: position 4,677,466 of record OZ020118.1, on the reverse strand, counting down.
ATTAACTAACGTATATTTAAATGATTAAACGATGCATACCGCTGTGCCACACACATGTACCAATAAATATTGTAAATTGAGTTCGATTTTATCTATTAGTAAGACATTTTTTTTTTATATTTTTAATCTGTTGTTTTTATTTATATAAAATTTATTTTTTATCTAAGAATCTAATTTATAAGGAATGGAATGCAAATATAAATTAAATTCTTTGCATTTAATCTTCATACTGTGTGAGATTATTGATATGCCTCATAATTATCCAATATTTGATTCATTAATCATTTACAGGTGAAGATTATAAACACAATGTAATGTTTTTTTTTTTTTTTTAATGCATTTTCAAATAAATCGAAAACATAGAGTTGAAAGAAGAAACCCGTAGATTTTATTTTACACTGTTGTGTACAAGTGTTTTTATTGGTATATAGTTATTGTTATTGTTTTTATATCTCTCAAAATACATATATAGATATCTATGATGGGTTGATATGTTTATATTTAGGTAAACGAAAACTTTTAAATCTAAATTTCACAAAAATTCGTAAAATACCAATTCAATAATTTAAAGGTATAATTTACTCTTAAACGTTTTATAATCTCATGTCGCTCTTACATAAAAACAAAAAACTTTTTAAGAAAAAAAAAAAAAAAAATTCACGCTTAAGTCTTTGTTTCTTAAATTTTTATTTTTAGTATCAGTACTCGGTTTTTACATTATAAAGAAAGGAAAAAAAAACGAAATTACCAACTAACTTAAAACTGTAAAAGCCATGAAAGTATTATAAAAGGATGCTTTCATTTTAAAAAACCTGCAATTTAATGAATCTATTTCCAAACAAAAAATATTTCTTTATTTTTCTTTTTCATTTAATTTTTTCATGAAAATCACGCCTATCAATCTTTTTGTATGATCATTAACTTAATTTAACACGATTTAATGTCATTCTTAATGTAGAAGTAATTACTTGATTTCCGTTACATATTTTGAAAGTATACATTTTGATTTCGGTTACATATACAATTCTATTTAGTATTTTCTCTTTTATAATTATATGTAATGGTTTGGTTTAATTATGTAATGTACATATAGATTTTTTTTATTAAATTTTTACTTAGAACAATCATTTTAGCACAGCGTTATAAAAATTGTTTCTATAATTCAAAAAAACAAAAAAAAAAAAAAAATTAAATTTACATATTTCTGCATAGAATTTCTGGTTGCTTACTTGCATACATACGTTTAAATATATCTATTGGAAACATTTAATTAAAAGCAATAAAAATATGTAATAAAATGAGATTTATGTATTAGATATTCTGAAAAAATCAATATAATTAATCGAAACAAAAAATAACATGAATTTGTACAAGATTATGGACATATAAAAAAAGGTTATAACAATAAATTTAATTTAAAAAAAAAGAAAAAAAAAGAAAACTTTCTTGTTTATGAATATTTCATGAAATTCTTATAAATAGAAATTTATTAGAGCACTTTTTTTTTGATCTTTTGTTTATGTTTTTGTATCTGGTATAATTTTCTTTTTTAAACCAGTATTATGTAGATGCATTCTTTATAATTTTATGATCTTCGTTATTAATTCAACATCTCATACCTTTCTTTTTTAATTTATTTTATTGATATAAATTGAATGAATAAATTAATATGTACATATTAAATGGATAACATTATAATCTAATAGTAAAAAAAAAATAAGTGATAATTTAATAGTCATATAAATATGAATTAGTTTTTTATTCATTTCATCGTTTTAAAAATATTAAATTAAAATACATATATATCTACGAGCACATATATGTATGTATATGTATAATACAAACTGATTTAATGAAAATTAAATTTAAAAAAAAAAAAAAAAATCTGTAACGAATGAAACAGCTTTAAACATAAAATAATTTAAAAATTCCAATATCAAATGTTTTCAAATGGTGCATACATATTTTGTTATCAGCATAAAATGTCAAAAGATCCTCAGTGACATAAAATTAATTTTTTTTTTTTCTTACAATGGATTTTTATGTAAAAAATAGTAATGTTTCTTATATTAATATATACGGTATACTGTACTTGAGATCAAAATGTCATTAGGTAATTGGATTTTATATAAAACATGAAATTGAATCACGAATCAATCGGAAAATAACGAAAAACAATGAAACATAAATTCAGTTAACAAAAATAAAAATAAAATATAAACCGTTTACAATTAAAAAAAAATATTGTAATACTTAACATTTATACAATTGAATTTTAATAAAAAAAAAAAAAATAAAATAAAAAAAATAATGAATCTTTATGCACGTATTTGCATGTTTGCATACATATCTGAAAGTCATAAACTGTTACAATGTTGACACGATCAATGTACGTACACTATAGAAGAAAAATAAATCGACACATACATACTCATATCATACATATCTATAGGTTCAGATATTGTAAAAAAATAAAATTTTAATACACGATTTTCAATGTTCTATTTGAAATTTGTCTTTTTAGAACAATTACTTTAATAATTGTAAACTGTAAAACACCATAGAAATGTTATAGCAAATTGCTATCATATTAAATACTCGATTGTAGTACATTTTAATTTATTTATCACCCACCATATGTAATATATACATATTTATATTATTAAATTTTTGAACCCACTTTACTGATACCTACATGCATCTGTATTTACCATAAATATGTGTATAACGGAAAATTTTACTCATAAATCTTAAAAACATAAATGTAGGTAGTCGATACGTGATGCATTTAATCGGAAAAACTTTCCCATAGTTACTTAAAATGTTTAACACGTCTTAGATGCATCACAGATTTGCGGAAAATAAACAACAACAAAAAAAAAAAAAGGAAAAAAACTTGACTGAATTAAATTGACAATAAAAATAAAAATAATTTTAAAAAAAACGAAATAGACAGTTGGTTTTTTTTTATATTTTAACAATTAAAGACTTTTTGTTATTCCCCATAAAGAGATACAAACGATTATTAGGTCATTTTTCAATATACATTACATTATAAATATTTATTAATGCTCTTTTTGGACCACCAAAGTTGATGTCGATATCAAAAACAAAGTAAAAAGGGTAATAGCCTTTGTCATATGTAGACTCTCAGTTCAGTGATATTGAAATTTTCTATAAGTTTTTAAATATCGATTTAACATTTAAATTTTATGGTAATTTAATATTTGAAAAAATATAAGATTTATTTCATTTGAAAATTATTCCGATTGTACATATTATCACACCTGGAGATTAGATGAATAAAAAACTTACATACTCGTACGTATTGTATATGTATGTGGTTTATGTTTATATACATTCAAATGTGTATAGATGATATATTGCTTGAAGTTTTTGCAAAAAATAACGAGAAAATAGACACATAAATTATTTCTTTTATGTATACATTATTTATGTGATTTTTTTATTTTTTTTTCTTTTCGTATTTTGTAATAAAGTAAAAACGTAGGAGATCAAAATGAAATTTTATTCATAATTTTCAATTTGTTAAAATCGAAGAATAAATATCGATTGGTACATATGTACTACACCATAGAATGGATTTTGGTTCTGATATAGTCGTATACAGTATTTTTTGTTGTTGTTGCACAATAACAATAATATAAAAAATTTATGCAATTTATCATCTATAACAAAAAACAATATTTTTTTTATTTTCTTATACGTATGAAGTATAAGAAATTAATCGATAGAATTAATCATTATATTCAAATCAAATGATACACTCACACATATGTATACATTCAATAAGATCCTATATGTTATGGTTTTCGAATAATAAAATTTTAAATAAATATAAATATTTTATAAAATACAGTTAGATATTTTCTTTGGTGTTTTTTTAAAATTCAGATTGAATTTTAACTGAATTTTTTTAAAATATATGTACACATTTTATTTTTTTATATGTTATTAGTTTTATGTTAAATTTAGTAAACATACAATTTGTGTAAAATGTTTTAATTTTAATCAAAGAATAATTTAATAAAACGCTGTATTTTTTATTTAAGGAAGTTCAATATAAATTTATATTTTCATAAACAAAAGAAAAATCTAAAATATTTTCCTGTTTCATCATATTTTGCTTTCATACATATGAAAAATTTAAAAAATGTTTGATTATTTGTACAAAAGGTATGAAAGCGATTAATTGCTTTGTACGTATAAATTCTTGTATTGCATTTTTTAAATCCACATTCGGAAATGAATGCGATGAAAAATTTCTCAACATTTCGATATATTATCATATTATAACATTTATTTTCTAAGTTACAAGACTAAATTTGAAATTGTAACATTGATAAGTAATAGAAATGTTTTCTTTAACAAATACTAAAAACTACATAGATACTATAGTAGTTATTTCTTGTATTTTCCGATGTTTTATGTGTTAAATAAATGCAATCTACCTAATATGATAAGCGTGTATCTAATATACATAAATAAAAACAGTAGCTTTATGACTAAACCGCACATAATAAATATGATTGCAAATATCATCTTCAATGAATATTATTATTACCGTTTTAATATACATACGTACGTATGAATGTATGTACCAATGTGGTATTTACTAGTTTAACCAGTCTTTTAAAACGATAACAATTCATGGAATTCAAATGAAAATAAAAATTATTGACCATTATATTTACATACATTCATTTGTATATAATATGCAGTATATACAATATGTTCGTGTACACATAAAAACATTTAATTACATATTTTATTCTTTGTGGTTTAATGTATACACAGATTTAAGTAGATAAAATGAGATCAAATCGCTTATTATAGGATTATGGCAAAAATGTTGTATGTACACATATGCACTTGTTTAAAAATGTGAAATTTTCTTACATTTTCATTTTATGTAAAATTAAACAAATAAAAAAAGAAAATGAAAATTTACACAAACAGTTATCTAGTAAAATCAAATATTACCGCTAAATTCCGGTCAAATAAGGCTATAATCAATTTGAATAATGTTTATTTGTAAGAAGAAAAAAATAATAATAATAATTGCAAATATTGAAATGCAATCATTTTTCAATCTGTGTTTACTTTCAAATTAATGATTAAAAGATAATGAAATTGAATAACTGTAATAGAAAACTCATAAAATTGGTTCGACTAAGAATTTTTTTTATTTACCAAAATTTCTTGTTCGTATTCAAATGGATTTCACATTTTTATTTGTTTGTTTTTTTTTTTTTTGTACAAAGAACATATCAAACCCTGCACAGACAAGAACATGAAAAAAAGCGTGTATAGGTATAATGTTAGGAAAGCAACATTTCTCATATACAGGCTATACGATAAAATATGTAGATACATAATCGCATTAAATTACATGAACACATATGTAGACTATCTACTTTTTAATTTTATTTCGTATTTAATGCTTAATGATTTTTGTTTTCGTGTAGATAATTTTGCTGAAGTAAATAAAAAATTTTTTTATTTTTATTTTTTCAAAAATATACACTGATTTAATAGAAAAAAAACTTAACATGTAAACATGCTAAATTAACATTTTTTTTAAAAAAAAAATAAATAATTCAAGTAGGTGGACAAAACAAATGTTCATTACACATTTTAAAAGTTTCTAGATTTATTTATCTATAAATAAATGACATACATATTTTGATATATTGGATAAATGTAAAATTACGTCAATTTATGTACATGATTTTATGTTGAGTAATTTATATTTATAAATAAAAATAAGATCAATATGTAAAAACATTGAAAAAAAAATCTACCCATATCATACAATGTTTTGTGTGTTTTTTTTGTATTGAAAAAAGAATTTAACATTATTTACACTTTTCAATTTATTTTTAATCTATGAAATTTCGAACACCCAATATACAGTATTAGTGACATGAAAAATGAAAGTAATTATGAGATCATTAACAACTATTCATTATTTGGGCAATATAAATAACAGCTTAAGTTCTGAACTGTGTTCAAAGCTTTTTATGTGAAACAAAACAATCATTAAATTTTATTAATTCAATAAACAAAAAAATGTTTTAATTAATTACCGTCTGGTATTTACACACGTAATTTTCTCTAGAAATATTTTGCAATTACACATGAGGCTGTTTTATTGAAATTCAAAACACACGTGTATTTAAAATGTTTTAATCGTGGCTTAATATACAAAAATAAAAATTTATTTTGATTAAAATTTGTTTTGTTTACAAACAAAATAATAGAGTGAATTCTTTACAACAAAAAATTTGATGAGGTCATAAGTCATTAACTTTTTGTAAGTGAAGTGAGTACCTGTATAATTTATAATTTTATTGTTATTCATTTACACATACAAATTAAATTTTCATTGACTCAATCAAATTATATAAATGTCACGTTTTCATTCTATTTTTTTAAGACATTTCAGAATGTTTTATTCAAATTTAGATTAAATTTTTTGTTGAACCTTATATGCTTTTTAAATGGAATGATTATTGTCATACTTCGGTTAACACATATTTTGAACTCAAGTTTTTTATTACTTTTCGTAAGTACAGTTTTTAGTATTGACAACAACATGACAGATAAATATTTTGTCATTTATGTGTTAACATAGCATATTAGCACTACAGCATTTAAAAGTTTGTTAATCAGTATTTTGTCATGCAAGAGGCTCAGCAGATATGTATATGACACTTAGCAACATCAAGATAATTATTACTAGGTCTGTATTAAAAAAATTTTTGTTTAACCTGGTGATAGTATAGTGAAATGACCTTCAAGACATCAATCCATTCATACAGTTTTAATTTTAACTGAAGACACCTCAAGAAAGTGGTAGCAAAAGTAAAAAAAAACATGATTGTCTTAATAATTAGTGTAGTTATTCAAAATAATTTTTTTTCGTCTCTCTTCTTGTATATACAAATAGGTTCAGCTTTGAAAATTCATTGTTTTCATTTTTAATATTACTTGTATATCATTGATTTGCATATGGTATGTACATAATTTTGTGCTTCTGCATAACGATGGAACAAAAAATTCTTATTCTCTTTTTTTGCACTTAACAGATTGAAAAAGAAAATTTCTAAACAAAACGTTTAAATAAACTTGTAACTGAAATAGTTGTTTGTTATTTATTTAAAATTTCCATAGATTTCCCATTTTGTTTGCTATTTTTAAAATCTGGTTATGTACAATAAATACGAATGCTAGTAAAAAAAATGTATGTATATGTAGTTACTTTATAGCACGAGAATTTTATAATGAAATTCTATGTATATTTTCATTAAATTGACTTGTCTCTTGGTCAAATTTATTTTGTTGCTTTGTTTTTTCTTTAGTTTTTAACTTTTAAAATTTCGATATCATAGAGATCTTTTATTTTCCAATAAAGAGACTCTTGGTATATTCCAATAAATTTTATTTTTATGCAGCCACAGAAGCTGTTTTTATTTCGTACGTAGAAAATTTTCTTTTTTATTCTTTTGCATAATTTTCTTTTGTTAAAAATAAAAATAAAAATTAAAGTCAAACTCGTTTCTCGTTTACAGATAATTTGTTGTTTAATTATTAAAAATTGATGCAATAAATGTTGATTTTTCATTTTACATATATTTTTATTTGCAACAATTTCAATACGCATACACTTTACTGCATGCAAAATTCTAATTTTTACATTTTTATTTTTATATATAGTATATTATCAATGCAATGCAATCAAAATTTTCATGAAACTTTCAACTTCTTAACGTTTACTTCAAGTTAATGCAAGTATAAAACAAGTTTTTACTTTTTTTTTTAAATATTGTTTAGAATTTTCTTTATCTTAGATAAATTTTCAAAAGTTCAATACTCCGTTAGAACGAAGAATAAAAGTAATTAAACTTTAAAGATGTACATATACATCTATGTATACGTTACATATGTATATATACCAAAATATTCGTATTTGTACTGTATGTTCTTTCTATTCTTAAGAAATCACGTAAAAATCTTTACTTTGAACGTGCTTATATTTAAATTCACAGATATGCAAATAAAATGGATTAGAAAAAAAAAATGGTATTTAACACTTTTATGTATTTATGTACATACATTGGTATACTTGAAATAAACTGCAAAAATATATAGCAGAAAAAAGAAATATCCCTCAAATGCTTGTTTTGTTTTTTGTTATCATTTCAGTTTGACTATAAAAATGTTTCATATGAATAAATAAAGACATTAACAAAACATAGTGCAATGTAAATAATTAACACAGTGATAAATTATTATTGATCAATTTAAAAGAAAAACACCAGATTTTTAGTTTTTTAAAACGTGTGATTGTCTTTAATTAATGATTTGTTTTGTTTGAATTGCAAAAACTTAAATATGTACTTCATCATGAACAATCACAAAAAATAAAAAAATAATGATTTTGCAAAATTTCTTTAATAAATTTTGTGGTTAATGAAGTTTAAATTGAAATAAAGAAATCATTTGACACCACACATTACTTGTATTTGTAATACAACAAGATATTTTTTTTCGAACGAAATGTTTTTTTTTTTTAATTTTAACTTCAATTTCAAGCATAATATCAATTGCCTCTTAAGGTCTTGAGTCATTTGTTATTTATTAAATCAAAGAATCTCATTAATTATTCATTGAAAACATAATAACAATCATTGCTCTCTTTTTAAAATAGATTACAAGTTCTAGACTACATACAGTCATACATACATACATACGTACATACCTTACATACATAGGTTATTAAGAATTTATATAAAATTCTTGATTTTCCTATTATTCTGTTTTTAGAATCGTAGAAATTCTTCAATGAAGTATCAACAAAGACTATGAAATTTCTCAAAGCCCATCAAAAATTCTACTAATGTGTAGTAATATATAATAGTAACATAAGATGACTTGAATTTTTGTCGCTATCCATTATCAAATTCACTTCTTTTAAATACAAAGAAGTATCTATAATAATTATTGAAATAGTTGTCGTTGTAGATTTGATTTTGTTTTTATTCTTTAAATATAATGAGGACTTTTTTTTTTGTATATTACGTATTGAGTATTGACAATATAGACAGATGTTAATTTAATAGAAATACACATATCGGGTGACGGGTGTTGTACATGTATGCATTTATAGTACCTGAAGCAAATAACATGAGTAAGGAGTAACTAAAATATTATTTCATTTATGTCAAATAATAACTTACTTTTTAATAAAATCACTTTAAGATCTTTGTGATTGAAATGGCAATTGATTATATATATACACACAATTTTTATACATTATAAAAGGTGTATGTATGTATATTTTAATTAAATGTAATCCATTATTATGGAATGATACTAAATTATAGTATGTATATTCAATTTTAAAATACTATTAACTTAAATCAATAGATATTAAATTACAACAACAATAATAAACGGCATATTTCTTTTTTAAATACATATACCTAAATAATTGTTAATTAAAATAGAAAAACGATTGACAAGAAAAACTTTTATATGAATTGGGAATTAAAAGTACATTGAAGTGATCATGTTTTATAGATCATTTGATTTGTTCAGGTTTAAACTTGGTTTTTTTTCTTGCCTTAAAATGTATACATAATATGTACGTTTGTATTGAGTTTGTTAATTGCGAAAATATTAGCTCATTATGAAGAACTTAATGCAATTGTAAATATATATTTAAAAAATTAAATAAATTGAAACAATAAAATTTATAATGTTATTTATGTTTGTGTATATCGACTAACTCATTCAGTAAAAATCGGCATATAAAATTAAGTCGGCATTTTCATTGAAAATGAAAATTTTACTAGGCTCACGTGCAAGTTGATTATATAGTTTTTATTGAAAATCTGATATTAACATGAAATTCTATTGTCAAACTGTCAATATATTTTTACATTTAATTCATTTGTTAATATTTAAAAATAACCATTAATTGGGTAAAAAAACAAAAAATTATTTTATCAATTTTATGTTTTCTATTAATTTGACAATTTTTCTTCGTATGCAGTTTTATGATTACACTTGCCTTGTATTAAATTTATATTTTACTAACATTACTTGAAAAATTATAGTATTATTTATTTTAATTTGACATTACTCCTACAAAAATTCAATTATAATTTTAAAAAATTAATCAATAAATTTTTTGAAATTATATGCAATACCACTCCTTATTTTATTACATATTTACGTTATACATATGTATTATTTTTATTTTGAATAAATGCAAAAGGTTGTTGAATATTTTCTGATTGGGCCTACACACATGAATTTTGAAATTTTTTATTTTATTATCCTTTTATTTAATAACATATAAATTTTCAAAACTTCTTTTAATGAAACATATTTTTCATATTCATGAATATTTCAAAAGAAAAAATTTTAAAAAAGATGTTGTTTATTTTTAAAACTTTCTCAAATTTCCGCTCATGTGATTGTATACTTATATTTTATTTGAAAAAAAAAAAAAAAAATGTACAATAAATAAATAACATCCAGAATTTATTCCTATCTTAAAATAACTATATAAATTTAATGGGCATATCTTTAAAAATCTTTAAATATATACATACATACATATATATTTTATTTCAAAATTTCTAAAAAATATATATAAAAAGAATGTGTATTGATTCAGAAAATCGTAACGTATTTTTCTTACGTAATATCTGTTGTACATTCATAGATTTAGTATATAAATGGTCTTACATACATGTTTGATATATAATTTATATTTTGATACATCGAAAAAAATAAATTGTGCTTGCATTCTATACGGTCAGAAAATGCATAATATTGTAAAATATAAAATTTATATAAAAATAGAAAATATTTAATGTTGATATAAAAACTCAGTTAAATGATCAGAATAAAAGTTTGTAAACCAGTTTGCTTTTATAAATGTTATTTATGTGTCATTATCTATCTTTTCTATCTATAAAATATCCTAAAAGGATGCACAAGTGAACATGTATCAAAAGAAAAAAATGTGTATGCATTTTATTTTTTTATTTTATTTTTTATTTTTATTTTACATTATAATCTTTTATAGTAATAATTATGTCCATTTCTGGTTTTATTCATGACATAAGTAAACATTGAATGATATTACAATAAACACTATGGTGTATTATGAACGTAAGGCATTTATGCGTGTTTGTATATTTGTTTGGATGAATGAATCCGATAAGAATGTTGAAATTTTTTTATTTCACAGCAGTACATTCTTTTGTGGTACACATGGATTAGAAGAGTAATTTTTGATATAATACAGGATAAGGAATAGAACAGAAATGCAATATCATGTATTGTACTATAACATAAAATTAACGGCTATCTATGAGTTAAATTTGATCAAATGTATTTTGAAAAGTAGAACTTAAATTATTTCGTAAAGAAATAGCAAAGAAAAACAAAATATTTAAATTATATGTGGAATCATATTATCATCTCTAAGAATAATTTCAGATCACATTTTTTTTTATATCTAAAACTAATAGTAAGTCAAATAAATGTTACATAAGTTTTGAAAAGTAAAAAAATCGAATTTATCAATGCTACAACATGAGATTCACCCACACATATAAATCTGATGTGTTCTCAACTCGCAAGTATATAGTTAAAAATTATACATGTATCGAAAGTGAAAGCTAATTAGTAATATAATTCTTTTAAAAGATAACTTTATCTATCATTAAGATAAAATACGATACAAATAGATACTGCTTGAAAATTGTATTTCTTAAAATTCTAACATCTCCTTTTAAATACCTATACATAAACAAAGTAGTAGCATATACCTATATGTTATACGTTTTAATGATGATTCTATGTTTGCATCATGTTTTCATGTCTTACTTAACTGAATTTGTAATATGTTTTCTTATAACAAACAAACAGTATCTATAATATGTCATTCAGTTGTGTACTCATTCCATTTATCTTTTAATCTAGTTTATACAAATAAATAAAATGTGTTTTCGTTTTGCTTTAAAAATTCTTTAATACTTTCCGCTTTTAAGAAAATCACGTTTAAATAAACAAATTTACATTAAATAATTAGAGTTAACATATACATATACATACACATACATACATATGTATGTATATATTCAAAATGTTGTTATAATTATCAATTTTTTATTTGCTTTATTTTACAGATGTGAACCAGAATTTGAAATACAAGTATATCCAGGAATAGATGTTAATTAAATTGAATGATTTCGATTGCGCCATGTAATAAATGATATTCAGCGACTTTAAATTAAATTATGTTGAATGGAATGGAAGTTACAAAATATAAATAAAAATTTGAGTCGAAGCTGAATAAGAGTTTCGAAATTTATTTCAGGTGTAAAATTTTCATTGCCTTCACCATCATTTTTATTACTGTGTGGAATTAAGTTATGTTTCGAACAGTGAAAATTTCTCTTTTCTGAAAGAATCAAAGAATACAGGTGAGACATGTATTTTACCTCATTTTTACCTGTATAACATTGAAGCTTTTCGAATTGTTTAAACAGTTGAGTACGAAGTTTTGAGATGTTAAGACGGTTATTTTTATAAATTTTGAATTGTAAAAAGTGTATTCGCAAAAATAATACTTTTAAAGGATATTATAATTCGATATTTTATTTTATATGGAATTTAATAAATCTGAAGGATGTAAAGAATTTTAATCGAAATTAATTGGAAATTTTGAATGATATTCGTTTGTGTACAATAAACATTTATAAAATTTTGTGATCGAAAGGTGTGATCGATTTATTTACACCTTATTACCTTCTTAATATTGTTTTGAATACAGTTCATGTGCAATTATGTGCTAGAATGAAACCGAAAAATATTTAATCAAGAAAAATGAATGAAAGTGAAATAATAAAAATCAACATGGCCGAATTCGAATAGAACTTCGATCATCATTACAGGTTAAAAAATTTAACCGTATTAAAATATAAACGCGGTACGTGTTTAAGCATTAAATACAAAGATTATAACAACATATAACTACACTATATACCTACATATGCGTACGTAGATACATTATTAAAAGATACGTAAAATTAAGTACAACTTACGTATATGTATGTATGTACATATAATTTACAGAACAGATCATACTCTTGTGGTTTTTAATGACGTCCTTAACTCATATGAAAGAAGTGCGACTTCAATTCAAAGTCATCATCATCGTCATCATCATCATGTTGTATTGTGTTGATCATGGAATAATAATACCTCTGATAATACCTGTATCTGATACTTAAGCTATTGTTGTTGTTATTGTAACTTTAAAATGAATGCAATCGTGTAATTTTTAATTCAATAATAGTGAATTTAAAAAAAAAAGGAAAAAGAGAATAAAAATAAAATTCATTTGATGTGTTCACTTGATTGGAAAATATTTTTCATGATAAAATTCTTATGTGAATGTAACACTTATATATAAATAATCCTTATATGTTTTTAAATAAATACGCTTATGTCTGTATATATGTATGTAAAAAAGTTAGTTGACTACAGATCTAAACATGCACATATGTATGTTCATTTAAAAAGTAAGTGTTAAATATATGTATACACGATATTCAACTATACGTGAAAGTGATACGTGATATCTTGTGTTTAAATTTCAAAGTGCAAGAAGTGGAGTCAGAAGCGGCAAAAATTTTTTGATTACTTTGTGTGCCTTGTTTATAAAAAAATTTTGTATTTTACTTTTAACCTTTTAAAAGGAAACAAATTTTTTTGTATACTTTATTCTAAAGTCTTTTTATATTGTTTTAATAAAGTGGCGTTATATGTACATATTTATATAGGTACATATACACATAATAATGATCACTTAATTATAATTTTAATTTGTGCAGTTGTTAAAAAAAAAGACGTGCACCTGTTTAGTGACTAAATATTTAAAAAATTTCGTCAAGTTATTGCTATCTTTAAAAAAATTTTATTAATTTACTTAATAATAATAACATCATACTAAAAGGATTACACATTTGGATTACTATATTTTTACATCTAAACAAAAAGGATTACTAACATTTTCACATTCTATTTTAAACTGATGGGTTTGGAAACGTAGGACACTTACAGGTAAAAAAACAAATTTCTTATTTACAATTTTTCATATTGATTATTGAGATATTTAAGTAAATAAAAAATTTAAATTTGCTTCAAAGCATCCAAACTATTTATTTATATCATTTCATAATATTTATATAGGCAAAAAAACTAAAATTTATTACTTATAAAACAATTATGAATGAAAATGTAAATACAAACGAGTATTCATATGTAAATTTAAATTTAACTCATATTCATGGTTAAACATCATGTTTCAATGTATAAACACAGTTGGTGAAATTTAAACTGATCGTATAATGTAATGAGCTACCAAGAGTCACCAAATGTGCAATCATTCGTATTAAATATTTTACTTTTTTATAATTATAATCGAACGAGTGCAGAGAATAAAATGCACAAATATTCGATAAAAACGAAATAAAAATTTGCATAACATTTGCAAAACAATATGAAACCCAAGTTACAGTTAAGTAGTTAAAATAAAATGATGATAGTTGGTTTTTATTTCAAATGAGCTAAATTGATCATGTTGCATGTCAACAACAAGTAATAATATCTTAACATACATACACATACAATTCTCATTTTTTACATGTACAAATAAGGAAATGATTATAAAATATGAATTATATTAAAATTTGATTTGTAATTTTCATTTAATATTACCGTTTTATCGGTACTTGAAATAAAATTCATGATCACAAAGACGGATAACATAATTTATCTTGTTTATTTTCTTACATTTCATTAAATACGTAGAAAAACAGCTTATAAAAATTTTAATAAATCACATGTACATTCTTAGCTACTTTACAGTGGTTTATTACAATAATTTATTTAAAATCAGCTGAATAAGAAAAATCATACCTAATAATGATTTTTGTATGGTATTTAATGAATTAAATTCTAATAATTGTTTTGTATTTTCAAAACAAAATAAATTTTAAAAAAAATTACATAGTGTAAATTCGCGATATAATTTTGAGACATGTTGAGATACGGAAGTTTGAACAACTTTTTATAGATATATTAGCCTAGGTTATAAATTTAATTTAAAATTAAAACTTCACTATAAACAACTATTTGAACTTGTTATTGGTTCACAATCGATGTTTGAATTAATTAGGACAAAAACCTTCAGATATTTTTTTTTAAACACCTACGTATTTTAAATTTATTTATAGGAAAAAAAAAATGTATATTTAAACCGTTATTAGTTTTTCTTTTTAACACTCTATGAAGATCATTTATTAGTTTTTGAAATTACATAAATTGCAGAAAAAAAGATATAACTTCTTGTAGGTTGCATAACAAACGAATGCAATTCGAGATTATGATCACAATAACAGAAGTAGACAACAAGCAGTAACACGTAAAACATTAAGTAATTATAAAGAATATTTGTAAAAGAAATGTTGATCGTATATGTAATCATATATGTATGTATAAATATACAACATCGAAGTAAAAAGGTCAACACATTGTTAATGAAATGACGAATCCTTGGAAACCAGCAACCCATTAAATGTGTAGGTATACCATTTCATTTCACAGATGATGACAGTTATAATAAGGTTGATAATAGTGATGATTCTAAGTTCTAAAAAAACACACAGCTTCTTTACTTTAAAAAAAAAAAACATCTACTTATCATCACTTGTTTTTTCTACTCTTACTTACATACTATTTAGATGCATAATAAAGATAGGCTGGCTGTCGTCTTCAATATTATCAGCATACGACAACCATCATCACTAAATGAATTAAAAGTATAATTGTATGATTGTGTATGAATGAATGCAATATGGCAATACAGTAAGTTTCAAAATGATGATACTGAAATGATTTTATTATTTTCATGTTCCCCGGTATAAAATGCGGAAATTATCAAATTGCAAAATCTTGTCTTTCTTGAGGCTTGGGCTGAATATCGACAAGATAGATTCTCAGTATTTTTATTTAAAAGTTTGTTGTATTTTGCTTTTATTTTTATTTTTTCTTATTTTAATGTTATGGTCGTTGTTATAGTTAGAATTAAAGTGATGTTGTAAATGCGGTAATTCAAAAAGTGGAGCTAAAAGCAAAAAATTTGCCACGAATTTTCTTTGCCTTAAGTAAAAAAAATGAAGGTTAAATTGCATGTACATAATAAACATACTCGTATATATACAAAACTTTTTAGATATGTTGATGTTCAACAGTGAAAAATGTGCATACATTTATATAAGATTGTGTACACAATTTGCAGTTGAGTTGAACTCTCAAATCATCATCCACGATCTGAAGTTAACAATTGTACACCTTTGTTGATAAAACTAGTTTAATACAGCATTTTTTTGAAATATGTACACATATAAAAATGGATATTTTTCATTTTTATTTTTCTTAAGAGATACATAAAAATAATTTTACGAATGAAAGAATAAAGGTTATTGTTTAGTGTTCGACAATTTTACCAAAGTTTACAAAGTTTATTGAACTTTTCGTAAAATTCTTCTATACATACACAATACACATATACATACATATTTAGATTCAATGTACAAAACTCGATAAAAATTTAATACATTTCATTTTCAATTTGACAATTTCTTATTTTTCATCTTGATATGGCAAATGAAATGTGACTTTCCAAAATTTCATTTTACCGACTTTTGTATAGTGTAAAATACAAACAATTTACTAAAATAAATATATAATGTTGAAAATGCACAAATTATTGAAAAGATAAAAAAAACCATCAGACCATTACAATGAAAAAATATAGAAAACAAAAAAGACATATTTGTTGAATTTATAGTAAAATTGTTAAAACAAAAAAAAAGTCATATAATTGTTAAGGTCTATACATTTATAAAATATAAACATACGTAAATGTATGCATTATTTAAATAAAACATATAGAAATCAATTACATTCGTGAGATTTTCTTGCATGATTATCACATTTTATAATCATAATGTTAATGTTGAATTTTAATTAGAACGTGAAACTTTTCTTATTATTTAATTGTCATGTTATGAATTCGGAAATTTTTATATGAGAAGAATAAAAAAGTAGAGCATATTCAATACCCTTATACTCTGTTCGTCTGTTACTTCATGACAATAATTATACGTTTCAAAAATGATTGAAGACTTTTTTTCAATTTTATAAAATATTTTCTTTATTTTGCATATTTGTTGTTTAACGAAATGAAACGTAAAACACTCAAATTGCATAATTCCTTAAAATAATTTATTGCATTTATTTAATTTATTTGTAGTGTGTAATAAAACTAAAAAATCTAGATGTGATGATTTAATTAGAGTTGTATACGCATTATGACGGTTAAATTAAATCACAAAAGTGTTTTAGATGATCAAAAGCAACGCTAATATTATTTATACGCTATCTTCAAATTAAGCGTTTCCATTACTTCTATTAAAGTAATTATGAGAAAAAAATAAATAAAATTGTAAGTGAAAAAATTATTTTAA
Source organism: Anthrax anthrax (assembly GCA_963971155.1). Classification (NCBI taxonomy): domain Eukaryota; kingdom Metazoa; phylum Arthropoda; class Insecta; order Diptera; family Bombyliidae; genus Anthrax; species Anthrax anthrax. Next base: position 4,659,824 of record OZ020118.1, on the reverse strand, counting down.
ATTGCACTTAAATATTACACATGAAAATTGTTCTATACTTTATTATTTGCAATAAATATTAAAAGAAAAAAGAAATTGAATGCATTTATAATCTAAGTTCTAGCTTCATGCAAGAACATTTACCATGCAACAAAATGCATGAAATATATTCAACTCACAATATCTTTGTTAAATTATTCTGATAACGTTTCACGATGAAGATTTTATTTATATTATAAATGCGTGTGGTCACATATTTAAACTAAAAACTAAACGTATAAATTTTTTTTTTTTTTAAATTAAAAGTATAATTATGAGAAATAATACCCTAATCGTTTACATCATTAATTCATTCTATTATTATATACATGTAGAAAACAAAAGATTTAAGCGAGTAACTTGATTAATTTTTAATTTTTGAGAAAAGAAAAGAAAACAAAAAGAATTATTTAAAAATAAAATGATACTAATATTTAAAATTGTATTAGTTTGTAAATAGTAACAAATGTTTATTTGTTGACATGTTAAGATGTTTTATTAGTGGGCTGCAGTTATACGGTTATATAACATTGAAGTTATATTTTGTATTTTAAAAAAATGACTAAAAGAGTTTCTTATGTAGGATAATGATTTTTAAAATCTGAAAATAAACAATTCCTCCACGGTACTTAGTTTATTTTACTATACAACGATTTTTTTTTTGTATTTTTTGTGAGATTTTTTCAATTAAATAATAAAAGTATACTATAAAAATTCAATACACATCTAATAAGTAATAACGATATTTATTGATGTGTTATTTGTTGCACTTAATTTGTGAATATCGTGTTCTACAGCATTGAGTTAATGCTATTAAAGAGTCTAGTTGAATTTTATTTTATTTGTTACACATAAAGTTAAATTGAATGCTTTTATACATAAAATATTAAAAGTCATTAGCCTTATAAAATATTTACATATGTTACAAAATCTCTTATTACAATTCATTTTATATATGTATTTTATAGAAATTGAATAAGCATTTTGTAATACTAATAGTAAATTAATCAAAGAGAAGGTTGAAAATAAGAAAAGAAAATGCCGCCTTTGAAATCAATGATACCTTTTTGTATATGAATGTAATATATGTATATATATTTGATGTAAATGAATTACATTAACACGTTTATAATTTAAAAGATTTTAATGTGTACACTATTTGAATATAAATTACAAATCAAGTTGAATTAATAAAAAAAGGATGTTTTTTATTGTATACGTATTGCATATATGGTTTGAGTTTTTTACTTCTTCAGTTTTTAAGCAAAAAAAAAATTAATTACTTTTTATTACCGGTACTTACGAATATTACTGTTTGCATAAATGTAAACATTTTTTATGGGTTGCTTTAGTTAGATTATGGGTAATTTGTAATCGAATTAAAAAACTAGTAAATCGAAATATGTAAAATTTCATTTAAAATTAAGAATATACTCCCAATGTTTGAAATATTGTTCAAATTTTTTAAAATTTTCTAATAAAAATACGTTCGTAACGTAACAAAACAAAAAAAAAAAAATATTTGTAAACATTACTCATCATATTTCCTGGCAACATAATAAAAAAAAAATATAGAAACCTCACATAATAATTGTTTTGTATTTCTTTGATGTACACATGTATATTTATTTTTGTATCTCCGGATGTGCATAATATGTCGTCTGTCGTAAAGCTTGTGTAACATTTGTTGCATACATTTTATGTTAATTTGCATAAATTTTTGTATACTTTTATTATTTATGTTTTCTCTTGCATACATTTTTTTTCCATAATTCAGAAAGCCTATCCCCATAAAATATTTATTCAAGAATTGTGAACTTTAAATTTAAATATTAAAATAATTTTAGTTTTAGATGAGTAAGTAATAAAATTCAATTTTCTTCTGATCACTGTTTTTTCTTCTTCGTTTCATTAAAATTTGAAATGAAGAAGAAAATAAAAATTATAAAAATAAACCACACACAATGATAGTGAAATAAACATAGGGACCTACATGTTAATAAAAAAAAAAAAAAGAAATAATAATAATAAAAGATGCTTTTTCTATCTAAAATAGTGTTTACATCTACTGTATCTAAACTTATGATATAGCTCTGGTATATTATAGTCTTTTACATTATATTACTATTAATACTCGTATTGTACAATATGTTTAGGACTTTTTAAAATCACCGACGTACGATATTAATGGAAACAATATATGTATTTATAAAATTTTCTAAAATGAAACTAAAATGTGTAAAAAATAAAAAATATAAAAAGAAATAAATTACTCAAGGCTAAATGTTAAATACATACATGCAGTGTTCATGCATAACACACATACATATGTATAACATGAAACACAATATTACCGTGAGGCAATATTTTTCATCATAATTTTCTCTGCATCACTTACAATAGCTCATAATAACAACATTATTCCCTTCATTTGCATACAATGCAAAATTTATTTATTTTTTTATTTTTTACTTTTTTTTTGGTTGTCTGTTTTCTTACTTTATATATAAAAAAATTTCCTTCTTCCTATCATTTCTTTTATAAGCTTCATCAATTTTTTACCGACTTTATTAAAAATTTATTATTTTTAACTTTAACATACAGAAAATTTAAAAATATAATATACAAATTATTTTCATGTATTTACAATTTAATATAAACCGAAATAATAAAAATATTACAGAATAAAATCATAAATCGTAAAATTGAAATTTTTCTAGTTTCTCTCACTTTATGAGATTCAATTAAATATAAACCATAAAATTCTTGTTGTAAACAGATTATCTCGATCAAATTATATATACATATGTACACACATATTTACGTATACATTTTAATTAAAATTTATTAACATATGATTTTTTGCTCTTTCTAGTTTAGGTCGTTCAAATTTAAATATTTATAAGATTTTTTCGAAAAACAAAAATTTCATCAAGGATCATTTTTATTAAATATTATTTATTAAATCCTTTTAAAATTTTCAATTTTTGGTCTATCATGTAATCTCAAATTACAGTGATGAAATTGTTCATGCCTCATTGATTTACGAATTTATACATACATATATGTTCCTACATAGATATCATATCATGTATGCATGAAATTTTTAAAAGACTTGAAAAACTAAAAAGTAAAGGTTTGTTTTTATTTTTTCTATTTATTTATTACTTACCTTCAGTTGTCTTTTTATGTTTTGCCGCAAACTGGTTACATGCATACATACATATCTATGTTTATACGTACGAATTAAATTTATAATAGATACTTTAAAATTCGTTGATTTCGATGTCTTATGTACGATATATGCTTGTACAGCCATGTTCGTATTATAAAGAATGACTTTAAGACAATAATTTTACATTGATTTTTAACTATCTACCTATGAATTTTTTTCCATGCTGTATACCCGTACACAAAGCAAAATTCATTCTGTGATTTTAATCCATTTTATCGGTTATTGTTAAATCGATTTTTAATGTTTATAAACACAAAATAAAAATAATAAAATTAAGATCTTTTATAATAAAGTGTCAATATTATAGACTAATTGACAAAATAGTGGTAACCATGTGCTACTGAATATAGTTAATCAATAAAGGTGCTATAATTTTAATTTATGAGTGTAAACATAGCGCTGCAAATTTATTACAATTCAAACAATAAGTCATATACATATATATTTTTTTCTTTCTTATTTATATATGGATTATAGAAAAGTGATTAAAGTCTTCAGGAAATCTGATTAATTTATAACTAAAAGCAGGAAATTTGAACTGTTCATTTTGAAAACGTGTAATATTAATAATCATTTTTCAATACTACATCCTCAGAAATCAACTAAAAAGTTTACATTTTCAGAACATTAATCTTGAACTTTTTATTTCTTACACACCTTACAATGGATATGCATTTCTACACCTTGTTTTGTTTTTCATTTGTATGAGTTTTCTTTTACTGTTTCTTAAATATTTACATCATGAGCATAATTTTAAGATAAGATAAAAATAAGTAAACTCATTCATTCTTGTATTGTAATTACATTTTTGAAACCATTAATCAAAAATCAAAAAATTAAGATTGGATCATTTCTCATGATCAAGAATTTCATTGGAGAACAAGTAAAAAAAAAAAAGATGGAAAACAGAATTCAAAAGAATAAGAAGAAGTAATAAAATAATGATAAATTTTGGGTTTTATTTTTTATATATATTTGTTTAATTGTTTCTTTTTCAGATAGTAAATATATTTTCTTCTTCTTTTTTTGATAAAAGCGTGAATTCTTTTACGTTCGATTGAAATTTAAATATTTCATTTGATTTTGTTTTCTAACATTAAAAAATCTTTAACATCAATTTTGTTTCATAAATGATTTTGTAAAAATTTTTTTGAACTAAAATAACATACTATTAAGGAAAATTCATTATTAAGGAATCTTCATGTAAAAATGCATTCCATAAAAATTTTTATAAAAATTCTTTTCAAAAATAAAGAATTTGAAATGAAAGCGTTAATTAAATCAATTTTATTCTTTTATGTTCATATTATTCACATTGTTATTATCACGATATTTTTGGATTAGATATTACGAATTCATTCCATAATAGGTTCATATTTTCAATATTTAATTAAAAAGCGCTATTCACTTAAATCAATGAATAATTTATTAATACGAAGAGAAAAAATAAATCAAATAACTAATTTATTACTAGACTATACGTAAAATAAACTAAAAATAAAAGATATAATCAATTGAATTCAAAATCGAATCTCAGATTGTTTATTAATCAAATTCCTCAACTTTGTATCATGTTAAATTGAATGACAATCAAAAATATAAATGTATTATTTTATTAGTAAATTTGGAAGAATAATATTGTTAAAGGATTTTTCAACATGTTTTTTTTATTCTGAAAAATATTTCTAAAAACCACACCTTCTACATACATATTTACATATATCAAATACGATTATTTGTTATTTAACACCAAGCTCATGTACATATAATAATAAAAAAAGTTCAGTCTTATAATTCGTTTTCGAATGCTAAATTTTTCAATAATTGGAAATGTACACATGTGAAGTCATTTTCTGTTTAATGAAAATTGATAAATATTTAAAAATAATTTGTTTTAAAAATACAAAAGTTATAAACATGTCTATATAAAAATAAATGAATGAAAAATAAAAAAAATTTATCACTGAATGATTAACAAGTTATTTTTACTTTAACAAATAAAACAAGTAACAAATGGGGAACATTAAAGAAAGGGTTTCATACGTTTGGATTGCATTGTAATGTACATTCGAAGCTGATATACCCTGCTATTACTCAAACCAAACTTAAAAATGGAGCACTAAGATAATGGATGTTTTAAATATATGTATGTAAAACCAGTCTGCAGATGTTCGTAAAAAGTTGTTCCATCAAAGTGGTTGTTTTTCTTTTGTCTTATCTTTATTTTTAATAAAAAAAAGTTTTAAAATGGTTTAAGAAAAAAATACGCCTTTAATAGAAAATTATGAGTAAAATTCACAAAATAAAGCATAAAAATATCCGACAAATATGTTTTCTTTCAATATTTTTTTTTTATATTATAAGTTGTTAAAATTGTGTACAAATTTTGTTTGAAAAAAAAAAACAATTTTATAGAATGAAAATTATGAGCATATGATTACAAAAATCTTTATTTTGTAATTTTGTATGTGTGAAAATTTATCTACTAAAAGATGAATAAAAGCAACGAATTATCAAAATATAAATTTTCTCACGAAAATAACTGCGAACATTATAAGAACAGCTTATTCATATACTTAGCTTATATAATGTACATATAAAGCAGGTGTTACGCAAATTTTTAAACAATTACATACTAATAAATAATGTTTTAAAAATGTCTTAAATATTGCTTGTCAGACATAAAAATACAAAATATTCCATACAGAATTGAGTGGATGTAAAATTTATTGAGGAAATATTGAAAGTAGAATAAAATCAAAGAAAAAAATCGCAGACGCGTTAATATTTACTAACCACCATTTTAACACCTTTGTAACAGATATAATTTATTATTATTCAGATCAGGCACCTCTAATATATTCAATATAACTAAAATATGTATGGTATTTTTGAGTTTGATGAATATTCAAGTATGGTATATTTTCTTGTCACTATATTTTTGTTTTCTACTGTATTTTTGATCATTTTTCCATTACAGACCACCATAGTCGATAGAATTTTAAATAATAAAAGCAACAATATGTAGTGATTTGTTCAATGTGATTACATTCGCTGTATATAAAAACTTACATTAAAATATGCAACCACATTTATATGTGTATGTGTATGTGTGTGTGTAATTGAAAGTCAATGGAAAGATCGATTTCACATTTAAATTTTATGGTAATTTGATATTTGGCGGTGATACGATTCATTTCAATTTGGATGATACATAATATAACTTTTGTGTAAAAGATTAATGTCATTCTGGTTTTAAAGTAATGAATGAATTTTAAAAACACAATAAAGGATAACATACATATGTACATATGTATATATAAATATTGAAAAATAATGAAAAAGAAAAATAAATAACATAAAAAATACTAACTTATAACAATGCAATTAAAATTGGAAAAAATAATAAAATAAAATAAATTTGCTTAATTAATTACTGAATAATTGTTATTGGAAAATAATTTTTTTTCTTTATTTATTAAGATTTTATTGATTTAAATTGATTCTCTATAAATCGTAATTTATGTATAATAATGTTAAAAACAAAATATTAACCGTTCTAACATGTTTTTATTAATTGAATTATGTACAATTATTAAAATTAATCAATGTAACAGTAGGAAACGTGTATTTTGATACGTGTCGACTATAAATTTTTGTCTGTTACATAATAATAAAACCTTCATTACAATAAATTTAAATATTTTAAATGAATGTTAAATAATAATTTTAAAAAAGAAATTAACAACATGTGTACAATAATATTTGGTAGAACATATTACCACATACAATAAAACACTGCATGATATAATTTTTTTTTTTTAAATTAACTGTTCTCTTAGTAAGTTGTTAGTACAAGACAATATAAAGCAATTAATTTGAATTTTTATTGGACTTCTCCTTTACATGTATACAAACCTACAAACCTAAAAAAAAAGTTAAATAAAACATACTTTACATTTCACTTACTTGACCACATACAGGTGAAAAAAACTGTACATTTCAGCATTACAAATTTAACATCTATAGTGTTACACCTATAGAAAAATAAATCACAATCATAATGTTTGATATATTGTTTGACTATAAAATGTTAAGTTATTATTGTTGGCTTGTTCCATAATTAAGAAACATAATTGTACATAAGACAATGATGCCTTTTCAAATAAAAAATTAAATGAAAAGCACATTCCAAGTTTTTAACAAAAGATAAATAAAAAATTATCTTAATGATGTGCATATGTATGTGTTTGTTAGCAAACGAACATTTCATCTTCATTTAATACACAAACAAATTTATACAACTTATGTTGAGTTTAGAAAATAAGAAATGAAAAGAAATAAACTTTAAAATAACTGTAAATTTAAATATGTATAATGACAAAAATTTGATTAATAGAATAATGCACTTAAAGTCATATTTACTTTTTCGTTGATTGTAATTTGAAAAGGATCCCACACAGAAGCCAGAAATGCGTGCGGTAAACATTAATTAATTACATATACTAAACAAACACTTTATAAACTATTGCGTATGTACTTAAAATTGTACAATATCTTTAAAAATTTTATGTTTATATATTTTCAACTTATTAGTTTGTTCATTGTAGTATTTACATACAAAAATAATTTACTTGTGATTTTGAGTAAATTACATACAATGTACATGTCACTTCTATTTTTCTAATTTTTTATAATTTCATTTTTATTTACAGAAATGCAGAATGGGTCTTTACGAGGACCAAGGGAAGATCCACTTCCCAATGCAATACAGGTAATTATTTTACTTATAACCATGACACACAAAGTTAGAAACTTGTACAATTTTACATTTTATGTTTATCATTTTTTCCTCTAAATTACTTACATTATTATACTGTATACACATATGTATGTGTATGTTCAATATATAATATTGTTAATCATTTTCTTACTTTTCAACTATACAGTTAAGACAGTTAGAACTATCTCAGTACATAAAAATTGTTTATGTTGTATATAAACAAAAATAAAAAGAAGATCGTAAAATACAAAATGTGAAAGACACGTTTTTTTTTGTTTTCTAACTTTTTTGTTTTATACAATAATAATTATTTTAAATAACAGTTTACAAGTTTTCTTGATGTAATAATGTAATTTGCAGAAATTCTACTTCCTTTATTTTATATTTTACATTTTAAAGTAGATCATGTAAGAATTCACAAGAATATTTCAATAAAATGTTGTTATACTTTGTAACAATATGTATTAAAATGAATGTAGTGTAAAATTTAGGTTAATGTTCATAATTTTTGTATTAAAAAAAAAAAAAAAAACAATATTTTTTTTTATATGCAAATAAAATGTGCATACATGTTAATTTTAATGTAATTTACCGTTATATGTAAATTTTTTCATGATCAAGAAATGAAAATTTGCTTTTATTTCCATTGATTATGCATGCATGTAATTATGATCAATAGATTCATTATCTACGTAAATTGTCAAAATATTTACATACATTAATGTATGAGAGTTATTATCTTTTGCAAAGTCAAGACATGAAAATAATCAAGTTCAAAAACGAAACTACATAATATATGAACTGTTTTAAATTAGACAATTTTTGATACAATAAGATCATTTCTTTATGTTAATCTTTTTTTGCATTTCAAAAAAATTTAAATTCGAACAATAGATTTTCAGGTTTTTCAAATTATTATTTTTTTTTTCAATTTAATTCAAATTCTTATGTTTAAATTTGTTATATTATTCAGAAAATATTTGAAAAAAGCAACATTTTTGTAACATGAAAATAAATGTAACTCAATATTTAAAAAAATTATAAAATTATAGTAAATGAGTGCTATAAAATTTTATACCATTTTATTTTGATTGAAATCTTATTTCAAATTACGAAAAAAAGTAAATCATGGTATTGATAGATAAACACAAATGTATTTTTTTTTAATAGATTGAAATCATTATTTCTGAAATTATCTATACAATATGATGATTAAATGACCATAAAGTTGTGAATTTTAAGTTAACGTTTGTATGCCCATTGATTACAAATATCTTCTCAATCATCTATCAGTTATAAATCTTCTTGAACGCCTGTACTCATTAGGTTTTATTCATTTAATGCGATTCATTTTCTTTCTTGTTTGTTTTTTTGTTTTTAATTTTATCCAGTTTTGTTTAATACACTATAACAGGGCAACAAAATTTTTTTATGTTCTTATTTTTTTTGAAATGAAATTGTAATCCAGAACGTGTTCAATTTTTTTAATCAAAGTCATAATTCATCAGTTAAATCTGTTAAAATATGTCAACTTTAAGATGTTATAAAAAGGTACAAACGCATTATAATGTACTTTAATACTCAATAAAAATGATTTTACTATATTTGTACCTATAATGTTATCCTAATGTACTTTTTGTACATGTTTGTATGTATGAATTCAGAATTAGAGCAAGTTCACTTAAAATAAATTGAAATACAGACTTTATTAGATTTATAACTGGACTTTAATAGATTCAGAAAAATTCTGTTATTTACTTTAAAATCAGATCTAATTAAAGTTTACTTTTAAGGTTTTGTTCGTATTATCTTGTTAATAAATAACAAATATAGAAATTTCTTTTCCAGTACAAATTAGTTTTGAAATAAAAAAAAAAAAAATCACAAAAAACAAAAATGAAAAACAAAATGAAACACAAGAAGTTCATAAGACTCTTAATCATCATTTATCATAGATTGCTTACTGTACATGTACATCAGACACGAAGATTAGTAAAATTATGGATTGCTATAGTATACAATGGAGGTGTACAGACAGATGTATTTTATAGTTCTTTGGTCTGTCTTCATCAAAATGCTTTTTATGTTTGCAAAACTATTAGCCTTGAAAATGAAATAAAATGATTTTTTTTTTTTTTTTTAAATAATACATGAATAAGTACAAATAACAAAAGTACGTAGGTTTAAATATTCGCGTAGAACATTTATTATTTACACATAAATCTTTTCAATGAATGATGGTTATCTCAACTTTATCAATATGATTGTACCGTAGTTATGCATGGTTATCATTGGAATTCAATTAAAACAAAGTTATTTGCTATTGGAAGTACATTAAAAATAAATCTATTTAATGATTTTTAAAATAATTGTATCATTTTGTTTTGTTACAAATTACTAGTTTTAAAAAAATCAAAAAAAAAAATCTAATTTTCTGTGCAGTCTATCTAATTTTTAGCACTGTATTACATATACTTGTACATTGTACACATACGAGTATACATATGTATGTATGTATGTATATGAAAGTGCAATTAATAACAATTAATAGAGTTAATTAATTTTTTTGTGTGTTTTAAAAAAATTATTTTTTTTTTTTTGCACAAAGGAATTATCTATTAAGAGTACAATAGCCTTTTTTTGCTTCATTTTGTTTTCTTTGATACGATCATAAATTGTGTTAAATTCTTGTAAAATCATTTAAAATATAAAAAAAAAAGAAAATTTTTGTAATTGGTAATAAATTTATAATTTATTGATCTCCTTATTATTTGTGAAAATAATAAAAACAAAATCGAAAAATAATAAATTCGAATACAATTAGTTACGGGGAAGAAATCAATAAAATCAATGGTTATGTGTATATCAAATTTTCAATAAATTCAATTTTGTAAAAAAAAATTTAATTTACATGTACTTGAAGGTAAATTAATTTATGTAATACACATGATACTAAATCATTATACTCAAATGTTTTGTTTTTAATTTTTCTTCAAATTTGAAAAAAAAAGAAGAAAAACGATATAAACAAATAAAGGAAGAAGAACCAAACACATGTATACATATAAATAAATTTAAATATCTTGTATGTGTAAAATGATAATGATGTTCTAAGACTTTTGAGCTCACAAACATTATAAACATTGTATTATGTTATTATGTACATAGTATCACATATACATCATATGTACATACATATCTATATTAGATTAGGCTTTTCCGGAATTATTTTCAATTTGTGTTCACATCAGTTCTGCTCTATGTACAATATAAGACCTAATCGACCTTCGTTAGATTTATTTAAGTTTGCTACTGTGTTGTTTTATTTTATTACGAAAAATAACAAGTAACAATTTTTCTACCAAAGAGATATTTTAAAGTGTATATGTTACACAGTGTACATAAGAAATGTTGTAACTTTGTAAAATGAATTAAAGTACATATATATGAATATATTTTTATTTCTATATGTATATGTATATGAAAGTGATACAAGTAAATATATGAGTGAAACTTAATAGAATATCAACATAAAAAACAAAATCAATTTGATTTCTTTACTTCCCGATGATTTTTAATGAGTTTTTTACTCAAGGGACTAAGTTAACATTTTATAATGATAATGTGCACACTTAAAATATCCAGCATATGATAATAATTTGATGTTCACCCTTTAACCATCTATCATTGATTTTATTATATATGTATGTATTTATATGTATAGAACATGCATGAATAGATTATATTATTATTCTTCAAGTATTATAATATGATAGCTAAAAGCTGTATAGAATATCTAATTTTCATATGTATAAATATTAAAGAATGTATGTTAGTTATTTTGCAATTTACATATATGAATATGTGTATATATACTTATATATGTACATACATATATGTACTCTATCATTATGCAGAAAAAAATTAAAAAAATAAAAATAATTTCAACGCATCTATTATACAAGAGTTAGTTATTCAATGATTGTTTATAAGTGCTGTATAATATACATATATGTATATATATATAAGTACATAGGTAAAACAGACACATACACACACAGATGTGTCTATTTATGTGTGTACTTTATAGTACCTTAAAATTTTTTTACCTTGAATTTATTCTGATCCCCTATAGAATAAGATACAATAGAGTAAATATGTATAAGACATAGTAGTTTATTTATATATATAATGCCATCGTCAAGTTTAACCCATGATAAAATACAAAAAGAAAAAGTTAAAGAAGAAAATGATTTTCCTATATTTCTTCTAAAGTTGAACTTGTTTTCATATTAGAATAAATGTAGACAAAACAGCAACGACCTTTATTATAGCAAAAAACATTAACAACAATAATAAACTTAAAAAAAAAATCAAAAAAAAAAAAAAACATTGATGATGACGATGATAAAAACGTATAAAATTTTTTCAAAAAATTTATGTAGTATATATACGTATATGTAGTATATGTACATATGTACATGTATATTTGTACTGTAATAAAAGGAAAAGGGAAATTTTTTAACAATTCATTTTTATGTTTTGCTACATACATACATATGTATTCTATATGAAAGGTATTTTATTTTATTCTGTAAAAGAAACGTGTTTCACGGACAACGATTATCATCGAAAATGATCAAAAGAGTTCTAGTACATAGTACAAATGTGCATCACATAACAAAGTAACAATGATGTGATGATAATAATGATGACTATGATGTGGATGATGATGGTGACGGCAGTATGAAGATGATACTATGATGCTAGAATGACCAATTAATGATGTTCAAAAAGAAAAATTTATTTTTATATGTACCATGTATACGGAATAATGTATTTGATATTCTAAATATTTTCTTAGAATTCTTTGAATACTAAAATAATATTGAAAAAAATAAAGGTATAATAGAGACAAAAAAATAAAAAACTATCCTGAATTAAATGAAAAATCATGCAGATTTAAAAAGGATGCAAGAATCTACACTTAATTGATGGTAATCTGATTAGTTTTTAAATGATGATAATAATTAAAATGAAGGTGTACTTTTAATTGTGCTTTGAAGATTTATTACACAATTTTATTTTTAAAAAGCGACTATAGAATAATTTGAATTTTTTTTTTTTTTTTTTTTTTTTTTTTTTTTTGTTGAGAAAATGCATATTGTTCTCGCAAGAAAATTCTTCTCAGGCGAATGCTATGCGTTCGTTTTAATAAAAACGATGTCTTGATGGTTCAGTATAATCATGTTATGCTTGAACAACATTAATTAAGGTTATTCTTTTAAGATTTTATGATTTTTTTTTCTCAAGTATTCTCTTAGTATTCAGATGTTATTTGAAACATATACTATAAAAGGAATACAAAGACGTTGACTGCCAAGTTAAATGAGGTTTTCAAATGAAATACAATGTGATAGTTTTTCACTATTTCAAACACATTAATTTTTTTATTTCCATTCTGTACTTTTTTTTGCTGTTTATACATAGTGTTTGGTGCATTACACATCTATTTGTATTCTATGTGTTAAATTAATCCTTAGTTGAAATTACAAACCTCACGCTAATCAATTTTTTTTTGTACTCTTCTTAAACTCCTTATTTTAGTTTGATTGATGGCTTGCATTATGAATACCTCGCACTATATGTCATCATAAATGCATTTCTTTTTTATGTACATATATATATTAGAAAAAATAGTAAATTTTCGTAACATCATCATCATCATTATAATTTATATCTGTAGTCGTAATTTATAACTATATATGCATAATGTCAGTTATACTATTGACAGCATGTGAAGATGATATTTCCTTTTCTTATTTTTATTTTCTTTTATTTTTTTAAAGAATTAATAATAAAACTTGTTTAATCAATTCTACACTTTTATATCGTAATTTTTTCTTTTAGATAGAGATACCATTTAGTATCTTTTACTATTTTCAAATGAGGATGATTTTTAACTAACAATCAATTCTGTATAAAGAATACATACAAAACTTATTTTCTCACTACAAAAAGTTTTTTTTTTTTTTTTTTAAATAGTAAGTATGATTACAGGTATGTGTAATCACAAGGTATAATTCGTGTATAACAAATAATGATGACTCTGCACATTCATTCATAAATTAAGTTGCCTAATATCAAACAGATATGAAAGTAATTTAAAAATTCTAACCATGTATTATCTATACACATACCAATAAAATTGAACATATTCTATCACACATACAAATTATAAACTGAAAAGAAAAAAATTTTCCTGAAAATTTTATTGACCATAGGATAAAGATTTTTTCTTTTATTACCATCTACGCATAAAATAATTTAGATATGAATTTTTCTGTAATTCAATTTTTTTATCATTTTGTTATCATTATTTTCGTTTATAGATTTTTAATATATTCATTACTATTTAATGCTATTTAATATAATTATTATTTTTTTTTTCCTTAATAAAAAAGGAATAAAATTACAAGAAATCCAATTATAAATTTAACCCTACAAAGTACATAATTATGTAGAATGAATAAAAAAAAATGTTGTAGAATTATTTTTAAGATAATATTTATATCTTAAAGATAATTAATTAAAAGATTTTTTTTTTTTTCAAAGAATAAAATATATTCTTTTAATTAGCTTTTACTTTCCATATTAAGCGGTAACAACAATACCGCACAACAAGATATGTCGTTTTAATCAATTACATATACAAGCAATAAATATTATCCAGTTTTATTTTTAAAGTATTTAGTAAAAAGAAAAACAATTCATAGAATTCTTTATTTTTAATTTAAATTTCAACATAAATTTAATAATAATACGATAATAAATATAATTAATAATTCTATTATATACGTATCCCATAAAATAAATACATATATCTGTGTTCATTCATTCACAAAATCTTTTTATTTTTATTTATTTTTCTTCTTTTTATTTTTTTTTATTTTTTTATCCGTTTTTCAAATTGTATAAATTAAAAAAAAAAAAACAAAAACATAACAGACGATTTATTCTTTTAAAATTTTAAATTTTTCCTTCTCCTTATAACGCTCTTTATTTTATTTTTTTCTTCCTTATGTTGATGTATTTTGATTAAATTTTCTCTGTAGGTAGCTGTCTTTTAAAATATAATAAATTATTGTTTGAATTAAAGAGAAAAATAAGTAAAAAAAAAATAATAAAATAAAAAAAAATAAGAACAAATATAAAAAAGTATTTTAAATTGTAATAATGTTAATGATAATACAAATACAAAATATTAAAAATACTTAAAAACGAAAAAATCAAAAATAAATTCATAAAAACAAGTAAATAAATAAATATATTGATTAGAAGCAAAGAAAAGAAGAGATCAAGTTAAAAAGGTAAACATACATACATATGTATATACAAGAGATATGAGTGTATAAAATAAGAGTGCATGCGATATAAATTCTTGTATGTATGTTTGTTACACAACAAGAAGTTATAATACAAGGTGGTATAAGGTTACAGATAGTGATTAACGCATATCATCTACTTTATTTTGTTTCTTTTTTTTATTATATAGTATTAATAAAACTAGAAACGGACGTAATTATTATTATTTAAAAGAAAACAAAAACCTAGAAGATTGAAAATAAATAACTATGAAGATATGTATCTATATGAGATGATCATGAATATATATGAAAAAAAAAGAAAAGATAATCATATTTTTTTCTTTTTGAACCAAATCCATCAATGATTTAAAGGAAAAACAAGAGTGATAAAAAAGGAGAATACTCTTTTCCGATATTGTTTTTATACATTTTTAATATCCTTTTCAATATACGTACGTAAATGAATTAAAAGTATTTTTTCATATATGTACATATATACATATATACATATAAAATAATGTAAAATAGATAATGACATATAAATAACTTTAAGGTAAACTGGTTTTTAAATTGTTGCATACATAACATTACCTTCATACAAACAAGCCATTTATTTTTATTTATGTTTTTAACATTTTTGTTTTAATATTATTATTATTATTATTATTATTATTTTTCTTTCCACCTTTTATATCCATGTATTCAATTGAAGATAACATAATTCTTAAATCTCATTTTTAAATATGTAGTCTTGTACACATAATAATAATTCAATATATTCATATACATATGTACATATACGTATGTATGTACGAGTATGTATACAATAGAGTATAATTCACTTGGAAATTGAAATTGATGTTCAAAACCGGAATCCATTAATGTTCTATGGTATATTCGTACATACATATATGTACGCACATTGCACATATTTAACTATATGTACCTACATCTACATTTTTTGTATTTTAAGACTTTTTCTCCATAAAATAATTCAATTTCAATACAAATATATGTGCCTCGCGATTTTTATTTACTTCTTTTTTCTTATTTTATTTTTTAATAATTTTATTTACAATGTAGTATATAGATATCATGATTTTGTTGTAATAACTATTCAATTGAGTGGATGTATACTGTAAGATGATATTAAATTCTTATGCATATATGTACATATATGTATGTATACAGCGCGATACATGTCCATGTGAATACATTTATACGTCTGTACACACATACGTGTGGTACACATTTTATTGATTTAAACTAGTTCATAGATTTTAATATGTTCTAAAGTACCTAGCTAAAAGATTATAGTAAATTTGTAAAGTTTTTACGGAGGTAGAATAATTTATGATTTAATGACATGTCAAATAACACCTTTAGTTATGATAATATTTTTATCAAAATTGATATACTTACGTTATGTAATATAAGAATATAAAATAACGTAAATTATGGGATATATCGCTATAATTACTAAATTTTTATGTAAATAAAAAGATAAATCTTAAAGTATATATTTTTTTTTTTTTTTTGTAAATGATAACGTTGAGTCGTATATTAAAAACGTTATCATACGGCTTGTATGAAATTTTCTTTTTCTTCAAGAGTTTAAAATATACTAATTGATATTTTTCTAGTAATTAAAATATTTTTTATCACGATATAAATTTAATCTCAATCTTTTTGCCACATACCTTTGATGTTATTCTATTAAGTATAAAGCTGGCCTTCTCACAATCTTCTAATAAAACAAAACTTGTATTTTAAAATTAAAAATTAGAACTAAATAATTAGCAAAAGCTAACGGGTTACTTTTTAATATTATTATAGGAAGATTCAGGAAGAACAGCTCTCCATGAAGCGGTGTCAACAGGCGATGAAAAATCTTTACAAGTTTTGTTAGCAGCTGGTGCAGATCGTAATGCCAAAGATCTAAAAGTACTAATTTAATTTTAGTAACTAAAATTTTCAAATCTGTATATATTTATTACTTCTTCCTTTAGCATGGAAATACTCCATTACACGAAGCTGCGTGGAGAGGCTATAGTCGTTGCGTTAAAGCATTATGCGCTTTACCACAACCAAAGATTGGAAAAGATTCAAAATTAAAAGGTGTTGTACAAGAAACTCATGGAGCTTTACATAGTGCTTTATTAGGAACACGTAATGCTGGTGGATTTTCTGCATTACATTTAGCTGCACAAAATGGTCATAACCAAAGTTGTAGAGAAATTCTTTTAGCTGGTGGTGATCCAGATGTTCAAAATAATGTAAGAAAACTTAACCAAATTATGTTTATACTTTATTTCATAACTTATCTATTATAAATTTGTTTCTTTTTTTTTTCAAGTATGGTGATACTCCATTACATACAGCTTGCCGTTATGGACACGCTGGTGCAACTAGAATTTTATTATCAGCTAAATGTGATCCAAATCGAACAAACTTGAATGGTGATACAGCCCTTCATATATCTTGTGCTATGGGACGAAGAAAATTAACTCGAATTTTACTCGAAGCTGGAAGTAATTTGGAAATTAAAAACGCTCAAAATGAAACACCAAGAGATATAGCATTAAGAAAAAATTTACCAGAAATATTAGAAATTCTTGATAGTCCTGTGGTGGTAAAAGCTTCTAAAGATCGAGAAAGAAGTAGTAGTAACAGTAAAAGTGCAGATAAAGTTGATGGACATAAGTCAAAATCCAGTAAACGATCGGATTATGTTGCAAATCCTGCAAATTGGTCCCCATATGGATGTCATTATTTTCCAGATCCTCGTTCATTTCCGTCTCCAAAACTAGAAACATTACCTAAAGAACCCTTAGCTAAAGGTGAGCAATATTATCTAGACTTGGCAGGAAATATTCGTAAAGGGCCAATAGGTGTTGGTAATACTTGTTACTGTGGACCATTTTTCCGACATATTGAAGAAAGAATTAGCCGAAATCGAAAAAGTCTTCGAAAGTATGTTCATAAGGCTACTGAACGACTTGATAATAAAGTCCAAGCATTAGCATTAAAAACTGATGATCAAATTGAACAACTGACACGATCAATGATTGCTGATCGGATACGTTGCGAAGGTAGAAGATTACATCTTGAACAATGGTTAAAACGTGGTGAACCTGCTCGGGCAACTATTGGACATCATTTGAAATCAAAAAAAAATTTAGACAACACAAATACATTAACACGATGTAAAAGTCTTGAAATTTTGGATGACACATCGCTGGACGATAAAAAGATTCAAAATTCAAGAAGTTTTGATATTCTTGGTGAAGCCGACGTAATAGTACATCATCATCAAAGTGACAATGAAGACGATTCTCCACATTCTACTAACATCAATCATAATCAAAGTGATCAAAAACGTGCTCCATCACAAATTAGTTCTGAACGTAAGGCATCCAAAACTTCAGATCGAAGTCGAAGTAGCGGAAGTCGATTAGAACGTGACAGTTATTCAGTATCTGAACGTCTCGAAGAATTATTAGCAAAAACAAATGAAATTTTAGAAATGGAAAAAATATCATGGAATAAAAAGAAACAAATTTTGCAAAATGCATATACACCACCCACAGAAAATGTTAAAAAGAAAATAAAAGTCCCTAAAGAATTAAAGGTAAGTTCACATAGTCGTCATTCAATGTATACAGAAGATATAATTCAACAATTGAAGAAAGCTTCTTTAGCGGAAGATAAAAGATTTACAAAGGATGTGAATAAGACTGAATTTATAGAAAAAGAAATGAAAAAAATTACAACATCACTGTTGCGCGAGGAAGAATTTGAAGAAGATAATGATCGAACAATAGAAAATTTACCTCCACTTTCTCCAGAAATCGTTAAGGAATTTCCAAGTCAAAAAGAAATTGAAAGGAGAAGTGATCAAGAACACGAAAAATCAAGTATACTTAGTGGAAGTTCACAAAAAAATCCTAGCTCATCAGGAAGTGGATACATTCCTGATTTTAATCATTCAAGATCGATGAATAAGGTATCTGTTATGAATTCCATAGATAATCAAAACCAATCTAGTCCTGCAAATCATATAAATCGTCATCATAAAGATTATCAATATGTACTCGCTCTTCGGAATGGTTATCCAACGATGGTTCAATCTGATAAGGATTTATTATATTCTCAAAAAATTGGATTACCCCTTAATGAAAATAATGATTATAGTCAAGATCATACGGATTCTTCCCAATCTAATATAAATGCTGTGATAAGTGGTTTTTACCAAAATACAAATTTTGAAGATATAATTAGTTCTTCGAATAACACCTTAAAATCTGAAAGACATCGTAATCAGTCTGTTTCCGAGAAAAGTAATCCTGATCAAGAAGATACTGTAGAGCTATCAGAAATGGCAAATATTAATGAAATTAATGAATTAAAAAGTCGAATATTAAATGGGTCAAATTGGAAAAATCAAATTTTAAAGAAAACACAACAGTTAAGTAAAAAATCTGATGCAAAATCTGAAGCAAAAGGTATTAATGGAATTGTACAAAAATTTGAAATCAAAAATAGTGAAATTAAAACATTAAAAAATCCAACATCTGGAATTTTGAAACGCAGTAAAGTACAAGAATTGGTTGCTAAAATACAAGGTGAGGATAAATCGAATGAATCTATGACACCATCACCTGATACTGCTGGCAGTAATAAAAGTGAAGGAAATCGCAATCATAATCATAATTATAAAAATAATTACAATGATAATAATCATAATGAAAATTCTGAAAGTAGTGAAGATGAACATGAAAATGACCATAAGAATGGAAATCATCATGAATACAGAATTTATGCGAATAAATCAATCGAAAGTCATTATCAGCAACAACAACAACAACGAAGGCAAATACAACAACAACACTATGTTCCCGGAGAAGATCACTATTACTATAATAATATAACTAATCGAGCACAGCCTCAAGTTGCATCTCCTTCGCTCTATCAAGAACCAAATTCAATCATAAATAATCAACATTTGGCACATTTACAAAAACAATTCCATCAGAAACCAATAATCGATGCACGAAATTTAATCCCAAAAGACGCATATTTTCATGAATTGCCAAATAAAAATCGTATGCGTCCAATAGCAGATAAATTACCAGAAAAGCAAATGATCAACTTTTCGTATCAGTTTCAACAGCAACAAACTCCATCGCCACCAATTATGAATTTCAGTCCACAGTTATCACCAGGGCAGTCTAATAACTCTAACTCATTAGCAGCAGCACGCACACGTAATCCATTACCATATATTAGAGGATATGATGTTCCTTCAACTCTAGAAAATGATAATTATGTACAAATTCCTTCTACTTCAAATAATCAAAATTTAATACCTAATACTATTTTAAGTGGTCGACACGTTCCATATCCTGAAAAATTATTATCAAATCGTAAATTTGTTCTAACTCCTATCGATAATCAAAGCAATGGTAACCATAATGTAGACATAATAGATCGCAGTAGATTTTCTCCTCATCAACACCATCAACAGATAATTATGCATTCACCCTCCCCTTCATCACAAATTATAACACAAACTGGTATTTCAATCACACCTGAGCAGGCACAAATTGATAGAGATTTAAATAACGATTCAGGATATAGTACAAAAATGGGTGGAAGTTCTCATGGACCTAGTCCAAGTTTATCTGGTACTGGTTCAGCTGGTACTACCGGAACAGATTTTGGAACGATTCCTAACACAAATGTTAGTATACATAACGACAGCAAAAATGAAAATAATGAAATATTGAATGTACAAAAAGGACAACATTCTGATAGTAATGGTGGTTTAACATATTTTGTTGGAAATATTGGAGCTTCCAGTCTAGTATAACAAAATATTTTGAAAATATATTTTGTAAAAAAAATTATATCTATGTAAGATTTAAAAAAATAGAATAAATAAGTAAAAATAATGTCCTATATATTATTACAACTATGTACAAGAAATGAATGAATCAGATACACACATAAATCTTTGTTAACTCAGTGATACGTACTTTTTTCATGTAAATATATGAATTTAATTAGATAAGAAAGGTATTATTCTTTTTAAATAAAATTTGAAAATACCTGAAATTGTATAAATTATTTCTAAAAAAAATAAATATTCGACAATAAGGATTTTATAAAAACACTTGCAGTTTCACTTTCTTTTCCATTTGAATTATTTTCCGTTAAAAATCGAGTGATATCAAAGAATATTCGAATTCGTAATTTATTTGCCAATACAGTTTCAAAACGTTGCATATATTTAAGCGAAAATTTAAAGAAATTTTGATGCCATATAGGCTATCCATCAGTCCTACCGTGGTCCGTGACACTTGAAATAAGCCGTTCATAAATCCCTATAAAGAATAAGTATCCATCAATCCTAAGGTCTTAAAATCTGACCATATTTATGAAAAAAGAAGAACTCATTTTTTTGAATTTTCAATCTTTTTTATTTAAAATCCATTTTTATTGTATAAATTCTAATTTTACTTTCTTGCTGGATTATTTTGTCTTGCCATATCTTTAGGGAAAGTTCTAGCTGGAGGTGTACGAATGCGTCTTGCTTCCTTCGATCTATTCCTTACAACCTTGGAATGGATAGCACATGAAACGCAATAGTGTAATTTTGCATACAATTTTGGCAAAACATATGCTGAAAATAAATAAATATTTATATTAGTCTATCATAAAAGACAATCTTTCATAATTGTAATACATATATGTACATATGTAGTCAATCAGATAGCAAATAATGGTAAAATCATTTCTATTCATTCAATTAACTTGGTGGTTAAATGTTTTCATCATAACATAAATTCAAAGTAAATTAAATAAATAAAAATTCATGACTTTGTTTAAGATACTTACATGGATACACAGATGCTTCAGTTATATCTCTGACGGCTGCTGCTTCGACAATATTTCGAATAACGAATTTTTTGATTGCCTTATCCTTAGGTACACAACGTGCACAATTTGTACAACGTACTGGGTTTACATGACCACGGTTGTGCTTGCAACGTCCTCCATTACGGCGTTTCTTGGTCTACAAAATAAAAATAGTTCAAATTCAACTTTTTAGGTTATGTCGAAATATAAAAAGATTTTTGAACTGATGTAAAAATTGGATCACTTTTTTCCTTATTTTTAATTGAAAAAGTTAAAATTTAATGAAAAGGCGAAATAAATTCAATTTATCAATATAAAAGTACAATTTGAAGGGAAAAATAGTCTTTCAAAATTTTACGAAACAACGTGCACAGTGAATGAGAGCAGTTAACAAAAATTTCCAGAAAAATAAATTTTTGATGCACAAAGTTTATAAAATTTATCACAGATGCTATAATTAACTTTTTCACAATTTATTATTTTATTTTACTAAAATAATTAAAGGATTTTACAAATATTTTACCAACATACCATTTTGTCTGTAGTGTCTCAAAATTTCCTTCACAAAAAGAAAGAAGAATTAAAATTTAACATGAAAAATAAAAATTGACAGCACGTTACACATGAAGTTAGTAGTTGGTGATCGGTAAAAATGAATTTAGGTTGCGTTCAGTCAACAATTAAAATTTCAGTTATAATTTTCGGACTAACGTGAATTATTTTTTATTTTTTAACGTGAACGCCGTGAATATTTTTAATTTTTATCCAAATTAGAGTTATCGTTGTACTGTAATTGCAATATTTTTCCTACTTTTGGATGTCTGATACTGCAAGAGTGTCGTCTCAAATAAAAATTTCATATATCAAAAGTTCAAATGAAGGCACTTGAAAATATATGAATGTCGTAATAAGAAAACTTAATTAAAAAGTTTTTTTTTCGAATGTATTGTACTGTTTTCAAGTTTTGGAAAACGATAGCACTATTCAAGTTTTTTATTTTATTTATATTTTTTTCACTTCTACTATAATTCTAAATATTCCAACCCTACTACATTTTATTTTCTTATTTGATTGTTTGTTGTTGGTATCGAAGATTTACTATTACTTTGGTATTTGGTATGGTTGGTATTTTGGTGTAGCGTTTTCCTAAATTTTTTTCATTTTTGATGTTTTGAATTTGTCAAACCAAAACAAGAAAGGAAAATCAAAACAGATTTTTGATTTGCCGTTGCCGTGGTCGCGAGTTGAATTTCATTTATTGTAGTTTGTTTTGTGATTTTGTGTGTTGAATGGAAATGAAAATATTTTAAAAGTGAATTTTATGTTTTATTAAATATTTTGTGAAAGAAAATTCAACGTTCGAAAAAATAAAAATTTCAGTTGTTTTTTTTTTTTGATAAAAAGAAATACCGGATTCTATCTAAACTTCTTTACAAAATAATTTATGATATGGGTAAAGTGTAAGTTTTATTTTTATTATTTTCTTATTAAAAAAAAAAAATCAGTTGAAACTTTGAAAAATAAAATTTGCTTTAAAAACACAAAATATTCACATTAAATTGAAAATTTTCCATAATTTCAGTCATAAAAATGATTGAATAACTTGTGCGTCCACATGTGATTAATGATTAATAAAATCAAAAATGATTAATTTATTGATGAATGATTCATTTACCGTAGAAAATTATTAGAAATTTTTAATTGTGCAATAACAATAATTAAGCATGCTAATTTAGAAAAAAAATGAACATTCGAGCAACGTGAACAGTATTAAAGGAAATTTACTAATTAAGAATACTGTATTTAATATTCACTTCACAGCTTACTATATACCTACTTCACAGTATCAGAGTTTATAAATAGAGCGTACAAGACTATTACACGATGCTGCCTGAAACGTTCACATGAAAATTGCAAATTGCAGTTGCAATAATAAACTTTCTCATGTTAATTTATAAAAAAACTGCACGCTAGAATGTTCACATTTACAATTCACATCAATATCTTAAAGCTACATGAGAAAAATTAAAATCAAAACAATGTTAAATATATAACGTTCTGTCTAACATGTTACATATTATGTTCATTTATCATTTTATCAAACGTGTTCATCATGGGTGCTTTTAACTAATCTCATTGCTGCTGTTGTACCTGATAACCATGGAATGGAATTATTTGTACTTTTTAAATTGTTGCACAATCTTAATGATCATTTATTTAATCTCTGTTATTATTTTCTTTTTAATCCTAGATCAAGAATTTTGTCATGTTTTCTTTTCTTATTATCACTTTTTTTTCCAATCAATACAAGATAACGATGCAAAATTGTTCAACAGTGTTAAATGTCTTCTGTAATTTATTGCTTGCATATTTGTATAAACCTGTACGAAAATAATTGAAAATTTAATTGAAAGACCTTTCACATATTTTTGTTAAATACAGTAAAAAATATACATACATAATTTGAAGGTCATTATAAAATGATTGTAGTAAATCGATGATAAAACAATTAAAATACCATCGAAATTTGATATCTGCTTGAAGTATAGTATTGATGGTCAAATATATTTTTAAAATTGTTTTATTTAATCATTTCAATCATGAAAATATGAAAGTGTAATGAATATTCAATATATGTATTTCATTTCTGTTGCTAATTGTTTGGGACTATAAAGTACTCACATACATACATGTGGTAGATATGAATTTTTTGGTATAAATAAATGTTTGATGGGGGAAAACTCTGAAAAATATATTACTTTTATACACGGACCAAAGTATACGTGATATAAAGACAGTACATATTATATATTATAAAATTCTTATCACACTACTGAATCGAATTCGTTTTTATGAACCACACGATTTTCATATTTTTAGAATTATTTCGTTCGTCTACATTCGGTCATGGTTGTCTCTCAGACTTAAATTTGTAAAGAATCTTTTGAAGCTCTATTAAAGCAAAACCCAATATAATAATTTTTGTTTGTTGCCGTTAAAATTGATATACCACTATACCAGAGTATTCTGTCTGGATAAAGTCGTTTTTACACAAACACCACATAACTTATTATTTATATTAAATTAGTGGAATATCATGGTATAAAAGCAATAATAAAAATTTTATTTTTTTGTTGTAGTCAATCAACTTATCTGGTCGCATAAACTAAAGTGTATTTGTTTGTCTTCCTATATTAACTTGTTTTTTCTCTCATATAATTTTACAACCATTTTTTTTCTAAAATATTCAGTAATAAGTTTCGCTCATTTTTACAATTTTATAAATTTTTTTTTTTTTTATTTATAAGGAAAATTTTTGTATTATTTAATAATTTTTATTAATAATTGTGACAAAGTGTAAAAAATATAAATTTAAAGTATAAAAGATTCAGTTAATTATTTTAAGAAAAAAAAGTTAGAGAGAAAATAATTGAAACTCCAGAAAAAATTAAATATTAATTTAAAATGGCATCATCAATGTTTAGAACATTTATTCGTAAAATGTCATCTTCACAAGAAATAAAACATGTTACAGTTATTGGTGGTGGATTAATGGGATCTGGAATTGCTCAGGTAATTACATATGTATTATATTATACAAAAATAAATAAATAAAATTAATTTAAAATTCAATCTTGTTCATAATAAATGATAATTCATTTTAATAATAATTTATTTAAATGATGTTGCTATTTATGTATCATTTTTTATGTTTGTTAGATGAAGTATTATAACAATTCGATAATTGATTTTCTAGTAGAAATGAGAAAATCATTTAAAATTTTGTTATCTTAAATTTCTGATAGAGCAAAGTCAACATTTTATGTACATTGTTCATTTTAAACACATAAATCAAAAATAAAATTAATGAAAAATAAATAATGGGGTCAAAGTACGCTGTTTTCTTTTTATATACATACATATGTACATATTGTGTACATACATATATATACATGAACTATTTTTATTTTACGCATAAACATTTAGATAAAATTGTAAAAGAAATATCTACATATGTATGTACCTACATACATTCATCTATTTACTAACAAAAAATATTTTTTAAGAAAACAGTATGAATTGTTGTTTTTGCTTTTATTTTTTTCGGTTTTGAAAAATCACTTTTATAATAAATTTTAACAGAGAATTTTCTATATAACGAGGAATAAAAACAAAATCTTTCGATTATGATAAGAATATACTGGTTATAGTAGCCGGTTGATGGCGTCAATTACATATGTACATGCAACAGAGTGAAAACCTACATTTTCATGACTAAAATTAAATTTTATATTTAACAAATTTTTAAATATTTTTTTTAACAATATACAGATAACTTATTGCTTTTGCATTTTTACATATAATACCTACTTATGTAGATCAAAGTGTAAATTAATTACACAAATAAATGCCATATTCCTAGATATTTTCTAATGGTTTATAATATAAATGACCTTGATAACAAAAAAAATTAATATAACGCATATTTAAATTTTTGTATTTATTTTTAGAAAAATCATACATTTTTCATAAGTAAATAAATTTGTTTTTAACATTCATGTAATGCACTTTGTTCTATTAAATAACTCATTGTTATTCAAAACAAAATACAAATTTATATACATATGCCAAGATATGTAAATATCTTAAACATTTTATGAATATAATTTTATAAATAATTACTAGTTTACATATAAAAAAATAATATTTCAATAACTAATAAACAATTGATATTGAAATTCAAAAATTTATATGATGTTGAAAAGTTGTTTAAGAATTTTTTTAAAAATTGAAATTAACAAAATGATTGGTAGTTTTATATTAATTTTTATTTTTATTTTAGGTCGCTGCATCAGCTGGTTATGATGTTGCATTAGTTGAAGTTAATGATCAAGTTGCACAAAAAGCTAAAGAAAATATAAAAAAAAATTTATTACGTGTTGCCCGAAAACAATTTAAAGAAAATGAAGTTGGAAAACAAAAATATGTCGATGAAACACTTGAACGTCTTAATAGTACATCAGATTTGAGTGGATCTGTTAAAAATACGGATATTGTCATTGAAGCTATTATTGAAAATATGAAAATAAAACATGAATTATTTTCAAAGATCGACCAAGTAAAAATTTGATAAAAACGATGAAATGTATGTTCTAAATTTATTTTCCTCTTTTTGCTTTTTTTTTTTGATAGGCTGCTCCACCTCATGCTATTTTAACTAGTAACACATCATCATTACCAATTACTGAAATTGCATCAGTTACAAATCGTAAAGATCGTTTTGGTGGTTTACATTTTTTTAATCCAGTTCCTGTTATGAAATTATTAGAAGTTATTCGTACAAATGAAACATCAGATGATACATTTAAAAAAATGCGTGCATTCGGTGAATCATTGGGTAAAACATGTATCACATGCAAAGATACACCAGGATTTGTTGTTAATCGTTTATTAGTGCCATATTTAGCTGAAGCTGTTCGAATGTTGGAACGTGGCGATGCATCAGCTAGAGATATTGATACAGCAATGAAATTAGGTGCCGGACATCCAATGGGACCTATTGAGTTAGCTGATTATGTTGGTTTAGATACAACACATCATATTTTAGATGGTTGGCATAAAAAATATCCAGATAATCCATTATTTAATCCAATACCAAAATTAGATGAATTAGTTGCAGAGAAAAAATTGGGTGTTAAAAGTGGTGAAGGCTTCTATAAATACAATAAATAAACAAATAATAAAAATGAATACAAATACATAAATGAATTTCACTAAATAGAAAAAATGAATAAAAAACTAAGTAATAATGTGCCTAAAAATGTTATATGATTTTTAGCTTATTCTTTATATTGTAATAAATACCACTTAATAAAATAATATGAAAATCATTAAAAATATTACTTAAATATAATATATATAAAGCATTTATGTAGATGTAAAAAATATTTTAAAAAAATATATGAAAAAATGATAAAATATTTGTGTATTCAAAAATAAAATGGGAAAAAAAAATTAATTGTTCTCTTTTATTTGTATTTTCTATTATTTTTTAAAAATTACTTTTTTGGATGATAAAATGATAATCTTATCTATTTAATAAACTACTCCAAAGATTATAAATTTAAAAAATTTACAGGAAATTAGTCAATATATTAAAAATTTTATCAAATTTGTACGTGTATAAAATACGAGAATTCTGAAATAAAATTACATTTTTCTTTTTCCATTCGCTAATAAAATATTAATTTTCAACTTATTTTATATATTTACAGAAATAACAAGTTTTCCATCTTTATCAGCATTTAAAAGGCTTTTATTCTAGCTTTGTTATTTTTTAAAATCATTTCGTTTACATTAAATTCAAATTATTAGAATGGCATCAAAAACAGAAAATTCAACAACTTCACATCAATTATCATTAATAACAGATAAATTACCATTACTTTCATGCGCTACTATTACAAAATCTTCTACTCCTGCTTCTATTTCTGTATATAATTCATCGCTTTGTTCATCATCTGAATTATCATCATCATATTCTCTACCAGATGGTACAAAAATATTAGAAAATCAAGTAGCTGGTCATACATTTCAAGAAGGCACAAATTCTATAGGATTATTAAAAGATGAAAAGAGTAAAACTGTATTAAAACCAGCTGGAAAACCAATATGTGGAGCAAGAGAAATTGGATTTTATAAATCACTTGAAGTAACTACTAATCAAGATTTAATTAATGTTAAAAATTTAGTACCAGAATTTAAAGGAACAGCTAAAATTAAAATAAACGACAAAGAAGTAAATATAAATAACAATAATAAAATTCTGTTTCAAATATTTTAAAACATTATTCTTTAAAAATTTTTATTTTTTATAGCTTGATTTTATAAGACTTGAAGATTTAACATATAATATGTCACAACCATGTATAATTGATATAAAAATTGGTAAACGTACATGGGATCCAGAGGCGACATTAGATAAAATTAAAGCTGAAGAAGAAAAATATTCAGCATGTAAAAAATCATTGGGGCTGTGTATACCAGGTTTTCAAGTATATTCATTAATTAACGATAAATTAATCCGTTTTAGTAAAGATTATGGTAAAAAATTAAATCCACAAACGTTCGTTGATACATTAAAATTATTTTTAAATTATGATTATGGTGGTTATTGTAAAGAATTATTAATGGAAATATTAACAAATTTGTGGAATATTCAAAAATGGTCACGTACACAAAAATCAATAAAATTATATTCAAGTTCAATATTAATATTATATGATGCAAAAAGACTGAAACATTGCATAAATATGTCATTATCATCAACAAAAAATAATGGATATGTACAAAAATCTAAATATAAAAGTTTTGATAATGAACAAATGTAAGTTTTCGAAAAACAAAAATTTCTTAAAAAATTGTGTTAATAATTTAATATTTTTTTATTTACAGATTAAATGGTTCCATACATTCAAATACGTTTTACAATAATACTACAAATAATACTATTACTACAATTAATAAAAATTTTCCGTCCGAAGTTAACAATGTTTTATCAGATAATCACATAATTACAGAAGTAAAATGGCTTGTTTTCATAATTAAATGTTAATTGATTTTTATTTAATTTTAAATTTTTTAATATTTTTCCCAGGATTCTGAAAAACTAAACGGTTTTACAAAATATTCAACTGATAATAATTATTGTGATACCGAATTAGCAACACCATCATCATCATCATCAACGTTTTATCATAAAAGCGATTTTGTTCGTGTTAAAATGATTGATTTTGCTCATGTTTTTCCATCAACAGATAATACAATTGATACAAATTATTTATTCGGTATTGAAAATTTAGTGAAAATTTTTGAAGGATTTTTAAATGAAATTTCACATCATCAACATTCTCAACAACAACCACAACAGCAACAAGAAGAGCACCAATAATAAATTAAAACTTTATTTTAAAGCGTTATTACATACTGAAAATGAAAGAAAGATTTCTTTCTTTTAAGTGTTCGTAATTGTAAAATCAAATCTTCTTTTTGTCTATGTATAGAAGATATTTATCTAATTGTTGTGTAACTGAAGATATTACTTAGTGTGTGTGATGATATAGTAGCATCCTTAATATTCTAGTTTAAATTTTATAAAATAAAACGGTGTATACACTTAAATCTACAAAAAAAAAAAATAAAAAATAAAAAATAAATCTTTTACTATAAACATATTTATTTATTGTATGTTTATATATAATATGAATTACTATTATGTACTATTTATATTTATTACTTAAAAAACTAATATATTTACTTAATAGTTATTATATACGTAGAAATTGTATTTACAAATAAGTGATATTAGATGAAAATTATGAAAAATAAAAATAAATATAAAACGTAAATAATTATACAAAAGCAAAAAAGAAAAAAGCTAAACTTAATAGAATTAAATAAAGAAAATATTTATTATTTAAAAGAATATAATAAATTATATTAAAAAAATACAAATAAAAATTAAAAATATACAAGAGGATCACAAATGATAAAAGAAAAGTGAAAAAATAAACACAAAAAAGCAATAAAGCCAAAATATAGTAAATAATGACATTTAAATGTATACAATTATTAGATTTTAAGTATGAGGATTTCATTCTATAATTGATGTCATCCCTTTTTCACATTACATTGTTTTTTTTTTCTTGTATTTTTTGAATATTGTGTTATAGTACACGTAATAAATTAATACTCTTGTATATTTTACTATTGTTTTGTTATTGTTATATATATTACTCATCTTAATTATCATCACATTTTTTTGTAAATTTATATTATATTTAATTTTTATATGTCTATTATATTTCATATTTGTTTTGGAAATATAATTTTCATTTTTTCTTTTATAGTAAACAAAACGAATAGCATTTTTATTTATTGTACATTAAGATAACTGGAAAAGAACGCATTAAAGAGATGTTTATACAAAACAATATGTACCAAAGAACTCAGAGGTACATATTATAATTAAAATATAATGTATGTACCTATTAACCTTAGCTTTGGCATGCTGTGGTGTGATTGACATTAATCACATCAAATTAAAAATTAAATGTTAATTCATAACATACATAAGTGTATACTGTATATTCTTACTAAAGTTAAAATTAAATCATTGGTATTCAATTCTAAACTTGAAGTCTGCATACAACAAAATAAAAAGACAAGTGGTACACATTTTTAATTTAAAAGAAAATTTTTTGTTTATTTGAATTTTGCTATAAAATTATAATTATTATTTTTAAATGCATGTGTAAAATAAAACTTGCAATAAAAAATAAATAAAATAAGGCACTGATAAACAACTGTAAATATGTTCCTTATCCTTAATTGTGATGAATTAACTAATATTTTTCTTCTATGTGTTATGACAAATTACGTTACACCTTTTTAAATAATTTTTGTGCTTCTTCCTTGCAGTTTTTATCATCCTCATTTCTGAAAAATAAATTAAAATAAGATAATAATAAAATATTACTTCAAAAGATTTGTTTTAAAAATGCAAAGAAAAACTAAAATATGTTCATATAAACACTTACAAAACTCGACAATTTGCAGCTTTTTCAAAATATTTTTTTGCGTTTTCATATTCTTTTAATGCGTAATAACATTTTCCAATCATCAACCAATTCATTGAATAGAAACCTTCTTTAATTTCTTCAGCTTTTAAAAAATATTCTAATGCTTTTTGATATGTACCAGTTGGCGGTGTAGCAAACACTGTTGATACAATTTTCCTTTGTATCCATGGTAAATCAGCTAAACCAAATTCGTATGCACCTAATAAATACCAGCTTGTAGCATCATTTGGATTTAATTCAACAGCACGTTGCATATGTTTGGATACAGTTTCAATTTGCGTTATTCTTGATTTAATACCATCTAATTCAGCATTTGCATCTAATATTATAGCCATCCATTTATGTATGGCAAAATCATTATCATCCTTTTCCAATGCATTCTTTACAAGATCATATGATTGTCGTATTAATTTTTCACGTTCATTTTTGTCTTTAATAGTTTTCGATAATTGAAATAATGCTCTAGCTTTACGCCAATTTATTTGTGGTAATGATTGGTCCTTCACAATGGAAAGGTATAGATCTTTATTAATATTTATATGTAAATAAAATTTTTTATTTTTAATACTTACATGGTATTTGGATAAAGTATCGTAGACTTCTTGAAAATGATTTTCATCAAATAATTGATCAGCATGCTGTATTGTGCTTTCTAAATTTTGTTCTTCAGTCATTTTATTTTGAAATTTTAGTAAACCTGGTGTTTCGTTAGTTTTTGTTGTTTTCGATGATGTAAATGCAATAAAACAAATTGTAAATGGAGTGAAAGTGTATTTACCGTAATGATTAAACTACGAAATCAAAAAGAGAAATTATTAATAATTAAGTAAAAATTTTTCAAAATATTTTTTACCTTTTGATATTTTTTTATTGATAAATTTCTTGTTTTATAATAAAATCCTGTCCGAGATATTTGTCTGCTTAAATTCTGAATGAATGTTGTAAATTGTTTTAATGACATCTAGGCAAATTAAAAAATAAATTTAAATTAAAATTTTTAAAATTTCGAATTTAAAAAAATTTCTTTTTGTGCGTGTTCATACCTATATGCAGGAAATTGTAGTTAACGTTCAAAGTCAATATACCTATATATGTACGTATGTATATAAAATGATCAAAGATCGTTTTGTTATTTGCTGGTTAGTTTTGTTAAAGTTTTTCAATTCAATTCAAATTTGCATGAATGAAATTTGATTTGAATGAACTTTGGACTTATTATATACATATAAATATTTTTTTAACTTATATTATTTATATTCGCCAGCTACGCTTCAATTATAGTCTAATTGGTTTACAGCTGTTACACTTACAACTATTTAATATCTATTTAAGCTTTCTAATCAATCAAATTTGAAATTGTGAAACGATCGATTTTATGAGTGATTCTAATACCTAATTAATAAATGTTGAGATTGTGATTAATGATGATAAAGTAATAAAAATGGATTTTTAGATTTTATGATTTATTTATAAAATTTAACTGTTTTTATTTTATTAATTTTAGAAAAACGATAGGGATAAAAGGAAAACAAAATATTTACACATTAATAAATGACAAACAAGTAAAACTGATGGTGATGATGAATGATGATGAATGATGATAATCTCAACTTTACCAATTTCTACGCGTACCTATGCAAGTACATTATAAATAGCTGAATTTAGAAATTTTTGTTTATCAGGGTTAATATTCAAAATTAAAACTGTTTTGTATTATGATTAAATTAAGCTGAATAGAATTTTATTATATTTTTTTTACACTTTTACAAATATCTACATCTACCTATGTTATACAGATTTTTATTTTTACACTTTTTGACTGTTATAAAATTCAATTAAATTAGTATGATATAAAGGTATTCCTTTTAAATTTTGTGAATTTGATTCTGTTATTTTTACAGCTACGAAGTCACCTGGTTCTATTAATTTTGTTACTGTACTATCATTTTCGGTACGTATTTCTATTTTTGGTACAATTACTTTAATATTACCATCATTTCGACCAAATAAATAATTAGTAGATCGTTTACTTGTCCCTTCAATTAAAATTAATTCTTCTTTACCAACAAATTTTGACTGTAATTCTTCAGCACCTTTACGAAAAGCTTTTACCATTTCTTGAAGACGTTGAATTTTCACATTTTCAGGTATATCGTCTTTATAACGTCGATATGCTGTTGTCTTTTCTCGCATACTATATGCAAATAAAAATGCGACATTGTATTTTACATGATTAATTAATGTTAACGTATCTTCAAATTCTTGATCAGTTTCACCACAAAATCCGCATATAAAATCACTTGATAATGTTACGTCAGGCAAAATATTTCTAATATCATTTACTAGATCAATATACGCTTCTCTGGTATATCCTCTACGCATTCTTTCCAAAACGCTTGTACTACCAGATTGGGCTGGCAAATGAATACTTTTACAAATATTCGGATATTTTCGTATTGTATGCAAAACATCATCAGGGAAATCCTTTGGATGAGGTGAGGTGAACCTAAATCGAATATTTGGTGCTGTTTCTGCCATTTGTTGTAGTAGCTCAGCAAATCGTAATCCTCCTAATTTTGTTTTATAAACAGTTTTAAATCCTGGTGCTAATTTTGTCTCATTTTCAGATGATAAGATTTCATTCCATGTTGAAATATCTCTATAACTGTTAACATTTTGTCCTAATAATGTTACTTCTTTGATTCCACTTTCCGCTAAGGTCTTTACTTCATTTTCTATAGATTTGATAGGTCTGGAGCGTTCTTTTCCTCTCGTAAACGGTACTATACAATATGTACACATATTATCACACCCTCGCATGATTGACACATAAGCAGTTACTGCATTTTCATTTAATCTAATTGGTATCACGTCTGCATATGTTTCTTCTAAAGATAATAAAACGTTAACAGCTGCTGCATTACTATTTTTTGCAATAGCTAAAAGACGTGGTAAATCTTTATAACTATCTGGTCCAGCTACAATATCTACCCATTGTTCTTTCTCAAGTAATTGTACTTTTAATCTTTCTGCCATACAACCTAATACACCAACTTGTAACGGGCCTTTTTTATTTGATCGATTCCGTTTCATAGCATGCAAATGTTTTAAACGATTCCATATTTTCGTTTCAGCTCCTTCTCTAATTGCACATGTTATCACTAAAATAACATCAGCATCTTGAATTTTATCACATTTTACGTATTGATTTTCATTTAATATAGACCAAACAACTTCAGTATCATTAACATTCATTTGGCATCCATATATTTCAAAATATACTTTTCGTCCATTTCCACTGTAATCTTCTGGATTCAAATATGGAATTAATTCTTTCTTTAAAATTGGTAATTGTTTACCAACAATCAGAAATTCTTTTAATCCTGGTCCAGTTGGCAAAGTTCTTTTTGAAGATGGTTTTTCAATAATATCCGTGGAAAATTTTAATTTTTGCCTAAATAATGGAAAAGCGTTAAATTTAACAATTTTTTGAAGGCGATTTCTACAATCAATTATTCGTTTCATAATGGCAATGATATTTTAATATGATGAATGATGATGCTGACAGCTGAATTAATAACGTCAACCCACACGTCAACCATCAATTATTTCAGAAGAGAAATTTAATTAATTTCTCATTCTCATCGTTTGTCATTTCTCAATTTTAATTATTTTATTGTGAAATTTCTTGCTTGTCAAGTTGGTTACACTAAAACTAAAATCATATTTGATAAAAGTTAAAAGAAAATTTCTGTCTTTTATAGAATAAAAATTAGTAATAAAGTTTTTTTTTTTTAGTTTTTTATTTGTAATTATAGAAGAAAATAAATTAATAAAAATGAGTTACCAATCTTGTGATGATGATGAACAGCAAGGTAAGATAATTTGTGTTCTAATCCAATTAATGCCGGGATTATTATTAGAATACCTCTGTGTCGTGAACAAAATTGTCGAAGAAGAAAAATCTGAACTGAAGAATAAAAATTTGTTCTTATAAATGACAATCATTGCAGCCAACCATATTAT
The DNA here is from genome assembly GCA_963971155.1 of Anthrax anthrax. Taxonomy (NCBI): domain Eukaryota; kingdom Metazoa; phylum Arthropoda; class Insecta; order Diptera; family Bombyliidae; genus Anthrax; species Anthrax anthrax. Next base: position 4,623,833 of record OZ020118.1, on the reverse strand, counting down.
ACACATAAATGGATTATAAATCAGGAATTTTTATGATTTTAAGGATAATTACACAAAATTTTCATGGTTTTAATTTTTAACTGATAAATTGTATTAATACACAAGATTTTTAAAATAATAAAACTTGTATGCAAGTCTAATAAAAAACAAACAAGTGATTCCGGTATTAGGGATTTGTGCTCTGCATGCCGTGTGTGCATATATGTGTATAGTAAATATGTCAAAAAGAAGAAAAGTACAATATTTTTCAAAGTACAAACGTACTCAATTGTCCTAAATATGTTTCCCGTTTTATTTTTTCATATCTATCGACTTATATTCAAACAGATTTTTGTTTTATTGTACGTCGTCTCATTGTTGTTTCGATGTTCATTACCCCAAAAAAAGTTTTTATTTATGAAGAATTTTTAATTTTTGCCAGTAATTAAAATTAATAGGCTTATCATCGCGTTCAAGATCTTCAACTCCATCAACCTCATCAGAGGCATCTAGTAAATCATCATCTGGATCTTCGACGTCATCAAGACGACGTAGACGGCGACATCGAAAAGATCATCGTCATCATCGTAGTACTAGTCGTAGATCAAGATCAAGTTCGAGATCAACACGATCTGAGAGTTCTAGATCACGATCAAGATCAAGATCTCGAACGCGATCAAGATCTGATTCTAGAAAAGGTCATCATCATCATCGTCGTCGATATTATCGCGATAAACATGGCTATCGTGATGAGTACAGCAAAGATGGTGGCGGCAGTATGGACAGTAATGGCTATGCAAAAAGTGATGAACGTAGAAGAAGACATTATAACGATGATCGATCATCACCATCATCACTACAACAGCAATCATCACCAGTATCATTTGCAGCATCACGATCATCACCGGAAAATACAAATTCCAATAGTACTACAATAGCAAGGAATATTGTTGGTGGTGGGATTTCTACATGAAGATTAATTTTTTTAGAACAAAATAATATTGAATTGCCATTTTGAAAATTTTACATATGTGAAGACAAATCTAATAGGACATCAATAACGACATCATCATCATCAGCATCGACCGCTATGGAAATCGGAACGAATGAGAGGAATATTAATAATGATTTACCCAAGCCTCCTCCACCCCCAAGAATTTCGAAGACTACAATACAATTTGGTAAACCAGGAACAATTGCAAGGGTAATGAAAAGATAAATTTACCGCATTCAAGATTCCAATGTTTAATTTTTAAATACGTTTTCTTCTTGTTAGTCTGGTATACAAATGAAATTAGCACCGCCAAAACCAAAAACTGAACAAACAAAAAAGATAACTGTTGCAAGTGCATTTAATAATGATAGCGATGATGAAGTTGAAGAGATGCCACCTGAATGTAAAATGAGAATGCGTAATATTGGACGGGATACACCAACATCATCTGGTCCAAATTCATTTGGTAAAACGAAACAAGGCTTTATTGACTCGAAAAAAATATTTGAAAAATCATTAAGGGAAGCCGCAATGGATTGAAAAATGAAATGTACTTTTTAAAAATTATCCTTTTTTCTTTTCATTTCGCAATTTTATTAAAGAACAAATTATTCACACACACCTATTAAACGAAAATTAAATAGAGAATGAAATATTTGAAATGTTTACTACATGCATATTATTATTTTTTCAATAAAATATAGTACTGTAATATATTCATATAATTGCATATATACGTATATACCATATACCATATTATTATACATCATGTTACGCATTGAAATTTATTATGTTTTTATTGTTTTTGAACGTACAATAAAGATTAAATAAATATTAATTATATTAAAAATAATTTTAATGTATTTTTATTAAAAATCCATCTTATGACAATTTTTTGAAGATGAAAATCTTTCATTCCATAATCTACTAACATCAAATATTTAAATATAGAATGAGTTTCAGACAAATGTTTAATGAATATACCTAATTAACTTCAATAAAAATAATTTAGAATTTTTTCATTTTCAATACATGAAATTTATTTTACCCATTTTATTGAATTTTTCATTTATATACATTGCAAAAATTCAAATTTATAAAATTCGGATTTACCTAGTTATTGTTATAATTTTTCTTTCTTTATATAATTAAAAATTTTAATTGACAATTTTCAAAATTGAAATCTATTAAAAATTAATTACAATTAAAAATACATATGTATCTCTGATACGAAGTAGCCTCGTTGTTGTTTTTTTTTTTTTTATTGTTTTCTATATTTTTTATTTTTAAATTAAGTTTTTTTAATATAATAGAATTTATTTATTTGCTATATATTACGTTTTATTCATTACTAATTGAATAATGATGAAATTCATTTGCATTTTACTGTCCCAATTCTTCTTAATAATTCTACAGCTTCTTTTTGACAATGTTGATCTTCACGATTTCTAAAATTACACATGAAATAAAATTAAAAATAAATACTCGAAAAGTATATTCAATTATTTAAAATTACATTTAAAAACATTTTTATTTTATTAATTGTCTGGAGAAAAAACATTACTTATCGGTTATAATAATTAAAATTATTTTGTTTGTTTAATTATTACACTGTTGAATAGTTGATAGAATTTATTCATAACATTAATTAATAGACACATTGTATCAATCGCATATATTACATTTGTTATATTAATATATAACATACGTAATTTGTAGACAAAAATTTACTTGATATTTATTGAAAAATAACACGAGTAAAAAATGAATACACAAGTAATTCATTACATAGTGAAAAAATATAATTGAAATGTGAGTAGATATTTTGTTAAATTCTGATGATTGTTTTATGTTCATAATTAAAAATTTGAAGCAAAAAAAAAATATATTTGTACAAATTACACTTAATAGGTAGTAATTTATATTAATTGTTTAATTGTTTATAATTTTTTCAATATTTTTGTTTTTTATTTGTATTTGTTAATGTAATTGAAGTTGTTTTATATGAAATTTATGTCATCTATACTTATATCTATAAAAATAACTGAAAAATTCAAATTTGAATACTTACATCACTTGAAAATTTGTTACTTTTCTTAAAAATTTTTTAGCATCATGCAATTTTTGTAATGCTATCGAACATTTTCCTAACATTAATAAATTTTTTGAATAAAATTCTGGTGATAAATTTTCAGCATATTGAAAATGTTTAAATGCTTTCTCATAGCTACCATTTGGTATTTGTGTATTTGTTATAAATTTTAATAAACGTTTATGTAACCATGATAAATCAGCTAAACCAAATTCATATGAACCCAAAAAATACCATATTGTTGGATCATTTGGATTTAATTTAACTGCATATTCCATATGTTTACGTATATTACATAATTCCATAATTCTTGATTTAATACCATCATATTCAACTTTAGCATCTAATATAATAGCCATCCATTTATGTATTGCAAAATGTTCATTACATTTAGATAATGCTGATTTAATTAATTCATATGCATTTACAATTAATGTTTTCTTTTCATTATGATCTTTTGTTAATTTTGATAATGAATATAATAATCTTGCTTGACGCCATTTTATTTCTGGTATTGTTTGATCCTGTAATTCATTATCAATATCATCTATTGTATTATTAGTGATCATTAATAAATTATTATTTAATTTTATTATTGATTTTTGTATTAAATTTTTTGTTGTTGATGTTGAATTATTAATATTAATTAAATCTGTTGTTTGTTCTGTTATAATATTATTATAACAATAACTTACTGTATATTGATCTAATATATGTTTAGCATCCATTAAACGATTATTATCAAATAATAAATCAGATTTCATTAATATATCATTGATTTTTTGAAATTCTGTTGGATTATTTTCAATATCATCAGATTTTACAAAACGAACAATTTTAAGGCCATTACAAAGAAGTGCACGACTTGACCAACATAACTGTAAAGATAATAATGATAATAATTTAATTTCGTAATAAGATTAAATTAGATTTGGATTCAAGTTATAATTTATTTTAATTTTAAATAAAAGTTTAAAAAATAAAATAATAAAGAGAAATTTGAAAAGAAAAAAAAAATTTTTTTTTTAAATTAAAATAAGGAAAATAAGGAAAATTTATTTACATAATTAAATTATCCAACTTGATATTTAAGCCGTTTTATTTGAAAGTGATATAAGTCCAAAATTGTACAAATCCGATCTTTAATGTAAATCATCTTGGAAGAATATAAACTTAAGTATCCCAAAAAATTTTACAAGAAAAAATTACAAGTCACGGATTTTATAAAGATCAAAGTTGTACTTTTCTTATTGAATTTAGTAAGGAAAGACAAATGCAAAACATAAAATATCTCAGAACTTAAAAAATTGTTTTGTTCTACTTTTTAATAAAACGACTCATTTTTACATGATTCAATATATTCAAAGCTGTAGTAGTTTATGAAAAAAAATAATCGAACAAAGTATAAAAGATTTGAAAATAGATTAATTTCGTAAATATTATTTGCATAATATCACAAACATTAATGAGATAATTATAAAAATATTAAAAATAAAATAATCTTACCGTTAATTGAATTTGTTTTCATTTTTTTTTTTCTAAATCTATAGAGTTATATTTTTTCGTCCTTCTATTCTATTTTATATTCATCTGTATTCATGATTTGTAAAGTTGCAAAAATTCTATTTTAAAAAAAAAAAAAAAAAAGAAAGTGAAAATTGTGCAACTTACAAATATGAATGAATTTTAAAAAATATTTAAATATTATGCTAAAAGTCTGTGAGTTTAATTAATTTTTTTAATTAACTTAGTGTAAATAATTGAGATTAAAAAAATTAAAATAAAATAAAAAAAGTAATATCTCTGAAGGCCTCTAAATTATAGATAGCACACATTTAAAAAAAAAAAAACGTATATTTTTTTGTCACAAATTCTAATAACGGCAAGATTATCATATTTAGTTTTAATAAATATTTTTTTTTGTTTTTGTTTTTTTTTATTTATTTATAGCATCATTTTTATAGAAAATGTATAGTTAATATAAATAAAGATTTCACAAATAAAAGTGTAAAGTGGAATGGAACTTGTCTATTCTTTTAACCTTGTTTTTGTTGATTTTTAGTTTAGTTACTATCTGAAACGATTTTAATTAAATGCTTGGATGTATTATGGTATTCGTATTTACATACATTTTTTATTTTATATCTCTACCAGAAAATAATGTTGTTATCATTAGACATTAATAGAGCAAAATGTTTAGCACGTGCTAAAACATAAACAAATTTACAAAATTTAATTAAAAAATACAGGACAACTCTACGAATTGTTTTTTTTTTTCATGAAATCTTTAATTTTTTCTGAAATATTCATACATGAAAATTGAAAAAAAAAAAAAAAAATAAAAATTATTTTAATCAATTTAAGCAATTTTAATTAAATAAATCATAGACCATACAACAGCACAAAATCACTTTGTCAGTTGATCTGGTATTTTTGGGTGTAGTTTTTCCTGTATTATGAAATATTTTTTCTTTATTGAATATACATATGTATTTTGAATTAAAACACGTACATACATTTCTACATAGGCACTTGTAAATGCTTGTAATGTACTTTACCATTTCGAGATATGCAATAAAAGACATCAAGATAAAAAGTCTTTTTTTCAAATTAAAATAAAAAAAAAAAACGAAATATTTGTTATCAATTTCCACGTGTAAATTATTTATTTATTTGTTTACTGTTTTTTAAACTTTTTTTTATTGTAATTTAATAACAAAATGATTTATTGATGTTTATATAAAAAATGGTTACACATTTAAAATTTGTATAATGTTTTTTATATAAATTTATTCATTTACATGAATTTAGGTAGATGTGGCTACTTGACTAATCCTCAAGTGAACACACTTAGGCTAGAGAAAGCTAATTGTGATATGAATACATAACATATGTACCTTAAATTTGAATGTTGTAATATAACGGGTTAATAACCGTTGACAACTTATTAAAAATGTTTATGTAAAAATATTTTATTTATTTTCTTTTCATAATAACGTATAAAAATTTAGAAATGATGTCCAAAATAAACGAAAAGATTTTAAATAAATATTTTGCAAAATGTTATTGTGATTATGTTAAATTAATTGACGTAAATCTAAGTATATTGAAAAGATAAATTGTAAAAATTTTAAAGAATTTGGTTTTAGGTGCCTCATCAAACATAAATAAATAACCATACGTATTGTTATGTACATGTATTTTAAGAAATATACTATAAGTCAATAAATCATACAAAATAGAATTATTAATAGAGATAATACTTGTGTCTTATTGATAATAAGACAAAAAATATTGAAATATTGAAATTTTTTTACGCATGTGGTATTAGATTTCCATATTAAATTCGTGTGATAAATGAAAAATTTTGATTTAAACATTTGATATATTAATACGTTAAAAATTTAAAATGACTAAAGGTTTAAATTTTTGTAAATTTGTATTTATTACATATAGAAATTAAGAAAACTTGTTGAATTTTGATACCAAAATGACAACATTAATGATATGCATACATGTGTAATAATATAATTAATGCATATAATATTTATATTTCAAAGTCTCTATTAATTAATTATAAAAAAAACTACATATATAGTAATTATTTTATTTATTGAATATTTGTTACTTTATTTTCTACTTACTTATATGAATGAATACATGTTTGTATATAGGTGATTAAAAGGTCATTTTGTTTGTCATTATCATTGAAACACATTGAAACTTACATTAAATTGTAATTTTGTTTTTATATTTTAGCGGTTTTTTGTAATTAAAAAAATAAATTAATTACACTAAAAAATTACTTGATAGAGATGTATCATATGGTATATACAGTAAATGAATATATGTACATATTTATATGTGTCTGTGTGTGTTTAGTCATTAATGTTAATTTGTTATAATTAATAATTACTATGTGGTTATAGGTTAATAAACGAAAACAAATAAATCATACATTTTGTTTAACATTTGTTTTAAATAATTAAAAATGAATTATCGTATGTAATGAAAAAAAATTATATTTTTTTTCTTACTTACACTTTTAAATATTATTGATGATTTCCCAAGTCGACTACGATTTCTAGCTGTTTGTATCCTAATAATTAGCCATTCAATGTTTGATTTTAATGCCCGACCAGTATACATTTTTCTTTATTTCTTTTTTTTTTCAAAATTTGTAAATAACAATAGGAGAAGAATCGTTTAATTTTATTTAAAGCCTATTTGTACTATACCGTACAAACAGGATTTGTAGTGTGTTTTTTATTTTATTAAAAAGTGAAAAAGGAATAATATATGTATGTATACGGAAACAAAGCAAATACTATTGGCAAAATGTAATACAGAATAGTAAGAAGAAAAAAATTATTTTTTAATTAAATTTTTAATTTTTTTTTTTTTTTAAATTTAATTTAATTGTTGTATATTAAAAAATTTCTTATATTAAGCTATAACTGTTTTTATATATTATTTGAAAATAATTATTTTTTATGTTATAATTTAATATTTTATTCAAATAATAAAGATCTATGACCTCACTTGATAACATTTTCTAATATAATCGTGATAAAAAAAATTATTATTATTAAATTTCAGAAAAAAAAAAAAACAATTTAAGTATAGAAATTTATTTAATTTTTTTTTGTTTTTTTTAAATTTTTTGATAATAACCCAAAATTATGATATATACAATTTTGTTTTTTTTTTTTTTTTATTAATAAAAATTATGTACTAATAATTTTGATTTTTGAAATTTTTATATATTTATATTTTGTTTTTAATTTAACTCCGATCACGTTTATACAGCAATGTATTTAAAAACAGACTGATTTGTTCGATGAAAAATTTTTAACTATTCTACTATGTCTACAGTATTTCAGATCTTATCTCTTTTACATACATATACATATATATTTAATAAATGTATAAATATCTGTGTAAGTATATATTATGTATATATACAAGTAAATATATAAAACACAATGTTTTTGTTTTTTCCTTTTAATAAAATAATAAATAATTTAAGATAATAAAAAAAACTAATACATTTCTCTCAATATGCACGATTATGAATGACACAGTATATATATGTAATCTCTATATAAGATACAAATTACAGTAGAATATACACACATATACAATATAACGTACATGAGAAGTAAATTAACTCCATACAACAAAAAAAAAACTTTCTTAAATGCTTAATATAAGTTGAATTCATGTACGTGTTGTGTACAATATTTATCACCAAAACATTTAATGTCATTTATTTATAATTATTGTAAATTATGTGCATGTATTTGTGTATCTTTATTTAAAAAAAAAAAAAATAAATAAATTTGTTCAATAAATGTACATTTATATTTTGTTTATATAGAGTAGTAGACCTTGATCAAAAGCAACATTACATATATTGAACAAGAATCAAATCATGTATAAATAATGCCCAACATGTGTATATAATATTTATGTACTTACATGCATACAGAATATATACAGACGATATACATGTACGTAAGTAAGTAAGAACATTTTTATATTGATCTTTAACATTTTATTCTCATGCATCAAAAGCTTTTTTTTTTTTTTTTATAAAAATCTTATTTTTATTGTCATTTAAAAACATTAAAGTACATACATAATTAATTGGTATATACATACAAAAATTCAGCTATGGCCTATGGTGTATACACAAAATATATAATAACATTATAAATACACACACATTAACAGAAGTGTGTAAATGTAAAATAGAGTCAATTAGAAAATAGAATGTTATTACATATGAAAATTTTAAATTAATTTTCATTAAAAATTTTAATTTTTTTTTCAACATTACGTACATTACATTTATTCGTAATCTAAAAGAAAAAATTATGAAAGAATTATGAAAATGTGAAATATCGTTCTATATTTACATACATAATGGTAAGGTTCATATGTACTATATTCTGAATATTTATGATAAAAAGATCTGAAATTAAATTTAAACAGGAAATTTAATTACAGTACATTAACATTGTGTTTCTTTTATTGTAATCTATTGACATTTAAATTATTCAGTTATTATGAATAAAATATTAAATTATACATACATGTGTGTACATGTATAAATTAATTTTCCTTTCATTCTCTTGATCTTGACTTTGCTTCATAACATTTGTGCGCTATTATCATTTGTCTGCTAAAGGAATTAATAAAAATTTTAAAAGAAACTTGTTATTTTCATTTGCGGTATCTCATATGAAAAATTGCTTTTGATTACTAAAGAAGTTTTGCAAGTTAAAACGGAAAATGTGAAAAATCATGTTTTCGTCGTTGTTTTGTTTTTTTGAGTTTTTTTTTTTTTTTTTTTAATGAATTTATTTTTATTTTATTTTATGAAATATTTACAATTATTGTACAATATTTTTATGCATTACGACGAAAATACAAGGCATTTTTTAATAATTTATGAATACAAATTAGTTAATTAAAATATTATGTTGGTCATAAAATTACGTACAAGCCAAATTAAAATCTAAATGATGTTATCAATTATTTCAACAAATTTTTATTACCTTTCAGGGATATTTTAATTTATTTTATTATATCACAATTATTTTATACTTACGTAAATGTATGTAGTTGTGTAAATCGAATGTGAAGCACCGAGTACACATGTTACGAACATTTTCTGATAAATAATTAAAATTCAATCATAATCACCTAACAGCTTCAATAGATTTAAACTTTTCTACAAAGCATATAGATATCGTTAAAATTATTACTTTTCAACTTTTTTTTAAAAAAAAAAAATTAATTATGCAAAACACTTTTTTTTTAATTTTAAATTTTTTTCTTTTTTTAATCTCGCATAATCTAATCAATCTGGACTCTGGTAGACGATGTCGATGTCTAGATTAGATATTACACACACATGTGTACGTATAAGTATATACATACATACGTACATATATGTATTGATGGTTGGATATTTTTTTGTCATTTTTGTTTTTTGATAGAAAGGATTTTTTTTGTAACAGAAGTAATAACTAGAAATTTATACGTGTGTTAACATTCATACAAACATATATTTTTATGAATAAATTTTATTATATTATACACGTACATACGTGCATATGTTATATTGCAAAAAAAATTTTTTTTTTCTTCTGGTTAATCCTTTTTGATTGGCTTCATAGAATGAATAATTCATATTTTAGGATTTGAATAATTATAACGATTTTATTTTTTACGTAATGAAAATATTTTCTTATACGAACAAGTGAGAATTTTACTGAAAATCCAATAATCTTTAAATTCACATATACTTGTAGTATACAAACAAACATACAATACGTATATATGCAAAAATTTATTTTCAGTTTATCAGATACAGATATCTATTATAAATGGCTTAGCTACAATAATGTTCAAGGTCGTTCAATATTATTACAATTATTATATTGTAGTTTTAAACTACTTGTATCTTGTATATTGAAAAATATGTGTATATTGCAAATCTATAGGAAAAAGTAACCAATCCAATATGCAGCGATTAGACCTTGACTCTTTAATGATCTGTCACATAGCATATGTGTTTGGTCTGTTTCAAGTTAAAATTGTAATTATAAAAACAAAAACACATTTACAGATAAAAACCAGTTTACTAAAATATGCTGTTTATATGCAAATAAACGAAATTAACAAAATTTATTTAATATATTCTGTTTCCATGTTTCACACTTACATACAGCAATTATCATTCATAATAAAATTGGGTGATTTATAATAAAATCTAAATATATTGAATAAAAAATTTTAATAAGAATTTTAAATAGTAAATGCCGACGTAATATGTGGTTATATTGTAATTAATATATTGAACTGGTTTAACAAAACAACACTGTGAAAGGGTAATGTACACCTACTCTTGATGGTAAATATAAGATTGTGAGGAAAATTTAAGAAAGGATAATTTATTACATAAAAAACTATTATTTTTGGTTTTTGTATTTTCTTGAAATTTTTCTCTTTTCTTATTATTTTTTTTTCTATTTTTATATTAGGAACTATACAATATTATTTATTATAAATAATTTTATTAAATTTAAATACATATTAATTTTATAGAAAAAAAAAAAATACTTTTCTTTATATATATCAATATATATTTTTTTAATTTTATATACATACACATTGCGAACATACATAAATGATATTTTGAATAAGTAAAAATTACAACATATGTGATTTTAGTTACTTTTCAAAATTTATGTAAAATTATTTAAAGCCAATTAAAATATAATTAAGTATGTTAAATGACATGCATACATAATATAAATTATATTTAAAAATCAAATTATAATGAATTTCTAAGGAGAATTAACATGAATACATAAGTATTATTTTTTATGTACAAAATGTATTTTCATTCAGAAAATTATTTTTATTATTATTTTGTAAATAAATTTTACTGCATTATTATTATAAATTTTTACATGATTTCGAAATTGATTAAATTTATTTTTATTAAAAGTTTTTTTTTTTTTTTTTATTTCATATTTGAATACAACACGTGTATTAGAGAAATAATGTATATAAGTATATAAGATTTTAATAAAATCTTATTTTTATTATAATTTTATAAATATTAATATGAGAATATGTAATAAATGCTACACATGTAAGTTACTATATACTATATGTATGTATAATTACATCTAAATATTTATATTATCATTGTATATATAATTACGTAATAATTATAATATTTAACACTAAGAACAGCCTATTTTTCGGTTTTATATATATATATATATTTTTTTTTTGTTTGTCTTCTAAATATTAAAGATGAATAAAAAAAAAATTCATAATTTTTCTTATTATTATTATTAAATTGTGAATTTTAATTATTATATTTTTCGTATGAGATTATTTATTTTTATTTTATTTTTTTTTTTTACAAAACATAATTACAATTACGTACAACACAATTAAATAACTGACTATAATTAATTTGTATAATACACATGAATATAGTTGAATAATACAAATTTTAAATACTCAATTGTATGTATTATACATTTTAGAATATGATTACTTTATTTATATGAAATAAAAAAGATATTTCAAGATTACAATTTAAATGAATTTAATGATAAATTCAAAATAATAAGTAGTAGAAAATGAATTTTAAATAATATTAAAGAGTTTTAATTTAATAATAATTATTCGATTGTAATGCTTATCTATATTCTATAAATATTTTTGTTATTATTGTTGATTTTGTATTTATTTATTTTTTCTCTGGAGAGTCGCATGTCTTTTATTTATTTGTTTTTGTTTCATGCTTTAATTTATTTGTTTTTTGTTTTGGTTTTACCCTAACTCATGTATTATTTTGTAAATAATATACATAAAATCTATGAGAAATTAAAAAAAATTTTGTTTTATTTTTTTTTTCTAAAAAATACTCCTTTACGCATACGTTTGTAGTTTTGTTTAGTTTTTTTGTATTTTATTAAGAGGTATGCACATAGTTATTTTCGTTTCTGTACATACAAATCATTTACATATGATGGAATTTTGAATAAATTTCTTATTACAACAATTATTATAAACACAATTATCGTTGTTAAGTGATGTCGTTTTTTTTTTTCTTTGTTGTTTTCAGTTTGTTTTTGCATTCGATTTTTATGTAATTATTATTTTTTTTTTAGAATTTATAAATATTATGAAAAATTTCTATCTACAATGAAGAAAACATAATAAATTACAACCCTGTATGGTTAAATAAATTTTCTAAATTTATTTTTTATTACTATACAATATCTTTCTCCCTAATTATGTAACTCTTATATAATCTAAACGGTTACGTAATTTATAATTATACATTTAATATATAGGATAATAAAATTACAAGTCTAAAAAAGCCAATATGATTATGTATTACAAATTTTTTAAAAAATAAAAAGAAAATACATGAAAAAAAAATTTTTTAATTTTTTTCTTTTAGATGACCAAATGTACTTTTTAAAAGAAAACTAAAATTATTATGTTATATTATGTTATGCTAGTAGTGAAAATATGATTTATTCAAATTTTACTTACACATTCTACGTTTCACGTTCTAATTTTATAAATTTAGAAATAAATAAAAATTCAGAAAATTCAATTTTCTACTTTAAGAATAATTTCCCTGTAGCATTAATTTTTTACTTTTTCTTTTCTAAAAGATCACAATTCAATTCATTTTTAAACTGTATTGAAAGTATAAAAAAAAAAAAAAAATTAGATAAATAGAAAATTAAAAAAAAAAAAAAATAAATAAATAAATTTTATTGATTTAATAATCTTAGATTTATTTTAATTAAAAAATTTTATATACAAATGTCCTATTTCCATTTTGTCATGTAACAAATTAATTAAAAATTTCAAAAAAATAATTTTTCAGAAAATTATTTTTAGTACGAAAACGACTATTCTACATGTATCTCTTACATGTTATATATTTTTGAAAATCGGTGTAATTTAATTTTATTCTATTATTACTCAGCATCTGTTGTTTATTTCTCTACGTTTCACTTGTATAAGTAAATTTAAAAAAAAAAAAATAAAGTATTCATATAAATATGAACTTGAATAGATACATAAATGTATATAATTACAGAAAAGGTATAAAAAAACATAAGCTTTACACATAAAATTAATAATAATTATGAACATACATATATATAATTGAAAACTATATTTTCTTCTTTCTTTTGTGTAACATTAAATGTATTAAAATAATCCATTTCTTGTTTCATGTTATTTGTATGTAAAGTTGTTAAATATTAAACAAGATATAAGTAATACATATACATATGTATGTACATAAATATATGAACATGGCATATAAAAAGCAAAACAAAAAAAATCTTTTTGCAATAAAAAAATAGGATAAAATTAGATAGAAGAGGCATAAATAATGTTAAATAAAATCATTAGAATTTTTGTTTTGTACATAATATTCATATTTAATAATAATATTAATTTTTTTATTTTTATTTTTCGAAATGATATGTTTATAATATACAACGTACATATACATAAAATATACATATTTTTTATTTTTAATAATAATAGTCAATCTTATGAATATACATAAATATCATTAATTTATTATATACGCATATAATATTTGTATGTATATACAAACTTAAAATCTAAATAAAATTAGATTTAATATAATTATAAATATATATCATAAACATAATACATAATACATTTAATAAATACAATATCTTAGTATTACATATACATTACACATATACAATTAAATAGTAATCATAGTTTAAACATATAAAAATTGTGTAAATTCTATTTTATTTACGATACTTACATAAATGTACATACATAATATTCACATACATATGCATGTACATATATTATGTATATTTGTATTAATGTTTAGAAAATAAATAATTAAATATACAATATTAAATTACATATAATTAACTCTAATTTTTTTTTTATGAATACTGATTGTAATTAATTTTTTTTTTAATTTTTTATTATTTTGAAAAATTATAAAACATTTTTAATTCAAATTATTATACATAATGCATATGTACCATAATTAAGTAGAATTAAAAATAAATTTTTATATCGTGTTTTTTTTTTCTGATTTTTTTTTTAAACAATTTTTTAATTGAAATATTACAATATAGATTACGTTATAATAAATTCAGTTTATTTTATTTTTATTTATTTTTTTCAAATTTCTTACTTTTGTTTCCTTGGGTTATAAATTTTTTTCTCCATACATGTATACATAAACATAATTTTCTCATGTATAATTAATTTATATTTTTATTTTTGACAACATATTGAATACACAAAATTACAATTTATCCGATACTATTTTCATTCACAATAATACATATACCATTATATAATACATAAATATGATCTAACAAATATCTATTATATCTTCATTCATTTATTTTGTTTATTTTTTTCAATTAAATTAATTTTTTGGTTTTTTGAAAATTAAAAATTAACAATTTTATAATATTTTAGCGCAATTTTTTTTTTTTTTAATTTGTAAACATTTTACATAAAATATTAATAAATCTATTCTTTTATTTGTTTTTCTCTATTTTTTATATTTATATTTTTTTAAATTTTGTTTTATTTTTTTTATTTTTTGAATAATGTTGGACATTATTTTAAATCTTTTATTATGCACAGCTCAACAGTTGATATATTATGTACATATATTATTTTCTCTTTATACATATACATATATATTTTTTTAAATATGTACATACATATGTTCATTTTTTTTTTATTTCTCATTTACATATTTTTATATTATAATTATTATCATTATTTTTTTTTTGTTATTATTTTATCAAATACTATTTGTGTTTATGTTTATTGTTACTATTGTGTTTTGTATTGTATTTTTTTGTTTTTATAATTTTTTGTATTTTGTACGGGTAAATTTTAAAAATAAAATAATGTTTTCAACAAAATATATAGGTACTATATATCGGTATATTTTAATATTTTCTCATTTATTTATTTATTTATTGATGACAGTCTACATACTCGAATCTACATAAAATTTTTATTTCTCAAAAATATTTTTTATATATTTTATATTTTATATTTTGGGCTAAAAAGAATTTTTAGGAAAAAATTTAAAAAATTATTATATTTTTAATTATTAATTTTCATTTATATTACATTGAAAAATTTTAATTTTTTTAAAACAAAAAAGAAAATTTGAATTTTTTGCATAATTTACAAAATTTATCATTGACTGAGTGTTAATTTGTAATACAATTGTATTTGGTGTGTTATTGAGTTTTTGTTTTTGTTTTTTTATTATTATTATTTTTTGTTTTTATTTAGCTAACATAGCTATTTCTGTAATATACATAACATTTTTAGAACCTAATATATGAAATCTAATTTTATAATTTGTATTTTTAGTTTTTGTTTTTTTTTTTTTTGTTTTAAATTAATTTTCGCTATATCGTTTCTATGATAATGAATAAATATGAAAATCAAATCTGTAATTTATAATAATTAATTAACAATTAAGTAAATTGTAAAATTTATTGTAAATATGCATTTATTGTATCTATTATGCTTATTTTATTTATTTTATAATATGTTTGTTTTGTTTTTAAATTTTCTTTTCATTTTTTAAACTATTTATTGTTCTCTATTTTCAACAACAATAATAAAATGTTTTTCTATTGCAATATACATAATATAACAATTCATTATTATTATTAATTTTGTTTTTTTTTTTTTTTTCTAACTTTATTATTATTTTCATTTTAATATGACTTAAGATACAACCTGAATTATTATTATCCGCGTTGTAAAGAGAGGCTTTTGTGTATGTGTGTGAATGCAATGAGTGTGTATATTTAATCATTATTTTATTTTTTTATTATTCGTTTGTAAATAATTGTTCATGTTTTCATATATAATTGTATTCGTATATAGTTATTGTTTAGTATTTTTGTTTTGATTTTAATTGGTATATATATGAACCACGTATTATATAATAACTGAGAATTTTTCAAATATATTTTTTTATTTGTTAATCAATTCCCAAATATACATACATATATTTGCTCATATCCATATTAAATTATGAAAATTCATGATAAAAAATAAAAAAAAAAAAATTTAAATATACATACTTATAAGTACACTAGTTGATAAAATAATGATGATAAATTTTTATGAAGTTTTGTTCTGTTTTGTTTGTTTGTTTGTTTTAAAAAAATAAAAAGAATGAAGTGTACACTAACTCAGATTTTTAGTTGAACGAAATATAAAATTTAATTTTTTTGATTTATTTATTTTTTTTTTTAAAACAATTTCGTTATTGTAGTGGTATTTTAGAGTAGACTTAAACATTTTTTAAGAGAATTTTAGTAATTTAAAGCGAAGAGATAATTTGAAAATCTATTATGGCGGCGCGTGCTAATTAAATATTTTATACGTTTTGAAAATACATATAATTACTTGCATATTAGTAATATTTTTAATTTAATTAGTACAAATTGAAAAGTTTTTAGAAAATTTAAAGAAAAAACAATTTATTTGTTTATTGATTTTTTTTTTTTTTTTGGTTTTGCTTTTTAAATGTCCGTTTTAAGTTTATGTCAAATATTTATGATTAGTCTCACTCATATATTTTAATTTAATTTTTAATTTATTATTTATTTCTAGAAAATTATATTATATTTTATTTATTACAAATGTATAGGATTGTTTTATCGTATATATATTAAATTCATTTTTATGTAAGAATAAATAATAATAATTTTATTTGAAATTTCATATTATAATTTTTTTTTTAGAATATATTTGGTTTTAGATTGTTTGTCCAAATTTTATACGAATTCTTTTTTAACAGAAATTTTCTCAAAATAAATTAAATTAAAATTTATTAAAATAACATAATGATAATACAGTTTAATGTAGACATACAAGTATGTATATGAACATTTTTAAAATAATAAAAATGATACTCTCGTCCTTCTTGCATCACCTTTGGCTCTTCGAGCCATCCCGTACTGTCACATGCTCCCCTCAGTACTTGTTGTTGATCCCTTGGAATCACCCATTCCACCAGGACCACTGTCATCATCTCTAGATGATCCAGATGCGGCTCGACCAGATAATCCACTAAAGTCAAGTTTATACTACATTTAAAATAAATAAATAAATATAGTGAATATATTGTTGATATTAAGTTATAAATCAGAAAAAAATAAATAAATAAAGTATGTTCTCTACATTTTAAAGCTTTTCATAATAATTAAAATGCTTAAATGTAAAATGCTAATAAGAATTTTCTTAAAAAATACACATCTACTGTTAAATAATAAAATTTTCTATATTAAAAAAGTTAAATATACTTAGTATGTAATAAAAAATTGTAATCTAGAAAACTCTAAATTAAAACTATTAAAATTTTGCTAGGTAAAGCGTTAAATATGTTTTTTATGTGTAGCTGCAATTACTATTGTACTATGTTTAATTTTTTTTTTTTTTTCATTTCTACATATTTGAATATAATTAAGCTGAAATAGCACAATATGTTTATTTACTTAATTTGGCAAATTTTATTTAATTGCATAGGTATTTTTTGTTGTAATTTTGTATAAGTATGTATGTATTTTTGTTTTCTTACCAATTTCAAAAGTTTAAGGATTCCATCATTTGGATTTTGAACCTATGTACATATATATGTACATCATTACACATATTGGAGTGGCATTGTGTGTATACAAATATATAGAATACGAATTTTGTTTTTTGTTTTGTTTTCTTTTGTTTAATATGTGTATATAAATTGTATGTGTATTGTATTTATATTTTATATATTTCATGTACATACATATATGTATAATTAAGTTTTTTATTTTTATTACTTAATTTTTAATACTATAAAAATAAAATAAAAATTTGTTTTTGTTTTGAATAAGAACAGAAATAAAACAAAATAGAATTTTAAATTGTATGTTTAAAATGAATTGCATAACAATAAAAAATGAAAAAATATAATGTTTGCATACATATTTGTTTAATGTATGTTGAATATGTGTGTATGTATGTGTTGTATATTTTGTTATAAATGAATTTGAATTTGCTTTTTTGTTGTTTTAATATGAATTTAATTAATAAATTTCGTTGCCAATTTTTTAAAATATAAAAATTTTGATTTTTTGTTTTTCAAATTATTTAAAAGAAGGATAACGTAAAAATATAATATATAGTATGTGAAAAAAAGATATGTGAAAAAAATAATAAAATTAAAATTTTTCGATATAATTTTTATAATTAAATTTTTCAATGGAATTTATGGAATCCAATTCGACTGAGATCAAGTAATCCTGACATGAATTTCGATAACACGATAATAAAAAGAAAAATTGTTATGTATTATGGTATGTACGTGCGTTGATTGATGAAAAATTTTTCTTTACTTTTGAATCAAATACTAAAATTTTTTAAATTTTTTCTTACGAAAAAGGTACGATGAAGAAATGATTAGTGTGCATACATAATTAAAAAAGACAAAAAAAAAAAAAAAATTGTACAATATTTGTAGGCATTTTTGTACGAATGATTTTAGTAAATATAACGTAGCAGGGTTAAAGCATGTGGTTAATTCTTGATCATTTCAATATTAATATGTATAATATAATTTTCGTTCATTTTTACACGTGTTACATTTTGAATATTAATTTTTACGTAATGCGTATACATACATGAAATTTTTCATGAAATTTTTTTTTTGTTGATTTGAATGGTATACATACTTATTTGTGCGTAGATAGACATTACGATTTTTATATGAATTTCCTTTTATTTTCTTTATTACATTTCTACATCGGAAATTTTTTTATATTGTTGTTGTTGTTGCTGCTGTCGTTGAAATGCACTAAATATAATTTGTTGTGGCATACATAAACAATGCTAAATAAATTTTTAAATAAAAAGAAAAGAAAACATAAATGTAAAATGCAAAAAAAAGGAAAGAAAAATGAAGGAATATAATAAATAAAAATAATAATTTATTTGAGATTAAAAAAAAAAAAAAAAAAAAAACTAAATTAAAACTAAAACAGAAAAGAATTTTCGAACAAATTATCTTTTAATTGGATGTGAAAAATTTTAATACGATATTAGTACTCATTTTAAAGTAGTACCACGCTGTACTATTTACTACTAATAGTATCACTGTGCTGTAACACTTGATACACATATTACAGTAAAAAATTAAAAAAAAATTTAAAAGAATAATATGTTGTTAAGCAACAATTCTATAGTATGGAATATATGAAGAATGGAATTTTAATAATAGTAATTTATAAATTTTAAGATCAAATATTATTTCCTATAATTATCATTATATTAATCTTTTATAATTGCTTGATAGCAATTTTTAGATAAATATAATAGATATCATCAGTATTTAGTTATATGTATGTAAGTGATAGTACTTGAAAAAATTTTCAAATATGTCGTATTATTTACTCAGAATAAGTTAAAAGTTCAGAAACTTATAAAAATTGTATTAAAAATTTTATTTCTATAATAATTTTAATTTGTTTTCTAAATATCTATAAAATAATAACTGAAAATAGAACTCAATTAAATTCATTTAGAATGGTAAAAGCGAAGAATTAATTCACAGATTATGTATAAACATATTCGCATGCACGTACACATATGTTTATGTTTACTGTAAATTCATACACTTATGTACATATGTACATATGTGTATGAAAAAGTTGATGAAAAAATTGAAAATAGGATGATGAAGAAATAAAGAAAAATTATAGGTATATCTATGTTTTTTGAAATAAATAAAAAGTTTTTGTAGATAATTAACTTTGTAATGTAGCCATGTTTGTTTCTATTGCATAGAAAAACTTTTATTTTATTTTTTGTTAGATAAGGTAATCTTATAAAAAAAAATATTTCATTTAAAATTTTTATGTTTTAATAAGAATTCACTGTTTTATCTACTTTGTTTGAATCGCAAAACAGAATTTAAACTTTAAGATGCAAAGAAAATAAAAGAAAAAAAAAATGATCTATTTGTTAGATTGGTCATCAATTTTTATTTTTTTTATATTTTAATTATAAAACGTTCAATATCGATATTAAAAAAAAAATGATATGTACGTTGAACAATATAAAAAAGTGCTGCTTTAATTCATTCATTGTATTAAAATTGTTTAAAAAATGAATAATTTTTTTAAAGTTTGTATTTACAATGTATAGTTAATTGTAGTATCATACAAAATATGCGTTGAATCACTTTATTTATCATTTTATTAAAAATTCAATTTATTATGAAAATTTTCATTATTATTTTAAATTGAATAAATAATAATATATCATTTTTAATTGTATGAATACTACAAAATGAAAATAACTTTGAATAATAAAAAAAATTTTTTTTTTTGTTAAAAAGTAAATTGTAATTTAATTTTTAATACCATAATAGAGACGTAAAATTAATTAAAGTTATTTATAATCAATTATAGTTTTTACATGCATATAAATGAATTTTAATTTTATTTTGAAAGTGAAAATATAAATCACTTAAAACACGTGATTTAACGTGTTATAGAAAAACAATAATTTTTTCCCTCTTTGATTTTATTTTTTATTTCCGTTTGAAATAAAAATTATTTTTCCATTTTCATTATGAGCGAGTGAGTTCATTGTTATTTAAAATTAAGAAATTTAAAATTTTTTCTTTTTGAATGCTAAGACGTGGAAATGATCGACCTTTACAAAATATGCACATATGTACATACATATATACTATTTAATTTTCTACTTAATAAATGAACTGCATGTATTGTGGTTATTAATGATTTGTTGACCAATATAGTATGTATATTGAATATTGATATTATTAATTATTTTATTTTGTTTTGTAGTGAAATAAACAAATTAAAAAACCATGTTGATTTGTAATTATATTTTAATATCTAAATCTATGTTTTATACAAAATTTTTAGAAAATACATTTTATTGAATTCTAATTTTATTAAAAAATAAATTTTTTTAAAAATATTTTAAGGCTGTCTTAGCACTTTCATCCAACTTTAGATGAATTTTATTACATTGAAAATAAAAATAAAATATATATATTGCTGATTGAAGAAAAGAAATTTTGTATATCCATTTACCAACTTTGATAGAATGAAAGAACGAGAAACGAAATCTAACGTAGCAATCTGTTTAAAAAACAGATTCAACTTAATTCAAGGATAAAGGAAAAAAGTTGTTTTGAAAAATCAGAAATTTTTCATTTTATCAGAATTTATACAACATAGGCATGTATTTTGCTTTCGGGAAAAATTTTATGATTTATTTATGTGCATGTATTAAGAGTTTATCCAACTTTTTTTTTTATCTAATTTTTATTTATTTATTTTTTTTTATATTAAATTTATGTATAAAAATTTTATCATGTTTTACGTAGTTGTGATCTACAAGATTTTTAAAATTATGCCATTAAAATGGGAAAATCGTAAAAAGAACATTTATTTACTTATTCAACTATGAAAAAAGAATTTTTCATAGTATTTTTTTTTTTTTTTTTTTTTTTGGGTTCATATAATGGATAAATTTCATTTTTATGAATTTACATTATTTATATGTGCAAAAATTTTACTCGTAACTTTTTTTTTAAAGTAAAAACAAAATATTGTAATGATAACGTTAACAGCTAAGTATATGTATTTAACTTAAAAAATATATTTTTGTATTATTGTCGTACACATTATTACTTATATTCAGTTAAATGGCATTTAAATTTCATTTTTGTTCCTACACATATACATAAGACAAGCTCATATGAATATATGTACATACATGTATATTGTAGGCGATATGGAGGCGTTAAATCATATTAATATAATCACAATTTTGTATTGCAATAAATACGTATTAAATAAATGATTGCATGTTATGTAGTATAAAATGATCATAAAATTTTATGGATGTGAATTTATTACAATTGTCGTCCAAAAAATAATAGCAGGCAAACATTTGTTTACGCATTATATGTAAATCCGTATATGACAATTTTATAGTATTATTTATACTATTTTATGAGATTTTTCAGGGATATACATAAACAGTGATAAACACAAAAATATTATCAGATTCCATTTTTTTAATTAAAATATGTACGTTTGTACGTAACATATAAAGATAAAGAACAATTTTTTTAAAATCAAACAAGTAAAATACATTCAGTAATTTGTATAAATGTTATATCTTTTAATTTTAAACAGTCAATTTTTAAAAATGTTTTTTTATTTATACATTCACAATTTTATTCGTATTACCGTATTTACAATTATTTGATATGCTATATAGTAATAAAACAAATTGGAAAATGTGTATATAAATTCGTTTGTAATTAATTGGAATTATTCCAAAATATAAACAAAAATGAAATAAAATATAAAAATATTACAAATAAATTCGATGCAAATTAAAAATAAAATAAAATATAAATGGTGAAAATTATGGAAATAATATAATATGCATTGGTAATTTACCACTAAAATTTATTTGCATTTCGTTTTTACAGGATATATGGTACGTAAATGGTCAATTGGTATCTGCATAATAAAATTTACGTGATAAGAATTTAAAAAAAAAAATTTTATCTTATACCTGTACTAATGGGATACCTCATTCAATTTTAAATGAATGTAAATATGAAATGAAAATAAAATTTAATATAATTTTAAAATGAGGTGAATATATTGTACACAAAAAAAAAGAGAAAAAAAAGAAAAATAATTCAATAAAATTATTATGAAAGTTTTTTTTTAAAAAAAAATTTTTAAATTTATTTTCATGAATTTATGAAAATGGTCACCTCGAAAATACAAAATAGAATATTTTTTTATTCTAATTTATACTGTAAATTCATGTTGCGTGTTATGAAATAAAATTTAAACTAAAGTATCTTTATAACAGTTTTAAGACATGTATGCACACTTTTTCAACAGCAGTTTTTTTTTCAGAAAAATTTCGTTGATTTTGAATTTTTCAAGTTCAATAATGTGGTGGAAAAAAATTTAAAACCTAGATAAAATTTAAAAGATGATAATAAACTTAATAAAAGAAAATATGTTTACGTGTTTTTTGTTTAGATGCGTAATACATTGTGGAAAACGTGTTGAAATATAGTGTTGATATATAGATATATTTTTTTTTTTTATCTACATAATTTTTTATAATAACATATAATTGTGCAGGAAAAAAATCATTTAAATATTTAGTTTGGTTTTTCTATTTGCGACTAGTTAAGTAAAATTTTGTCGCATCAAATTCGTATTTGTATTGGGTAACGAAAATACTAATATAAAAATCCACTATAAGGGATATACAACACTGACACATATTTTAGAACACATTCAAAAATTTTTAATAATTCAACAAATAATAATATTTCATTAGGAGTTTTTCAATAAATTGAAAAACCAAAAAAAAAAAAAAACGAAAAACATATATTGGATTATAGTTATCATCGCAAATAAATGATGAATAAAATTTAATTTTTACCTTATTGGCACATTCGAAACATGTTGTCACGACCTTATTGATGACATTCATTAAATTTTTTGTTTCTTTAATCACATGATCAACTTTAACAAATGTTGCTGCTTTACCAACAGTCGGATCTTTAACTGTAAATTGTAAGGTTTGTACATATGTTGGAACTTTATCTAAATGGTCTAAGAGTTCTTTTTTATTTTGTCCTGCTGGCACCTAAATAATATGAATTAAAAAAAGTTTTAGACATGCATCACAATGATTGATTATTATTATTTATTGTTTAGATGTGTACGTACTTGATATGAAAATTGACGTACAACTTTATATAATCGATTAGCTTCCTCAGCAAAGTATTCAGCTTGCGTGAATAAATCCTGTGTTGTGCGTAAATTTCCTTCACCTTTTGTAAATTGATACATTGAAAATGCCATTGCAGACATATTTTTAGCTCTTTTCACTATGTCGTTATTTTCTTCAGATGCACCATTCCATTTATCTGTTTCAGCATCCATTTCATTTGTTAACATTTTCATTTCAAGTCCAGTCTTTGCAATTTTTTCTTGTTCTTCTTGATCTAAACGAGCTGGCTTCAATGGTTTCGATGTTGTTCCATGTTTCTGTAAAAACGACAAAATAATTGTTTTATTTATTTTATAATAGTTTTATTGTTTTATAATTTCGTTTTTTTAAATATAAAAATGAATATTTACCCCAGGTCTTGGTAAACTTAAATATTCTAATCGATCTGGTTTTGCTTGACTTTGTGCCAATTCAATAACCTCTTTCGATACTGATGTTACATCACTTGCCAACCATTGCCACATATCAACAAATACTTCTAAATTTTCTTTGGCAATTTTACTTGAAGGGTATGAGGATAATACACGTGCAGCTGTTATCACTTGTGGTCCATAGATACGTAAATTGATTTCAGTAAATTTTGCTTGTACTTGTAATGTCTCTGTTAAAGCAATATGCCTTAATAATTTACATATTTCTAATATATGATCAATGTAATCATGAAAACGATCAGCGCATTCTTGCAATCGATCTAGTTCTTGATTAATTGAAATAGCACGAAATGTATTCACTAAATCAATGCCTAATTTAATTACATGATTTAAATCTGCAGCTTGATCAGCAACCGATATTGCTAATTGTTGTGATAAATCATGTGCAGCCGTTATAACATTATCAACAGCAGCATCTAAATCGTATGGAGAATTTGAATATTGTTCCATACTGATTGCCATGCGCAAACACTGATTTAATTCCAATCTACATCGATCACATAATAATAAAATGTTTTCACGATTTTCATGGCTTGTGTATGCTGAATCAGTAAAATCTTGTGTTTTTTCAACGACTTTGTCTAATGCGACCATTAAATGTTCCCTAGATTCAGCATTTAATACTGACATTTCTAAATTGATTGGTTCTAAACGATGATGAGGTGAATGATGATGATGATTACTTAAACCACCAACCGTTGATATCTCACGGTCTAAGCTCATGTACGATCGTCCTTTATGATATCCACCACTTCCTAAGTGTCGATCTCGTTCACTATTACTTCTCATTAATTCTCGTTTACTATTTACAAATTCTCGTTCACCGGTAATTATCCTTCTAGAGTCATTACCGTTTGATATGTCTTTCGCTGTTGCCAACGTTAATGGCTTAGGACCTATAGATGATGAATTTGACGAAATTGTATTCGATAATGATGTATTCAATGTTGATGCAGATTGTGATGGTGCAGTAATGTTCGACGTTGATGATTGTGTAGGCGGTGGTAAATGATGATTTTCATAACGCGGCCTGTACATTTCAACTAAACGGGTAAAATTTCTTAAAGCTGTATATGCTGTTGCACGTTCTGTATCCCAATCACTGATAATCTGTCCGCGTGGTGATAAACGATCACCAGATGATGACTCTAACACTCCGTCTTTAACAACGAAATGTATTAAATCCATTGCACGACGCATTTGACAAAATACTGTATCACGATTTTCTCTAGCACTACTGCATTCTGGATGACGTAGACATGTTTTCGATGATGTTAATAACATCATTGTTGAACGTTCTAGAACTTGTCTTGCAGCTGACATTTGTGCACGACGTCTTTCATCTTTTAAATCATTTTGTCTGTCACCTGTTACATGCGCCAATTCAACCATTTCAGCACCAAATACAGAAAATGCCTTAACAAATTCTGTAAAATTTGCAACAGATTCCAATCTACCTAATGATTTTGTTACTTTATCTTTAGCTAATAGTAATTGCTTAACTACAACAATATCAGCTAATAATAAAACTCTTGTTACAGAACCTAATAACGAACGTGCAGCTCGAACCATTGCGCTACGATCTAATAATGGTCCATCAGGTGGTGGATAACCTAATGGATCTGTTGCTGTAATTTCACATAAGCGTTCTATTGATGTTCCTGTAAATAACAAAAATAAAAAACAAATATTGTATGATAAAATTGTTATTGTACATTAACATGATAACGATGTATAAAATTTTATTATTCGAACAAATTTTAAAAATTAAAATAAAAATTGTTTAATTATTAACATTTACTGATGTTATCTTTAGCTACCATTATTACCATCATGAATAAATTAAAAATTAACTGAATACCTTTTAAATATTTTATTTTAGTAAACTTATGACAATTAAAAATTTTCATTCATTAAACCGTTCACGTACAGTCAAATTCGTAAAAAATATTTTCCTTATGGTGCTATATGTGGAAGTAAAACTGAAAATTTGCAACTTTTAATTTCTTTTAATTGCTTTAACGAAGATGTAAAATCATCTAAAAATTTTAAATTATTTATTTATTTTTTATTTTATTTCTTGAAATTATCGTAATGTCTTGTAACCGTAAAATTAATTTGTTTTTACTCATTAAGAATTTTGTTGTACAAAAACATACATACATTTTTATATATGTAGGTACAACAGGACTAAAAAATTTTTATATTTGCATAATAAATTTCAATGTGTGTCAAATATTTCTTGGAAAATATAATAATTTTCGTATGATGATTTATGTAATATTTTTCAATGCGTTTACATTACTTTCATATTTACTTATGAACATATAAAAGTATGTGTAAATTGTATACACATGTAAGTTAAAACATTTGTGCCAATTAGAATTACATAAAACATTGTTGCCAATTTTTTACTTTAAAAAATTTTAAAATTCTGTGTAAAAGAATATAAAATGAAAATTTTAGGTATAATTTTCACATTCTAAAATAATTTCTAATTTTTGTAATTATATTAAATGTAAAATTTTCTTATACGTTAAAATGAAGAAAAAATGGAAAAAAAAAAGAAAATATTTTTAATTAGTACATAAAAAATTTGGAATTATTATACGAATATTTGAAGTTGTAATATCTAATTTTTTCATACATACATAGTAACTGACAAATCATAGGAAAAAGGTTCTTCAAAGTTTTTTATATTTTCATTTCGATTTTAAATACATTTTTTTTATATGTTGAAGGATTTTATTTTTTTTCTGTACTTTTCAATCGAGAGCTGATATTGTCATTTCTTTTCTCGTCAAATAGAAAGTTAAATTAATATACTTTTTTCTTTTGTGATTATTAAAAGTTATTTCAACTTTGACATTTTAATTATAACTTCATTACAATAATTTCACACTGTAGAAACATTTTTTTATTGTGTTTGAATGTTTTTAGTAGTTCAAGTACAATTTTTTTATTTTTCACTTCACAGTATATTATATAGGTTTAAGAAAATCTGTATTACTTTAAAATTTTGTATGTGAACTGATATCCAACTTGAGTAATAAATTATTACATATGTACATGGATATTCCAGAATTCATTCAGTTTTCTATTCAAAATCGTTAAAAAGAGGGCTCTAGAGCACCTACCAAAACATGATAAAATAAAAAATAACTTACGCTGATGTAGTACGTAGGCTATTATGTAAAATATTTGATTGGAATATTATTTATTCGGCTTAAATAAAATAAAATATTTATAAATTTTTATTTTGAAAAAATTTTTTTGTTTTTATATTTTTATTTACAAAATTTAATTTAGATTTAATAAAAAATTTGTTGTTACTGTACCATTTCATTGTAAGGCAAAAAAGAAAGAAGAAAAATAAAAATTTTCCAATTCATATGATAGAGAAATAAAAATTAAATGGAATTATCACACATACATACATGTGTATTTGCATATTATATATGTATGATATATTTTTGAAAATTTTTACTGATTTTTAGAGTTGGTATAAATATCAAATGACACAATATTTCATGGCTTAATGGTATACAACGAGAAAAATGGAATAAAAAACAAGGATTCAAAATAAATTTATATCACTTTTTTAGACATAAATATTCGATTGTCTTTCATTATTTTATTTGGTTTTTTTTTTTTTTTTGGTTTTGACGATATGTATTAGAAAAGCAACAATGAATTTTATATTTTATGAATATCAAATTATATATATATTCTTTTTATTGGTGCATGTTTCAATTTCTTTTTGGTAAAATTTTCCATTTGACTGAAAAAAATATACGTACACACACATGCATATATAATTTTTGAGTATTATATGATAGAAAATACATTATAGAATTTTAATTTTTTATTCGATATTATTTTATTTTATTTTATTTTTTTGGTTTTGCACATGTATTCTGTTATATATGTGATGCTGACACATTAATATGTATCTCATAAACGTGTGATTCTATATTATCTTGTCATAAAGTCATGATATCAATATATTATTTGAATTGAAATATAAAAGAAAGAAGAAAAAAAAAATAAAACAAACAAGCTTGAAAATAAAGCACGTACTAACAGAAAAATATGAACATCTGATCTTCTGAATATTCAAATAAAATTTTTGACAAAAATTGATATCTTATTTCAAATTCAATTTATAAAATTTTTATATTAATTTTTTTTCATTTTTTCAAATGAGAAATATATTTATTTTTAATGAACGCGTGTTTTTACTTTAGGAACTTGTTAAATAAGTTTTAAAGATTATTGTACGAGTATTTTACAAATGACACGAATATTCGCACATAGATACATGAGTACATATAAGTCTAATGAAAAATAAAAAATAAAAAAATTTGAATAATAAAAAAAAAATTCCTTTTTCTTTTGATTCCTTTGATAAATTGTGTAAATTAAAGCACATAAATGTTTTTTTTTCATTTTTTATTTATTTTGATTTTAGCAAATTAAATGATTTTAGCTGTCTTGTGCAGACATCTAATGTTGTAAAATAAAGTATAAATTGAAAATAAGAATACGATAGCAACTGCGGTAAATATTTTTATGTAACACAAAGTTTTAACCTAAATAATAAAATTATAATTTTGAACAAGTTTTTCCGTTTTAGTCTTTTTTGATGGCTTGTTTTGGATGTAGCTTTCAATTTTCATCATGAAAAATGTCAATAAACTTTTTAAGTCTTTTATATTATTAAATATTAAAAACAGACATTGATAAGTAGATAATGACAAAATGCTAAAAACATTTCACATACTCATTCATACAATGTGTAAGTATGTACATTACCTAGGTACGTTGATGAATTTACACAAAATTCTAAGAGTCAGGACAAAGTTATAATATTTTTTTTTTGTTAATTTTTTAAATTAGGTATGATTGATAGGTTTTAAGTCCCCATTTTTTTTTTTCAGTTATTATTATTATTATTTTTTTAAATGAATGGAAATTTACCCGCTTGAGATAAAATACAGCGTAAAGTAACGATAATTTGAAATACATTATTTTTAGAATATTAATTTATATAATTCGCTATAAAATGTTTTGCATTTATATTAAATCATTTAAATAATGTTATTAAAAATTTATTTAATTTTTCTATGTCTGTTCTTTATACATATGTCTGTATCACAGTTTTCTATGACAAACTGTGTATTTCCCATAACAATTTGTATTTTACAAAAATTCAATTAACTATCATGTATATGGGCATAGGACATACAAGCATAAATGTTTTTCCTTAAATACCAATTGATAACAATAGAATGTTTTTGTTTTTTATTTGTAATCAGTAATAAAAGCATCAATAGATAATTAGTTTTTCTATTTTGTTTATCAACTGATTATCGTACAAATATAATAGAAAATTTTATAAAATTATCTTTCAATGCAGATTGTTAATGAAAAATGTAGAAAATTCACTAATTTTATCAAAATTTTTCAATTTTAAAGAGGGGGGAGGTAGCGATAATAATGCACATACAAATTTGATCGTTAAATTTAATTTGGACATCGATTATTCCTAGTTCGTATGTACGTGTGTATGTATGTATGTATATACATTTCTCTTAAATATGTGTGTAGATTAACAAAGCTTATAATTAAAAAGTTTGATTCAATTGTTTAAATTGAATTCATATTTGAATTTAGACATTATTTTGTTTCTAAAATATACAGTGTAAACTGATTACACGCATAAATTTGAAAATTTAAAACTTTATTGTAAATTGCTACATTTTCTTTTTTTTTTTTTTTGTAAATAATTTAGTTGTTTTATTATTTTCTTAAAACTATTATTTTTAATGTTGTATATTTTATATTTTATGATGGTGGTATTTTATTTTTACTTTTTTGGCTTTTGTGGTTTCAAGTCATTGTTGCTTTTACACAGATGTTGCGTAATAAAGGATTTTACAGTCTTCATTTACCACATTCATGAGAGGAAACAAATAAATGTAAAATACTATGTACACATGGTTGTTATTTAAAATTTTTTTATGTGCAAAAAAAATATAAAATTTATCTAGTAGATTATAAAATGAACAAATAAAAGCATTTATATGTATTTAAAACTTTAAGTGGAAAATTCAAATATCACTGCAATTGCAATTACATAACGAAAAACCAAAAATATCTCTTAATAATCTTTTCAATATTAAAATTTGTGGTATATATTATATAAAAATTTATCATCAATGTTAATGAACATCAAATAATGAAATACTATACAAATTTAGAATCAATGGTTAAAAAAAGTTTTTAATTGCGCACCATCGAAAAGATTTAAATTTGTTCAGAATTATAAAATGACTATTCATAAAATTAGTTTTACCTTAGGCAACATTTATGACGAATTTTATTGGTCTACATGTGTAATATAAAAGTAAAGTAGAAATTGAACAATGGTTCAATTAAAAATTGCCTCAAATATATTCGAATACACATTAAATATAAAAATTAAAAAAAAAACCTCAATGAAAAACATTTGAAAAAGAATGGAAAAAAATAAAACCATGGAAAATATAATTTGATGTTTGTAAAAATGTAAATCCCATGAGGATATCTATTTAAAGTTCTTTTTTTTTTTTTGTTTCAAATTCTATATTATTTTGTTAACGTCTGCGTATGTTTACTCTTTATTTTGTTTCAGTAGTTTTCCGTTTTTATTGTGGAAAATTGTACTTATTATTTCCGTTGCTGCAGTTATTACTTTTTATTTCGTTGCTAAATCACATACTATATATGCTGTATCATGTATGCAAGATAAAAATATATGTATGTTCCTTCACTCAAAAAAAAAAAAAAAAAAATGTAAATACGAGTACATCAATGAATGTTGAATGAATTTAACTGGAAATTGTATTGTTAGAATATCTATTGTTTATTCTTCAAATCATGTTAAACAGATTTCTTTTGTTTAAAAAATTTATGTAGTTGGAAAAATTTTTCCAAAATTTTTAGAATTTTAAATTAAAAAAAAAAAAAAAAAATTGCGGTAAATAAAAAAATATAAAGGTCTTTTAAATGAAAAGTTTAAAAATTAATAAATTATTAATACATAATTCATTTAGTGTTTAAGAAACTCAATTGAAATGGAGGTCAAAGGTAGAAGAAAAGTTTATAAAACTGTGACATTGGGAAATCCTTTTTTAATACACTACGTCACAAAAGATTAGAGGTTTATTATATTTGGAAAAATGCCATAACAACATGAGAGTTTTGCGGTGAACAAACATAGATATGAAAATTAAGATTTTGAAGAAAATTATTTCTGAACAAAAAATGTGTACAAAGAAAATTTCATAAGTCAATATTTATTTAGAATAAAACAATAAAATTTTAAAATATAAAATTTCTTATTGCATTTTATTATACAATAAAATTTTATTTTTATTTTTTAAAAGACAACAAAAGAGAAAGTTTCCAAATCATGAAAACTTGTCATTGTTTTCGTTTTGTATGTGGTATGTATGTATGTATGTTAATGCAAAATATCTGAATTATGCATTTTCTTCTATTAAATGTATTCGAATAAAAAATAAAAATTTATGTTTGAAACTTTCATATTATGCAAAACATAATGTATTGTTTTTTTTTTCTCTTTCTTTTTTGAAAAATATTTATATTTAGTTCAAGGTTAAGAAAATTAATATGAGACTTTTTTATTATATCGTATTTTAAAAAGTTTTTTTAGACTTTCAATTTATATTAAATATTTTTAATTTTTAATTATAAAATAAAGTAAACGTTTAATTTAAAAAAAAAAAATATATTTGAAATTAATTTTATAACATTTAATAAAATTGAAAATTTATAACAGATAACTTGTTTAATTAATTTATTGTAAGAACTTTTTCATTGTGAGGACACTAGCAATTAACACTTTTATTTCTTGATTTTTGTCTTTCGTCAACTAAATTACGTTCAAAGTTTTTATTAAATTATTTAATTCTACCATAAGCAACGATTTGTATTGTATTGTATCGTTTTTCTTGTTAACGGTCTTCGTTAAATTAACCCGGCCTTGTGGAAATTTTTGTGGAAATGAATCAAATTCATTTTCAACGAACGATTAAAAAAAAAAAAGAGAAAATCTAAAATAAACATAAACAACATGTTGATACGAAATTTTCATGCATAACGAAATCCCATTAATATAAAGTCAATTTCTTTAGAACAAAAAACAAAAAACTCAGATGGTTTTATTTGATATTTTCATAAAAAAACGATGTAAAAGCGTGGAAGTGTTAAACATATATTAACACATATGAAGAAGTATGCGTAAATAACTGCATGTAAATAAATAAACATGAATAAATTCATGATGAAATTGAAAAATAAAAGAAAATTAGAAAAACAAAAAACTAAAATGTAAAAATGTTTGATGAAAAAGAAAATCAATTCTTGATGTAAAATAAAATTATGTAAATTTTTTCTCTTCTTTTCTGAAATAATATTAAATTTTTTGTCACAAAGTAAAAATAAAAACAAGAACCAGAAAAAATACAGAATAAAATATTATGGTACAAACAAAAAACGAAAAAAGGAAAATAAAAAATAGAGATAAAATTTGAAACCTTTTCTTTCTTTTTTTTTTTTTTTTTTTTGGTTTTTGCTTAACTGTTTTTTTGTATTTCAACTTCAATCTAATAATAAATTCAAATATAAAAATTTCAGAAAAAGAAATATCGTGTTATACTAGAATACATTCAAGCTAAAATTAAAATGAATATTTTTTTGTGTTCCTGAAGGAAGACAATATAGAAAAAAATACATATTTTAAAAAAAAAGGATTTTGTCTTGTATATAACATGCATATATATGTGAAAAAATCCATAAAAGTTATATGTACGCCTTGGTATGTCGTACATAAATTTTTTTTTTAATAACATAAATTTCAATTCTAAATGTAAGGACACATGATATAATATGCGAATTATTTTTATGTACTTTATTCATTCTTTCATGTGCTGTATGTTCGTTGTTGATACGTTTATCAGTACACAATATAAATTCCTTTCATTTCAAAAGATTTACGTGAAAAATGTTAAAAAAAAAAGAATTTTTCCCAATTTTAGAATATAAACACATGTATTCATTTGCATTAGTGTATGAGATTACACTAGCTTATTTATCTCAGATAATTTTGTTTTATTAATTTTTTTTTTTTTTTTTGTTAATAAATAATGTAATTTAATTTAACTCCCGAATTTATAATGTACGTACGTTTAGATGTTGTAAAATAAATTAAATTTTATCACGAAAGATGACTTTAAAACAAAAATTAAAATCAAGAAAATGAACAGTTCATTCGTAATTCAAGCAAAAATAAATGTTCATAATATTCTAGCAAAATAAATTACATAATGTACGCTTGAACGAACAAAGTTACTTAAATTTTGTACAAAATTATGATATGAATATAAAAAATTGGAAAATTTATTCGGTTCCTTCTTTTTTGAATTTGCAAAAAAATTATTTTGCACAAATTAAAGTGCATTTGCAAAATGATTTGATATTATTCATTTGTTGACAAAATTTTAATTGAAAATCGTGGAATCCTGTGACAAATCTTTATAAGGCTATCCGTACAATAACTTTCTAATAACATCATATTTATATATGTATTTTATTTAAGTGCATATGTATTGACATTATACAATTATAATGCATTCGAATCCAAAATATACACATTCATTTGCATAAAAATATAAGAGTGTTTGGTTAGATTATTTGCATTCGTATTCATATACATATGTATAAGACAGTGTAAAGTACTAAATAAAATTTTAAACTTTCTGTAACGGATATACATAATTTATTAGCAAGTACTAGTGTTCTGAAAATAAGAGAAAAAAAGAATCCTTTTCCAAAATAATGGTATATCGCAAATATCTCAGTTGTATATTTATTCATGTAATATATACGTTGATATGAATAATTTATGAAATTTAAATTATATATTCAAAATAAACGTATACGTACATAGATATAGGTATGCACGTATGTAAGAGGGCACCATGAGTATTAGGTATGTTCGTTTATTATACATGCATTTTAATACATATTTACTTGTCAAAAAATACGTACTGTTATAGGCCACAAATATACTGAAAAAGCAGATACGAATGTACATACATATTTTAATGAATTTCAAAACTACACTTAATACACGTTATTGTGATATTGTTTGAAAAGATATTATAGGTAATACAGTACCAATACAGGTGAGAATGTCAATGTATAAACATAAATTACAAATCTATATATCTATTTCCATTCAATACAAATAAATAAGTGAATTTTATGTAAGTAATATAGTAGAAATCCCTTTTTTACATTTACATAAATTTTCAAAGGATTACTTACGTGTAGATACATCCAGTATGAAATAAAGTTACAATTTATACACATTTGTATTCAAATAAAAGTTAAGTGTTTTGTATTTTACAGATAATTTGTGACAATTTCATTATTTATTATTGAAAACTACACAGTTGTGTTTAAAACATTTATTCTCAAAGTATTTTATAATGTGCCATCTGTGTAAAAATATCAAAGAATAAAAATCTTCTACACGTACACTTTTTCATGATCTTTCTAGAACATTCTGTCGATTTTTTTCTACGTTTTGATAATAATAGAAAATAAATTCTTAGATCTTTTTTTTTTCTTTTTCAGTGTTTTCAATTTTCAAATATAGGCTAAATCGAATAAATTTTTAACAGAATGCTTGTGTAATATTTATCTATGCTTAAATAGTGTAAAAAATAAAATTTTATGTTTTGTAACATTTAACAAAAATCCTCTTATAAGTATATATGTATGTACATGTTTATCTTTCTATAAAGTAATCATAAATCATTCTATCATTATACATCTGTTCATATATACTTATACATTCATTCATATATACTTTTCCCGTATGTGCTTGTAAAACATTTAAATTATTTTTACAAGCATAAAATTGTGTAAGTAAAAAATTATGCCTTTTTATATCCATAACGCTTTTTAAATGAGAAAGAAAATGTAAATTTATCTTCATTTATTTACATTATAAAAAAAAAACAAACATCAAAAATGTGAAAAGGAAAATGTGATTTTACATACATAAATGTAAGCATATTAGTTGAGGGTTGAGGAAATTTTCCACAATTCATGTATAGGTTATAAATGTTTACACGAACTTGTAAAGTTCGATTGTAATTCAAAATGAAAGTGTAATGATTTGAATGATGGGTTTTCTTATTATATTTAATATAAAAATGAAAGAATAAGAAATTGCTAAATAATAAAAAAAGGGGAAAAAAAAAATCTCTTTTTTGGGTAATTTTCTTTATTAGAAAACGTGTGAAAATAGGAAATTTTTATAATTTGTAATGAAAAAAATGTTTTTCTCATATTTCAAAGATAAAGTTGGTAATTTATTATTGTTTCACTTTTCCCTTAATACACAAAGGGATTTTATTTTTTTTATGTTTCTGTATGTACATATTCATATCTCTATGCCATTTATTTTGTTAACAATACACATATGTAATATTCTACTATTCTTCTTTTATATTTCAATTTAAAAATTAAATCTTACACCCTCAAGTAATACTTTTGTTTCAATTTCCTTCTTTAAATTCAAGTGCCCTCTAGAGGAAAAATGTTAAAAAATATGTATTTCTGTTTTTTTTTTTTTTGATATCACGAAAAATTTTTCTTTTTTACAAAATTTTGAAAGAAAATTATTTATTTCATAGTATTGTATTAATATGAAAATTATACACTTTTGTTTGATTGTATTTATTTGAATTTATGCAAATTTACTAAGATTTCGTATTTAAGAATAATAAGATTGATTTTATTTCATTTTTAAAAAAATTTTTTTGAATTTGAATGAAAAACATTTGAATAACAAAACTTTTATTATTACATTTACTTTAATGTATGTTTTTTGCAATTTATAAAACTTTTTGCCTAATTTTTTACCAGTGTACTTTATATGATTTCCTTGGAGATAGTTAAAAAAAAAAAAAAAAATGTTGAAAATGTAAAGCTTACTAAAAAAAAAAAAAATAATGAAATTTTACAATTTTGTCACGTGTACATATGAAAAGAGAAGATGCTGTATATTTAACAAAGTTTGTGGAAAAATCAAAAATCCTTACATACATACTTTTCATAACATTTTTTGTCCTTTTTGAGATTTCATGAAAAGTTCATAATTGTCTACGTAATACACATTTACATACGTATGTAATTTGATTTTCTAAAACTTAGTTTTTATAAATGGATTATATAAAAGTAAAATAAACATGTATAGGCAAAATGTGTATATAGCAAAAAAATATATTTTTCTGTTTATATTATTTTTGTTGTACACGTTTTTTTTTTTTTTAAAAAAAAAAAAAAAAAAAAAAACATCGTTTTAATGTATTTCATTTTATTTTCATAATAGATGTACATACATACATACATATAGAGTATACAAAAATGGGATACAAATTTGCACATTATGGTATAAATTATTATTTATGTACCATATTTAAATTGAAGTAGTTGAAAAACACACAAAAATACTTATATGTGATAAGAGTTACATGTTTGTAATTTTATGAAAATGAACAAATATAAGGAAAAGTTATGTTTGTATGTACATATATTATACACCTTTATACATAATATTTTATTTCAACCTCATTATCATCAGCTCTGTTATGAAAAATTTTTAATGATGATGTTTAGTATTCGTACAAAGATTTTGTAAAATAAAAAAAAAAAAAAACTTTTAATATTACGTATGCGTATCTCGTTCTCCTTTTTATGAATATAACTCAATATTACACCAAATATGTACATACAATATAATTACATGGGTACATTTTATCTCTAGGAAAAAACACGAAATAAAAATTAAAATACATAGTATGAAACATTTTGTGGAATTTGTCATGTAATCATAAAGTCAAATTGATGTCATAATATATAGTGCATACAAGAATTTGTTGTTATAATAAAAATAAAAAATAATAATATCTAGTACCTACTAAAAAATAAAAAATAATAGTATCTAGTAGATATTTTTTTTATCTTTGAATTTATTACACACCCGGATATGCACATATACATATGTATGTACTCCTTTACATACATATGTATGTACATATATGTAATTATGAACATCATACAATTATTATAAAAATAAAATTTTTTTGTGTCTATTTTTATCGTAACCACAATATACTCGTATAATAGATTACAAGCAAATGAAACATTTTATTTTTACGCATAAAAATATGAGTACCTTTTATATGCTTTTTTCACTACCTGACATTTTTTTTATATCCTTGATTTTGATATTTTATGCAAACTTTTCTTGTTTTTATTTTAATTTATTTTATTTGAATGAAATAAAAAAAAATTTTATGGTTAAGCAAAGTTCTCCCATTATTATTGCATTGATAATAAAATTCAAAAAAAAAAACAAAAAAACAAAAATTTACATCATATGTTCTAGCAGCTTAAAATAAAAATTTATATAATACAGAATAAGAGAAAAAGGTGAAAAATTTATTATCCATTTATTTGTGTAACATATACACATAAAAAACTTCAGAAGAAAATTTAATAGATTTTTGCAGTGAATTTAGCCAGCACACTAAAAGTTAGAAAAACTTTATATTGTTCAAATATGTATAAAAGATTTGATTTTTAGACTAAAACCGGGTACTAAAACTCATGTACATATGTATGTATAGCATGCATACTAAATATTTGAATTTTTGAAAATTTCTTAACATGAAAAAGTTTTTAAAGTAGAATCGAAAAAATTAAATTGCGTAATTAACTGAAAAAAAAAATTAAAAATAAAACAGTTACTCAAAGCAAAAATTAAAAATTTTATACCACTTAAAAACGTCTACAAAAAATAAATGTAAAGTGTGACTGACTACAGTGAAAAGGAAAACTGAAAAGCCTTTCAAGTTTGTATACAAAAAAAAAAAAAAAAAAAAAGAAGAGAATGTCATTTAATTCTTCTCAAATAAATTTCTTTTGTAATTAAAATAAAATAAGTTATATTTATACTTACTACTACGTAGGCGTTTGTATATTTTGTATTTGCAACACATTACATAATCTAAAATTCTTTGTTTGATAACGTTTAAATTCATTATGGTGATGATGATGATGATCTTTTATATTCAACATTCATTGTATAATATGACTATATAAAAAACTAAAATTCATAAATTTCATGGTAAGCGAAGCATAATGATAAAGATACTTTTAATTTTCTTGTTTTTTATTTTTATGTTTGCATTTAAAACCTGTTAAATAAGGATAATAAGGATGTATATATATATGTAAACGAATGTATGTATAGTGAGAAAAAATAAAAATATAAATTAAACTAAAATAGAAATGTAACAGTTGAAAAATTATATGTATGTATATAAACCTATTTTGTAAAGAATCCTGAATACGGGAATTTTTTTTTTATTTTCAATTTTAAAAGTATAATAACAAACAGAAAACAGAAAATATGAGAAAGCAAAATGAAATCAAAAAAAAATTTTTTTTTACTTTGAAGAAATACAATGGTATCTATACTGAAGAAACCACATTACTTTTATATCATTGAAGAATTTAAAAAAAGATATATTTCGTTTTATATTTACATTCAAATAAAAGTTTTTTCTTGATTTGTATTTTTCTTTTTATATAACGATGATGGTAATTCACTTTTGCTATTTTATTTTTACATTTTCAAACCGAGATAATTGCGTGATGTGTATTGCTTACGGTGTATAAGTAAATGTAAAGAAAAATTTTATAATTTTCTTGAAATTCTTTTTTTTTTTTATTTTTCTACTACGATTGTATCTATTTTGATTATAGCAATTGATTTACAATTTTCATAATTTGATATTGTTTATATTGTTGTATATTTATTGCTGGTCTTATAAATGCATACAGATCAATATAAACATTATTTATCTATTTTATTTTTCATCAAGTTATTACTACTATATTGGTAAAGTAAAAGATTTGTTTTGCACAACAAGAAATTCAAAATGATTTAACTGATAGAAGAAAAAAAAACGAACAAATGAACAGGATATTGTTGTTATTCTTTTCTGTTATTTGAATTAAATTCCAATTCTTTTGAGATTACAAGCAATGAGAAAGGAAATTTATTCGTTAGATAAATTCAAATTTATATGCATTTATTTACAAAAAAGAAAATATCTCGTGTGTATTGTATAGGATAACACGTAATCTGTTTTTCAATATCTGTTCAATAATATAACAAGACATTGTATTGTATACATTTGATGTTTTGTTTCGAGATTTAATTATTGAAAGAAAATATCATTATACATATACAATAACCATGGGAATATTCTTATAATTGCATTGCCATTTAATTACATTTTATAAGAAAATAATATTAATTTGATTATTTGATTATCGATTGAAATTCAATACTCACATAATAAGGACAACATTTAATTTAAATACTTTATGCATACATTTGTTTACTTGGTAAGAAAATAATTACATTTTCAACAAATTGTGTTTGTATATGGATAATTTTAGTTAATTTGTATCCAAAACCAATATGATGAAAATGATCTTCTAAATTGTCTTGAATAATGAAAGATGTGCATTTATTTATTTATTTCAAAAAAGTTTCACGTTCTTATTATTGACCTCAATTTTTATTTCCTATTAAAAAATCTGAACTTTTTTATTAGGATAAAAACCTTGACTTTTTAAACACATCTCATGTACGTGTATGTACGTATTGTGAATTTACACTAAAGAAACAAATATTTGTGGTGTTTATATTGAATAATAAGGGCAAAATAAAATATATAACGTAAATTGAATTTTCAAAAAGTATCGTACGCAAACCAAATGCCAATTTGAATAACTTTTAGTTATAATAATTGAGTTGAAAACTATGAAAAAAACAAACGAATAAGTAAAACTAAATAGACAAAATAAAGTTTGTCAACAAAATTTTTATTTGTATTCAAAAGAGAATGAATTCTACTGCATTGAACACATAATGGGTAAATTATTAAGAGCTATTCCATGTTTTTGTAATAAATTTAAATTTTGTATTAAAAAAATAAAACACACATATTTACAGGTAATATTTTCATGCTCGATTATTATTTGTACATGTACATGATTTTTGAAACAAAAATTTTTTATTTATTTTAATATTTCGTTTTTTTTTTTTTTGATTATTTTCATGTCATGCAATAAGCAAAATTTGGCTATAATCCAAAAATTTGAGTACACATTTACTGACCAATCCGATTTTGCACATACAATGTACATATATTTTTTGCTAACTAAGCTAAGCATTTAAAAAAAAAAATCTTGCATGTTTTTTATGTATAGACGTAAATGCAATTCAATTATATTTTATGTCTTTTAGTGTAGAAATTGTGGGTTGCCAAATTTTTCAAATATTTTCAACAAACTACAACAAAATTGCTTCGTAACTCATGCTGCTCTCATGTGCATCAATTTATTTATTTTTTAATAACAGGTGAAAAAATCTAACATATACATAGTCTTGAACGTGTGGTATTATTTTTTTACTTATTTTTTTTTTTTTTTTTTTTTTTCATTTGCAAAATATCTTACTCTAAAATTTTTATATTGCTCAACATGTAAAATGTTGTATGTGCACATATGTATATTTTGGAAATCAAAAAACTTTTTTAAATTAAAAAAAAACGAAAAAAATAAACTTGTGGCCAGCTGGGATTTTCAAAACATGAGAACGTAGGCGAACATTTGATTGAATTGTTTGAGATATTTTATATCTTAGATGACTTGTTTTATATTAATTATAAGACTCTTCTGTGTAGAATCTTAAATATCAAAAAAATAAAAGAAAAGTTGGGACTTCATTGAAAAATTAGATCAATTGATTTTTTTTTTTTTTTTTTAAAGAAAAATGAAAATATTTTTAACAACTGAAATTTTAACTCTATTTAAATTTATAATGCAATTAATTTCATTTTAAAAATTTTTTTTTGTTATTATTGAATAAAGAATGATTTTAAAATTTGATTTTAATGAAACATTATACAATATTAAAGAGAAAACAAAATGTGTCTAATGAAAAAAGGGTTGAATTTATAATGGTAAACATAACAGTTGGTATTTTCTAACTCATATATTTTTGTTATACATACGGTGCCAGATGTTTATGCTTTTGAATTTGAACCAATAACATCGTTAATTTTCATGACTTTTCATCTCATGAAATAAAAAATCGAATAAATATTTCGCTTTATGAAATAACGAAGTTTGTTTTGAATGAAAAGTAAATATTAAGTAAACGTTTAATTAATTAAAATAAAATCATCAATCAAAGAAAAAGTTATGTATTTCTTGAAATTAGAAACGTACTGTTAAATTGAGTAATACAGTTTTTCGAGACGTATAATGTAAGTATATATTGGTGTACATAAGATATTTATTCATGCTCGTTTACATCACCAATACACATGTAATGGTTTAGAAGTTATAAATAATACAAATTAAATTTTATAGAACCTAATAAACAAAGCAAACTTTCTAAGCTAAATAATGAAATTATTAAAATATTATTGTAAATATGTACAAACGAGTATGTATATAGAATATATTTATAAAGTGTCTATAATTGTTCTCTTGGAAAATTTATTTTTGTTTTCACTATTTAACACATATTTATATTTGTTGTATTTATTCAACACAAATTAACAATTATTTTTTGGTTTCATTAACGAAGTTTTGAAAAGGAAATAAATTGTACATATAGGTAGACGCGTTATAAATTTAAAAAAATTTTAATAATAGTAGAAAAAGTTTGAAAATTGAATTGAAAGAAAATCAATTAAAAGCAGCTCAAAATATATGTATACGTAATTAAAGTAGAAAATGAAATTTAACTAATTTTGTTCTAAGCATATAGGAAAAATAGGAATTAAATTGTAATAATTTATATTTCTAATAATTTTTAATACGAAGGATATAATAACTATTTGTAAGGTAATTTACCACATTTGTACGTTTATATAATTTAATTTAAGTGGATTTAGAAATTTTAATTTAATTTAACTGATTAGTAATTATTTATTTTTATGTTAAACTAAAAAGTGTGAATTGTTTTAAACGTTCTCAAGTTTTATGTTAATTCAAACTTTATAAATTATAAAACCGAATAACAACAAAAAACGTAATTTCTTTATGGAAATAAAAGTTAAAAATTGTTGTAATTACATTAAAATAAATCCACATTCAAAATCATCAAAAAAGTAAATCTTTATTTTTTTTTCATATGTACATGAAAACTGATGGTTTTATAAAATTAATATATGTACTTGTATTATTGAAAAAAATAAAAAAATAAATAAATAAATAAAAAAGGAAAACAGTATAAATCTCTCTTCTAAACAAGTTACTTTTTCACTGCATTTGTTTACGATAAAGTTTATTTTTTCTGCTTTTAAATTTATTTACAAAACCGTCATAAATTTTGATTGAAATGGGTTAAAGCAGAATAAAATGAAGCAACAAATGATAATTTCTTTTGAAAAAGTAAAAAATTAAAAAATATTTAAAAGATGCTGTATTACAATTTTAACACTGTACAATTTACATACTGGTTATATACATTATTAAAATAAATATTCAGTAAATATGAGTAATTTAAATATTTGAAATGAAGGTTAAACAAACTACGAAAAAGGTTATGAAAAATGATAGCAATTAAAAAAAATCCTGTTTTTTTGTATGAAAAATTTTCACTTCGTTATTATTAAAATTTTATTTATTTCATGTACAGAAATAAAGCATTTTATAAATAAAAATGTTTTTTGATTATTTAGGATAAAAGTTAAAAATAAAAGTATAAAAATGTTTTGATTATGAATTTTTAACTTTGTTTAATTTATTTTACTTAAATTGTTATTTTTAACATTTTTCAGGAAAACTAAAATAAAATATTTAAAAATCAATATTTTCAGTAATGAGTTTAAAGTTATTTTTGTTATATTGTTGTTGTTTGTTTTTCTTTTAAATTTTTTCTTTTTAATGCAATTCTCAGGATTTTTGGCTTTGAACTTTAATGAGAAATATATACTAGATGTG
Source organism: Anthrax anthrax (assembly GCA_963971155.1). NCBI lineage: Eukaryota > Metazoa > Arthropoda > Insecta > Diptera > Bombyliidae > Anthrax > Anthrax anthrax. The sequence goes on along the minus strand of OZ020118.1, from coordinate 4,579,684 downwards.
TATGTTAAAAATTAAAAGTTTTAAAATTCAATTCTGAATGTTAATACAAACTGAATTAATTTATATTTATTTTAATTTAAAGAATAAAAAGTTTTCATTGAATTAAAATGGACAAAAATGGAAATAATGAATATAAAAGAGAAAATAAATAAATAGAAAAATAAATGAAAAAAGAAAATAAAAATAATTTTTATTAGAAAAATGTTCTTGAATTTTTTAAATTTATGTAAAAAATGCAAACAAATTCAGAAAAGTGTTAACAATGATTATTATTAATTTAATTGAAGTCACTTAACTGAAAAGAAAAAAAAAAAGAACAAGCAAAAATATATATACACTGATTATAGAACATATAAAAGAATATAAAAGTTATGTATTTTTCTTTAACTGCAGTTAAACACGAAAGCGTTATAAATATATAAAGGATTCATACATTAAATTGAACGTATAAGTAGCGTACACATGTACTTGTTAAATATGAGCATAGTTGTACTTAAAAAGCACTTAATAATAATAATAATAAAAAAAAGAATTACAAAAATATAAATAAATAAAAAGAAAATACAAAAGGTATAAGTAGAATAAGCACGGAAAATCTATTATTCTTGTTTTAAAAAAAAAAATATATATTTTATTATAAAAAGCAAAATACATTTTCACACAGATGAAATACGTATTACATGTTATGTCTGATGTTTTGTTATGTAAATATGTTATTATCGAAAAAATACTATAAAATTGTTGTTATCGGTTATACAAAAGTACTTTAACATAGATTTATTAAACAATCATGTGCATTTAAATTTAGATTTAATTTCCTTTATTTCTATTAAGATATTTAATACAAAATATGTGTGAGTAAACATATACATATGCATATCCTTTTATATGTTCATGTGTGAATATAATCAGACAGAATGTACTTCAACTATAATGTTATGATGTTATATCAGGTCTAGGTAACTCACAAGTAAATATGGTAATTTAAATGCATTGCATGACATACGTATATACAATGTACATACGCGATAATGGATTTTATATAACAAACGATAAATGAAACTTAGAAAATAAAGTGAAATAAATAAAAAAAACAAACAGTGTACTTTTTATTAATGATACCTGTTGTTTGTTTAAATAACATTTTGATGAATAGTTTACTTTCTATTTTATGAACTTGAAAATGTGATAATTTTTTTTTTTTTTTTTAAAGGATAAAATCACGATAAAATAAATCAATTTGGATTTAAACGATAACTTAAACACAACAAATTTAATTGAGTCATTCAAGTATGAGACTTTTATTTTATGGTATTTAAAAAAAAATTTGAAAATCTAATGAATTTAAAAGCAATAAAATAAAAATAATGTACTTTAAATTTTTCAAATTTTTTATCCTTTTTTCTTCATTTTTTGGCTTTTGTTAAAATAAAGCAAAAAATTTTATTTATATAAATAAAGTTGAATTTTTTGCAAATTTCAAATTTAATGGTTTATTATCGTATGTTTGTTTTTTGTAGGAATGTTTATTGGAATTACATTCTTAAAATGAATGTACATATGTACTCTTTGAATACAGAAATTAGATACGACTGAACAATCCACAAATTAAAACACTTATGTATGTATTATTTGTAATGAATTGCTAAAGTTTAAAAATAATGAAATTTTTATGTGAAATAAAATGAACATTTTTATATCTAAAAATGTTTGATTTTAATCAATATTACCTATTAATTTGTTAAATAAGTAGAATTCCATTTATATTTAGAAAGAACATTTATATTATATGGATTTAAAATATTTGTAATTCTTAAGTCTTTTCTCAAGACTACTCGTAGTTAGAAAATTTTAATATTTTATAAGTAAATCATTCACATAACAAAAAATAACAAATTTAGATATAAACATACATATGTATGTATTTATATTTTTAAAGATTTAAATAAAGAAGAGATGTAAACATGTGTTTATATTATATGTATGTACATGTTTATAATAAAATTTATATAGGTAATAGGATAAATGAGTTTTCATTTGTACATGTAACGTACGTACATATGTATGTATTGCATTATGCTAGAATACATGGATTAAATTTTCCAATGTTCCAAGATGATGTGTGTAATATTAAGATTGAAACTTTAAGTAATAGATATGAACGTAACATACATACATATAATATTCTGTAGTAGATTTGTATAATATGTAATACACTCTCATATACATAGAAATGTACACAAAGTAATAAACTATAATGTGTATATGTATAAGTAAAATAATCTATTGTGTAATTAAACTAAAATCTTCAATGTATGTATTTAAAATAGAATCATTTAATTAATATTGTACAAACTAATTCATGACATAAAAATGTTGACATGGTTTCACAGTAATTAATAGGTTTACTCGTACTTAATATCTGAGCATAGAAATATAGGGAACATACATATGTATGTACATGTATTCTAAATCAAAGTATTTTTACTTTCTTTTTTTTTGTTTTTATATTAAAGTGGGATTATGAAAAAGTGGTAATTAACTATCTTTTGTTATAGCATACTGCTATGAGTAAAAATATTTTTAAAAACCCATATTAGTTAGCAACAAAAAAAAATTATTTTTTTTTAATGTAAAAAAAAATCCTTTAGAAATTAATTTTTAAATTTGGATTTATTTTTCACACATTTTGTAACTGGTCTTAAAATTACTTTTGTTAAAAATAAACGACTGATTCTTACACATGCCTTATATCCACATGATATATTTATTGAAATAATTACCAGAACGAATAATGGTGATAATTTAAAATCTCTTGTTGAATATTATGGGATATTTTTGTTTTATTATATGGCATATATGTACACATAGTAATTTGTACAATAAGTATGTGTACAAAATAATACATAATGCAGATATGTAAAACGCTTATTTGGATATAAAGAAAAATTAAGTACCCTTAGGAAAATTTTATCTTTCATGTGTATCATGTGTATGTGTATCTTTCATCGTACACATTTTTGTGCAATTTACAATTCTGTAAATTTTACATATGTATATGTATGATATACATATATGCACGAAAACATTTAAAATTATTTGTAGAATATTATTATAATGTGGTAAATCATCAATTAAATTGTAATTTTCTTTTTAAGAAAACATATACATATATACACATTATGTAAATGCTCAAGCATATTAAAATGTTTTTGTTATTTATTTATACTATAATATTTGAAGAAGCATAGAGGAATATAATAATATAGATACTTTTGTTAACTTTCTCGTTTCTCTTCCATGTATGTATGAATGAATGTATGTACATACATATATTCATATATAAATTTATGTATGCACATTGTTAAAATTTTAATATCCATTTATAATATCTTATGAAATTCTTTTATAAAAGAAATTTTTAAACAAAAATAAAATTTCATTTAATAAAATTTTATTCATATAACAAAATTATGTTTTTAAGCATATAAAAGTTTTATGTACATTTTACATACATACATACATAATATAGTATGACGGAGGCTATTAAACATTATAATATAAATATTATACATACATGTACAAAAGATGTTGTTCAAAGGCTTGAAATAAAACATAATGTGCAAATACAAAAAAATATTATTATTTTTTTTACAAACAAAAAAATTAACGATAAAAAATAAAAACGAAAATAAAAGTTTTTTATTTATATTATATCATGTACGTATGTGTACCTGAATTATTGTGAAAAAGATGATATTGTGTGTTTACATATATGTACGTTTACCATTGTTCTCATAAATATTTTCCAATTTATATATGTTTGCACACGATTATAAATACGTACATATGTATATAAATTCTTCTTTTTTTATTTCAATGAAAGAACGAATTTATGTTAACAATTTTTCATACATTTATAAAATTTTTTGAAATATTTCTAGTTTAAAAAAAAAAGCTTTTTATTTGAATTATATGTTATATTACATACATATGTATATGTATATATGCATGAATAAGCAAAGCACACGAAAGAGAAATACATGCACTTATATAATTTTCAATATTAAAAATATCTGTATATAATTTGTAAACAAAATTTTATTATGTACTGAATTTCAAAGCAAAATTTTTAAAGAGAATTTTATCTTTAAAAAGGACTAAAATATCATTATTATTTTTTTAAACATTTTGCTTAAATTGAAATTCCATTCAATAATGATTTAAACGTTTATATTGGATGTTTGTATGTCTGAAGGACATGTTATTAAAATTTCATCTGTAGTATAATCTCTGAAAATTTAACTGAAAAAAAGAAAAACAAATCAAAATGAAATAAATACGAACATAATCATTTTTAATAAATAAATAAATAAATAAATTTTTAATATTGAGAAAAAATTTTATTGGCTCGGACAGAATTCATATAAAATTTTTAAATATCGTGTTAAAAGCATTTTAAAATAAAAACATTAACATTTTTACCATTTCATAAATTATAGGTAAATTTTTAATCTGAAAAACTGTTAACGGAAATTTTTCATTTCCTTTTTCGAAGTATCGTATATTTTACAGCTGTATGTATTTTATATCCGGAAAATTAAATTTTTTTTTCTATTATAATTATTGTATAAATGAGATCAACAAGTTTTTAAAAAATCGTTAATTTTATGTTTTTATGTAGAACTCCTGTTTTATTTTTTGGCATTAATTCAGTAAAATAATGAAATTATAATTTAAAAAAAAAATATTTATTTGTTAATAAAAGAGTTAGTTGTATAAAATTATAGATCTGGGTTTGTATGTATAATTTTAAATTTTTAAAATTATAATGTACTTCTTTAGCTCTATAAATCGGTAAGGGTTTTGGCTTTCTTGAAAAAAGTTTCTTAGCAACTCCGAACTCATGGACTTACATCAAGTTAGTTATTCCTATTCCTGGTTTCTTTCTTTTCGATGTATGTATATAAATATGTTTTTAACCCTACTCGTTTCTGATTTTTTTAAATTAACAATAATTTAATTATTTCTGAAATTTTTCTTGAATATCCCATTTCTTTTAAAAATTTCATTAAACCGTTCTACTTATATCTAATATAAATAATCCGTTATAGTCAATATAATTAGTGAAGAAATATTATACATTTTTTAAAAGTAAAAAAATAAAATATGTAAATAAAGATAATTTGAAAAATTATTTTCAAGAAAGAGTATTCAAAAAAATTAACGTAATCAAGAGGAGCTTAAAGCAAAAAATTGCATGAAATTTTTTTTATAATAACCACAGGATATTAATTGTTAGTGAATTATAAGTGTACATCTAGCCATGTTTAAAATTTTACTTCTAGTTATTCAATTTAAATTGTGTAATTTTATCCTTTTTCGTAGAAGAAATTATTATCCTTTTCAAGTGAAATGGAAGCTGACGAATACAAACATTTTAATTCTTCTCACATTTTTTTCTTTTTTGAAAAATAGAAAAATTATTTTGGTTTATTTTTTTATTTTAAAGAAAAGAAATGAGAACGGACAATGTTAATTAATCAAAATTATCCTTGAAAACTCATTTCATGAAAAAATCTTAAAGAAAAAAATGAAGAAAAACGTAATTCAACAAAAACTTATTCAAGTATTATTATTGTTATTTATATTTCGCTTTTAAGATTAAAAATTTTAATTTCCGTTTTTGTTCCTTTACATTCTGTTTGCTTTTTTTCTTCTTCGTTTTTTTTTATATTTTTAGTACCGTCGTTCTTAAATTAAAGATACGTATATAAATTAATGATAAAAAAAAAGTGAATGAAAATTCTTAAAATTAATATTAAATTACAAAAAAAAAAAAAAAACATGTATTAAAGAAAAATAACGTAAAAAATAAACGTATAAAAGATAAGAAGAAAAAATTTAATATCAGAAAAATTAAATACATACAACGTACATATGTATATGTATGTACGTCATGTAAAAGAAATTGTTTATTTTTATTTTTAGTAATAATAATAATTTTAAAAATAAACACTTCAGAGAACCTTCCTATGTATATTTTATTTAATAGTTTCAATATACATGTATTGTGTAAATTTGATTTGAAAAATATCTGTAAGGAAGTAAAATTATTTGTTACGGTTGTCTGAATTTATTAACAATAAAAAGAATATCTTTTCTGGGAATTGTTATTAAAATTTTTCTTTTATCTGATTCTATTTAGCAAAAGGGATTCATGTGATTCAAGATAAAATTATAAAAACAAATAAAATTCAAAATATAGGCACATACGCTCTGTAGAATTTTTCATTGTTTGTTAATAATTCGGAAATGTTAACTTTCAAAGTCTTTTATTACACATTTGATAAATTTTATCAGATTACATTATATATATACTATGGTTTCATCCCTTCAAGCATTGACAACTTTATAAAATTCAAACATATTCAAAACTAAAAAATATTTCTTTTCTTTCCTTTTTAAGGAAAATTAAATTTATTTCTATATTATTTCTATTTTAATAATATGTACAGTTGTTTTGTTTTTATGATTATTAGTTTTTATTTTTATTTTTCTGATTTCGTTACCTTAGAAATTTTTAATTTTAATTTGTATTTTTCATAAAGTTGAGTCACATAAAATTTTAATATGTGGATGATAAAAGCCATTGTATGTATGTATGTGTTAATGTAAAATTTTAATAGCACATAATAAAATTATAATGAATAATTTTGATGGTATTATTGAAATTGAGGACATTTAAACGATAGTCATGTACATTTTATCACCATTAGTTTTATTGTAGAAAAACTCAGCTCGTGCATGTAAGTATGTATGTGTTTGAATGTCTGTAATGCGGATATTGCATAATCCATTTTATACATTTCATACAAATAAATGATGTGAAGTGTCATAAAAGTAATTCATTTGGAATGAAAATGCAACTGCAACTATATAACATTTAATATAAGTACATATTTACTTTTACGTAAAAGTGTAAATGTGTAAACGATTAAATTTTTGCAAATAATCAAGTAAAATAAAAATGAAAGTTAAAATATAAAATACATAATAATCAAAAAAAAAAAAAAAAAAAAAAAACAATATATAATACTATGATGCGTGAACAGGAAATAAAAAATATATATATATACAACGAACGAAAAAAGAAAATGGATGAAAAGAAAATTTTATGAATAGTAAAAAATGGAAAACAGAAAAAAAAAGAGCAATGAATCAAAATAAAGTTCAAGGATAAAATTCTTTAACAAACGAGAAAATTAAAATTTCATTTATGAAAAACGAAAAAAAAAAAAATTAAAATAATTCATTTTTTTCATTTATATTTATGTTGAATGAATATTTTTGTAAGTTAATGTGTTTGCATGTATGTATACATCACATAGTAAATATATATACATAATGAGAATATTTTTATACATTTTTTGAAGGTCATTGCTGTTGTAATGTATTTTGTAGTATATAAAAAAAAATTTTTTTTTTTTGCTGTATCACATGCCTTACAAAAAGTCGATAAATCGGTCTATTTTTACACACTTTCAAATAATGTTACTATAAACCATTAGCATAATACGTATAAAGTAAAAAGAAAACTGGAACTAATAATAATATATTTTCCAATTAATAAATTATACATATTTTTCTATCTATCATTTATATAATTATTGTACATTAATTTGAAAATTGAAAATGAAGATTTAATTTTGTGATTTTTTAATTTTATTTTAATTTTAAAATTTTGAAAATACTCAGAAACTTTACAAAATTTATTAGCTATCATATGAGTATATAAAATCTAATAAATCATACAACTTTAAGAATTTAAATAATAAATAACTTGAAAATAAAATATCAAACTGGAATTTGCAACTTTTATAAGAGCTTCTTCCAAAAAGAAGATTTTCATTTTTACTCTTTGTTTTTCATTTTTTTGGAAAAGATTCTTATTTCAATGTAAATCCTTTTCAAAGCAAATTTATAGCATGTACTTACATAATATGTGTGATACTAGCAAATATTTTCTAAATTTCATATAAATTCATCATCATCATAGTATTATTTCTTGAGATTTTTATATTTAATGTTATGTGTATGATACATGAATATAAGAAACTTATGTTATATAAAATTCATGTACATTTTGTATGTATGTATGTATGTACACTTGTAGTGGAGAAGATTGCAATCAAGTAAACAATTTTAAAGTTTTTAAATCATACAAAAGTTTGAACATGTTTTCAAAATCGTCTTTAGATGTTTTTCTTTTTTTCTAATGTAAAATATAAATTTTTCTGTTGTTCACGTGCATATATGTATACACTACATACATATGTGTATTTATATGTATAAATGTGTACAAGTGTTGGGGTGGTACATTTTCTGATATATTGTCAACTTTTACAAAACATTTTCGAGTAATTCCTTAAAATGCTGTCACAGTTTTACAAATGTACACATAAGATTTACGTAATCATTTTTTTATTATTATTTTTTTATCATTTTTTAGTTTATATGAAATTGAGTTTTAAATTTAATTTCTGTATTTATAGTAGATTATTTTGATCACATTTCAAAAAATATTTTTTTAAAAATTTAATATGAAATTTTAGTTTTTTTTCTTTCTTACATATGTAAATTCGTATATACACTTAAGTGAATGTAAATATTTATGAAATAAGTAAAATGTTATAGAAATAATAAAGAATGTAATGTTTTTTAATGCAACATTAAATAACAAATAAAGTTAATATATAGACGAAAAACAAAATTAATTGTTTTGGTCTTAATAAAAAAAATTTTTTTTTTTTTTAAATAAACGAGTAAGAATGAACTCTATTGCAAAGAAAGTTTTCTTTTAAGTTTCTTAACAGTGCAAAAGCAAACAACAGAACAAATGTAAAAAGAAAATCAAAATAAAAACAATGATGAAATTTTCCACAAAAAATAGGGCATCGCATATGTATGTATATATACAAACTTTCTTGCATATTATTGAAAAATAAAACTAAAGTATTTTAATGTATTGCAGTTACAATGACGACAATACATACATATAAATATTAAATAAACTTAAATAAAGAAAATTTCAGACATTATGGCACTGCACTTATTTTTTACAGATCTATGTAATCTGTGTTTGTAGTATGTATGTATGTAGAAGGAATACAAGTTTTTTTTTTTGTTTTTATTTATTACAGGATATAATATTATAATACAAAACAAAATCAAGGACAAAATTCTTTTCTTTTTTTTTTATATTTTATTTTGCTTCTATTTTCTTGATAAAATGATTATTGTGAATAATAATAATGATATTGAGACTAAATTATTTATTTTTTAAGACAGTTGGACGCCAATACTCCCACACAGGTACAAATACTTATATACTTATATAAAATATTTTATTTTAGAATTATTATTTTTGGAGACAGTGAGTCTTGTTGTAATATTCTTATTTATTTTTTATTGTTCAAAATTTAGTCAATTCATTTGTTTATCATCAATCTTTAAATAATCTGTCTATAAATTTTATCTACATTTGTATATTTAAATGAAAGGATTTTTTAAAATGTTTTTTATGAAACATTAAATTTGATGACTTTAAAAGTACTTAGAATTAATAATTGTGAATAACGTTTAAATTTATTATATTAATAAATAATCTCATTAAAAGTCATAATAAATTAATTTTTTCTTCTCACATTTTATATTATAATAATTGCTTTTATTCACATTTACACAATACAGTCAAAAAAAGAAGAAAAACAAATGTAGGCTAATGTACATTAATTTAAATTTAAATTACAATTATAAATGAATTCCTTAAAAAATAAAATCAATATTTTTGTTTTGTATTTCAGTTCATTAATTTCTTATAATGTAAGATAAAAATTTTTTTCAAGAACATATTTTCTTATTTAAAGTTTGAATATGCATACATAAGAAATTTTGTTGATATGGTAAATTAATTAAATAAATTTTTAAATTGAACGAAATTCAAGGTCGAATGTATATTTTAATACAAAGGACACGTTATTTTCCCTAATTTATTTGAAATATTCAAAAATAAATAAAGAAATAACGAATAATTAAAATATGTAGTAAACTTTTTTTTTTTTATTTTAGAAATTAATAAATATTTCTCCTTGAATTTTCTTATCGAATAAACCACTTAATTAATATTTTGTTTACTGTATTTTGTAAATTAATATAACAAATATAAAAGAAAATGTAAATGTCAGCATTAAAGAGTTTCTTAATTTAGGTTTTTTCATTGTATATAAGCTTATAAGTACATTGTTAAGTTCGAAATGATACATTTTAATCAGTTTAATCCACATAATACATACATATATATCGTCTATATTTTTCTCTAATAATACATGTACATACATATAAATGTATGAAAAGTTTAGTGTATAAATTTAATTTATATCAAATATTTAATTAAACATTTAAGATTGTCAGCAAAATGTTGGAACTTTAAATTATAAAATTGAATGTTATTTAATTATGTCAATTGTGGCATTTTTTAAATGCACTTTAAAAATAAATAAAAAAGTGAATATAATTGACATATTTTAATCGTTTTAAATCAATGTAAATTTTTGATTTATAATATTTCTTACCTGCTGCTCTAGCTTCTTTACATGCTTCATACATATCAGCTTTAATTTCTGGATTGTCATCGGCTATTGTCTCACCAACAGTTACAAAACGTTCTACAGCTAAATTAACTGACTGTCCTACTCTACCAATAGCACGCATTGCTCTTTCTGAGGTAGCATGAGGTCTTTCAGAACGATGCTGTACTAATGTTGAGATCTAAAGTCAAATGAAACAAAAAAAAATATATATATATATGTTTGAATACAAAAGTAAGATAAAAGAAGTAATTAATTAAATGAAATAATATTTTTATGTCCTTTCGTTTATCTTTTAATTTAATCAGAAAATTTTTTTTCATTTCACACTTGAAAAAAAAAGAAAAGAAGAGACCAAATGCAATATTTTGAAGATATTCTTAAAATAGATGAAAAAGTAAAAAAGGAAAATAGTCTCTTATCTCATTTTTATCAATTACACATGTATTTTTGTTATATGTTTTAATATTCTTAGATGGTCATTGAACAAAAACCATTTTTGTGTAAAAAGGATATTTCATTTTAACCTTAGTAACAAGCGAATGACATGACTTTCTCAAGAAATAAATTCTTTTCTTTTTTTCATGTAGTTTTTTCCTAGACTAAATAACGTGCCCTGTCCAAAATCGAAATAAAAAGCTCAATTCTCATATAAATTTTTATAGTCCAAAAAAAAAAATGAATTTTGTCTCCTAGACTTTTAAGAACTTTCTCTCTTTCTAATAAGATAAATTAGTTCAATTTTCAATTTTTTTAGGATTTTTTTTTATGTGCTTAAGAATTTTCAACTTCACTTATAAACTTATATAGATGAAGAAAAAAAATTAAAAGAAATAAACGAAAAACCTTATGATCCTCTTCAATTTGTTTGAAAAAATGTGAACAAATTTATTAAATAAATGATCTTTTGCAATGACATTTACTAAATCATTTATTATTTTTATATTTTTGTCATTAAGTTTGTTAATGAATGCATGCATATATGTATGTGTGTAAGTGATATATGTACATGTTATGTACAATACAAAAAAAAAAAAAAAAAAATTATGCAATTTGTATATTTTTTTCATTCTATAGAGTTTTAGTATAGACAAAAGTTGTTACATTTTGTTAATGCTTTAACATGGATTTTGCCTTATTCACAATAAATTCATAGTTCTTTAACATTTTATTATAATGTAGTACTTCATCACTAGTACGTACATTTGTATAGATTATACATTGATATCTACAATATATGTACATATGTATTATATAAAAAATTTTGTAATATTATAACCATGTCATAGCCTAAATTATCTATGTATATAAATGTAGCAAATTACTAAAGTACTAGATATGTGATAAAATAATAATATTATAATCATAATGATGATAGTGCGTTATAATGATAATGATGCTAAGAATATTGTTGAAATACATTCTAAATGGTGGATTTATGCTTGTGTAATGGATATTCTAGAAATTATTTGTTATACAGAATAGAAAAGAGGATGATATCTAAACTAAATAACTTAAGCATTAATATCCATTTTGACAAAATACCGATTATTTTATTATATACATATTTCCCATGTGTACGTGTATAAAATGTTGGAAAATATGGTATATACATATATATGTACATTTGTGTATGTATTTGCAACAAGTCAAGGCAATTTTATTTTTTGATATTCTTTAGTAAGTACATTCATCCTCCTCGAAGAATTTTTTTTTCTTTCAAAAATGAATTTTCCACAATGTAACAATGATGATGTATGTATATGTACATATATACATTTAATTTCTAATTTCATATCTCTTTTGTGTAAAAAAAAAAAAAAAATTAAGCACACATAAGGATATGGGTGGAATACATACACATATAATTCAATGGAGTTTTCAATGATACATTCTTTATTTTTTTTTTTTTATTGTATAATATACAACTAGTATTAAAGCTAAAGTAGTACATAAAAATTGAAAGGATCAACAAAGTGAGGAAAGATAAAAATTTAATATATGTACATACATACAATGCATATACAATAATACATTCACACGATTGTATGTACATATACATTTTTATGTAGTACGTATAGAATTATTTCTCTTTTTTTGGGTCAATGAATATATTGGATATATCTACACATGTTATCTGTTACAAAATGGGCTATTAAAATTTTTATGTGAATTTAAAAAAGAAAATTATTTCATTTCACTTACACATATTCAGTTATACACGTATGTGATAGTGGGTTTATGATAAACATGTATACTTTGAAAAAAGATATTGTTATCCTTTCATATTTAAACTCGTATATTAAAAAAAAAGGAAAATAAATTTGAAAAAAAAAAAAAAAAATTAAACCAAAAGGAATTTAATTTCAATTTACATTGTAATCTGAAGTAATAAAAAATATCGACTAAAAACATACATACATACATATTATGTATATTAATTGTTTGAAGAATTAAATGATGTTGATGAAAAACAGTAAGTAATAGATATTTTACAAATAAACATAAAAAGGAAATAATAAAAGTTATCTGCTTTTTAAATGATTGGTATACTAACGTAAATAAAAAAAAAAAACATTTTATAATGGAATCGTAAAAATTTTTAAATATTAAGCTATTAATCCGTTTATTTCTAATATTTTTAAATTGAAATACATTTAAATAAATAATAAAATTTAAGTGTTGATAATGTAGGAAATAATTATAATTTATGGCTATTTCTTCTGTGCGTTGGTCCAGATTACATAAGATGATCATGGTAATTTTAAATCTGACTGCTTATGAGAACAACAAGATGTCTGCTTTTTTTCTTACAAATAATTCGTAAAATAGAAATTGTGATAAAAGGTAATAAATGTGTAATTATGGTACAATTTATTTTCAATTTTAATCAATGAGTTCATATGTACATGTACATACGTAATTGATTTCATGTTGTGAATGTTGTGATACATTTCACAAAAATGTACATTGAAATAAATTCAATTAATATTAATTATTACGATAATAATGATAGCTTTTTAATATTTTTTATTTGCTGTTGAAGTGAAATTATTATACATATCTGCACTAGTATCAGTAAATTATGTATGTAAAAGCGTATAAGTCTCTTATTTTGTAATAATACAAATATGATACGGAAATCGTTGATAAAATGAAAAATAATGAGAATAATGCATAAGCGTATCATACAAAAATGTAAAAATAACAAAAAAAAAATGTCATTATTTTAATTACTTTAAATTGCGTTAAAATATGAAAAGTTGTATTAAAATTTTTTTTGCATGTAGTTTTTTTTTTTTGTCATTATTAATTGCTGTTTGCTTTTTTTTTTTTGCAAATTAATTTAATTTGTTTATTTACATGGAATTTTTTAAAAACACATGTACGGATTTTGTATTTTGAACGTTGTAAAATATTTTTAAAGAATTTTAAATATTTCATGTTTTATTTATTTATTTTATTTTTATATTATTATTATTTACGAGTAAATGAAATGAATACTATTTAGAAATTTAAAATTTTACTATAAAAAATAATAAAATAAACACTATAAACATTTTCATGACCTTAACTGCATATAATAAGTGCATAATACAAATCAAAGAAAAATATTAGTTTTTGTTTTACATTTTATTTATGTAAGTATGCACTTTTAATATAAACTTGCTTATAATACACATATAATTTTCGTCTGCATTTGAATTATAATATATTACATGCTTTTAGCAACATGTCACTAACATAATAAATTTATAAAACAATTTAAGTGTGTATAAGCTGTGGTATAAGTCATAAGGATATATTTGAAAGTATTTATTATGCTTATATAAAATATAAGTAAACATTTTCTCGATTTTCCAACACATTAGAAAATGTTACATTCATAATCTGAAGGCATTTTTTTGTATTCGAATACAAAATAACATTTTACATGTATAAAACATGATTTATATCTATGCATGTATACTTGAAATTTGTTTTGTACATTTCAAAATATAAAATGCAGTTTAGTTTTTTCTTTTATTTTTCTTTTTAATAAAATTGTTTAGGAAAAAGGGGATGAAATCATGACAATTCATATTTCAAAGTTTATATAAAAACATATTTTCCACTTGAAAATATTCGTTTTTTATAACTACACAGTTTGTATGTACATGTGCACACACACATTCAGAGTATACGATATATACTAGTATACATGCGTGTACATAGAATAGTTTATTCATTATTGTCATAACAAAATGATGCTGAATATATTTTTATGGTATATCATGCGTTCACATATTGTTTATCTTGAATATTTAACAATATAGTTGACTTGTCACAAAAAGTCAACATATGTATATTTATAAAAACTAAAACATGTGGTATTATTATTCATACATATATGTATGTATGTATGTATGTATGTATGTATGTACATACTTGTATAAGAAACATTAAATCAGTAAATTCAATATCGATTACATTGAACATCAATATGATTTTTTACATGCTTCGATTAACAACATTATTTGAAATCTATCAACTGTGAGATACAGTCGAGTGAAAATTTATTAAATCATGAATATTATACCAATATTTATACAGTATTTTTTAATTTTAAACTGATTATTAAATTTCAGTTACTTTTTGTACTAATTTCATTTATACTATCTCATTATTATATACTATTTCATTTATACTATCTCATTGTATACTTT
This sequence comes from Anthrax anthrax, assembly GCA_963971155.1. Lineage (NCBI taxonomy): Eukaryota > Metazoa > Arthropoda > Insecta > Diptera > Bombyliidae > Anthrax > Anthrax anthrax. Next base: position 4,564,329 of record OZ020118.1, on the reverse strand, counting down.
TGAAAACTTATTTAATTTTAAATTAGATTTCCTAAAAGCAAGGACATTAAATAAGTAATGAATAAACAATAAATACATTCATAGTAATTTGCTCAAATATAAAAATCTTAAGATTATAATTCTCTTATTTGTCCTTGACTAAATAGATAATAAATAATTGGCTTCTAGATACTCAAAATCATGAGAATGTCACGAATTTTATAATTAACATTTATTCATTTTTTTTTGTTTCTTTTTTTGTATTCTAAGGCAGCAGGATTAGAATGTATACATGTTATATATAAATACAATTAATATGTATTACATTCATTTATAGCATACAACATCAAAGTAAATTTTTGTCACTAAGAATCTATTCAAGATTTTTGCCTTTAAAAACATTTTAATTTGAAATTTGATTTAAATACCGTACTTTGTTTAATTAAGACTTTTGTAGATGTATTATCAGGTGTTACTTAATTAAAAAAAAAAAAAATTATTTTAAGCTTATATTCATTTTTAAAATTTGATAAAAATAACTCTAGTTGAATAAGTTTTGAAACATGTAATAATAACATTAAAGGGATTTTTGATGCTTAAAACAAAACGAAGAAAGAATATACAAGAATATTCTACGTATTATTATTTCATTTTTCATCAAAAAAAATATATGTACATTTTTCAAGAAAAATATAAAAAATTTAAATTTATCTGAAAGAAGATGGAATTAGTTTACTTTATTTTATATTAAAAAAAAAAAAAAAAAAGGAAAAAAATATTTTCCTCATATTTTCTTTCTAGGCGTTAAAGGTATATAAGATCAAATAAGATGTAATTTAATTTTTTGTATATATTTGGTTTTATTTCAAATTTTTAGAATAAAATTTTTTTTTATTTGCATAGAAAGTATTAGATACTTGTACATGGGATACATAAATATTTCATACCAAATTCAAATTTACACGTGCAAAATTATATTATATTTTTTGTTATCACATGTGAAAGAATATGTGTATCACATTTAAAGCACACCAACCATAAGAATAAAAACGTTCTATTTTTTTTTACTTCAAAATGTTACTTACAAGAAATACATAAGTACATATATTTACGTACAATTTTTAAGTTTTTTTTTTTTTTGTTTTGTTCCTGCACCAATGCTAGTTAGGAAGAAAATATCTTTTTATTTAATACCATGTATAATAGAATCTAAACACGTGTTTGGATTTATAATAATATTACCGATAAAAATATGTGTTTATATGCGATTTGTATGAAAAAAAAAAACGTAAGTCGATTTTTAAATGCATTTTTATTATTATTTTTTTCTATTTTCAAAGTTTTTCTTTATTTTTCCCTTAAAATTGTAAAAATATATCGAAGATTTTATCTGATGTGTTGAAATATTTTTCTTTAAGGATTTTATTGTTATTTTTATGAGGAAATATACAAAATTATGTGAATGAAAAGGCATCTATAAAATTAAACCAGATTCATTTAGAACCAAATTATTCAAGAATAGGAGAAGAAAAAAAAAAGAAGAAAACTACTGAATTTTTCTAACTACGTATAATATGTATTTATATAATTTTATTTTAATCTTTTAAGGACTTTTATACATACATATGTACACATATGTGCACGTTCACAAAATTTGTATGTGCATATGTAAAATTTTCCTCATTTTTTCTTCAACAGAAAAGCTTTTCTGTGATAATCTCTTAGCTTGCCTTGGTCAAAGAGGATTCATTGGCCATAAGAACTAAAGAACATATGTATTATACAATATGTTAGATAAATTGTTCATGAAGCCAGTATTACATGGCGTGTTCTGATCCTTTAAATCTTTTAGATGTTATCTTAGTTTAGTCTTTAATTCAATAAAATATGTACATATACATATGTATATGTAATCTAATGTGCAGACTTTTAGGAAGAAAATATTGCTCTTTATTTATTATGATTTCATTTAAGCAATAGAATTACCATATGATGGTAGTAATGAGGAAAGCCATTCAATTTTGAAACAGAATGAGATAAGCTTTAACAATAATTCGTATATACTTGTTTACTTGTTAACTTTTATGTATGTGTGCGAATTTCTTACCAAAGTTGGTTAAAGTGTTAAACAATTAAATTATTGAAAACGTCAGTAAAATAAGTTATAGTCATTAAACATTTATGCACAGAACTCGCACACAGTCTCAATTTCGAAATTATCTTTGTATGTACTTTATTTTGTTCAATATCTACAATACACATTTGCTTATAAAAAACTGCATATCTATATTATTTTATTTATTTTGATTTATGTATTCTCAATAAAAGTCTGTGCAGATATTTTAGAAAACTTCAACCTTATTTACTTTATGAATATTACTTATTTATACACAGTATAAAAGACGTGATAAATATTTCTATAAATCAACGTAATTAATAACAAAACTTAACAATTTTCATTATTTATTTTCGTTTTACTTTTATGTATGCATTTTTTTTTTTTTATATCTTATATATACGTATACATATACATATTTGTGTATTTATTTCAGATATGTACACATGTCCATGTATGTATATAGATGAAGATACATTAAAACATATGCATATGTTAGTACATACATATACATATGAACATATATACTCAATTTATCTATGTAAATAAAAGTATACGAAAGTATTTTTTTTATTACATATCTACATATTTATATATGTATGTATAGGTACATACAAGTATATACTATAAGTATGGATAATGTATACATATTTCCATATGAAAATAATAATATAATTAATAGTTGAAGTTCAAAAGTTTGTATAATCACATTTTGTATACTAAAGTTTAACAGTTTAGGTCGAGTATTATAAGTACACAGAAACAAAAGTAGGAATAAAAATAAAATAGAGGTGAGAAAAAATAAGAAAGTATAATAGAAAACCTTTTTTATACATATCATGTATACATATAGAATGTTTAGGTTAAGGACTGCAGTCAAGGTAAGTTAATCAATATACGTTTAATACAATACATGTAATATGTATAACAATTTATTTGTAGTTGATTTGAGTACCTGCAATTTTTTTTTATGAAATGATTTGTAAGTGTGTTTTGTGTGATTTTAAAAGGATATTATAATCAATAAAAATTTTGAATTCAAGTGGAAAAAAAAAATTGATTTTTTGTTATTTTATTTTTCTGGTTTTTATTTATATTTTAAAAGGGAATTATAAAATTGAATTTTTATTCAAAAATAAAAATCGGTTAAAACGAATTGCACAGATATCATATCTATATCAGGAAAAATTGAAAATTATAAAAATCTTATATTAAAAAACTTCATTTTTTTATTTTTTTAATTTTAATTTATAATTTTAAAGTTTTCTTTTAAATGCTTTTAAATTATGTTTAGAAGTGTGAAATTTTATATTAAAAATTTATTTTTAATTAAAAAATTGTATACTTTTTTACATGCTTGTTGTTCAACAAAATTGTAGAATAAATTTTTATTTATTCTAATTTTCAGTGAATTATTATTTGTTAATTAATTTGTCATAAATAAAAAAAAAAAATATTTTTTTTTTTCTAAAACGAATGTTTAAATTAATTTTGCATGAGGAATTTCTTATTAATGTTTAAATTTCCTATTTAAATTAATTTTATTTGGTATGAATATTAAATATTTTGTACACACATTATATAAAATCGTTTAAATATATTTTCTAAATATAATAAAATATTATTCATTATCAAAATTTATTATACATATATGTATGTATGTAATATTATCAACGATGTTGTATTACATCGTTATCATCGTCATCATTGTTATCATTAGGCTTCATTCATTTTCTTCACTTAATAAATAATTTATAGAAAAAAAAGGACTCATTTTAAATGGAAAACGGTATGCTATAATTCTCATTTATATTTAATATAATATATGTGTATATATTTAAATAAGTACTTCCATCTAGAAGAAGCTTTACTATGCGTATTAATACTTAATGTACATGTATATACATACATGTGTAAAAATCATTAAATACGATATAGATACACCGTAAACAATGTACAAGTTTGAATATAAAATTTTTTATTATACTTAAATACCAATACAAAATGTACATTGCAGGTAATTAAATTCGTGAAAATATTTTCTGTTATCTATTCTTGCAGTCAATTAAAAAATAACGATTCAACATCATGTTCTTCTTTAATATCGTTCATTTTTATTTGTTTATTTTCTTTTTATATTTTTTATATGCTGTTTATACATATTTCCAAGGTAAAAAAAGGCTACTTTTATAAAAATTGTAATAAAAACAGATTTTTCAAAAATTTTTTAAATACATACATTTAAATGAATTTATTTCTCATTTACACAAAAATTAAGTATGTATAATTAAGAAATATTATTAATATGTACAAAAACTGTATCGAAATTGACAATTTTAGTAATTTATTCCTTTATTATTTTATCCTTTAAAAATTTTTTGTATGTATTCCAAGAAAGATTAATGAGATATAATTAATAATAATGAAATATATATTAAAACTTAAAATAAAGGTTTTTTTTTTTTTTTTTTTCATTGAAAACAATTAATTTTTGTTATTTTTTGTTTTGTAGTTAATTTACATAAAAACCTATTTAAGAGTTTATTCTATTGAAAATATTTCTTGAAATTGAACCTTTTTTCAAAATTTATTCCCTTTTTATTAGATCCTTTTGTCTTTTTTTGTATATCATTTTATGAAAATTTCAATTTTAACGAATATAACTAAGGTATAACAATTCTTTGAAAATTTTCAACAAAAGAAATAGATATACATACATATGTATATGTATGTTCATACATACATAGTATAAAATGAATAATTTATAAGATATAAATTTTATATTCTGTATTTTTTATGTATAATGTTTTCTTTTAAATCGTTTATAACGATACATTATTTTGAAATTAAAAAAAAAAAAAAAATTTGAAATCTACTTTCTCAGGTATATTACCAGGATATAACTACGCAGTAAATGAAAAATTGAAACAAATTACAAAATTTGTTTCTCTTATATTAATTTATTTTGTAATTGTATAAAGTCCTTGATTGAAAATTTGAAATATTTCGTTTTAAATATGAAATTCTCTTTAATATACATTTTTAAAAAAATGAAATTAATTGTGGTTATTTAATAGTAAGATTGATTTTATTTCATAATTTTCATTTGAACAATTTATCATGTTACACGTGGTTTAATTTTACATTTTTTTTTTTATAAATTTAATTTATTAATTATAACCACACAATTATCCAATTTGTATATATGTAGGGGTATATCATGTATATTAAAAATGGACTTGTGGTATTTTTGTCATAGCCAATAATCCAGATTAAATTAAATAATTTTTCTTGAAATAGACGTAAATGGATGGCTTTCAACAAGTTGTTTAAATAGAACGTTTTATTTTTGTTGTTTAAAAGAAAAAAAGCATAATTAATTTGATTCTGTGTGTTTTTTAAAATTATGTTTTTAATATATAACGATAAATGTTCTCAGTGTTAATATAAACAATTTAAAATTCTTTTTGTAAAATGTATAATTTAAGATTTTTCTGTTTCACGTAGCAAAAAACCATTAAAATTAAACAAAGAACATAAAGGAAAAATTTAACTTGTAACAACACTTCAAATTGACAAGGAAAAGTTGTTTGTTTTTATGATTTTATTAAATATTATACAATTGTATATGTAGAAAAAGGTGTACAAAAATTCTGATACAAATGAAATAAAAACAATGACAAAAGGATAAAACGTACTTGAATAAAATGTATAAAGCTAAAAGCAATTTATTTCTTATGTATAAGAACTATAGTGGTAAACAATTTACAGTTTCCTAAGTGTGCTAAAGTGAAAATGTCCCTGTTTCATAATTTTCTCAGTTCATTAGAATTTTTAATAAAAAAAAATTTTTCATGCTATTTATTTATGTACAAAAATTGTATGTACTTATATATCTATATATAATACGAGCACTACGTACATTGGATACACTTGTATGTATACAAGATATATATATTTATCTGTATACGTGTGTATATGTGCTTACAAATGATTGTATGTGCAGTATTTATTCTCCAAATGCTTTATCACACTCTCTTTATACTAAATTTGTTTTATTTTCTTATAAAGAAATTATGGTACCTTGTTTATATCTTATCAAAAGTAAATGAGGGACATTATCTTTACTGTAATATATACATATACAGACGTATTATCCTCAATTACGAAGATATACATATAAGAGTGTAAATAATATGACATGAATGTGTGGAAAACACGAGAGATATAAAAATGTTTGACATTTCTCAGTTTGTTTTTTCATAACTTTTTTTTAATGTTTATTTGCTTCTTCGTTGCCTTTTCTTAACGATCCTTAATGTTTTTCATTTCGTATACTGTGACATTAGAGTAGAATATATCTTTCATTTTATTCATTCACAATTTTTTTTTTAATGATATTTTTAACTTTAATAGAACACAGGCAGAAAAATGCATCCATTCAAATTATAAATAAAAAACCATGCATACATAAGTATGTATGTACACTACATCCTTGATTTCGTTTATTTATATTCCTTTTCTTTTCGTTTGTTTAGCTTAGTTGTATGACCTTTTTGTGACTTTGTATATATGTATGTATGTATTGTTTATTTAGAAGACATTTTGATGCTTTTGAAAGTTCTTAAATTATTCACTTATTTACATATTACGTACATCATAGACATATCTACATATGTATGTACATATATTATTATCTGTACGTTTAGAACACTATACTTTAAAAGAGCAATAGTTAAACATTTTAAGTTTTATTTTCAAGATTTCTCAAGAGATTTTTAAATTATATAATTTTTTTTTTTAAATTATTTCACTTTATATTACTATTTTTTTTTTTAAAGTAAAAAAAAGAAAAGAAAAGCAAAATTAAAAGAATTTTCCATTTTTAAAATTTGATTTTCATAAATTAATGTTTCAATTAAATAAGAAATTAAATATGGAAAAAAGGAATGAAAGAATTTTCATTTTTAAATGATTATTATTTTTTTTTCCTGTGAAGAGAAAAGGAAAATTAAATGAATTGAACAATGAAATATGACACAGAGCAGTAATTAACATTTGAAAATTCTTAGTATTTGACTTATTTTTTTTTTATTTACTGTTTTTTAATTTAAACTTATAATGAACGTAGAAAAATGAAGTTAACTAAGCGTAAAAATGAAATTTTCTTGTTCTTTTTTTTTTTAAATAAAATAAATCATTTTTTTAAAGTTCGTTATATTTTTTTAATTATATTTTTCTTTTTAAATTTAATTGAATTTTCTCAAATATTTGCTTTTAATGTTGTTCAAGTATGTATGTAGTTTATATTTTGAAAAGTCAATAATTTTTGTATTCTTCTTGTACAAATAAATAAAAATTTGAGCTTTTGTAAATTATAATTGGTCAAAAGAAAAAATAATTTCAGATTTCTACTAAATAAACACTTTTTAAAAATGTTTTTCAGAATCATAATTTTCCTTAATAATTCGTATGTTGATGAAAAAATTTATAAACTGGTATTTTTATTTTTGTGTTAATCATCGCAGATATAATACGATGAAACATAAAAGAAAAATAAATTCAATTTTAAAAGTATTTTTTTTTTAATATCACATTGGTCATAAAATTTGTAGCTCTATATTTGAGAAAAAAAAAGCAACAAAAACTTTTATTTCTCCTTTCAACAGATTTTCACTTGAAAAACGTGTGTGCTGTATAACTATAAATTATATCATTCAGGATAATGTTCAGGATTATATGGAATATGTATGGTAAAATGATTATATAACAGAATTTTGTTGTTGTTGTTGTTGTTAGAAAATACGTATATAGGCAATGATCCAAATATAAAAGTGCATATATTAAACTCATAATTTTAAAGAAAACCTTTAATATAGGTAGGTCCCATATGGATCGTAAAAGCTACAATATAAAACTAAAAAATAAATTATACATTGTGTTCAAGTGTATGAATACCGTTTGTTATAGGAAATGTTATGTTATGTTTTACTTGTATCGATGTTGTGGTATTACATAGTATAGGTAAACCTACGTCAGCGTAAAAATATCCTTTTTCTTATTAATGTTATTGTTGTTATTATAATAATTTGCTTTTATTATAAGCTTCTAAGAGAGGTATACATTTTTCTTCGTAATCGTAATGGTATTATTACACACATATAGTTTAAGTTTAGATTTATTTTTATATTTACTGTAACATTAAAGAAAAAAAAAAGAAAGAAAAAGGTATTTGTATTTTCTTCCTTTTCGTTTATTTTAATAACTATATTAAATTTTTTTTTAGTAGATAAACCATATATTAATAATTTGGAAATCCTTTTATACCATTAAATGAAAATATAAAATTACTTTTTATAAAGACATATTTGTATAGAAAATGATATATGTACGCATATTTGTGACATAACAAAATGTCGTATAAATTTTCTTATCCTTATCCTTTCTATTAAATGTGTATACGTTAATTTAATAATATTTTCATTATATTTTATTTATTCATAAGAATATGTATGTATATGGTCGCATAATAAAATTTTCTGAATTAAACTTTCATGTTAAAATGTTCTTGGGGTTTTCAATTTTTTTTTTTTTTTCATTTTTATCATATAAAATATTTCTGTGTTTACTTATATACATTCATATGTGTGTACTCGTATATACATACATTTTGTAAAATTTTGTGTACATATTTTTTTTTTTTTCATATAAATATACAAAACCCATGTAGTTAAAATATACATTCAAATTACATATGCATGTACATATGTATGTATGCATGTAGTAGTTGATGGTACTGGGTAGGTAATAAGCATTCACCGTGTAATATACATTATTACTTTGAATTAAAAAAAAATAATAAAAGCCATGAATATTTTTTTCTTGTAGTTTTATTTACTTTTTTTGTTCTCATTTTGTTTGCTTTCATTCATAAGTCAGCAAAAAAATAAATACAAAAACATGGAAAAAAAGAAAAATTTTAGTCTTTTTATATTTATTGTCTTTTATTGTTTTATGTACACATTGCAAATGTATGTAGAGGTAGAATATATATAAAAACATTCTTTGTACATATATACATATGTATGTATTGTATGTACTCATGTACATAGTGTACAGCCTTTTAACGGTTCATGCAATAAAATTTCTTTGTTTGTTCTATTTTTTCTGACTTTTTAACTAAAGAGAAGGGTGATGGTATGACGATGAAATGAACAAAAAAACGGCAAAAAAAAAAAAAAAAATCAATTCTAAACCAAAAACTTAAGAAAAAAACACAAAAAAATCATAAAACCTTGACATTGAATCCATATAGTAATCCTTAAGACTAAAAAATGGAAACGAAAATAAGTAGGAAATAACAAACTAAAAGTAAAGTATACATTTTCATATGAAAATACGGAAAAATAAGGCCTGTATGCCTTATCAAGGATACTTTTATTACTTAACATATTACATAATACAGGTAGGTTTGTCTATATTATCCATTTTATGTTAAACTATGTCATCTGTTCATTTTATAGTAATCATATGTATGTATATGTACGTAGATTTTTATTCCATACAAATAATCTTCTAAATAAGATCATCGCCAATATTAGTTCTTTTTTATGTATTCTGTCTTCTGAAAATTCTTCATTATATGTAATAATATTTATATATATACATATTTCACACACGTGTACATAATGATAAAAGCTTTAAATATAAAATTTTAATTATTGTTTTTTTTTTTTTTAAATATATGTAATGTAGTCCTGCCGCGTAGTCTACTTTAATTGTGCATATGGTAAGCGAGTATATAATAAAGATTTGCTGCATTTGTTGCAATAGTATTTTATGTATATAAGCCAACGTGTAATTTACATATGTACATGTAGAAATAATAATGGATAAAAAATTTCACCATTAAAAAAGTAGAAGCAAATATAAAATTCTAATAAACTACAATCAACAATGGAATGAATGTATTTGAAATAGAGATAAAATTTTAAAGGTTTTTACATCATTCATTGCTTTACTGACTTTCTATTTTTTTTTTTTCTTTTTTTATGTTACACATTTGCAAACAGTTTTCCATGAGTTTATGTATATGTTTCATATGGTACAGTGAAAATGGTAAAACAACTTTTAATTTTCTATTTTTGTCCTTGAACAATATATGGGACAGAAATAAAAAAGTTGTTTTTGATAGAAACTTTGAAGGTATATTACATTAAAAAAAGAAAAAAAAAAACAAGGATTTATCATATTTAGATACACAAACATACATTGTCTATGAATGATTAAATGCGTACTATGGCAAATACTATGTATATATTTTTCATGTTGTTGTTTTTTTCATTTATTTTTTTCGCTGTGTAATCAAAGATTTAATTATATTCCTTTTCCTGATAAAAAAAAATTCATTTTATTCTATTTCCTTATTTTTCTTTATATTGAATTTTATTTACAACGAATTGAAATTAAATTTTTTTTTTTACTATGATTTATCTCTTAAGAAGTATATAAGTTTCAATTGTGTGGTATTTGCAAAAACTAAATATGTATAAACAAATTTATTATATATACGTGAATACATTGAGCTTTAAGGAAAAATAAAGTTGCTGATGTTCTTTTTTTTTGTATTGAATTTATTTCATATTTCTGAAGCCAAATTTAATTTGGCATTTTTATGTTTTTGAATTATTATTTTTTTTTATTTTTCCTAATTTTGATTTGATGTGGTTTATTATCTTATGGATATACATTTTTGGTGATATTCCAAAAAAAAAAAAAAAAAAAAATCAAAACAATTTCATTTTATTACATTGATTTCAATCAAATTAAAAAAAATAGCAAACATTTGCTAAATTGTAAAAACAGGGTTGTTGTTTGGTATTTATGGTAAAAAATATATAAAAAATTTATATTTGCTATTTACTAAAGTAGGTTTGATTATTAAAATTTAAGTGATATTGGCTAAATATATTTAAATTTATGAATGTTATTAAAAATACAAAGTTGAATAATTTAGAAGAGTTTATAAGGAGTAGAAAAAAATACTTTTAAAGGGAATGAAAGAAAAAATGAAACTTAATAAATTAACTACTTTTCCTTAGGAAAAAAATTAAGAACTTTCATCCAAATTTTATTACTTTTCTTAGAGACAACATCCCCGAAAATTCATTTGTGAAAATGTAATTACAAAGTTATTTATTTTCTTAATGACTTGAATTCATGACAAATTACAGATAATTATAGAACATAAAAAATAAATGAACAATATTCTACGAGTATAATAAGAAAGCTTAGTACCCCAAAAGAGTCAGTATTTGAAAATGGTAAGGGATTTTCGGATATCGTACATTTATATGCCTATATACCTACGTGTATTTGTTTATATTTTATGTCTTGTATTTGTATATTCTACTGGTTTTGTTTACTTTTGTAATTTGGCTTACACAGAATGAATATTTAAAAAATTTAAAAAATTTTCAATTTTAAAATGTTAATATGTTTTACCAAGTTTTACACATTTTTAAAGTATTTTTAAATGATCGATTTTTTCATCTTGATTTAGTATTTAAATATCTAATTTTTTTTATTGTTATGATTTAAAATTGTTAAAATTTTTGTTTTTTATTTTTGATTTCAAGAAAATTTATTTATTTTAATAAATACATACATAAGTCCATGATTATTAAATATTTAATTGTAAATATATAATTAACAGAAAATAATAAAAAATCATATTGACAATGATATTTAATTAAATTAAATTAGATAATTGTATGTAAACATTTGAAATTAATTACAAATATAAACTTTTAATTTGTGTAAATAAAACACTTAAAAAATATATAATTGAAAATTTTTGGAAATTTTCAAATAATTAAAACATTAAAATTGAATTTTATTTTATTTGCTTTTAAATTGAAATTTGCAAAAATGTTACTAACTTTGAGCAATTAAAAAAAAAAAAAAAATTTTTTTCTCATTACGGAAAAAAAAACAAGGATATGTAGGTAGATATCGTTGTGTCAGCACAATGTACACGTTTTGTATGTATAAAATAAAAATTAATACATAAATACGTAGGTACATATTACATGTTTACATACAGAACACAGCATAAAATGTTTGATGTGATATTTCATGTTTTTAATTAAAAAATGGCAACGAACATATGGAAGAAAAACATCCTTTACTAATTAACCTATCATGTATTTAATACTCGTGTGTGTGTGTAGACTATGTAATGTGTGATAAATTTTAAATTTAAATAGAAAAACGGAAAAGAAAAAAATAATCGTTGCATATATTAAATTAAAACAACATGTGTGCTTACGTACATTGTTGGTTACATGCATCATCAAATTATTATTTAATAGATGTTATGATTAATTTTTCATTTTAACAAAACCACCTACATCCCACATTGTACGTTGTTTATTTTTATGTAATTTTTTTCAAATTTTGCTTTAAAATGTTTTCCTTTAGTACGTCGAATATATTTTTAGTCTTGGAACTTTGTTCACCTTGTTAACTTTTACTTTCAAATTTGTATTATTCCTTTTTTAGTCCTGATATAACCTACGAATATGTGTATTACTTAAACAAATATACCTTTTGTAAAATTTTGTCATTTAAGAGAAGCGGCTGAATGTGACATTTTCTCATTTGTTATTTTTTAGAAAAAAAATTTTTTTTTTTTTTTTTTGTAGAATACTGATGTATAAGTGTGTGAGTATGTACATAGGAGCTTATCAAGACAGCATCTTTTATTATTAATGTTAAATGAGTATGTGTATGATTAACGAGTATATGTTATATGCATCATATGTTTACGATTATAGAAATTATACATACATATGTACGTATGTGTGTGCCTTCTGAAAAAAAAAATTTAAAATCACGTTATAATACAGGCAGAAGTATTCTAAATGTATAATATTTTAACATTTTCCTACACATACATTTGTACAACTTATTTGCAATGACAAAATATAATGACGATGACAGTGACGACAGTGATATGAAAATGTATAAATATAGATACACACATGTATTTATAAATAAAATGTTTATGCAGAAGTAAAATTTTACATTTAGTGTACACAAATTTTTGCATTAGGTGACAGATTGATTTATTTTTAGTTTTTTATTTGCATGCATTTGTTATGCAACATGGAAATATGAAAATTAATTTTTAATATTTTTTTGTTGTTTATAACTAGAATTTTATAATTAGAATTTATTAAATTTTATACTAATTATGAATTCCAACTTTATTTCGTCTGTTTTATTTCAGCAGAAAAATAAACATTTATAAATTGATTTATTATTCATTTGAATACATAGTACATATCTACGTACCTATACATACATACCTATATGTAATTCAAATTTCGCAAATGAAATTCTGAGTGGTTTTTATGAAAAATGTTTTTACGTAAATTTTTGTGTATGTAAATTGCATAACAAAGATATCCTCATTTTTATTGTTAAAATTTAAGCAAACAATCGCTTATATAAAACAAAAAAAAAATTTATTTAGAATTTAAATTTTTTGAAAATATTTAATTTGATGGAACAAAAAATCTATTTAGCAATCACATCATCATCATCATCATCATCCTGGCGCAACAGCCCAATGCGGGATGATCATATCCCTATGCCCCATCGCATAGTACAGTTTAATCATGTTTAATGTAACGAAATAAAAGTTTAAATGATTATAAAATGATGTGTTGAATTTGTAATATGTAAAGTGAAAAGGAAATGTACATCATATAATACAATTAGTTTTGTTTAAGGACATTTTCATTTACCAACACAACGTCCAATGAGCACATATACTTATAAATTATTTTCTCATTTTCGTATTTATTCAGTGACGTATGTGAGAACATTGTGTGGATATAACGTATAATACAAACATGTAGAATTTATATTATAAAAAAATAAAATAAAATATATTATATTAAATGAAATAAAAATGTCAAAAATGATAAGTAATATGGAATGACATTTTGTTTTGTTTCGCTACAGTTTTTATTTGTTTTTGCATTTCTGTTTTGTTTTTAATAAAATATTTTCATTTGTATACATCGTAGTTTTGTAAGTTTTTTTCATTACATGTACATATGTATGTATTTGAACAAAACTAGGTATATTAAGAAAAAATAAACTTATGTATGTACATACGTTTTCATAGAAAAACACTTACTTCTTGTATGTTTGTATCAATCTTAATTATTAATGATTAAAGAAACCATAAAAGATAGAAGAAAATGCCTAAATAAGTCATGTATGTACACGTATGTACATACACATTAAGAAATTCTAGGTAATTTATTGTAAAATGTGTAAATTATAAATTTGTGGTAGTACATTATTAAATGTGTTATGGTGGAAATCTTGGAATAAAAATGTATTCTTTTTTATTTTTTCGTATATGTATTTTACATATGAAATTTCCAGGACTAAATTATATTTTCTTTTTAACTACGTTGTATTAATTTTGTTTTATTTTTATACGTAAGTCGTAAATCACGAATCGTTCAAATATTCATTATAACCGTATAACGCATAAAATAAAAAATTAATAATTACATAAGTATGTACATACATATATATTTACATTTTATATTCAATAAAATAATAATTTTCAGAATACAATAAAATAATAATTTTTGGAGAAAATGAAAAATATCAAAATAAAATAAAATAAACTTTTGAAATCATATAGCAAATTACGTACAACCTGAATCTTTTTTTAAGAATATCCTTTAAATATGTTTAATTATTTTTTATGTATGAGAAAATAAAACAGTATTTTATCTACTTACATACATACATAAATTTGTTTTTATTTTTGTGTATACAAATTTGCACATAAATTATATTAAATTTAATTAAAATTAATTAACATATACCTGTCTTCCATATGTAACGGTTGCCATGATGTTTTTTGTTTTTATTTTTTATTTTTATTATTGTTTTATCCTATGTATACTCATGTATAAATTCATATAATTACGTAAACTATAATACTTGAATCTTTTATACACATATGCGTATATGAAAATATTTAAAAGATATAATTTTCTTTCTTAACCATTTTATTTATTGCATACTATATTCTACATTATAACGTGATGTTATAATTACGAAAATAATCAACAGTAAGAATAATTAAAATGCTGTATGCATAATTTACTTGAAAATGGTAAGTTTTATGTTTGTTCTTCTTACGCTTTGCATAATATCTTTTAGCAATATTTTAAATTCATTTTTTTTTTTTTTTGGATATTTTTTGTGAAAATATTCACTCTATTTCTAATGTTTATATTTTTACATTAAGCGTTTGTATATACATACATATATAATCTTCTTTATTTTATCACTATTTTTTGTAAACGTAAAATTTTTCTTTTAATACTTATGGAAATTCTTATATCAATTAGAAGCTTAAGCGTAATTACTAACCACTGTTATTGTTATCACCATTGATTTTTATTATATTCTATGTATTAATTTTATTTTTATTTTATTAATTTATTTTGTCGTATTTTTGTATTTTTATTATATTTTAATTGTTACGTATTCATTCTATGTATGTACATCCAGGTATTTTTTTTTTTGGATTACTTTCTTTTAACGGTTTTTTTTTTAAATATAAATTTAAATTTGAACATTTAAATCACACTTATTATCACCACATGTTATTTATTTTTCTTTTTGTTTCCTTATTTCATTGATTTTTGGTGATTAAATTTCGATATCTAGATATTACATTTTTGATGATTATCTGTAATTATTTTTAACATAAATTAAATTAAAAGACGGATTTATATTAGGATTATATTTCTTTAAATGATATCGATTTCCAATAAAACTTTTTACATTTCGTGCCTAATTTTACATTTTTTTTAAATTTTTTTATACATATTTCATTAAAAAATTAATAGTAAAATAAATAAATAAAAAATAATTAAATTCTTTATCAAATAAATTTTAATCTGAGACGTGTAAACATTTTAACGTCATCATCATTTTTATAATCTTTTAAAAAAAAAAGAAGAGAAAATGAAAAATGGATGAATTTTTTATTTTATCTTTGAATTGTCAGTTTTCATTGAAATTACTGTATCTTTTATTGAATGAAAAACCCTTCGTTACTTATCATTGTTATTTTCATTGTTTTTTGTTATTATTTATTATTTACAAAAACCAGAACAAAAAAAGCAATATATTTCAATTTAAATAATTGCTGTTTCATACAGATAGAATCATAAAATCATACTTCAGTAAATATATATTACTACGAGTATATATAACAATTGTTGCGTATTTTTCTGAAGAGATATTTTTCTACAATTGTTTTTATTTTATTTTTATTTCTTTTTTTTTTTTTTGTCATCACTTGTAACTGCTAATATTGTTATTGAAATCATCACATAATACTGTATTCAATGTGCGTGTATTTGTGATAATGTCATCATTTTCATTATGATAATAAAAAAAAAAACAATGATTAACGCTTCAGGATCAAAATCTCTTATCAATGGGTGGTTAAAGATTAAATTACAGATGAGGATATAAACAAAAACAGATATTATTTGAAAAAATCGAAATATCATGCTGTTTTAAAATGTTTTGTGTTTCCTATTCAAGAACTTGTACGTGTCAATTTTTTGTTTTTATTTTTTTTTTTGATTTATTTTTATTTGTGTTATCCCATATAAAATTACAATTTTGTATGTTACGCTGTACTTTACTTTTTATGCGGAAATATTTATAATTGTCAATTTGAATTTTTTTAAAATTTAACAACAACAAATTTATAATCAATATGAAATAAAAAAAAGATACAAATACATTGACGTATATTTTATTCATAAAAGTTATTGTAATGTAGAGAATATGAATAACAAAAAAAAAAAAACATACAAAATGTTTATTATTTTATACGATATATCTGCTAAAAATAATGCTGTGATGATAATATTTTCCCAGGGTTACGAAGATTATCATCTCTAGGGAAGAAACCCAAGAGCTTAAGTCTTTTTTTTTATACTTTTCCAATATGTATACAAAGTTTCATTTATTTGCGTGTAAAGTAGATGTATATGTATATACATATATACATTTCACATATACATACCTTCAAGTAATACTTTTACTACTTGTAGATTGTTACCACCCAAAAATTTTATATTTTTCTTCAAGGCAAAAATTTTGTTTTTATATTTTTATTTTTATTTTTACTGTTTTTTGTTTTCTACGTTTTCTTAAGAATGATTTCAAGTGGAAAATAAAAATCAGAAGTTGAATTTGATTAAGAAAAAAAAAAAAAATAAATAAATAAATAAATAATATGCGTATTTATATTACGTATTTAAGGCTATATACACATTCATACATAAAAAAATGTTTAAAATATCTTTTTGGTATTTTGATGCTTTTTTCAACCAAATATTTTTATAATTTAATAATTACTTATTTTTCATTTTATTTTGATTTCACATATTTCGTGAAAAAAATATACGGCAAAACATCATTACGAATTTTGAATTTTTTTTAAAAATTTGTTTCTCTATATTCTTAATCCAATCATTCGTATTTTAAATTTAATTATAATTATAAAATAAAAGCATTTCATAATTTTCATAGAAGTTACATGATCATAAAAGAAAAGATATAAAAAAATAATATTTATTGAATTGGAAAAAAGGAAAATAATTTTAAATTCATAAACAATTTTTTATTTAATGAAGAAGTAGAGCATAAGATATATTAATATAGTAAAAATTTAGTTTTCTCATCTTCTGTTTCCTTAACTTATTTAATTTTTTTTATATTTTATTTTATTCTAAATGCTACAGACAGTGTTATAAAAAAGATAAAGTAAAAGATTATTTCGTGACTAGAATTTTTGCTAGAATTAACTGAAAAATAAGACGACAAAAAAAAAAAACAAAAACAATATCTAAAAATTTTCTTTATATGTACACATACAAATATTTTTTGTTTTTTGTCTGCTTCTGACAAATTTGATTTCAATTAAGATAAAAACATATGTCGCACGTACGTACAAAACTTACATACGTATGTGTAGTAGGTACATTAAATATGTATACATATATGTATGTACATTTTTTTTATAAGTAAAATATTATGAAAATATAATGAACATAAACAAATATAGAGTGTATGAAGATGAAGTCAAAAAAGGATTCTTTTATATACATTTAATAAGTATATATACGTGAAAATAATATGTTCTTTGATTACTTTGTGAATTGTAAATATAAAGCACATGAATACACATTACAAACTGAATAATACACGTAACACATAATAATAATATGGTAATACAGTAATGGTATACAAAATTTGTTTACCTAAAAATGAAGTGAATTTCATGTTTTTTTTTTTCTTTCTTTTCTTCTTGATTAATAAAATATGTATCGTAGCTGTTATGTAAATATGTGTATTTATGAAAATATTTTTTTATTGTTTTTATATATTTTATGTAAAGTTAATATTGGATATACACTATACACAATTGATAACGCATAATAAATTAAACAAATATACATAAACAAAATGAAGAATAAAAAAAAGAAAACTTAAAAACAGAAAAAAGAAAATTGAAAAGAAAAGAATAAATATATACATAAATCAATTTTCACATAATTTATCTTGATTAAATTATATAACAAAGAAAATATTATGGAAAGTAAAAATATTGACATAAGAAGAATTTGTTATCATTATTTGATTATTGTGCATACATATCACTTTGTTTTTTGTTTTTATTGTTTTTGTGATTTATTTCGTATCTATACGTACATATGTATATACAAACATGAATGTATGTTTATAATTTAGAAAGATTAAAATGACATTAACAATATAATAAGATTAACACTATATGTGTATACGTTTGTGTGTGTTTTTATTAAATTATAATCAAAAAATTGGATCATGAATCCTGAAAACAGTATTAAACACATAATTCTCATATACCATATATTTATGTATGTACGATGTAATATGCTTACTTTTATGAAAAGGATCTTTAGTCCTTTTTTTCAGTTAACAAAAACAAATTTTTTATGTGTTGTGTAGGGAAATAAAACTTTTACGTACACACATTTTTCTGATATGTAAAAATAATGAGCATATAACAAGGTCTGCAGTATAAAAGGCAGAATATAAAGGAAAAGTTTGAATAAGAAATAAAACTTTTTCTTCGATAAGTGAAATAAAATGTATAAGAAAAACAACGTTAATATATTTAAGCTTTTTTTGTGTACATATTCAATTCTATTTCAAGGCTTGATTTTTAAAAACTTAAATTTTATAATACATAGGAAAATTTTCAAATGAAAATTCACTTTTATTTTAATTCTCAGAGATATGTACATATGTATATATAATGTACATGTTTAATATTTAAATAAAAATTATAAATTTTTGCTTGAATATCAAAAAGTTTTCTTTTAAAAAAGAAAAAAAAATATTCACAAACCTTTTGCAAATTAATGTTGACATCAATCGCAATTTATGTTGTTACAAATGTCATGTTTGATTGTATTAATAAATTTATTGGATTTGCCTTCAATTTGTATATATGTATGTATATATGCATGTACATACGAACATATGTACAAAAAATATGTACATACATAAGTATATATATTTAGATATATATTTTGTAACAAATTTTATGTAAATAAATATGTCAATTAACACGCGAATATAAATACATTCATAAATTTAAATTTAGTTAGGGATTTATTATCATTACACAACATGCACATGTTTAAATGATGTATGTATTTGTATGTATATATACATCTGTACGTGTGATTAAGTACTATGTGAACAATCGATTTTTGCAAACACGTTTATGTTACACGCACATAAATTTATTCATGCACGTAGGTCATTCAATTCGTTTAAAAGAAAATTTACAAACAAATTAAGTTTCAATAATTATAAATAAAAATGAAATAAAAATATAAAAGATAGAAATAAAATTTATTAAAAAAAAAAAAATAATAATAATAAATAAATAAATAAATTATTAATTAAAATACAATCACACTGTTTGCATACATGTACATATAAAGTATTGATTCAATTTGTTAAATATAATAGTTGTTTTTTGTTTACTCTTCAGAGTAACATGTTTATAATTGACCTGATAATTATTATTTACAATTGTAAGTTGGGAAAAAAAGGGAGTCACTAAGGTTAATTAATTTTCATGTCTGTAAATGAAAATATTTATGTACTTGTGATTATGTTATATACTCGTACAAATAAATATATACTCTGATCAAAAATAACCCGGACTCGTTCATGTACAACCCCCGCCAATATTTTAAGATGCATTTCTTTTAGTATTTATGTTTGTATACCTGTTTTTTACATTTCCTCCAAATTTGAGCTATATATGTCAATCAGTTGTTTTTTGACAGCACTTTGTTTAGGTCAAGTTTTTGCTTACTTTCGATTTTGCGATGGAAAAAATAATTGAACAAAGAATTTGTATTAAATTTTGCGTAAAAAATGAAATTAATGCTACTGAAACGCTAAAAATGTTGCAAAAATGTTATGGTGATAGTTCTCTATCGAAAACAACAACATTTGAATGGCATAGTCGTTTTAAAAATGGTCGTGAATCAGTGAAGGATGACATTCATCCTGGGCGTCCTTCAACATCAAAAACCAAAGAAAATGTTGATCTGATTAAATCAATGGTTTTGGAAAATAGAAGATTAACGATCAGAGAGATGGTTACTGAAACAGGAATTTCATTTGGTACAATTCAAAGCATTTTAAGTGATGATTTGGGCTTGACACGACTTGCAGCGAAATTGGTTCCTAAATCATTGAATTTTTTACAAAAACAAGAACGTGTTATTGTTGCTGAAGAGATACTTTCCAGAGTAAATGCTGATCCTGCATTCATTCAACGGATCATTACTGGTGATGAGACGTGGGTGTACGAGTTTGATGCGTTAATAAAGCAACAATCAAGTGAATGGCGCGCTTCAGAAGAACCAAGACCCAGAAAAATTCGTCGTACTCAATCAAAGAAAAAGATTTTGCTTACCGTTTTCATCGATTATCGTGGTGTTGTGCATCATGAATTTTTACCAACAGGTCAAACAGTTAATAAGGATTATTATTTAAGCGTAATGAAGCGTTTACGAGAAGCAGTTCGTCTAAAAAGACCCGATTTGTGGCAAAATAATTCGTGGATTTTACACCACGATAACGCACCTTCTCACACAGCCGTGGTTATTCGTGAGTTTTTGACTAAAAACTCAACAAACACTATTCATCAACCACCATATTCACCGGATCTCGCACCGTGCGACTTTTTTTTGTTCAGTCGCTTAAAAAAACCACTTCGGGGAACCCGCTTTGACAGCATAGAAGCAATTAAAGACAAATCGAAGAAGGAACTTATGGCGATCCCAAAAAGTGAGTACGAAAAATGTTTCCAGGATTGGATTAAACGGTGGCACAAGTGCATTGCATCAGACGGAGAATACTTTGAAGGGGAAAAAATAAATATTAATGAATAGACTTGTACTTTGTGTTTTATTGACCAAGTCCGAATTATTTTTGATCCGGGGGTTAAAAAACAAAAATAAAATTACCACCATTTGAATAACGAAATACACATACAAAAATCATCCTCTGCAGACATGCACTCATTACTCCATCTATACACATGTTCATAATCCATTCCAATTTTAACGTTATAGTACTTGAATTGTTTTTTTTTCATTTACATTTTTATTTGTCATATTTTTTCAAATACTATTTATTTTTTATTTCTTTTTTTTCCAATTTCTTTACAGTATGTTTCGTTTTACACTTTTGTTTTTAGGTATTAATTATATAAAAATGAAAAAAAAAAAACAAAAATAAATTTATAGTTATGAATGTTTTGGGATTTAAACAAATTTTTGATTATTTTTAAGTTTACTATTTTTATTTTTTTAAATTTTTTATTTATATGAATGTAGACTGTAGCTCATACCTCTCTTATTAGCTTTTGTTAATAAAATTGTAGAATATTTTTGTGATCCAGACACATCGTACAATACATGTGTAAATTTGTTCATATGAATTTAATAAATATGAACAATAGATTTTTGTAACAGAACATAATCTCTGATTAATAAAAAAAAAATTAGCAATTAAAAACAAAAAGTAAAATGAAAATATAAAATTGTGTAATAAAAATAAAAACGATGAAAATTGAAATGGAAAAATTGTACAAATAATAAATGAACCTTTTGTTGATTACTTCGAAAAATATGTATATGATAATTTTGAATTTTAATTATGAGCGCAATTTTTTTTTTTTGTTTTTATTTAAAAAAATAATATCAACCCAAATCATAAGAATATAAATGTTATATAAAAATTTCAATAAATTTCAAACAAATTTTGTAGATACATAAATAAAAGAAACAATATGTTTTGCGATATAATATTGAACGTTATTTTTTTTATGGAATCTATGTACATGTATAAGGTGGGCGTGAATCTGCCTATAAGCCAAATTGAATGTTATTTGTAATACTTATGTATCAATATCTTTAGCAATTTCATTTATATCCTTTCCTGATGGCCTGATATATTTGTAATAGGACAAGGACATTTTATAAACTTTTCGTTTTATTAAGATGTAAAAATAACAATAAATTTGAATATGTAAAATCTTTTATATTCGGGTTTATGGTATAGAATTTTTATTATTTTATTTTAAGTTTTACTGAGATGTAAAAAATTTAATTAGAAAATTAGAAGTTAAAACGAAATCAAGAAATTACTTTTTGTTTTATTGTAATTTTAATTTGTCAATGGATTTGGGATTTATATAAAAATATTTTAATATTTTATTTTGGGTGTATATTTTATGGTTTCTTCTGTATTTGTAGATTATTAATTTTTGTGATTCTTTATATACATACATATTTATATATGAATATACATTATATGTACCACATTTTTTGATTATACCAAATAATACATACATATGTATATATACATATATAACTAAATATACCGCTTAGGCTCATTTACGTATTAAAATCAAAATACTAAAAAGACGTTATACAAATACATACACATATGTACATTTATTATATATATATTATGTTCTATATACACGCCTTTTGTTCTCAATTATATTAAATGATTTTTTTCCTTTTGTAACTACTTAAAACATTATGTAAGTTTTGCGAAGTGTTAAAGGTAAATTAATGTTGTCAAATTGTCATAATGAAAATAAAGGAAAATATCTTAATACACCAAAAAATATCCCATCGTGTGAAATAAAATGGATAAAAATAAAATACATTTTTCATGATTAAATGAAAATCTATGTGATCTTTACTACTAGCATATACATATGTACTTATAAGGCGTTATAAGTTGGGTTGTGGTTGTGGTATAATAAAAAATAAAAAATACATACGATTTATACATACGTGACTTACGTTTATCAAAAACAGGTATAAATTGTACTGTCATCATTCATAAATGATTACAGGAAGTGCTGACTTGTCAAGAAACTATAAATCGTTATAATATAATAAAATAAGAATAAATGTATATGTACATATACATAAGTATAACTTTCTTCTCTTACTTCCTTTTTCAAAAAATGTAATAATTACAAAAAAATAAAAATAAATAAAAAAATAAAAAAAAAGTCACCTGTATGGTTTTTTATTCATTCGCATAATTATTAAATAACAATAATAAAGAAAGATGGACACTTTTACGTATTACATAATCTACAGGAGGTTTTTATTTTTGTTATTATCTATTCTATAAAGGCATACCTAAATGTCAAAAAGAAGTTAACTTTAATGTGTATACGTTTTTTTTTTTTAATATTTGTATTTTATTCAATTTGTTTTTTTTAGTTATCTTACAAATAAACTGATAACTTGCGTCACGCAATGTCAAAACTTATTTTTACTAAACAGTGAATACAATATAATAATGTAATAAATAAATAAATAAATAAATAATACTCCTAAAATATATAATATAATAAATAATGTGAAAAAAGTATAGTGAAAGAAATGAATTCAATGAAAATGAAAATGAAAAATAAAGATATCCTTGAAATAACCTTCCCTTTTTATTAAAATATGTATTTATCTATATCGTATTTGATATGTGTGTAAATACATGTACATATGTACATATATGTATATTCATGAATTTGTTCACATGAACTTATAATCAAACTTACGTTTATACGTATTACAAATGTGTATGGTTAACGAATTGGTTATATAATATGGTTATATCAATAGTAATCAAAATTAAATAAAATTGATGGAGACATATGTATAGTATATTAACATATATTTTTATATTTTTGTGTGAAACAGCCTGATAAGGTAACACACGTACATACATACATGTATACATTGTACGTATAAAAACAATATTCATTTCAAAACTTTGAATCTAGTTAATTTGATAATCTTAAAAGCCGCAATTACATAACAAATGAACAAAGGTAATAAATCTAATGTAAAAATTAAACTGTTTTGAAAACTTAACTGAGAAACTTTAAAAAAAAAATATCAAAGACATGCTGTGTTCTAAACATGTATTTTTACCTTAATTCTATTTGTTTTTGAGTGTATGTATGTACTCTATGTAAAAAATCCAATTATTTATGTCTTTTTGATTCTTGTTATCAGTTATACAAGAAAAAATAAATATGTATGTAAGAAATACATAGTTCATTTTACACATATTCTAGTAGTTAATAAATTTGACTTTAACACGAAAAATACATACATATGTATACATGTACACACATGTATAGAAAAAAAATGTATACAACATCCTTGAAATCAATACAGTTGTAATATACATACATGCATATAAATAAAAAAATAAAATAAAATATAAAGAAAAATAAAAAAAAGGAAAAATGGGTATCATTAAAAATGATATATGATTAAAAGGCACTTGATAAAAGAAAATTTTGGCTATTAAAAGTAAGATAAAGGAAATAGTAACCGTAAAAATATATTCTTTTATCATTCGAAATCTTTGTTATCATTGTTTTTTTTTTTCTTCTTCTTTTTTGGCAAAAAAAAAAATTTTTTTTCTATTGAAGAAAAAAAGGGAAAAAATGAAATCTGTATTCATAATTATTGTTTGATATATACGTACATACATACATATATCAATAGGTATTGCGTATGAAAGAATTTCGGTTGGGTAAAAAGGAAATGACTGGAACAATTTCACATTTAAAAGGAAATAAAATATGACAGCTCTGATACAGCTATCAGTTTATATTTATAAAAAATATTGTTATGTTTTATTTTTAATGATAATTTTCTAAAAATTCACTGCAAGACACATTTTTTTTTACATTTATCAGAAAAAATGTCTAGAACAATATTACAACAACTTTTAAAAAATCCTTAAAAGATTGATAAAAAATTTCTTTCTAGTTACTTCTCTTGGATACCGAATGTGTTTATCAGCATACTTATGAGAATATGTATGTATGTATGTATATGGATTTATTTGAATAATCAATAAATTTTTTTTGCACATCGTGCTTTTGTTACTAATGCTCTTTCATATATTCCTTGCCTTATACATATACCTATTCATTTAATTGATTATGTACTTTTAACGTGTCTCTTACAAAAACGAATATAAGATATTTTCAAATTAATTATTTGAATGTTGCTAGTACCTTTGCTAGTACGTAATGAAAAAAAATTTAACGAGTATTTAGGTTTCCATTTAATTCAGACAAAAAAAAAAAAAAAAAAACATAAAAAGTCATTAAAAATTACAAAAGAAAGGTAGAAAATGATGAAAAACAAATTTTTTTTCTGGTGCAAAAACAATAAAAGTCGTTTTGAATTTGTTGTCAAATCGACAAGAGTGTACTGTACCTTTTCATTGAAAAATTTCTGTTACACGTACAACCACTTTGTTATTCATTGTACTTTTTTTTTTTTGTTATCCTTTTTGTAGCTTTCGTAAATTTTGTTCAATTTTTATCTTCTTACGTGAAACTATGTACAATTTAAAATAATTGAATTTTTTTGACTGAAGATTTTATTTTACTATTCAAGTTATATATGTATGAACATCACATACATACATTTTATAAATGTGAACATATTAAAATACGAAAAAACATATTTCATAAATACGAATATGTAAAGCACAAAATTTTCACTTAAGAAATTTGAAATAAAAATAAGATATGTACGAGTACGTGGTTTTACGTGTTTTTTCTATTTGTATTTTCTCAAATCGAAAAAAATAATGTATGTAAATGTGACATGCTGATACACATTATTATTTAATGGTTATAAAATTAATTGAATTCTATTTTTATTCGAATGAAAAAATAGCATTGAATAAAATTCGTTTGAGGGTACACCTAATATTTATTTAAACCTTGAGGGTACACCCAATAAACAAATTTAAAAATTTATAAATTTACTTAATCAATTATCATGCTTTACTTTTAAGTTAACACATATCCTAAATTATTTAATCAAATCTAAAAAATATTTTTTCGATAATTATTAAAATTGATACATATATCAACCTTATATCAAATAATAAAAGTATTTATTTTTCTATTTGTCGTGAGTTTCAAAAAACTATTTAATTTTAATCAATGTCATCAATCTTATCATCTGTTCAGTTTGTATAGTTTGAAATTTTAAATCATCACCATGAAATGTGAGAAACATATTTTTGAATGTAACACATGTGATTAAAGTAAACATTTTTTTTTTTTTTTTTTTGAAAATTTCATACGATAAAACACATAACTCTTTTTGTTTTGATAAGATAGTGTTGTTTTTATTTATTAAATAAAACAAAATGAAAGTATACACAAGTATATTAATAAAATGATTATTAAACTATCATTAATGCGAGTAGTAGATATAACAATGTGAAATATTTACTTTCAATCACTGTTGATTTATTTTACTCATCGTATTTAAAATGCATTTACACATTTATCAACGTCATCATCATCATTATCATATTTTAAAATATCCTGTTTTGTTGTTCGTCAACAGTAACGAGAAATTAACGCAAAACAAGTGCCGGAAAATGAATGACAAAGCATTTTTTCTGAGATACTTATAAAACGAGTATCTTTGACATTTTAATTTTACAAATTTCTAGAAAAGCAAAAAAAAATAAAATTTAAAATTTACGAATATTCAAAATTTAATAATATTTTCTAATACCAATAATGTAGTTTTACATCTTTTATGCATGTGTATATATACATTGTTTTCTATTTTTACTTCATAGATAATTATGTAGATATAAAAAAAAACATTTTTCGAAAAAGTATTTTTTGTTCAATGGTACTAATTTGCAGCTCATATTTACTTAACATATTTTTTTTTTTTTTTTGCTAGAACCAAATTGATACTAAAATCTGTATGTATTTTATGATTACTAACATGAATCAGAAAAAATTGAAATGTACGTATATAATAAATTTATGATAAAAAAAAAGCAATAAAATACAAAGAAAAGAACTTCTTGAAAGAAAATTGATAAAATATACGAAAAGATACAAAAGTTATGCACATAAGAAGAGATCAAAAATTTCATTAAAAAATTCGAACTGATTTTATTTACATTATTTAATAGAATATTATCTTTTATGAAATGTATACACATATGTGTATATGTATAGCTTTTCTATTCAATATTAATATTAAATTCAATCGTATATTGGTTGATTTAAAATATACTTAACTTTACTACACACAAAATAATGATATTATAAAATGTCACAGTAAATTTTATAGTATTAGGTATTATATGTATAATTTAAAAAAGATAACGACGATAATAGCACAGCATAACAGTTTAAGTGAAAAAATTGATTTTTTTTTTACATACATACATACTTATTCTTATGACACACACAAATAAAAAAGGTTAAGTATCTATTTATTTCTAAAAAAAAAAAAAGAAATCGAAATTTTTCATTTAATGATCATTTGGATTTTTTATAATTCAGTGTTATTTTTTCGTTTTTTAGATTTTTTTTCTTTTTTTTTTTTTTACTTTGAACTTTAACAGTATGGGGTAGTAAGAATTTATTGAGTTGATTGTGACTTAATTTGACTTACATTGTAAATAGCTTTGCTTCGAGCATGACCTCCAAATAAACGAGGACATCATCGAAAAATTGATATGAGTGTATGATAATAAAATATAGTACAGAAATAATAGTTAAATGGTTTGCAAAACGAAAAAATATGAAAAAAGCTGATAAAGTAAAAGAAAAAAAAAATTACATTTAAGTTTTATTCAAAATTTTCATTTTTTCCTATTTTTTCTCATTTATATTCTATAGTTTATGCCTGAAAAATATCTTGATTTAAATATTTTTTACTATTACTAAACGTAAAATTAAATATCTACTTTTCTTTATGATTTCGTTTTTCTTATGTTTTATATTCAAAAATTTTTTTTATATTACAAGAGTATAAGAAAATGTTCATTTTATTAACATTCTAATGATATTTATATTTTTGCATGTATTTGAGACATTCATTTTTATTACAGGACAAATTTTTGTATTTTACTCTAATTTTATTTTTCTCTTTTGCACCATAACAACTTTTACATTAGACTATTACATAAGCATTAAAATTTAAATTTTGCTTCACTAATTTCTTTTTATTCCCATATGATACGAACAAATGACATACATATGTAATGGTGAGATGTTGGTATATACATATATACACTTTTCATTTTCATATACATAGGTACGTAGGTACTATGTATAATGAAATGTAAGAAAACAAAATTGTGTAAAAAAATTTCGGATTCTCAGATAATTTTTATATTACAATTCCATTGAGGGTAAAATTTGAAAGAATTACTTTTTATTTTTTTTAATGAAAAAGTCGGAATATTAACATAAAAATGAATTTCATAGTAGAAAATGTTCTACAATCTGCATGGTTAAATACTACATGTCTTAAATATCAAGTATAAATTATACCATATAGAAAGTAACACAAATTAACAAGGGAATACCTGAAAAGAAATTTCTTAAAATTTAACGTGCATGTTTAATTTATACGTACAAAATACATATGTGTGTATGTTGAAAATTATATAGAATATTTTTCAAAAATTTGAATAAAATAAAATTTATTTTACATTCACCTAAATATCAATGTCAAAAGGTTAAATATGATGTCATTTACATATTTTGGAAGTATAATTAAAATTTACGAACGGTTTATGGATCATGTATTATGTATACCCGGATTAGAATTTAAAAAAAAAAAATTTTTATACTCTGTTAATTTTGTTTTTCGTAACTGAATGAAAAATTTTGCTTTTTGAATTTACGTTGGTTTTTTTTTCATAGTTTGTATTGCACCTGTTTGTCTCGAATTTATTTTTGAATTATTTAAATCAAAAAATAAAAGAAAATTATGCAGAATTTTTCAATTTTTTTTTTTTTTTTTGCTTTAAATAGTCCTGATTTATTTTTTTTTACATAAAATGAAAAATAGAAAAATAAAACAAAAACAATAATGATAGAAACTAATATCTACATGTATTTGAACGTGACAAAATTTTAAAACACATAAATTGAAAATTAGTACAAGAGAAAATATTTTAAAGTTAAAAATTTTATTATATAAAATATCTGATAGTTAGAAACTTGCATTTACAATGGATAATATGTGTGCATATAAATTCATAGATACCACATGTCTAACATTATATACATAGTATACCACATGTCTAACATTAAACTAAAAAATTTCTAGATGAATGCATAGATTTTTTCAAATATTTGTATAAGAGTATTTATACATGAACAACATGAAACAAACATACGAATATCTTTATAATTGAAATATGTATATTTTAACAGATTTTTGAACATTTTTTTGTATTTTTATCTTCGTACAAATTTTTCATCTTGTTTTTCAATAATGGAAAAAAATGTTTTATTGATGTTTTCTAGATTGAACCAATTTTTCATGTTCCCCATGTGCATGTCAAAATTTGTACTGAATTCATTATAAGGACATGTACGTGTAACATATCCATGTATGCTTGATTTCCTGGGGCAACAGTGACTAATTTAAATTTAATTACATAACTGTATTCAAAAATAAAACGAAAATTATTTTTCAAATTAAAATTCATAATTAGCATTGACCTTTTTAATTGAATTTTATTTTATTTTTTTAATGGTTTTTTTTTCTAATTAATAAAGTGTTCATGTGTACAAATTTGAATGATGTAAATAAAGTAAAGATGTACAGATACCATAAAAATTGCGCATACATGATGTATTTGAAAATAACTTGTTCATTTTCTGTGTTCTATTAAAGTGAAACAAACATGAATTTTTATTATCGCCAATAATCATAACTTTTATTTTAGTTCATTTTAAACAAATTTTAACTTAGATAAAGAAAAATTTAAGTTATAACATTTAAGTCTATTTAAATCATTTTTTATAAGGACATTGATAAGTACATGGGTACTTTTGTATTGTATTTACAAACAAAAAAATGTTATGTAGTACATATATAGTACATATAAGGAAATTTTATTCCATCTCACCTATATTTAAATTTGTTATTTAGAATTTTCTAGCACCAATAAAATACCCTCATTTTCGAAGTTCATTGAAATCGTTCATTTATTATTATTTGAATTGACATCATTTCCTGTTATCCTGATTGTCCCTTTTTTTCACATTTCAACTACGTATATTTACACACATTTGATGATGGTAAAGTTGCTATAAATATTTGCACATATGTATTTATATTGAACGCATTCATACAACCAAATACACATTTTTACATGTATTAACGTATTACATAAGTGAAGTAACAAAATCAATACAAAGTATACACACACCTATTTACATGTTTTTGTTTCTGGATTTTTGTCGATTTGTTTAAAATAAAATTTCCATGTTGTTTTCAATGTGATCAAAATAACCTTTTTTTTCTTTTTTTTTTGTTGTTGTTGAAAAAAAGAGAATTCATTTTATAAATGAATAGAATCAATATCATAATAGATTTGTAGAACAAAAGGCCAGAAAAAAGTTTTTCCATATATTTTTTTTGCCTTTTATACATTTTTCTTTTCTTTTTTATTTGTAAATATTTGATGGCGAAATAATTTTTTTCCCTGATTTTTTTTTTTTATTTTATTTTATTTTTTTTTTTAACGTAGGATAGATTTGTAAAGATTGATAATGCATTCGTGTATAAATGACCTTTTCAAAAAGCTACATAGTTAGTCAGTCATGTGTGTTTGAAAAAATTTTGGTTTTCAAAGTTGTAAAGACATAAATCTTTTGTAAATAAGAACAGAAAAAAAAATTCTTTTTGAAAATAATTGGGATATAAAATATAAAAGAAAAGATTTTATTCCTTGTTAAATCTTTATTATTTCTTGCACACGAATATTAAAATAAATTTAAATAAAAAAAAAAAATTGTAGTTTTCAAAAATATTTTTCGATAATATAAAATTTAATAATGATAATTTTAATTAAAAAAAAAAAAATTAAAATATTTTATTATTTTTCCAATTTTATTTTCATGGTACCTAATTTTTTTTGTTGTTGCTTAAAACACCCATCGTACACTACAGTTATTTTTAAAAATTTTCTTAAAAACAATTTAATTCGGATTTTTATTTTTAACCGCATTACATTTTATTAAAAATTTTAATTCAATAAAAAGTTTTTTACGAAATTAAAATTTCATGAAAAACATTTATTTTTAATATAAAATAAAAATGAAGAAAACTAAAAATCAATACAAAAAAAGGAACAAAAACAAAAATACACCGTTTCCAATAACACAGACGGTGTAATTGCATTTTCCATTTTAATATTTAATTCGAGTATCCTTCATCATCATTAACACCATAACCAAAAATTAAAAATGAAGTACAAAATAATGAGTATTATTTGAAAAGTTTACTTATTTTAAATATTATTTTCAATTCATATCCTATAGCTAGCACAATTTTCTGTGAGATGTAAATAAATTAAAAGGATGTTCATTTTTGTAATAAACTCTGATAGCAACACTATAAGCAAAAAAAAAAAAAAAAAAATTATAAAGTAAAAAAATTAAAATATTAACCTATGCATTTAAAGGTGAAAATTTTGTCTCATCATTTATGTATTCAATAAAAATTGGAAACTACATAAATTGAACACATATCGTATTTTTTGTGGTTTAACTCATGTCACTTTTTCATGTTTGCATGCAAGGATGATAAAATCAAAAATTTATAAATTTTATATAAATGAAATAATAATCGCATTACTAAGTTATATTCCACCCACGTAGGAGTGTTAAAGTTCAGTAGATTACGTGAATATAATATGGTACTTGATATAGTATATGTAGATACATATATGTATACACACTTTGTTTTCATAAACACTTGAACAAATTATATCTATGCACGTAAGAATATCCATTAATAGTTGTTCAATTGCATTTTGTTTGCAATGAAAATGTAAACTTTTTTTTTTTTTTTTGGTTTTTCACATAAAATACGTTGTTATTCCTTTTTTGTTTTTTTTTTTTTTTTTTCTTTTTGAAATAAAAAAGACTAACTTTTGTTTTTGAACTTTGAACAATCATCGTAATAGTTTTAATGTAGTTAGTTAGTAAAGAAATTAATTGATGAAATAAATTAGTTCTTCTGTTTCATTTAATTTGATTTCTTTTGTTTTTATCCTCATATTAGGTTTTGTTATTTTGTAAAATGCAATCGAAACTATAAAGTAGAGGTAAGAACTTCAACATTTATTTTGAATTCATTTTGATATCGTATATTCAATTGTTATTATTTAATTAAATTCTATATTTTTTTCTTTGAGAGATCAATTTCAAAAATAAATCAAATTAATATTGATGAAAAACTTTTAAGTATTTTAACGTATTTTCAACAAATAATTTTAAATCAAAAAATCAAATATTTCATAATTATTTGTACAAGTGTATTTAAGAAAACAATTCATAAAAATATACGTACATAATCTGTTAACAGACATATTGATTTGAAAGTTTATGAATGATTAAATTTACATTTTTCTTGAGATAATTATCAATAAACTTACATACATATGTATATTCAAAAAAAATTTTTTTTTTATTTCAATTATTTTTTTAAGATAATACGTAATATGTAGGCAATTATTCATGTATGTAAAGCTTTTTCCCTACAAAATGACATTGAACATAAATATATAGATAATTAAGTCGGATTTTTCGAAAAAAAATATTTTTGTTAAATTAAGTGGAAAATCATAAATTTTTTAATTACATATTATTATTATTATTATTATTATTATTATTATTATTATTATTATTGTTATTTATGTTGTGTAGTTACGAAAATTACGTTTGATTGATACGAAAATTAGTTGTAAATATGATATTGCACTATATTATTAAAAATGAAATTATAAATATTTAAAATAATTTAAATGACTGTATAAAGTACACTATAAAATAAACAGAAAGAACAATTTGAAGGTTTAAAAACATTTTTACCATTTTAATTTGTTTGTTTTGCTTTAATTGTAATGTAAAATGCTCAATTTCACTTGACTATATATTTTTGTTTATACTTATATAGTTCATCAAATCTATTATTAATTTTATACATATATTCAAAAATATTAATTAATTCATTTTCTCTATATGTTATTAATTGTCATCACTGGTTATTTAATTTTTTTTTTTTTTTTATGGAAAGAATAAATAATAAATTGATATTTTTATTGTTACGCTTAAAAATCAGTAATATATTTTTTGTTTTCATTATAGTTCGTTAATTATAATACATTAAAAAACTGTAACAAATTATTATGTACAAAAATTTAACCAATTTAACTAAAATTTGAAAAATAAAAATGTTAGAAAGAAATAGAATATAGGTACATATGGTTTAGGAAAAGATAAAATAGAAATAAAAATACAAAAATTCAAAATACATATACAAATATTTTTTTGCTTTTCTAAGCATTATAAAACCGCTAGAATTCAATTCGTATTCCATCAATAATCCAAAAGATATCGTATCGTACGGTACAAAAGTATCAACATTTCAGTAATAATAACAAATCAACAAATTTTTTCGTGTATTAAAATATTAATCACTAATTTGTTGATTAACTTAAAAATCTGTGGCTAACATTTTTCAGGTAAGAAAAAATTATGTACTATAGTAATAATTAAAATATTTTTAAAAGATTTTAGTTGTATTTTATTGTATTAGAAAATTACTATCTTTTTTTTAATTTTAAAATAAATAATTGCACCACTTTGATTAAAATCAAAATTAAATAGAGATACCTTGTTTTTTTTTTTTTGGTTTCTGTTTATTTTTTTTTTCTCATTTGTGTTATTATAATTTTCCTAATCAATGTTTATATAAATTTAAAAACGAATTTCAAATTTATTATCCGTTAAATTTATAAAGTTTAAAAAGTTCAGGAGTAAGTATGTTAAAAACCTTTTTTTTTTTCATTTTATAGAAATCATTTTTCAATTTTAATAAAATGGCAATGAAAAATTCTCTTATATCATTGGTGTGCTTATTTTTTGTAATCGCTGCAAAATGTGATGAATCATCCTCAGAGGATAGTTTGAAAATGGCATTGATTGTAAGGATTATTAATAACTATATATGTATACTTTTTTTATAACTTCTTGTATTTGAAAATTTATAATAATTTAAATTTATACAGGTTTTTCGCCATGGAGATCGAAATCCCATTCTTTCTTATCCAAATGATCCATATCGTAACTATTCATGGCCTGGTGGTTATGAAGCTTTAACAGAAAAAGGTTCATTGCAATTATTTAATTTAGGTAAAAAATTACGTGAAAGATATACAAATCTGTTATCTACAGTAAATGATATGTATTCACACAATGATATGGAAGTATTAAGTAGTGA
This sequence comes from Anthrax anthrax, assembly GCA_963971155.1. Classification (NCBI taxonomy): domain Eukaryota; kingdom Metazoa; phylum Arthropoda; class Insecta; order Diptera; family Bombyliidae; genus Anthrax; species Anthrax anthrax. Next base: position 4,529,172 of record OZ020118.1, on the reverse strand, counting down.
TACCGAACGTACAATAATGAGTGCTGAAAGCCTTCTAGCAAGTTTCCTACCACCACCAAAACATGCACATTTATTACCAATACCATGGCAACCAGTAGCTGTAAATGTAATACCAAAAGATAGAGATTCATTAATAATGGGTTCACGGCCATGTTTCAATTATTACAAGAATATTGCAAAATTATTGGTAAATCCCCCAAAAGATTATCAAGAAATAGTTAATCATATTATACCAAACGAAACATTGTACAAATATATTGGTCGTAATGCTGGTATTAAAATGATGTCATTTGCATCATTGCTAGTATTCTTCGACATACTTGAAATTGAAGAAAAGAATGGTTTAGAATTGCCTGAATGGACAAACATCATTTCACCGCGTAAAATGAGACCTTTTGTTGAACGAATGTATAAAATGTTAACGGAAAATTTTGAAATGAAAAAAATACGTGCTGGTCCATTGTTAACAGAAATTGGTGTTCAAATGAGACTTAAAAGTGAAAAACGCTTGAAACCTGACCACAAATTTATCTTATATTCTGGACATGATCTAACTTTATTGGCTTTAATTCATGCATTAGATATTGTAGAGCAAACATCGAGAAAACCTGATTATGGAGCAACACTAACATTTGAATTACATGAATCTAATTCGATTGAATCACCAAATGAACATATAGTAAAATTATTCTACTATCCAAATACTGATGTTGATCAACCAACAGAAGTACATATACCAAAATGTAATGAGCCTTGTACATTGACATCATTTTCAAAAGTTTTAAAACCATATTTTGTATTAAGTTTTGAAAAGTTATGTCTTTTACCAAGAGGTAAAAGTATTTGGTAAATCTATCATTTTTGAATACAAATTGAAATAATAAACATCATAAATTATGCAAATAAAATAATTTTATTCTAATATATTGAAACTGATTCTGTTTTTTTTTCATACTACATATGCCGTTTTTTGTTTTTTCTGATGTTTTAAATCATTGATTAATAAGTTTAGCTCTGTTAATGTGAAACTAATCGTTAGATAATTCTTATTTTATCTTATCGCGAAACTTATTTTCATACATAACATATTTACAATACCTGTGTAGTTTCTATGTACAAGTATGTATACACGTTCGTATATCAGAGTTGAAGTGTTCTTCAATTCAAAATAAAAAGAATTACAATTATAAAATTTGCACGTATACAAGCGTGCAAGTATTCGTATAAGTATGCGTATATGCATTTGTATTTGTAATTTTGTGACGAAATAATTGTCATAGCATACACTACGCTAGTACTTAAATTTCGTTTCCGTTTTTGTTCGTAAAATTTATTGGACCCATAATAGTTTAGTGTATTGACTTGGAAATCATTTAATTTTCTTGTTTCTATTTCAAAATTTTGATAAGAGATAAAATTTTCGTAAATACATATATGTTGGACGCTATTTGTATTGCAGACGTTCAAATTATTCATTATTCAAGAAATTAATATCCGTTTTAACTCAAATTAAAAAGAAAAAATTTTTATGTTTAAAAATTATTAAAATCTTATCTTTCTTAATTATCGTAATTATAATTTGTCAATTAATTTGACCTTTAATATTTCTGTTATAAATAATCAGACAATATCGTAAATATACAAAATTTATCGAGTTAACTAAATAATTGATGATGTTAGATTAAACAAAATTAATGATATACATTCATTAAAATTACATTAAATAGACATTTTGTAAATTCTTAAATAAATTCTTAAACATGAGAAAGTATTTTTTTTTCCATGTTTTTCTTCTTTTTTTTTCACCTTGAATTTTTATTCTAAAAATATTTGTAAAGGTTAAATATTTAGCAATTCGTAACATTGATTGATTTTTTTTTTTTTTGTGTTAAAAAGGTTAAATAAAATTAATTTGTTAACCTACATCTACAACATTGTCATTACAAAATTATAACATTTTCATGTAGTGTAAAATTAACAAGATATTTTGAGTTAAATAAAAAGTGTACATAACTATTTTCATAAACAACAAATAATTCGTCAGTGCAATAAACTAATTTCAAATTATTATTTTTATTTCCCAAAATTTTAGTTTAAAATTCCTTAATTACATCAGAATAATAAAAATTTAATTTTAATTAAAATGAATATTATGTAAACATTAATAAATTATAAATAAAATATTCACTTTCTCAGTCAATATTAAAACAAGAAAAAACAACAACTTTTAATTAAATCTCAAATTGTAAATATGTGCCATTTAAATATTTGCATTCCTCAGATGCCATTATCTTTGTTTTTAGCACACGTCATTATGTGTAACTACATAATATGTATACATATGTATGTCAGTATACAAATACTATGTTTTATTCAAACTTTTCTTAATATAATTGCACATTTTTTTTTTTTTTTTGTTTTTGTATAACTTTAATTTATACCTATACACATAACAAAAACGTGTATACTCATTTCCTTCGTAAACTTGATACATTTCTATCTCGAATAAACTATATATGTATAACACAATATATAATAGCTGAAACATTTTTTGCATACAAATGTCCATGTTTAAATGCAATAATGTAAAGGTAATATAATGATATCAAATCAGTAAAAGGAAAAGGACATCAAATATGTATGAAATGAAAGAAGCAAATAAAAATAATAATAGACGTGCTCTACATTTTACATGTAATGAAAAATAATTCAAAATAAAAGAAAAATAAAAAAAAAAAAAATATGTAATTGTATTTTTAACAATCAACGATATCAAAAATGCAAATGAAATATCAAACCAATTTTCTCATGATATTGTTGAATGTTTGTTTAAAAAAAACATGTATAGTTATATAGAAAAAACAATTTTATTTTTGTTTAATTTTTCTTTTACATTTTATGTAGATATATATATATTTTTAATATTTTTAAAAAATATATGTATGCGTGTTTTTTTCCACTTTTATATTGATCATACTTAAATTTTTTATTAAATTATTCGATATCCTTTCTCTGTTTACCAAGTTTCTACATTTCATTTTTCTCATGGTTATTGTACATATAATTAAAAAAATTAAAAAATAATTAATTATAAAAAATTCACGAAAATAATGAGCTTGCTATAATAAAAATATATACAAACTACAAAATAATACATAATACAAGGGCATTTTGTTTCTTCATAAAATACAATCATAAATTATTTATTTGTACCTATCAATTAATGACAATGATCGTTTTTTTTTTTGATTTTGTTTATCTTATTAAATTATTTTATCATTTGTTATTTTAAGTAGTTTTAAATTTTAATCATACTTTTTTATTTTTCATCTAAGATTTATGATTTTCAATAACAACTTTTAAATATAACTTTTTTAAACCATGGCAATTAAGGTAATGAAATTTGTGATTATAATAAACATCATTCTGATTATATGAATAGATGAAGCACAACATTTAACTAAATACAATTTTAAACAAGGTTTTTATTTTTAATTTATCACGTTTTTGTAATTAAATCGTCTTTTGTAAACGGTTATATTGTCCCATATATTTGTCTATCGATTTATTTAACTAGAGAAAAAAAAAATACTTATAAGAATAAAATAGAATTACCATCCCCTATTTATTTATCATATTATTTCTCTTTTCAACACGTTAAAATCATTTATAGGTTTAAAATAATTTTACTTTTTGTTATGTATATTACATCAATACTTTGTATACGTACGTCTAATTGAATTTGTCACATTTTCATATCAATCAATTTCATTTTATGTACAATACATGTGCACATACATACATATGTATGTATGTATATAAAAACATATATAAATATCCATTTAGCATATATGGTATAGATATAAAATGTATTGTAAATAATTAACTGTTATAGTAATTTAATATTTAATTACGTTTTGTAAGTATACGGTAGTAAACTTTTTTTTTTCAAAAAAGTTTTTTCCTTTTACATCTTTTCCATCAGGTAAGGAAAATACCTGAAAAATATACTGTATTGTAAGATTAAATATATTTTATATTGAATTCTCATAAGAGTCATGAATATGCTATTTTTATCATGTAATAAAACAGTGAATACGTGAATGTGTTTTATTCTGTTTTATTATTTTTCAGATGAATATATGTATATGTACGTGTTATAGTCTTTCGGTTCATGTTTTTAGTCGGTTTTAAATGATAAAAAGGAAAGAAAAATGGAAATAGGATATTTGCATACAGGTGTGTAGTGGTACAATTATTGCACACTGTGAATTCGTAAAGTTATTCTAATGTATATTGTAAAGTAACTGGGAGTATATTAATAATATGATGTATTTCTATTATAATATTGTACAATGTATAATATTGTATAACATTATATGAGTATTTAAAATACATTAATTACTAATGCGCTTCATAGAGAATTGTACGTTTTTAATAGAATTGTACACGTTTTTATACGTTTTACAAAATATATACATGCATACATGAAATATCTACGTGTAAGGTGAATATTGTTACAGTGACAACACAAATGTAAATTTTATTTTATTTAAAAAAGCCGTTCTTTTTTTCTATTCATTGCATTTCTACTGAAACCATTAATAGGTATATAATACGAAACGAACACTTTTATGGTTTTTATGCACAAATACATACAATAAAAAAAAAAAAAGAAATCACAAAGAAAAAAGAAAGCAAAATATTGTTATATGTAACATTGAATAGGTAATTTTAAAATGTATTGCATGTAAAAAGAAAAAAAAGATTTAAAAGATAGTACATAATTAAAAATATCTGATAGTATTTACAATACGAATCAAGTTCTACATGTTGAAGGTGTACACAACATAATATAGTATGTACATATACATATCATCTCTATGGAAATACATATTGTAACAGAAAATACGCGTACAATAATATAAAGCAGCAAGCTGATAGATTTTTTTATTTAAATTCATTTTTTTTTATCTTTGTTAAGTAGATACAAAACGTTTACTCGTAGTTTTATTTTAAATATAAATTGAAAAAAAAAAAAAAAAAAAAAAACTTTAAGAAAAGCTAGTGTAGATTTGTATGTGAACAGAGAACTAAGTGTGAACAGAATCTAGAAGAAAATGCAAATTTTATTTTCATAAGATGAAATTTAATTAAAAATTTATTTAAAATAAAGAAAATGACACGTTTCTAACACCTATAAGTTGACACTTTTTTTTTTTTTTTATTATTTGCTTGTTTTTCTTTATAATGTACTTAAAGAAAAAATTATTTCTTCAAAATAATCAAGGTTAAAACATCATATTTAAATACATTTACACCAGAGATTAATGATATTCCTTATTAATATGAATAAAATTAATTAGTTTAAAGATTTTCAGAGATAAGTGTGTAAACTAAAGCATTAGTATAAGAAATTTATAGAAGTAGATATTTTCTTTTTGAAAAAGTTTTTTTTAAAATAACGAATAAAAAAAATAATAAATTCTTATTATTTAATGTTCTTGTAAATAAAAATAATTGAACTAGATAGTGTTGTTGTTATTATTGCATTTTAAGAAAGTAATTCATGACCTTGAATTTAATTTTTTTCAATTAACATTTTTGAACTAAATTTTGAATTTTTGTTTTGCATTTTGTTTTAACACACATATTCTGAAGTACCCCACCGATAAATGTATGAACCAAATCAATTTAAAAAGGGTCAAGGCTGTTAAGAAGCTGTTGCGTCAAACAAATCTTCTTTCCTTAATGTGGATTTTTGTTTTATTCAATGGATCTATTATATACACATAGGTAATATTTACAAAACAAAATATTTTCCAAAATTTTATCTCCTTTAAAATAAAAAAATTTTTATTTCAAATATGTAAATTTAATGTTGCCGACTAATTTGAAGATGATTTAATGTACGTTTCTCAAATGTATTCCAGTTTATAACCTTAAATTCAATAAAATCTTAATTTTAAAATATGTTCATATTTTTTTATACATGATTGTACTCTTTTATCTTTCTTTAATATATTTTCGTTTTAATTTTCCTTTTTCAAATATTTTATTTCATTTTTCTGAATATGTATGTATATATTAATACTTTTGAAAATGATATACATATAACATTCCTTTTAAAATCACTTTCCATTTTTATGTTGAAAATAAAATAATCACAAAATAAGTTTTATATATGTACATACATACATCAAATATGTATATTTTATTTATATGGTAAGGTAATTGAAAATTCTTTAAGATAAAAATGAGTAGCAAATTTTGTGTCCATATAGAGATACCAAACACATTTATTAGTATACATGTACATATATGGACTTGTAAATGGAAATGGAACATTTTTCACATGTATAATAAAAATAACAAAATGAAAATGGAAAAATCAGAGCAAAGGCTACACTACACATGTGTATTAAGTACACAAATATAAAATTATTTTTCCCCCAAACAAAAGAAGTTTTTTATTTCTCTGATATTTTGTCTAGAGATAAAGTACATTGCATTTTAATTTTTAAAAGAAAATGAAATAAAATTCAACCAATTTTTATTTTATATTCATTTTATAATATATAGTTTTTTTTAAAATTATTTTTTATATTTTTGTAAAAAAATATGCATTTTTTTTTTATCTTTAAGTAATTTTTACATTCATCTCTGAGAAGAAAATTCGATGAGATTCTAAAAAGAATTCAATGTACTATCGTGTCATCATATCTCATTGATTTTTTGAAAATTTAATAACAAAATTAAAGAAAAATATTTTCATTCATACAGTATTATGTATGCGTGTATGTAAAGGGCTTATGTTTATTTTTTTGTCCCTGACAGAATTTTTTATGTTATACATCGATATTTATGTATGTATATACGTATATGTATGTAAATATCTGTAAATGATAATTTGAACGGCATCAGCAACAGTATTAGTAACAATATATAGATTAGAAAAATATATATGTATGTTCATATTTAGTTGTGTATCCTTTTTTCGGTTTTTCTTAGCCCACTTGTATACGTCATTGAGAAAAGTATTAACTCATCTATAAATAACAGCAGTTAGAACAGTACCAGCAGCATCAATATATTGTGTATATTAGCCAATATGATTTTATATACATATATGTATGTGTACGTATAAATGTAACGCATACACATATACACATAGATATAATACAACAGTTACAGCAGAATCGTTATTATCAATGATTTTATGACAACAACAATAATAACAAAGGAAAAATAAAATAATCTATAACTGCATTTCTATGGTTCTTTTATCACATGAAATATTTCGAAAATATTATTAAATTATCATTAACAACAGAAATAAAATGTATTATCAATAAATTTAATATGACAGAGATAAATACAAAAAAAAATTCTTTATGTTGACAAATCCTTTTTAAAGCTATTACAAAACACGCGCCTTTTACCTAAAAAAAAACAATTGTAAGTTGTTTACATATATTCTGTACATTATTTTGGTCCTTACATTTTCATATTTTGACATATTAATTCAATATTTTACTGATTCACGTATTCTCTCTCTGATTACAAAACAATTCAATTTAACACTTTTACTTTCTTTTTCTTTTGTAACCAAATGGTTTTTCTTTAACACGTTCACTTTATCATTAACATGAATTTGAATAGATGATTTTTATAAAAAGATTATTTTTTTTTCTTATTTCCAAATTGAATTTTACTTTTTTTTCCTTAAAAATTATTTTATTGTACATTACAGACATAATAAATTCACATTTTTCTACACATCTAAGCACATAATATATGTAAATACGTATTCATATAATATTATACATTACATATATAATTTTATATAAAAAATTATTATCGTCTTATTTAGCTGATTAATCAAAAGAAATTTTTTTTAACACTATTTTCTATTTTTTTTTTTTTTTTTGAATTATTTTTTGTATTTGTTCTCTTAATTTATTTATTTTTGTTTTGTTTTTTGTTTTTATAATAAATTTGAATATGATTCGCGTACACGACACGAACGGAAGACAATAAGCAACTGAAACGTTGAGAAAATCTTTTAACTAAAACATATAAAATTAGGAACATCTCATTTATAGTAAGAAAAATTTTCTGATTTTATAACCATTTAAAACAAATATGAATACGTATGTGTTCATGTGTACATACAGATACGATACGTACAGGGAAATCTGTCAAAAAAAATACTAAGAGAGAAAGAATTTTCCTTCTATAATGGTAATAAGGTTTTTGTTATTGCATGTGTATGTATACAACCCTCTGTATTGAAGTACAAATGTAAATTCACATAAACAAGAGAAAAGGAAAACAAATCTTATATGAAATTGATATAATTTTTACAATACACCAACTACATTAAATATTTGTGGGTGGATTTTTTATACTACTACACTTTAGTGTATATGTATTGAAACTATTACACCGCCATTATTCAGAAGCTCAGGGATATATTTAATAGTGCATTGTAGTAGTAGCTAGTAGTAGAGCTGTAGGTTATTAGAATTTTTAAAAGCTATAAATGAATACAGTGAAGGATAATAAAATGACTTCTTCTACTTTTACATAAAATTTTCATTTTTAGAATATTTCTAATATTTAAAATCAGAAATAATTTTTATTAATTAATGAGAAAAAGTAAAAATATTAAATTTTAAATTTTAAATAAATTTTTTTAAATTCGTGAAAATAAATAAGAATTTTATTTTGTAAAAAATTAAAATTATCCTTTTATTCTTCCACATTTGTATGAAGTTTAAAAAGTTCAAAGCTCTGTATATTTAATAATAAACTTTGATTTTGTTGTTTGCTTTTTAAAAGTTTATTTTCATCAATTTTAACAATCTAAAAAAATAACTTTTTAGTGTTTGATGTCATTGAAAGGACGAAAATCATTTATAAAAAAAAATTTTTTTGAGTAAGTAAATACAAATAACTCAATAAGATACAAGTAAATAATTTTTATTAATAAAAAAAAAACGATAAATTTAATTCAAATAAATCTTGTGCAAAAACCATTTATTGCAATTGAAAATCGAAACGGAAGTAAATCAACGACATTACAATGTACAGCAACGTACGTATTAGAAAATGTTAAACTGATTTATATAAAATTTCGTTATTCTGTAAGAAATGTAAGTTACATTTCACTTCCTCTATAATTGCTTTCAGTTTTATTATTATTTTCCATATTTCTTATTTGGCTGTATTTTATTTTATTTTTTTATTTTTTATGAAATTTTTGGATTAACCTATTTTTAAACAATGAATTATGTCCTTATACCTTAAATGCATGATACAATCAAATACACAAGCATATTAAAATGGCATTGAACCATTTAATATAAGCGCTTTTGATTTTCCAAGTAAACAAACAAAACACATGTTTTGCCCATTCCTAAAATCACAGATAAAATTTCACTGATGTAAGAATTGTATTTCAATTTGTTTTTATTTTTTTATTTTTTGGATTATTGTCAGTTTTGAACTGTTCATAATAAAACAAAATATTTTAAACTCATATACATAGTTTTCATGTTATTCAATTATAACCATATATGTATGTATAATGTACACATAACGTAAGTGTGTATTATAAATAGTATTAGACTCATTTAACTATAATAAATGACCACCCACATTTTTGTACTAAATAATAACTGCCGTATTTTCTTTGCCCCATAATAATACACATGTTATTATATTAGAAAGCATATTATAAATATTACAACCTCGTGCTATGCTTAGCCACTTTGCGAATTATATTTTATAATTCTTCCAATTGTATTATTTATTTGAATACCAGAATTATATTTATACATACAAGTGAATAATATTTATTGTATAAATACATCTCATCAAGATTTTTTTTCTATATATTTTCATTTATTCATGTACATATATGTACGTCTGTCTGTATGTCAGCATGTAATGACGTCGTTAAAAATTAGTTTTGAAAAATTGAAAAAAAAAAAAGGAAAAACAAAAAAACTAAGAAGAAGCATTAATAGAAAATCCATAAAATAATTTATATACATTGTTACCAAGAGAGAGAAAATTATTGAAATTCATATTAATAAATTTATATTTTATTTTGCATTTTATTATACAGTTGATTTTTTTTTTTGAAAATATTGGCAACACTTTAATTAAAATTTTACTTTTACTACAAGTATAAAAATAATCAAAAATACAAAAATTTGCTACTCTCTCTTTTACATACAAACATATAGTAAATAGTATTAATGACGTTTTTGAATATTAAAAAGAATAAATTTTTAATGCCTATGTTTTTTTTTTTTTTTTTTGTTTTTTGTTATTGTTGTTGGTCGTTTTAGTTTGGTTGTTTTTACTTTTTGGAAGATATCCAGAAAATTTTTCGTGAATTTTAGCACAAATGAAAATTGAAAATAAAACAAATAATAAAAATGTTCTTTTGAATAAAAATGGAAATTATCATAAATTATGGTTGGTATGTTTTGGTTTTTTTTTTTTATTGTTTTTGTTTTAGTTTATAGATATTTGCGAAAATTATATTAAATTTTCATTGATTAGAATATTAGAATTCTTTTTCCTTTGTTCGAAAAGTTACATACTATATATGAAGATTACTTAGAATGTAAAAAATGTCTGTTACTTACCTGTTTAATTAAAGGTAATAAAGTTTGTTCAATTGATTTTACTTTAATCTCATGAATAAGATCAAATTCAGACATTTTTGAATATTTTATTCAATACGTAATAATATAAGGATTAATATATACATTTAAGTAAATCAAAAATTCTTTAAAAATTTACATAAAACAAAAAAAAACAAAAATTAGTTACATTTTAACACTAAGAAAAATTTAAATTTAATCACAATTAAAATATTTTGTCGTTTTTATTTTAACATTTTCTCTATAAATTTTCAATTATTTTCCAAAAATAATGCACTACTTATATTCCACTTGACATGAAGTTAACTTTTTCGTTTATTTTTTGTTTTCAAGCATTAACAAAAAACTTTTAATTAAAATAAAAATTTTCTATTTTTTATTTTTATCTTAATAATTAAAACAAAAACGGTTATAAAAGTGACCAATTATGAAGTATAAAATTTAAAAAAATAAATTAAATTATTTAACCGTTCATAACAAGTAATGAAATTAAACTGGTCAAATTCTTTTGTATTTTTTAATAAAATGATAAGAAATATAACAAAATTTTTCCATAATACAAATAAAATTTTTATAATTTTTTTAAAATTTTTTTAACTTGAAAAAATAAATGCACAAAACAAAAAAAAAAAAAAAAATTGAGAACTGAGAAAAAAACTAACCAACTGCAATAAAAAAAATGAATGTTATGCGTGTGCACTTGTAATAATTATTTTTCATTTTTCTTTGTTTTTTTATTTTTATTTGCTTTAGTTCTCATGTTTGTTGGCAATATGCAAACAGAAAAAAAAATGCAATTTTCTTTTCACCTTTATTTTTGCACCTTTCAAATAAAATAAAAATTCAAATATGTGTGAAAAATATTTCTTATGATGCAAAAGACGAATTTCAAGGAAAAATAAAATTCAACTAAAAACAAAAAAAAAATAAAAAAAATAATTAAAAATACAAATATTATAAAATTATGTTTGGTTTAACTGTGTTTTGAATGTACAAAATCTGATGTTCAAAAAACGTACCGTTTCATTTAAAAATTATCTTATATAGTAAATAGGTAGGTATATCGCGTGGTTGTTAACAACAAAATAACCAAACTATGTACACAAATTTTTATTTTCTTTTCCAATACATTAATTTTGTTACTCTGTCTAGAGTGTGTGGAAAATATGTACATTTGTTACCCACACACACACACGTTTTCTTTGATTTTTCGCAATTTTGTGTAAAAAGAAAAATACATATATTGTGCTATATATGATATACATACATACATACATATATCACAATTATACATCATACAAGTCTGTTCTTACATGGTTCTTACGGTATGAATTCTTACTCACATATTATTTCGTGGCCTTTAAGCTTTCAAACGTATTTATATGTACATACATACATCATATTAAATACGTACAGTACGTACATACATATATGCACACTTTTGATTTCAATGTCCTCACTCCTCACGTATTTTCTCTTATTCTCTATTCTCATTTTTGTAATATTTTGTTGTAATAATATTACATACTTGTCTTAATATGTGATTTTTATATATTTTTTTAAATACATTTAGTAAGGAAAAATCATATTAAATTATGAACAAATGTAGAGTGGTCTGTTAAACCTCCCCTTTTTACGATCCTATAAATATTTGTACATATTGTACATTGTACGGTAAAAATTCAAAACTATCTTATATCACTTTTACAGTGTACTCATTATCATATCATGTATAACGTATATTTCTTGGCTTCAATATCATAAAATCTTCTGAACTAAATTCATTTTATTTTTGTTGTAATCTTGTGTCGACAATAATAGTTATATTTGGCGTCTTATATATTTTACTGTCTAGAAGAAATGTCTGATTTTCTTTTTATTTATTTATACATACATACACATTTTTTTTTCTGTTTGTTTTCCATTTGTTATAGATTTTTTATTATTATATTTTTCCTTAATTTTTACCATCTGACTTATTTGTGACATTTTATGTACTTTGTATATATGTATGTATGTATTACAAATATTTAAAAGTAAATACACGTGATGTGCATAACGTACAAACATCCATACATTTGTACATACATACATATATAACTTTTGTTTTTCTTTTCCTTATGGTTATAATTATATTTATACTCCATACACTAATTCGATTCAGTTAAGGTCTTATGGAAATGACATAAAATAGTATCACTTTACGTCACTGTATATTGATATTAAGAAATTCATCTCGTATTATATGATAACTTTACAGATTGTGGTAACACTACTCGTGAAATGATCTTATTAGAAATTACGAGAGAAGAAAAAAGACATGTATACTGAATACTCCTATAAGACCCTAACTACATCGAATTAGTGTATGGAGCATAGTATACGAGTATACCATAAGTATTTAAATTTGTATAACATTTTGATAATTGAAAAGACAAATTGAAAGAGTATATTTGCATCATTTATTTGGTTTATTATCATTATCATCTTCATTCGATTTATACAGATAGAGACACATATACTATACATACATACATATTTATGTACGTAAACGACCCACACTGGAACTAACGATCTATGGACATGTAATGATGATTACTTTACTTTTATATAGCTATTATAGAGTAAAAAACTTTGAACAAACTACGTATATATTATGGTCTTATCTAATTTATACCCTTTATCTTCATAATGATGGGTGGTGGCCGTATAATTTATTTTCATTATATAATTTATATATATATATATTTTTTTTTCATTTCAACTAATAAAAATCTGTAAAATAATTTTTAGTTTTAAAAAGTTCACCTACATACGAATTTATATTTATACCTTTGTACAGATGTGTACTTATAAAACAGATGTTGTATGATCAAAGAAAAATTTTAATTTAATTTTCAAATAAAACTAAAAAAAAAAAAAAACTACCTAACAAAAATAAAATAAAAATAAATTTCCTCACATTCTATAAAACATATGATCTATTTTTCTATAAATCAAACGATTACGTAAACATATTTGTAATGTAAACATATCTATGAACATTATTGTTTTCATTTAAAATACAATTTGAGTATAAGAAAGTACATACATATGTATATAAATTAAAATAATACGCTTATATGAAATTTAAAAATTAAAAATACTTCATTAAATGTTATATGTGTTACTACATCAAATATTGAGTTAAAGATGAGAAAAAAAAACGTTTTGTATAGAAATAAAACATTTTAATTTAAATTATTTAAAATTAATTTATAATAAAAAATTTAAAATCTTGTACTGAACATAAATTTTATTCAATTTAAATGTTAACTTTTTAAAGCACATTTAAAGCTTTAATTTAAATCGTTTATATGTTTAAGATGAATGTTGGTTGTTGTCTTTTATCAACTTTTATATATATACACTGCTAACCGAAAATAATACCCATTAAGTAAATATTTAAAAATTATTTTAAAATTCTTTTATATTATAAGAGATTGTTTGTATTTTGTTGAAATTGTTTGAATTTACTCACCTCACGTATTACATATGTTGTAATACGTTCAAATGTTGTTAAATTACATGTTTCACAGTAACTGAATAAATTATTATTAACAATATCTAAATTTTCGAAATACATTTTCAAAATATTTAATATACATATAATGTTGTGTTTTATTTTAAAGTAATATTTTCTCTGTTTTTTGTATTTGAATTACAGTAAATAATTAAAAATTTAAATGGTAATACACAAATTTGTATTGCAATTGTATGTAAATCGTTTTTGTTATCACAATCACTTGATTTAAACTGTAACAAAAATGTTCATATTAAACAACTGTATAAGAAAATTTTTTTTGTTCTCAATATTTATGAATGTATTTATTTTTTTATGTTGTATATAAATTGTATACATATGTAAAATGTGACCAAAACCAAAACCTAGAAAAATATATGGACTTTAAGTTATCTAATAAAAATTTTAAGTATAACACTTTTCTTTTTGTAAACATGTAAAATCAATTAACATAATAAGGTTTCCTTTCTGTATTCACAATTTTCACTTTCCTTTTTTTTTGTTCTTTTTTTTGTATCGCACTCATGAATAACAAAATAAATATGTACCATATATAAAACATCTTAATTTTTATTTTGTTTTATTTATTTAATTTTCTTTCATTTATTTGATCTAATTCTTTGGCTATATGCATGCACACATACAAATCTACAGATATACAAGTATGTGTGTCTGTATACATACATATATGTATGTATAAAATAAATTGAATTGTTGAAATTTATAAAAATATGTCATGCATGTAAATATTGTTTTTGCATATATGTACATATGTATTTTATGCATTTATGTGCATTCAAAGTACTATAAAAAAAATAATAAAAGGCAAAAAAAAATGAACAATATACTTGGACTTTTACCATATATAAACTATTCTTTTACAAAAGAAAATTATTAAAATAATTGACAAAAGAAATAAAAGAAATATTTAGAAAAGAAGTATTAAAAGAAGCCTATTAAGAATTTTGTATACATACATATGTATGTATTTAACCTAATCTTCTGCATATGAATACTTATATCAAATGCCACACCACAATAGACGTTTTGTTTTTTTTTGTGACCCTTATACGTTTTTTTTCAATGTTCACACTTGCTCATTGGGAAATTTTTTATGTTTATTATTAATAATTATTAAAACTTCATATGAAAGAAATTTCATTTTTCAAAAGCTTGTTATTATAAAATTAAATTAATTTTTAATAAAAATTTAAAAAAAAATTCAATAATCAATATAAAAGAAAAATAAAATAAAAATAATAATCAAATAAATGAAATTAAAAAATATTTCATATTTTTAATTAAATTTATTATTTTAACGGAACACATATATATTTGTTTTTATTAGTATACATTATTTTTACAGAAATTATTACTTTTTTGTTGTCATAATTATAATTTTACAAAATAAAATCTTATATTATTATATTTGTAAATTATACATTATATGTTTTACATACATGTAGTATAGTTATCTTAAATAAAAAATTTTTAGTATAAATAAAAGTTGTACACGTTTTTTTTTTTTTTTTTTTTTTATTCATTCTATAGGGCTCAATTTATTATCCATTTATCTCATTCGTTTGGATTATAAATCAATATGTAATTTTCTATAATTTTAATTTTAAAATTAATAAAATATACATAGTATCAAATTAATAAAATATTTTATTTTATTTTTTTAATTACTTTTTGTTTTACTAAATTTTAATTTAGTATAATCAAAAAGTTAAAAATTTATTTTTTATTTTTTTATATTTTTATTTTTAATTTTGTAAAGTGCATTACATTTAAAGAACACTTTTTCCTCGTTGTATTGGCGGTGGTGTTGTAGAATTATGAACACTTTTACGTTTTCTTAATGATTCAGTTGGACCTTGTGTTGGTCTCAATAATTGTCGAAAATTGAATGGACCCATTAATGAATCTGCATTTGAATTATGACGATTCAATTTACCACCACCGATTATTTCTTGCTCTAATGAATTAAATGGCGATGGACTTGATGAATTGGTTGTCGTTGATTTACTATGAACACCAGATGTTGACGATGATGATGATGTTGAACCCAATAAACTTGGTGAGCTACCCATAAAACGACGCCCTTGTTGTACATCAATATTTAAATATTTTGATACACCATTTGCTGTTGAACGTTGCTTTGAATTACTGACTTCTGCAAATGATGTTAACATTGAATTTGAACCAAGTTTATGTAAATCCTTTTGTACTTCAATTTTAGTTGCTGTTGGCTTTAAATTACTACGTATTTTATTAAGTTGATTATTGCATTTATCAGCGTCACCATCACTTTTGGTACTTAAATTTTCTAAACATTTTTTGTTTTTATGTAATATATTAGTATCGCCAAATTTACGATAGACAGGTGGTTTATCTAAATTATTAACATTTTTATTATTATGTGTAATATTAATATTATCTAAATTCTTTTTATCTTTATCCGTGATATTTTGATATTCATGATGTAGTGCTGATCTTTTAACTGGGACTACAACATTATTATTATTATTATTGTTATTATTAGCAATTGATTTTTCTTTTTTATTATGTTTTCTTTCTTTATCTTTGACTTTTTTTGGTTTATTTTTCAAATTTTTCTCATTTTCACGTTGTTTTTGAAGAAATCCAAATAAATATCTTCCATTTGTCTCAGCTTTAGCTGGTATTACATTTTGTTTTGAATTTGTCTGTTGAGAAACATTCGATGATGACGATGGTGTGTGATGGTGACTGTGATGTTGATGATTTTGAGATGATGACTTATTATCATGGGCATTATTTGATGTTGAATGTGATGTTTCTCGTAAACATGATTTTTGAATTGGTTGATTATAATTTGTTGGAGGATTCAAATAATTAAAAGCCGGTATACGACTGTGACTGTAAAAAGAAGAATAGAAAAACCGTTCATATGATAAATCACTTTCGTTTTATATTTTTGAATTTTCTAAGTTAGTAAATTTTCATATCAAATCTAAATGTAAAATTAAATGAATATGTACATACACCGATTGTTTATAAACTCTATTTTGCTCTCTTTTAATGCAGCATTTAAAAAAAAAAAAACAAGTTTTATATCGTTTTTCATTGTTTCAAATAAAAACTTAATAAAATGTAAATACATACTTAACAGGTACTTTCATTCGTCTATCTGATGCATCGTGTAAATTAATTGGTGGTGATCTTCTTAAATGTGAAAGATCAGGAGCTCTTGTTCCAAGTATATCCTCACGACTAGAGAAAACTTCCGATAAATTAGCATGAGCCCTGGAAAACATTTATTTTTCAAATTAATAACTTAATACGTGTCTTTTCGATGATATATGTAAATAAAGTGTAAATATGTTGTTGGCCAATTTCTATTTCCAATTAAAAAAAAAAAATATCTACATAATAAGCTTAAAAACACAAACTCCAATTTTTCTTTATTTTATTTTTTTAAATAATTAAATTAATACTCCATTGTTTGTTATTAAAGCACCTTTCTATTTCTTTTTGTTGATTTTGCTTTTGGCAAAAAGGTAAATCCCAAACATCAGGTGTATCATGATCAGATATATCAGATAATAAACTACTGTAGAACGTGTGCATTAAGTATATATACATATATATTTATTCGTGCATTTAGATAAAATTTATTTACAAAATAATGAAATCCAAAGTAATTAAAGAAAGCAGTAATTAAAATAAAGAAAGAAGATTGAAAAAAACTTTAAGTAATAGTCTGGAATATGAAAATTTGAATATAATAATGATTATAATAAATTATTATTTACAAATGAAAAAATAAATAAAAAATAAAATTGTATAAAATTTTTTACCTAAAACACTCATCTTGTAATTGATCATAATATAATCTTTTATTAGATTCATCTTTTCTTATAGCATCCCCTGATGATGATGGTAACTGAGAATGTTGTTGTTGATGTGAAAAATTAAAACCCAATAAATTTGGTATAACAGAAAATCCAGATGGACGTTTATAATTTGAAGGTGGCTTTTCAATTTTATCTAATGGTATTGCTTCACAATTTTTTCTTAAATTTTTATGAATATCCTGATTTAATCTATGAACCTGTATTAAATAAAAATATAAAAAAGAGAAATAAATTAGTTTTAAAAAAATTTATGAAATATTATAAATATGAAAGGAAAATAAAATATACAAATTTATGTATATAGGATTAGTTGTAAATGAATTTAAAGAAAAATACAGTTTTTTCTGTTTTTAAGTAATTTCATTAAATAATTTTTATTAATTTTTAAAATATTCGAAAATATAACGTATTTACATATGTGTTAGTACAAGTAATACATATACATGTGTAATAATAAAATATATTTGCACGTTATTTAATTTTCCTTTTTTATATGCATTTAATTCATTTGATTTAATTAATACTGATTAATTTTTTTTTTTAAATATATTTTTTATTTTATTTTAATTTAATAATTGTTTTATTTCTTATTTTCAATATTTTATAAATTATAATTTTATTATTTAAATGTATTTTTAATAATTGAATTTTGGTATTTTTTTCATAAATCATTTTTTATTAATAAAAATGAAGAATACCCCATGTATAGTTCCGTATTGATTTTCTTTTATTGAATTTTTTTACTTGTCGAATTCTTGTATCTTTATGAATTTTTATATTTGCATTTTCAATATCCTGAAATATATAAAGAAAAGCAAATATAAACCGATATATCAAAAAAAAAAAAACAAAAAAAAACAAAAGTCTATTGTTTTTTCTTTTAGAAAATATTTTTATTCAAATAAAAAAGGAAATTTAAAATAAATGCCAAAATATTTACCAAAAATTTATTTATCTACAGCAAAAAGCGTTTTATTAAAAAAATAAATAAATAAATTTGTATCTAGCTTAACAAAACCAAAAATACAATAAACTAAAAGATTAAATGCGAATTTATCTTACCTCCTAAAATTTTGATGAAATTTCAGTTTTCTTTTTAATAAAAAATTTTTATTTTCACTTTTTTTTTTTTTTTAAATATGTACATTAACTGTTTTTTTCTACATTTTTATTTTGAATATTACAATAAAAATGCGAAAAAGATTTGTTTACATATGTACACTTACATATTTTGATTAATTTAAATTTTTAATAGCGAATTTTATTTATTTCTTGTATTAAATAACGCACAAAATAATTTTATATGAATGATTGAAAAATTTAATTCAGTACGAGGAAAGATTTAAAAAAAAAAATATTTTAAATTCATTGAATTACAAATTAAAATAGAAACCCAAAGAAAAAACGCAATTTCCTCAAATGAAAATTGTTTGGTTTCATCATAGTAAAATTCTTAAATCTATAAACTTTTGTTATTGTCACATTACCTACGTTACGTATGAAATACTGAGAATTGTGCGTCCAATATTAGTAATTTATTCATTTTCAATATTTTCATGAAAATGAAAATTACATTTTCGTATGTATATCATTAAAATAAATTTTGATTATCACTTTTATTTAAGGAAAAAGTCATATCAAAATTTTAAAAATTTCAATAATTTCATCTTCATGATATTCAAATTTGTGAAAATTTAAATCGAAGATTCAATTTGGTTTCATATTGATTCAATTTCATATTAAAAATTTATTCAAATCTCTCCTCGTAATTAAAATTAATAATCAAAAGAAAAAACTAAATATTTTTGATGAGAAATTATTCAAAAATATTTTTAATTCACAAATAATTCTTTTCAAAAATTCTTTTCCATCACTCCAAAAATTCATAGTATTCTGTGATGAGAGAAGTGCAAAAAATAAAATCGAAAGAAAAAAAAAAAGAAGAAAAATAATTTTATTAATAAAATAGATTTCCTTTTTGTAAACGATTTGAAAATATAATTATTTAAAAAAAAAAAAAATGAAAATAAACGAAAATAACGAAATTTTTCTTTCGAATTTTAATGCATGTCTTTATCGAATTTTTCTTTATAAAGTTTTCGAGTGAATTTTATACGTTTATTCAAATTAAATTAATTTACTTGTTATCATACTTTCAGTTGTAATTTTAATTGCAATTTATTATTATTTTTTTCTACTAAATCACATTGCCATATTGTCGTACGCATACATAGGTGAATTAAATCACCTATATACCCTAGCAATTAAATATATCAATACCATACGTTTACCATACAAAAGTTATCATATAATATGTATAATATACGAATTTTCATATATATTGTACTAACCTTTTGTGAAAGTGCGATCAATTCCAATTGCTGATCCTTTGGAGTTAGAATTCTTTTTCCTGGTGATACTTGATTATCAGATTTTTTATATGTCCTATAAAATCGTTGTATTATTCGTTCTGCTTCTTCAGTCTTAAAACCTTCTTTTTGTAACATTCTAATAGCCTCCACTTTATTTTTAGCAGAATTTAAAATCAATTTTACTTTTCCTTCCATTTCTGGTCCAAATTTCTTTTTTCTAATCGTGTATCCTCGGTAATCTAAATTTGGAAAAAAAAAAATCTGAAATAAAAATTTGTATTTCAAAACGAAAAACGAAAATAATATTTACAGCTTTGAATAATTGTTGCTGCTGTCTCTTGATTTAAATTCTCTTTATTTCGAACCAACTCAATTTTTCTATTATCCATATTATTAACATCATGTTGTATTTTATTTTTCTTTTTTTTCATTTCTTTAATTTTCTTTTCACGTTCAATTCTTTCACGTAGTTTTCGTTCTTTCATTTCTTTGAAATTTTTTCTTGCTATCCAACCACGCATGAATCGTTGTAATGTGATTGCAATATTTTGCATTTTTTCTTTATCTCGATTATAATGTATTTTTGCTAACCATCTACGAACACATGATTGCACAATAATGATTTTACGAACTTGTTCTTCATATTGTTTTGCCAAAAATTCCACATGATAATATTTCAGAAAAACTTTACTTTTACCTAATGCCCAACCATCCATTTTTAGACGCATTAAAAGTAATTTGCAATTATCACGATTTGGAATAATTTTTTGTTCAAAACCAAATGCTAAAAATGAATAACGTTTGAGGAATTCAGCAAACGTATAACGATGACTAAAACCAAATTGACGGATTCTAATTGTTTCCAAAACTCCAGTGTAACGTAATTGCTTTAAGACTTTTACTGATTCAAAACATTTTTCTTTCTTATAGTCATTTGGTTTGATGCAACGTACAAATTGCGGTGCACCAGCAACCATTTTCTGTAATAGATCCATCAAAGAATAACGGAAATATGTTGATACTGTTTGTTGTGCACGTGATTGTGATGCTAATCCTCTTGAATTAAAACGTTCCTGTAAATTTACAAGTGATCATAAATTTAATATGATATCAAAGTAAGCAGTCATGAATTTCATACCTTTGTATCGATTTTTGGTAAATTTTGCTTTATATTCGTTGTATCACTTAACGCATTATAAAGATTTCCAGTTTTCGTGATGGGACATTGAAATAGAAATCGAATCATATCATATTGACTTTGTCTTACAAGTTGAATAACTTCAGCTGGTAAGAAATTTCGATTCTTTTCTAAAAATGAATTAGCCTGATAGATTACACGACCAGCAAAATGATGAATTGCAAAACAGCAAGCATCTGATTTTGGACGTACATAGTATTTTGATTTAATATTACTGTGACATTTTTCAATAAAAGTTCGATCAGTTGCACGTGGAAAACGACTTTCTTCATCAAGTAAAGCCAAAAGTCCTAAAGGTCGACTCAAAAGCATATCCAGCACTGGTCGATTATCTGAAAATTCAATCAAATCTACTGGTATACCTTCAGCCATATATTCCTAGAAATAAAAACCCATTTTAATTTATAATATTTTAAAATTTTATTTGTTGCTCATTATTACCTGTTGTTCCCATGTAAATATATGTTGATTGAAATAATATTGGATTTGTTCATTTGCAATATTTATACAAAGTTGTTCAAATGAGTTTTTCGGAAAATTTTCAAAACCAAAAATATCTAACAACCCAATTGATAATTGATCCATGCTGTAAAATCAATTAAGAAATTAACCTCTATAATTTTTTCTATATACACAGTAATAAGAAGTAAATAAACATACTTGATCGGTTTATTAAATGACAACAATAAATTAATTTGATTCACCATCCAATCAAACAGACGGCCATATAATCCTTTAGCCATTGCATCTCTGGCTGCCGCCGCTTCAATTAATGTATTATTGCGTGTTATCGTTTCACCTCTTGTAACAACTGAATTTGATGTCAATGCATCAACAAGATTATTTGCATCGACGCCAAGTAATTTTGATACACGATGTACTGGGGCGACATCAATTACTCGTGCTTTTGGATCGGTATTATCATTGCTTATAGCTTCACCAAATTCAAGATCACCTAAATTAAGAATAGCAGCCAATACTCGTTGAACCGTATCAACCTCGTCATCTCTAAAGCCAAGTACTTTGAAACTAGCCATTAACTGCATCCATCGATCAACATTCATTGAGGATGAAACTTGAGTTGAAGACAAGTATCGATGATGTTGACGATATGTGGGGTCCAAGAAATATTGTGAAAGACGATTTTCAGATTCTAAGCCATCATATAAATAATAAAATATATGGAAATTTCCCTCTCCTCTGAAATAATTATATAAATTAATAATTGCAAATAAATTGTATGTTAATTCATTGTAACATACTCTGCTTGTTGTACAACTCGGCTTTGTTCTAATAAATAAACAGAAATTCTTGCACCAGTCACTTTTCCATTTCTAGTCAATGTTAAGTCTAAATACTTTCCAAACCTTGAGCTATTTGAATTAATGCCAGTTTTTGCATTACCGAATGCTTCCATAATTGGATTAACTTGTAGAATCTGTTCTTCTAAATTTCTATTAGGTGACTATAAAAAAGAAACACAAACGAGAATAGAAGAAAGAGAATATTAAGAATATTACATAAGAATTAAAATTTTCAAATAGTTTTTACCTTCCCCAAATACACCAATTGTTTTAGCAAAAGGTTAGCACTTTCTGTTTTACCAGAGCCTGATTCACCTGATATCACAATCGCTTGATTTTGTTTTTGATGAATTAATGCTTGATGTGCAGCATCAGCTACAGCAAATATATGAGGTGGATTTTCTGAACGTGATTTTCCTACATAACGTCTTTGATGTTGCATTGTATACAAGCCCAAATCAGTAAAAGGATTTACGGCAATTAATATATCACCAATATATGTATAAATTTGACCAGTTTCATATCGTCTTTGTAATTGTTCGACGATTTCATCTTCACTTAAATTATCCAATGCAGCTGAAATGTGGATAATTCATTTTTTCATGAAAATAATAAATAAGTTTACAGATTTTGTTTTTTTTTTTTTTTTTTTTTTTTTTTTCAAAGAATGAAAAATTGTACATTTTATTGAAATATTTTCTTAATTATAATTTTCGTTAAATATAATTCAATGTGCCCTACAAAATTTTTTTGCCGTATAATTAAAAACTTTATAAGTAAATCGTTTTATTGCCCTACCTAAATCATCAACATATATTTTTTGCGGTTTTGATTTTCTATCTGATTTCAATTTTCCATGTTTTGTTGTAACTTCAGCTTGTCGTTTGACACGTCCTTCAGTCTTTTGTCGTAAGATTTCATTACGTAATTCTTTACGTACTTTCTCTTCAAAACTATCAACACTTTTTAAAAATGGATGATCTAATAATTGTCTTGCAAATGGCCTTTTTTCCATATCCTTTACCAAACATAGTGATATGAAATCGTTCAATTTTGGACTATACATTTCAGGTCTTTGTAGTTTTGGTGGCGGATTACGTGGAATTTGAAATAGAGCCCTCATTGGATGTAATTCACATAATGGTGGTTCACCTTCAGATAATTCGATTGCAGTTATACCAATTGACCAGACATCACATCGTGAATCGTATGATTGATCTAATTGTTGTTCACAAGCAATAACTTCTGGAGCCATCCAATATGGTGTACCTACACTTGTGTTACGTCTAGCTAAAGTTGCCGCTAAATGTGAACTTACACCGAAATCGACAAGTTTAACACTTGCATTATCTGTTAAAAGAATATTATGACCTAAAACAAGATAATATTAGAGATTAT
This sequence comes from Anthrax anthrax, assembly GCA_963971155.1. Classification (NCBI taxonomy): domain Eukaryota; kingdom Metazoa; phylum Arthropoda; class Insecta; order Diptera; family Bombyliidae; genus Anthrax; species Anthrax anthrax. Next base: position 4,504,757 of record OZ020118.1, on the reverse strand, counting down.
GGTTTTCAGCTTGAATGATTTCAAATCAAACATTTTAAAATTGGAAATTTCATAAAGATGTATTTAATATAAACATGTGTATGTACATATGTCACATACCTTTAATATCACGGTGCATGCAATGATTTTGATGAAGAAAAATTAAAGCCCTTATTGTTTCTCGCAATATATATGCAATTTGTTGAGAACTTAATCGACTGTCTTTTTGTTTAAGACCATGCACTAAATCTGTAACTGATCCACCATCACATAACTATAAAATAAATACACAAACAAACAAATTTCATATTAATTTAAAAAATATAATCTATATTCTTGTAAGATAAAAGCAAACTGCATTACCTCACATCTTTATAGATTTTGTAATTCACTATACATATAATGAAATTGTTAAAATCAAAAACTCAAAAGAATTTAATTGAAAAGGAAAACCTCAATTATTATATTATACAGAAAAGAAAAATAATTTAAAGTATCTGAAATCACGAATAACAATAATGTAATGTAAAAAAAAAAGTTTCGTGAGCAATGTAATCTAATTAGGCAAATAACGTTAATCACGATTGTACAGTGCATGCAAATCGTCATTATCATATACATATATTCATAATTTGATGGACAACTTCATTATAAATTTTTAAATAAAATATATGTAGCTTCTAAAGCATAAATCAATGATCTTGAATAATTGAATCATATTATGAGATGATGTAGGAAAGCTATCGTTGATTTCACTCATAAATACAATACATGTTTCAGTAATTTAATAAAAGTGTTAATTACTGAAATGTATACTCCAACGAATTCAAATTTTCGCAATATTTCGTTGAATAAAAAAAATATCTTATTTAAAAAAAAGAGTTTTTTTTTTACCTCCATAACTAGCCATAATTGATCATCTTCTTTAACTGGTGCTCTTCTTAAAAATATACCAATAAATTCTGGTAAATTTGGATGCTTTGATAAATCACGTAACACTAAGTATTCTTCCTCAATTTCTTCGATATTGTCGGCAATATTTTCTAATATTTTAATAGCAACCTGTTGATTTGTTAATTTGTCTCGAGCACTATAGACTTCGCCATAGGTACCCTCGCCAATCATATCGAGGAGCTCGAAACGATCCTTTGGTGATGGTAATGCATCAAAATTGATATGATGTGATAATCCAGCATATCTTGTCATGATTACTATCACAAAAAAATTTAAAAATTAACACACAAATTTAAACAAAATTAAAAAATTAAATTAAATATTAAATGATATAAATAAATATTTTTAGAAAAATCGAATATAATTATTTGAGTAAGTTCACAAAATATGCGAATTTTGAATTAAATTTTAGAAAAAAAGTTACCACTCTTTAATGATGTTAATTTACAATTCAACATAACACAAGTTGTAAAATAAAAAAAGTTTTTTTTTTTTATATCATATTATTAATTAGATTACATATTGTATGTAAATTACTTTCACTTTTAAAAATTTAAAAATTTAATTTTCCAATCACTGACCAAACATCAGTATGCACATTCGTCATTTCAATTTAACAAAGAAAAATGAAAGACATATTGTATGTAAAAAAAATTATCGGTTAATTAATTTTGTTTTAAACAAAAGGTTGTAAAAACACATGTATGTAAGTACCATCAAGAATTCCAAAAAAAAAAAAAAATAAATAAATAAATAAATAAAATAAAATAAAAATTCTGTTAATTTGATGCGTATTTACATAAATATATTGTAAAATTACATAATCAATAAGATTTTATAATATGTATGTAAATTCATGTACATATGTTAAAAAAATAGTTGAATATTTAAATTTCAAATTCTAATCAAAGCTCGTAAATTCCGTCGAGTTTCAATAACAAAACCCATAAATTTAAAATCAATATTAAAGTGATTTAAATCATGTGCAGTTTTTGAATCCTTAGAAATTCTAATTGAATAAATAAATAAGCCTAGAAAAATGTTTAAGAAAATGTGCATATTCGATTTGTCGTCAAGGTTGAATTATTAGTTATGAAACTAATTAAATAGTCTGCATGAACATAGTAAAATTCATAAAATACTATATATAATTAATTTCTAGACAGCAAAAAAACGTAAGATAAAAAATGAAATTGAAAAAAAAATTAAAATGAAGAATACTGTCGTTAAAAAAAAAATTTCAATAATTTCAATGAGCAAATGAATGATTTTTTTTTGTTATTTTAAATTTTAATGGATTATTCCTTGTATAATACACCATAATCACTTAAAAAGTTAAACAAATCTTCAATAACTTTTGTAATTAAATGAAATTACTTATTTTTAACTTTAAAAATTTTTAATTTTATTCAACAAATTTGTGTTTTAAATAACAATGAAATTCACAATTATTATTATTTATTTTTATTTGCAAAAAAAAAAACTGTTTCAATTACCTGCACTATAATAAAAAACGAAATAATTTTTAATTTTGAAAACTGTTCGAAATAATATAATTTCGAAATTCATATGTTATTCACAATAATGTATCAAATCTGACCATTTAAATTGAATTAAATAATCTTTAAAATCCAAGAATAAGTCATTAATTCTTTTTTTTAGAAATTCGATTTAGAATGAAGTTTTTTCACTGCTTTTTTAAGGATTTTATTCAATTAATCCTTTTTAATAAAACACATATTATTTAAAGATCAGATAATCAAAATGTATGTATCACATATTATAAGATAATTAATTATCTGAATTATCCTTATTTCGTATTTCTAATCCTTTTTTTTTCAATTTATTTTATTATCCTTTTGGCTTTAGAAGTTTATTTAATTCATATATGTTATTTTATAATTATGTTATAAAATATATGTAGTTTTGTATATTTGATATCCGTTTGAATATGAACCGTTCCGTTTTATATTCAAAATTAAACTGTCGCCTTTGAAATATTTTTATAAAATGAATCGAAATACCAATAATAGAATCCATATAAATGTGTACATATATAGGTATGTATATACAATATACATAATTATTTATTTTGCAATAAAAATAAATTTTTACACTCAATGGCAATTTATTTGCCACAATTATTTTTTTATTTTTTTATTTTCAAAATAGTATACCCATCATATTTAATGTAATAATATAACAAAAGGGTTCCTATATATAAACAATTTTATTATTGGTATTATGTTTTGATACATATATAATATACATATTCATACAAATATATAATTGGATTATTTTCTAATACACAAATACATACAAATACGTAGTTGTACATATATACCTATATATGGTTGATTGGTTGATTACAACAAAATATAACTATAAATTCAAAATACATGTATGAGTAGATACATAATACATATATACGTATGTATGTAAAAAAATTCAATATAATTACATACGTTTTATAAATTTTTTCTATTATTTACAATACATGAAAAAAGAAGAAGAAAAAATTACAAAGGAAAACTAAATTACAAAATCAATGAGAAATACTCGTAATATTATGTATTGTACTCGTATATTGTTCATTTTGATGTTATGTATTTTTTTGCGGAACTTTTATATATATCAATATTAAATTTCACTTTTACTTACAAACATATACAGATACGTATGTATGTATGTATGTTACAATATGCATTGATACATGAGTAATTAAATAAAAACAAGTAAAGAAAAAATACTAAATAAAAATGAAGTAAAAAACGAAAAATTATATACTTATGTACCTATGTATGAAAAAAGAACATACTTTGAAGCCAGACTTTGACAATATCCAATTTCAATTTTAGACATTAAAATACTAAAGCAGCTTAATAAATGTGTATAGAATGTATGTAGTTGACTAATATTATCATAATTATTGTACGTATCTACATATGTACATACATATTCAAACAAAAAGCCATATCTTTTCATAATTGCTATTTGTGGTGAAAAACAAAAAAACAATCCTTCTTAGTGATATTTTCTCACCGATACAATTTGTTCCTTATGGGTATACGAGTATTATCGCAAATTCATATATTATTATATTTTTTTGAATGCATATATTAACCATTCAATGTGAGAGATTTTCTTCTTTTAAGAAAGTATTACATTTCACATGTTTAATGTATGTTTAACACCTTACTAAACTTTTCAAACCTTTTGCAATTGTCGTTGTAACAGCGTTCAATAAACGAAGAGTTATTTAAAAAAAACAACGTGCTTCTACATGAATACGTTGATACTAACGTATATACATTCTAGTAGTATATAATGTATTTACCACACAACACATTAAAGTATTCAAATGTGATCAAAGTGCGACATATGTCTCATTATTTATTTCCTCATAATAAAAAGATTAAGAAAAATACCATGTTTTTATAGGGCAAAAGGTCAAAAAACTTAAAAATAGGATTCCATACTGGATTATAATGAATTTACACGTTTTTAGGCGCTTTTCCGTTTTTTCTTATTTTTTTTTTTTCTCATTAGGTATATCGTAATTTCCATAATGAAACGTGATCCTCTCAGCTTATGGGGTTAATTTCATAGATTAAATGCACATAAATGCACAAGAATTTAAATGAAAATTACAATTAATATTAAAAATTGTTTGAATTTGTATGTATATGTACAAATTTTCAATACATACAAACTATAAATGGGGAAACGTTTCGAATCTACAATTTGTAATGCAATAATATACAAAAAAGAAAAGTGCCAAAGAAAAAATTGTAAATATCTAACGTTCAAATATCATATCAAAAATTACAATTGTTGTATTACATAATACAAAAACACAGTATTAACATAATTTCAAGTAAAACAAAAGTATTCATATATGCACATATGTGTGTACGTTAGATACATTCGATTAAAATTTTTGTATTATCATTCACAATAATCTTAAATTTAAATTTGAAATTTCAAGGGTAAATTAAATTCTTTTGTATACATATCAAAAATATGAAATTTACATATTTTCATAGTTTCGCATCCTTAATTCAAAAAATAAGTGTACATGTATTTACTACATATATAATGTATAGGTACATGTATGATAATTAAATGTGAAGCACAATAAAATAATGACAATTACTTTTTATTTGTAAATATATTCAGATAAATTTACTGTAAGAAAATTACATTACCCAAAAAGAAAACAAAAAAAAAAATTAAAACAAAAAAAAAGAGATTTAAATAATATCTGATAAGACATAAAATTTGGGTCATATGCGATTATATATATTTATGGGCATAAAGCAGAAATTACAGATTTGTTAGTATGTACGGGTACATGTGTTAATCTTGATATAAAAAAAATTTCAAAAAAAAATTATGTGTTTTAGTTACGCTTTAGGATCTGCATTTTGACACAGATTGCATGAATACACATGAATTTTTGTCTAAAAATAAAAAAAAAATATTTTAAAATGAAATTTATTTTTATAAATCACAAATTTCTGTAATTTTCTTTTATTTTTAAGAAAACAAAGTTTCAGAAAATACTAAATCAATTAAACAATTTGAGAAAATCTAAACAAGTGATTTAGAACATACCTTTGTCTGTATTATGATAATTTTTTTTTTGTTAATATCACATACATACAATAAATAATTTTATTTTACATACTATATAACTGTTATTTGTATAAACTTTTAATTATATGTATGTATACACCTAGCCATATTCTGTTTAAGTAAATAGTTTTGAGATAAAATAAAATGACTGTGCGGTTACATAAAACGTAATCACTTGTCATTCTTACTGAAATTTAATATCTTTTGTAAGATGTACACAAGTATGTGAATAAACAATTATTGTTCAATCTAAAAAGCAAAAAAAAAAAAAAAAAATTAACAAAATGTGAAAAAAAAAAAATGTCACAAAATAACAAAAACAATTTTAATTCATATAATTTTAGTATAATCATCGTGCCTAAATAAAAAATTGTTAATACACGTGTATATAGAGTCTTCTATATGTATTTGAAGCCACAAAAATAGTTTAAGATTTCTTTTGAAATTTTATGCTATTAAAAAACAACAGTTTACTTTTTTTTATTATTTAATTCAAATTATGTATGTGTGTATATATATGTATATGTATTACATACAATTTTAGATTAAATAACACTCATAAATTCAGTTAATTTAAATACGCATTATTTTCTTAATTAGCCATGTAATTTCGTAAAGAAAATGTTTAATTTAAAATAACCGTTTTAATATTTTGTGTGTGAAATGAAAATGCATACAAAATTAAATGTATATAAAAATATAAAAAACAAGTGAAAATTATTATTTTTTTTTTTTTTTCATTATTGCACCTTTAAACTTTTCGGTTCTTTACAAAACGAAAAAAAAACTCGATTAGATAACATTTGTGACCCAGTTGGTAACATGATGAAAAAATAGTGCACATCTTAACTTATGGTACCAACATACACAAATGTAAAATGACTGTTTACCTAACATGTGATGTATATTTAAATTTGAATATAAAAAGCACCAATATCAGTTTTGATTATGTACATTATATGGAAATTCTAATTTACCATTTTTTTTTATATTCCCTTTTCTGTTTTTGTAATTTCATAGGTACATTACATATTTTGTAAACATTTTCTTTATTTATTTATTTTTTTCTCATTCCCTTTTTTTTCTGTATTTTGTTGTCTTTTTTGTTTTGTTTTTTTGTTTTTTTTTTTTTTGTTTTGATATTTGATTGTCTTATGGTTCAGTGCACTGTAAAGAAAAAGTGTATTATTTTAAATAAATACAGGTCATTTGGAAAGTGATGCATACATAGTCTATTATACATAATTATATATAACATATATGAAAAACTACATATGAATATGTATATAATTGTATATATTATTGCTGATTACATTTGTTGTACAATAAATGAAAAATTCAGAATTAAATTGAATACATAAAAATGATGCATTCATACATGCATTTTTAAATACAATAGAAAAAAATAAATTGCTGAAATTTTTTATTTTACTTACAATTAATAAAATAACAAAAAAAAAGTGTTCATTGTTTACATTAAGGTATGAATATGTATGTATAAAAAAAGGTATTCAAAAAGTTAACAGTTTCAATTTCAACATAATTAATAAATTTTCTTCTATAAATAAAATGCATGCATGTAATTATACGTACGTATCTACATAATTAAATGAATGATTTTTTTTTTAAAAAAAGTATTTTATAAATAAAAGAAAACAGTTAATTTAGTAATAAATTAACACAATTTGAATGACATTGTTATTTATAATCATCATTATCATCAGTGTGCATTATAATCTAATATGAAAATGGTTTAATAGGTAAAATTTATGTACATGCATATAAAATGAAAATTACTGTATGTATTCAAATTTAATAAGAAAAATTTCCAAATACGAATTTCTTTCATTATCTTTTAAATTTTAAACTGTAAATTGATACCAAATTCTTAAATAAAATTTTCTATTTTTTAATTAAATACAATAGAATTCAAATAATAACGGTAACAATGAAAATGCTATGAAAACGATATTTAAAGACAGAGATAAATTTTTACATATTAATTATCACATACAAATACGTTTCATAAAAATTTTTATTATTTTTAATTTACAATCAATACGACAAATTAGCTTTTTTAACAACATTTTAAATAGTCTTAATTTGTACTTTATGTTACTATTACTACATCAGTTATAAAAGAAATCACCTTTACGTTGCGTAAAAATTTTATTTCATTTTATTGAAGAATAAAAATAATTATTGCAATGTTGAAAAATAAGAGTGTTATCACAAGAGGATAATTATTGTATTAAAAATAGAAAAAAAAAATATTTTTTTTTTTCAACCAGTGAACTGGTGTCCATAACTCATACATTGCATCTTACATACAATACACCTAACATGTACATGTTTATGGATAATAATACAATTTCTTACCTACTTATGTACATATTTTCTGATTTATACATATTTTACTATTTCAGACATATAAATTTTATTTCTGTCAAAAAATCCTTTATAACATCTAATAAAAATGAAAAATTATTTTCAATTAACATGCAATAAATGATAAAAAAAAAATTATTATAAATAAATAAAATAATCGTAGATACATAGAAAATTAACATTATTATAATCATACCTGTAAATAATGAGTAAATATGTGTATACATACATATGTATGTATATTAAAAATTCAATATTATTATTTATGATTTAATTAAGTGTTTGTAATTATTTTATTAAACACATATACAACATGTAAAAAAAATTTAAATTTTCATATTTAATAAATTATTATTGTAAACATGTAGAAATGTGTGTATACAATATAATATGATAATTAGAAAGGATAGTAATACATGTACATATGTATGTATGTAGATCTATTTAAGTAAAAGCGAATACTTGTTATAAAATAATTTAATTTCTCATAAATTTAAAAATAAATTCACACCTTTTTAATAAAACAAAGATTGTAAAAAAAAAAAAAACAAATTTACAAAAGTAAATAAATAAAATGTATTTCTTCTTCATTAAATACAAAAAATAAAAGCCAAAGATTCACGCAATTTTTTTTCGCTCTTTTTTTTTTCTTTTGTTATCTTAAATTATGTTATTTGTTTGTGTTATATTTGATTTTTATTAAAAACAAACGAAAATAATTTTCTTTTATAAATATTATGAAAACTAAAGTTAAAAAAAAAAACAAAAAACAGAAAAAACTTTCATTAAAATGGTTAAATCATGTATGTAGTACACACACGGTTTATGTAAAAATGTTGCATGAAAATTAAGATATGTGTACGTACATACAATATACAATGTACAATAAACGTTAATAAAATACAATATACTTTAAACTATATTAAATATGAATGTCAAATTCAATTAAAAAAATATTAAACTCGAATTCGTATTTTTTTTTTTATCACAAAATTTACAATAATCATATTTACACAATAAATATCTACACACGTCATATAATGTATACACATTGAATAAAAAAATATTTTGTATAAAATTTTCAAAATAAAAAAGAAAAAATTTTTTTGTTTTTGAAAAATATTTACAATATACTTTTATTTTAAAATTTTTGCTTTTTGAATATAACAAGTGATTACAATGAAGCGAAAAATTTTCATGAATGAATAAATAAACATAATTGAAAATTAATCTTTTTTATTTATTTATTGGTATTTATACATACATTGTATGGTGAAAAGAAAATGTTTCTTATGTAGCAAAAAATTGTTATAATTTAACGTACAAAGATGATACACAAAAATATGGTTTAAACAAATGTAAATGCACATTTGTTGATATTTGCAAAATAAAACCGCATGTATGCATTTAAATACATCAAAGGTGTTAATTTCTTTGTCGTAAATAATCACACTAAACAAATCATATAAAAACGTGAATAACTTATTAGAGGCTTACAAAAAATATATTAAAAAAAATTTTTTTTGAAATGACAAAAAGTCTTATCAAACTATTACAATTTCTGTACCATAATTAATAATAGATTTATAAACTACTTTTGACGTGAGATGTTATTAAGATAAATGGCCAGTTGAGTTCAATTATGAGATCAATGTATTATTTAAGTTGATATTTTTATTCTTAAATCTATTATTTAGAAAATTAATTGAACAATAAAAAATGCTCTTACCAAATTTTATACTTAAATAAATCAATTTTTGCTTCTATCATACACATTATATACATATTTGCAGTGCGCAAATTTGAACTGTTGAATAAGTGAATTTATTTAGATTGACTAATCAAAAATATAATGAAAAATATTCATAAATTATTTTTGGTTTTGCGAAATTATGTCAACCGTCATCAAATTTATTTCTCGCTGTATATGAAGAAAATAATGTAATTAAATATTATTTTCATACATTCATGCACTCATTCAAGTCTAATATTAATAAAAAAGTAATTAAACTTTTAATTTGATTTTATTGATTTTTACTTTATGTTATTGTCATTGCACTTTATGTACATTCAGTGGAGAATGTCAAGACATTTTAAAATTATTTTCAGAATTTAGGATATACAGGGCAATTTACGAACTAATGCATATCTAATGTTGAAAAACAAAAAAAAAGGGGGTTATAGTTGTTATTTACTTTTTTTTTCTTTTTACGCCGATATCCAACATTTAGGATCTATGCAAAATTCAAAATGTTCTTATACTTTTCGTTTAATTTTTTGTTTTTAGAAATTTGAGGAAAAGAAAGTTATTCAGACGCTCTCTTGAATAATCTATTTCTTCTAGAATACCTTGTATACGTGTAAATAATTTAATTTGTTCAAAATTAACTAATTCAACTAAAATTATGATAAGCATGTAAAATTTGCATGTACTATTTTTATTCCACATATGATTGTGTAAATGTGTGCATGAAAAATAATAAATTTAAACAACCAAATATTTTAGTAGCCATCTATGTAATTAATTGAGGGATTTTATTTTTAGAATTTAGAATCTGTGAAATAAATTATTTACATGAATATTTGATGTATGTATGTGCATTTACATGCTTGGCATTGAATCTTCAATCTAATACAATTAATGAGCATGTAGTAAAAAATTAAGTAAGTGCATATGGTAGTGCCTTATAGCCAAGGACCAATATGGTCTGTTGAGCTATGGATGATGATGATGATGATGATGATGATATAGTAGTATGTACCTACTTAAATATTTAAAATATTCTCTTTTTGGCCATATTACTTATTATACCTCTGTTTTTCTGTTGTGAAGCATAGAAATCCTTTAAAGATGGTGAACATTTCAGTCAAATAAATATATTGTATCTAACAAGCATTGAAATCCTTCGACAAAATAATTTCTGTTCATATAAGAATTTTTTGCAGTTGAAAATATTTGAATGATCCAAGTATTTATTTTTAACGTAGGTATAGTAATATCTTTAGAGACTTGCAAATAATATGAATGAAATTACTTTAGGTATTTAAAAACGGAAAATAATGTGTACATATGTATGTACATTCACATGTTCAATACATACAATTGGATACAATTCACCTTTTAATACTAAAATCAACTGAAAACTGAAACGTAACGTGATTTGTGAGGTGATATTATTTGCGCATACTCATATATGCTCATATTTTAAAAGCCGGTTTCCCTCTGTATTTTTCAATTTTTATGTACGTACAATCAGGTTATACATACATATGATTCCTAATGGGAAATATGTATATTTGCAAATATTTGTGATATGTTCAATTAAAATAAGTACTACAGTGTTCGTATACTAGCAATAAAAACATACACTCTCAGCTCTGTTAATGTATCTCAATTGTATACTTGAGTATATTTCTCCAGTGCTATCGTTTTCATGCAGTCTGGCTGATTTTTGATATCTGATACTAAAACACTTTCGTCTCAATGAGAATACTACTGTTTAAAATTAAATGAATTCAATTTGATATGCATTATTCCTAATATTTTCAAGCGTAAAAGAACAAATAAAATTATTAATGAATTTAAAATTTAAATTTTGAATATTGCTTCCATGCGCCGCCTAAAAAAATAAAATAAAATTCAAGAGCCACTATGTAACACCACCCATCTTCCCTTACGTTCAAAAGGCAAATGAAATGAATAAGCATTGTCACCCTCATTTATACTACAGAGTACAGACTAGCACTAGACTGTTCTGTGAAAAGTGAACTGGTTTTATTCACTTTCATGTTTCATCCATAGCACACAGAAAGCATTTGAAAAAATATAAGAGTCTCGTTTTAGGGGAACTTAATCTAAAAAGCGTTTTTTTCGAACGTGTTACACTGCTTTCAAGACGATAGCACTGTATTTCTTGTAGAACATACACAGAATATAAAATAATTTTGTCATATGTATGTATATGTATTATATGAAAATGTTCTTGTGTTTGTGACGCATGCACTTTTTGTATATACAATATTTCGAACAAAATCAACTTAACAATCCGGTCATCATAAAATTAATATAAAACTAGTATCTCTTGTATCTAATCGATATTTTCTGCTTTTTAAGTTTTAATTCAACCAAATACCATTTGAGTTTCTTTCATATTTTTTTTTTCCTTTTAAATATAAAATTTAGTTGTACAAAAGGAAAACACCAAATAAATTAATAAATTGCGAGTATAAATAATTTCAATGAATTCTTATACATTTAAGCACAAACAAACACATGTTTATACAATTTATTAATCAATTTTTGAAGAAAATTTTAATATAAAAATTGTTGTTTCAATTAAATTGCATTTATTGGCTGACAGACAAACGATATATCAAATAAATAAAAATCGTATTATATTACATTTATTTATTATTCATTTCGATTAATATACATATATTGAATGATTGAACAATTTCTGTTAATTTCATTCAAAATTGTAGCGTATGTTGAGATATAAAATATTTAAATTTAAATAAATGAAAAAAAATAAGTAAAATGTTGATAAAATGTAAATTGACCTGATAGTGCTATATTAGTTGATAAAATATTTAAAATAAAAAGAAAAAAAAAATAAACGTATATAAACAAGAAAGGAAAAAAAATGAAAAATTGTGATAAGCTTAGAAATTATTACATTGAGAAAAAAAAATACAGTGTTGTATTGTAATGCTTTTATTAATATTTATTCAGTTGTAATCAAAGTTGTAAAATTGAAATAAGTGAATTCAGTTTGTCATCAGTAATACATAAAATCTCCTCTCCATTAAGAAAATTGTAAGAAATTTTCAAGAATAAAAAGTGCTTTGTACATTCTAAAATATAAGTGCTGTGTACAATTTACAAAAAAATAGAAAAATAAAAAACAAACGCATAATAAAACATTCTAAAGATTTTCTCTATCTAAAGTCTAAATAAAATTTTAAAATTTAATATAAAATGCATTTATAATTTACATGAATTCAAATGATCAATTTCGAATAAATACATAAAATTATAATTTTAAATTAAAGTGAGAACCTATAATATTTAAATACACATACATGTATGTATATTTAAAAATAGCACAAACGATATGAAGCTTTCTTAATGCTCGTCAACATTTTCTTAAAGTAACTTTTTTTTCTTCAGATATTTAATATTTTATGCTCTGTGTACACTGTGTCACTGTACAACACATATACAATACAGTCAAATTGATTCTGATTGTATTAACAATTTTGAATTTAGTCTGTTCGCTAAATTTGTCAGTATAGAACGTATAATTTTGTACCTCTTATTTGACAATTCACATTCTATACATAATCGTTTTGCTTAACCGGATTATTGTGTTTTGTTTTGATTTAAAAAATTCAAAGTGTAAAGTTCATTCGTACGGTTATTGACCATTAATTTTGAATTATATTAATTTATTTAAAATTACAATTAATTAAAGTAAAATAAAATATATTATATCTAGGTACATACTAATTTTATAGTGAAAAATTTTTAGTATGATTCAAACATTATTTGTTGAGAAGCGAAGTAAGATATATCGAACGATTTTATAAGGGCAATGTGTTCTCTATAGTGAAGTTTTTCTTTTATAAAAACACAAAAATAAATGACACTAACCTCAGAAGTAAAATACTGTATTAAGTATTAAAAACGTATGAGTTGGAATTATATCATATCAAACATCATACAGAAATATATTATATACAAGATATAAATTTTTGGAAAATTCAAGGAAAATTTCATTTGAATTTCCAAATTAAATCAAAGCTATTATTTTTAAATTTAATTTTTTTAAAATATTTACAATATACAATAAACAAAAAAATAACGAATTTATTTTTTAGTAATTTACAAATTAATTATAAAATACATTAATTATTTTTATATGAAAATAAAAAGACCAATTAATATAAATATACTGTATTATAGTATCGCTTATGTATTTAATGCATTAAAATGTTTATGAGTAAAATATAAACGTACCTATATCATGACAATAGTGTAATGAGTGTTGTTCATTCATCTTTTTCAATGAAAATATTTTTTAAACAACTTATATACATGAATATATTATAGTGAAAATAACAATATACATAAATATACAATAAAACTTTATGTTCGTTTGTATGCTAAGCATATGAATTGATATCATTCAAAAAAACGTTTAATAAATAAATTTGAATGCTGGAAATAAATTCCTCAAATTAAAGTTAATATAACGTGATTATGAATATTATTAAATTTTGCTTTATTAAAGATGTCTAATATGGTTCCTTGGAAACAATAAAATTGTTTTTATTCATTTTATTCTGTTAGTGAAAATAACATTAAAAAAAACTTTGACATTGATCATAAATAATAAAGACATTTTTTTATTCAATTTAAATTTTGAGTTAAAAGTATTAAAAAACTACATAATTGAATAGTGTGTATTTAATTGAGTTAAGTGTTTTAATAAAATAAACAGAAATACAACTGCAACATCATGGGTTACGACGATGTTATAACACATCTTGGTGAATTTGGACGCTATCAAAAACGTATTTATTTTTTAATTTGTTTACCGGCAATATCATGTGCTTTTCACAAATTGGCGGGAGTATTTTTACTGGCTAAACCGGATCACCGTTGCAAATTACCATTTGAAAATGCAACAGATACAATTCAATATAATTTACCAATAGAAACATTGAATATGTCTTATCCGATTGATACATTGTCATTAAAGTGGTCATCATGTAAATATTTAGACACAAATTATACACCAGAGTATTTTGCTTCTGGTAAACCGGCAAAAGATTTAATTAATTGTGATGAATGGGTTTATGATCATAGTAAATATGATAGTAGCGCCGTTATTGATTGGAATATGGTTTGTAGCAGATCATGGTTAACAGCAACATCAGATTCATTATTTATGTTTGGCGTTTTACTTGGAAGCATAGTATTTGGACAATTATCTGATAAATATGGAAGAAAGCCTATATTTTTTGCATCATTAGTGATACAATTGATATTTGGTGTATTAGCTGGAATTGCACCAGAATACATTACATTTACAATATCACGTATTATAATTGGTGCAACAACTTCTGGTGTATTTTTAGTTGCATACGTAATTGCAATGGAAATGGTTGGTCCAAAATATCGTTTATTTGCTGGAGTTGTTTGCATGATGTTCTTCTCAGTTGGCTTCATGTTAACAGCTGCATTTGCATATTTTGTCACAGATTGGAGATGGTTACAAATTGCACTAACATTACCTGGAATATTATTTATGCCATATTATTGGTTTATACCAGAATCAGCACGTTGGTTATTATCAAAAAATCGAAAGGAAGAAGCTATGGCCAATATTAAAAAAGCAGCCCGTGTTAATGGCGTTGAAGTATCTGATGATTTACTAAATAATCTGTTAGATGAGGGTTCAGATGAAGCAAAAAATGAAGTTGAAAAAAATACAGAAGAGGAAACAAAATTTAAAAATTCTCCATCAGTTTTAGATTTATTACGTTATCCAAATTTAAGAAAGAAAACCTTGTTAATATTCTTCGATTGGTTTGTCAATAGTGGTACATATTATGGTTTATCATGGAATACAAATAATTTAGGTGGTAATAATTTATTAAATTTTGTTATATCTGGTGCTGTTGAAATCCCAGCATATTCATTTTTATTGTTTACATTAAATCGTTGGGGTCGTCGTTCAATATTATGCGGTTGTATGATAACAGCTGGTGTTACATTATTATTAGCAACATTCGTACCAGAAGAACATAATTGGATTATAATTGTATTAGCCATGTTAGGTAAATTAGCAATAACATCAAGTTATGGTACAGTATATATATTTTCTGCTGAACAATTTCCAACTGTAATACGTAATGTTGGATTAGGTGCAGCATCAATGGTTGCACGTGTTGGTGGTATATTAGCACCATATTTTAATTTGTTAGGTGATATATGGAAACCATTACCATTAATTATTTTTGGTGCAATGGCATTTACAGGTGGTCTATTATCATTATTATTACCAGAAACACATAATAAACCAATGTTAGAAACAATTGAAGATGGTGAAAATTTTGGTAAGAAAAAGAAAAAAGACATTGAAAAAAATAACGAATAAATTTAAAAAAAAGAACAGAATTTTTATAATTATTCAAAAAGAAAAAACAAGATGATGACATCATGAAAATTAAAACTTTTCCTAAATATACTGTACAAAAAAATAAGTATTAAAATTTAAAATTAACAAAACATAAACATAAACTATCGCTACAAATTTATATATGTATTGTATGTACATGACCATATGTAATTACATATGTACATATATTAAAATTTTTATATGTGTCTTATTGTATACATAATAAAAATATACAATAGCTTTTATAATACATAAGTAAATTCATTACATTTGTAAGTACATATAATGTATTCTTCGTTTTTGACTATACGTATGTTTGTAAATTTGATAAGATTTTTTTTTTTTTTTATTTCCAATAGACTTTGATTTTTTTAGAATTTTTTTTCTATATTGTAATCATAATGTTTTTTCCTATAGTTTTGCTTAAAATACATTTGAGATACATTTTTAGTTGATAAAATTTATTAATAGAAAATATAAACAAAATTGTTTACAATTTTTCTATAATAATATAAAATGCATTTAATGTATATGATAGATATATGAAAATATGTAAAATTTTATTTGTAATCATGAAATAAATTTAATTTGTATTTCCTTTACTAATTTGGAATTTTTATTAAAAATTCATTTGAAAAATTGTCAGTCATTTATTACACAACCTAATTCGATAAAAATGTATACAATGTACACAGTTGTTGTATTTAAGACAAATTTGATCAATCAATCAATCAGTTAAATTTCACACCACATAATCAAATGATATAATTTATATAAATACATACAAAAATATTTATTCTTATTATTTATTGCATAATTTTGAAGTCGTTGACCTAGCGTTGGCTGGCTGTACTTGAACTCATTGATTATTTTGATTTACTCTATTAGGTATACCCATTCATGAGTTTGCCTTCGTATTGATTAATGACAGGGAAAGTATATATGTATATTCATACATATAAAAGCTTTTACGTATGTTTGTATTTTAAAAATATTAAAGATCATGAGAACAATAAGGAATAGAATTTTTGTGGTTTTTATTTTACAAAACATCTGGCTGATATATCCCTACAAAAGTACACAATAGAAAAACATGAACAGATGTCACACAGATACAGCACAAATTATAAATTGCAAAATAATTAAACTGGTTTTTCTAAAATTATGGTTTGGTTACATATGAAAACGTGTAGCAAAAATGAATATCGTAGGGACTGATTATTTGTTAAAGTGGTTTTAACGATTCAAATGCTGTGTAAAAGCCTTTATGCACAGATTTTCTAACATCCTTTTAAAAATTATTTATTACATTGCGATAAATTGAAAGAACATCATTTAAAAAAATTTTTTTTATTAACAATTTTAATAAATGTAACATAACGGTACAAAAAAAAATTTAATTAAATTTGTAATAAAAATAAAGTGAAATTTTATTTTATTTTATTTTATTTTTTTTTTTTTCATTTGCATGTACTAAAATTTTTATGTTATGATTTTATATATTTTTTTATTAATTTTTTTTTAATTGCTTAATAAGGAAATTATTTACTTTTATGCAATTTTGAATGCATTTTGTTTTTTGTTTTTCGAAATGCAAAATTTATATCAAAACATGTTGTTTTCATTTTAACACTCCTTTTCAAAAATAATATATTACATGTTGTTTTTCTTTCTTTTTTTTTTTTAAATCATATATTGTAATGGTATAATTTTTAGTGCGTTATTCTTACAATAGTACTTATACACGTACTTATACGTACTTGTATTTTTTATGTACTGTAACATTTAAATAAATATATTTTCGAAACAAATACATATGAAAACGCGATAAAATAATAAAAAATAAACCATTTATAAAATTTCAATATATATCTTTAATAGGCAGAGAATGTTTAAATTTTATGAACAATTTACCAAGAAATGATGCATGTAATTGAATACATATTTTTCTTATATTCATTAGTAAACAATAAAAAGTAAAATGCATTTCTTTTTTCTGCGTTTCTTTTTTTTTTTATACAATGTGTACACATATTTACATATGTGCACACGAGTACATACATGTATGTCTGTATATATGGAAAAATTTTTTTACAATAGTGAAAAACGAATTTTTTTTTTTCTTTTTTTTAAATATGTAATACAAAAGGTATAATTTTGTGCATTTTATGAGTTTTATAACCTTTTTTCCAATAACATTTTGTTAATTAGCTAAAATAAGAAGTCATGTCAATTTTTGATTGATATACTTCTAAACTATATTTATTTGCGTGCATATAACATATTACATTTTTTAATCAGTTTTATTAGCAAAATATTCACATGCGTACATAGTTATAATTTTTTAGTTGAAATTTAATTAATTATTTTAAATCCCATAGCATTCATAAATTTTATAATTGGTAATATAAAATAAATAAAAAAAAAACGGTATATTTAAGTTTATAGTATTCAGATATGTGCACCTATTTATTGAATTATTATCTTTGAAAATGAGAATGTAACTACGCTTAAATTTTTTGATAAATTTTTTCAATTCATTAATTTTATTTTTTATATAAGTTTATTCACATAATTAATGGAACAATCATTTATATATGTTTTTATTCATATTATGAAAATTGAATTTGAATGATGCGAATCTTAGATATTTTACGCAAATACGTACGTATACATATTATTAATCAGATAAGTATGTAATAGATAAAAACGTTAAGATAATTAATTTCAATGATAATAGAAAGTGATGTGAACTTAATAAATTTACAATGTGAATTTCTATAAATTGGAAAATTGTATAGCCATTAAAATGCATTTACAGATCTTATTTTACTTAATTTCTCTAAATTAAAAGAAAAAAAAAATCAGAAATAAAAGTAAATGAGAAAAAAATGTATGAATATATAGAAGAATTAAAAAATTAATAGTATTGTCGATTTGTAATTTTAGATATCAATGCAAGCCACACATAGTTAGTTTAGAGGAAATTCATCTAGGAAGTAATTTTAAAAAAATTAATTGTCCAAAAAGATTGTACACCTCTAACATCGTAATATTGTTTTGCAAAAATTTTTAAACATTTCATTTTTATTTCGATATAGTAAATATGTATGTAAGTATGTACATATCCAAAAAATGAAAATTCAAAATTTTAATAATTATGCTCATACATGAACGTAACTACACATAAGTTCCATAATAATTTGTTTTTATGTTAGAGTATTTTATATGGAATGGATACGTACATACATTTGGTAGTCCATTATTGTTGTGGTCTAATTCGCATGGTATTTATAACATTAAGACTACAACTTCTTCAAGCACACACTACATCTTGTATATTTATTTTGTTTTATTATTTTTTTCTATCTCTATTATCTCTATTGTAATCATATTTTTAATATTTATGTTTAAAAACAGACTTTCGTAGACTTATCCCATTATTAAAATGCGTATAATAACGAATTTTTTCATTATTATTATTTTTTTTTCAAATTCATTGTTATTAGACAGACATGTATTTTTAAAATAAAAAAATAAATAACAATAATTGTATATTAATATAATATTTTCTTTTCAAGTCTATAATTGAATGTTTATTATGTACATGTATATGTATGTACACTTTTTATTTTATTTGTTAGAAAAATTTGCAACTATTGTTGTTTAAAAAAAAATATATATATATTTTTCTGACCTAAACACGACCTAAAAACATTACTATGTGAAAATGTAATAACAGCACCACCCATTTACTCATTATACCTGTACAACATATTTTATGTTCATTTTTCTTTTTGTTATTATCAGAAAATAATATAAGCTTTTTTAACTATAAATATTCACAAACAAAACATCTATAGTAAAAAAAAAAAAAAAAAAAAAACATAAATCAAAAAACTATAATTTTAAAATAATCTTTGAGCTAAAACACATGACTATTATTTGGTCAGTGAAATAAGAAAGCAGAAAAATCACGTGTTTCATTTTTATATATTTACTACATTTTGTAGCATTTATTTTTGCTTTTTTTTTTCTAAAATGTAAGTATATATAATAGTTATAACAGTAAAAAAAAAAAAAACATTAAAATAATGTAAAAATTTCAATATAAAAGCGGAAAAACTAAAAGAAAATAATTATGTTTCAAATGAGGTAATCAGTTGTTTAAGGTATGTTTTACACATAAATATTTAAGAAGTTTTCTATATTGTAGGTGACCTAGTAGGTCATCATTTTTTTTTCCTGTTTTCATTTTAGCAAAAAAAAAAAAAACACTAGTTTTTTTATTTCAGTACGAAATGCATGAATATAAATGCGTAAACTGAAAATATTAAAAAATTTACAAACTGGAATGTAATAACATAAATACTTTCACCTGTTTGCGATATTTAAACAAATTTGAATATCTACACATGCGCATACATTTAAAGTACATAAATAATTTTAAAAATGCAAAAATATTGTAAAAAAAAAACATTTTAGGTTAATGAGTTTAAATGTCCAAAAAAAAGAACAAAAAAAAAATGATAATTAGTCTTTAATGTAAATAGTTTTTTAACTTTGTAGAAATTGAAAGTTAATTTATATTTAATGTTTTATTTCTTTTAGAGAAATTTTTCGGTTGGATTTGATATTATCGAAGTACATAAATAATATTATATATATAAGTAATTAAGAAACCTTTAATATCAAAACAATTTATATCATGCAATTACACAAGTAATATTTAAAAATATGCATTAATTTTATTTTTTTATGAAATATATTAAAAAGTGTATGATAAAAAGCATGTTTTGAAAATTTATATTTGAAATTAGATACGGGATATTGATAATTCAATCTGGCATTTGCATATATTAAATTTCAATCATGAAATGCGGATATTATTTAGATCTTATTAAAATTCAATCATACGCATTAAATGCATCAAACTAGTATTTTCTTTTTGTATATAAGTATATTTACGAATTTGAGAAACTTTCACAACATCACCTACGCGTAATGTGGAAAATGTGTTTTGAAAAAAAAATGTCAGTTTTAATAGAGTTTTAATTTTAAAATGCGTTATTTTTCTATTCAGTTAATTGAATGCCAAAATAATTACATTTTTATAATAGCATCCAATAAATATTAATGAATTTATCAATGTATAAATTTAAACTCTTTTTTTTTTTTTGCTATTGTATATAAATGTACTTTGTTTACATGTTACTACTATGTATGCTTATTTTTCAAAAAAAAAAAAAAAGGAAAAAAAAGAGTAAACATTTTCTATATTATAAAACGTGACATTTTAAATAATTGAATTTAAATTTAAATTTAATTTAAAATTATACTCTAAATATCTAATTTATAGATAAATTAATTTCTTTATAATTTTGATAAGATTTCTTTTCACGTTTCATATACCTCATTACGAGTATATAATGTAAATAATAATTAAAAATTAAGTAAAATAATGAATTCTTGTTTACTTTTATTAAAACATTTAATTGGCATGTATTATATGTAAAACAAAATTATTTTAGCAAAAATGAAAACTATGAAAATGGTATGATTAGAAATTTTCTAATCTCTTTATTTTTTTATAATTATATCAGGTACATATACTTGTACGCAATCTATACAAGTGTTAATAATGTTTGAATAAATTTCTTTACATTGTGTATATTTATAAAAGTTTCACGTAAAAAATGAAAATAGGTTTGATATTTAATTTAATAGCACAGATAATTGGAAAATATACAAGAATGATTAAGTCGTCAAATTTAATTGCTCATGTCATCTAACAATTGAAAATATTTTCCAGTATTATGGCTATGTTTATACGTATCTAAAGTCGTTATTTACCAGTGTCATTATAAGGGCACTTTCTTTTGTTCTACATTTCACGCGAAATTAATTCCATAAACATTTCAAATTGTGTGTATACTATTCAAGCTTTAATGCTTAGTTTTAAATTTGAATGTAATGCATTTAATCAAACATTTATTTTTTTAACTTGTTATTCATGTTTACTAACAATTGGTAATGATGCACTTTGCACTTTGTGCATAAACATGATCATTTTTAGTATTAAAATAAATGAGAATGTGTCCATGCAAAATTTTACATAGTGTACACTATCAATGTAAACTTTTGATAAATGATTTTACTAAAATGATAAATGGAAACTTGTAATGCATGTATCTTTCTTGTAAATGACATATTTCATGATCATTTATTCATGTGTGATCTTCACTTTCAATTACGTGTACATTTTTTACTCTTGTATTGTAAATACGAAGACTTCTGAATAGAAAATTCATTGCTTGTTATGGAATTTAAAAAGAAATTTTTTTGTTTTTAAAAAATCTACTTATTTCTTGGAATTAATTTAAATGCACGTAAGTAGATTTAAATATGCAAAAAAAAAGATACATAAAAACGTGCATTTTAATATTACATGAATTTGTAATTCTTGGAACGTTTACAATTATTATTTTATTTGGAAAATTTTCAAGGAAAAGTCTTTGGAAAGGTTCATTTTAATGCTGTACTTGGTCAATGTCGATATGAACACAATCAAAATAAAAAATGGAAAAATTATTCAATTAATTCAATTCTATGATTTCTGAAAATTAGTGTATAATCGAATTTTTAAAATAATTTTCTAATTAATAAATTAACAGAAGTGCAAATATTCCATTGTTGTCATGTTTTCCACCATTTATGTACAAGATAAAATTTATTTTAATTGGTGTGGACAATTGAAATGGAATTACTAAAATATATCTCAACGTAGATTAACAAGTTACTGCTATTTTTATCTTCAAGTTGTAAATAATCTACAGAAAACATATATGGATGTATTATAAACCACACAATTGAAATTAAAAATAATATAAAATACAAAATAGGAAAAACTAAATAATGATCTAGTACATGGTTGAGCAAATTATTTATTAAGTCAAGTAACTGGATATCTTTTTCTACAAAGTTCTGTAATTCATTTATTTACTAGTCTAAGTCTTGTAAAGATTTGATATGGTTTTATTGTAAGCACTTTTAATACATTAGAAGATTGTTTTAAAATCTTTGAATCATTGTACTAGAATTGTACATACATCTGCTTATCGCGGCATTTAAACGCAATCATTGAAGAGCAAACAATGATCGTGTAGTATTGATTTATTGAACAGTAATGAAAAATAAAATGAAACAAGAAAAAAAAAACATGAACGAAAGAAAAACTAATTAGGCAAGAAAAGAGATTACTTTGCGGTCATATAACTTTGAACATTATGATGCACAATGCGTCAGCACATGTATAAGTGTCATTTTCCACACAAGGTTTAAGGAAATAAGTAAATATATCCAATCAATAATTTAAAATCATTCATGTATGGAAAAATCTTCTCTTGCTTGTTTTTTGTTTTTTTTTTTTTTTTGAACGCAGCTGCAACTTAATTGCAACACCATTTTTTATTTTTATTTGTTATTAAAGGAATAAATATTGAAGAGCCTGTTAAAACGCAATCAGGTGAATAAAAACAAAATAAAAGCCACATACTATTATCATCTTTTACTTCGAGAAAAATTAATTAATTAAAAAATACAAATATGGTGAGCACATAAATATATCATATTTTTACTTTTTGTGACAATTTAATCCATTCGAATCCTATGTGAACACAGTTTTCAATTTTAGTTTTCAATCACTTCAAAAGAAAACATGAATTATTAATGAAAATTGTATTTTGCTCGATCAGTTTTCAATCGGCTTTTTATTTTTGTTAGACTTGTTAACGGAAAATGATAAATATTTTACATGACATTTACAATTATTTTCAAATTTTTAGAGAAATCAAGCACACAACATACATATCTAATGTGTATTGTTAATTAAAAATATATTATTCTAATTTTTTTTTTTTTTTTAAATGATACTTTCTTGATATAAAATATCAATAATAAGATTCATGTCAATCATTGTATAAAAATAACATATACATTTACACACCTAAATAATATAAATGAAACCTTCATAAAGCACGTTGCCGTTAATGCATGAAATAAAATCTAGTGCATAAAATATCAATTTGCAAATTCTTTTATCAAATTTCCTCTTTAAATATGCATCTGACACAAATTACATTATATGATATCATTTTTCACATTTAATATATGTATTTTGTAATGTATAAATTAATTAAATTTCAGGTTTTTCATTATATACAAAAAGAGATGTGTAATTAACACAAATTAAATATCAATAAATTTAAGTATGGGTTTTAGGTACATGAATATATGATATAAGCAGATTTTATTTGAATTCAAGCAAACTTAAGATCAGTAGCCTAAAATGAGCACAATGATACTAATGTGTAACGTATACGTATATCAATTGATTTTTCTCAGGTTAATTTACAAAATATTGTCACAAGCGTCTATGTTCCAAAATTTATATTCGTGGGAATATGGTCCTAAATTTTGTTTGTTTTTGAACTGATTTAACAGACATTTGAATTATTTGTAAATTTTTTTAATTACAATTTTTTTTTTTTTTTTTTTTTTTTTCAATTAAAATATATAGTTGTATATTCATTATAGTTATATATTCAAATATATAGTTGTGATATAGTTGTATATTCATAAATTTTTGAATTTTTAAAAAGCATTAAGTTTTCACTTTCCTGTTTCAATTTAATTTAGCTCTGTATTCATATTTAAATTTTTCATTATACGTAATTATATCAGATTGTCTGTCTATCCGTATGAAATTTTCTAGATTGACATAAACAAGTTTTTATTTTCCATCATCTCGTTAAAACATTTTTAACATATTCGTTTTTTTTTTCTGTATATTCATTTTGTCTAGTAATCTGCGTTATATTCGCTTTTTAAATAATTAACCTGAAGTACTCGTAATTCATATTCGTTGTGCCTACATTATACATACATACTAGAAATCATATTTTTTTTGTCGTTATTATTGTCAATTAAAATTCTGTTTGTTTTTGTTTTAAAAATTCAAAACAGCAAATTATTTAACAACATAAATGAAATGAACTAAAAGATGTACAGCTACATGCATGATATAGATGTACCATGGACAATAATTATTTTATTGTTTAAGTACACTTAATTCAAAAACTTTTAGATTTATCTGTTTGTAAGTACTTAAATATATTGTTACTCACATTAATTAATGACTTTATTTTATGCCAAGTAAATGTTAATTACAAACGTAACACGTAACAAAATAAATATAAAAAGTGATGCAAACAGAATTAATATAAAAAAACAAAGAAGAATGTTATAATCATAATTAATGAGAATTAACGGCAACATCATCAGTATGAATGCTTTAGAAAACAATACCATGGACAATTCTTTTTCTTTTACTTAAATACTTTTACGAACATATGAAAATGAAAAAGAACCTCCGTTCTATCTTAAAGATTAAGATAAGATAAATATTTAAAACAAAAAATTATAATGAAAATGTAATTAAAATAAAAAAAAAACAAAACATACATATACATTAATGCTGATGATAAAAATCTTTATTTAAAAAACCTTCACCTCTAAAAATCCTTTTCATGAATATTACATTTTCCATTTTAACATTCTACTTCGTTTTTATAATCTTGTATTCACAATATTTTGTTTACATTTTATTGCAAAATGTTCTTTAAATTATACACTTTATTTATGTACTTACATAAATTATTATCAATTTTAGAGCAAAAAACAAAGAAAAAAAAAAAAAACAGGTACGAATTCTTACAGGTAAACACCGCAAAAATCATTTTGAAAAAAATCTAATTGCTGTAAAAATTATCTTATCATCGCATATTATTATTATATTAAAATAAGTGAATGCTCTAAAAATCATCGATGCATTTAAATTTTCTTTTCTTTTCTTTTTCTCAAAGAAAAAAAACATTTTTTTATTTTCATATTAAATACATACTAGCTCACATTAAGCTTACGTACAATATCTACTCACTATTGAGGTATCATTCTTTTTCTTTGAATTTTGTTTTAAAATCAAATTTGTTTTTTTTTTTTTTTTTTTTTATGAAACAGATATACATCATCCTTATCGATGTTTTATAATTTTATAAACGGCGAATTTAAAATAGCGTAAATTATATCATGTAAATATTTATAAATAAAACATATTTCTCGTTTTTGCCATTAATTTTTATTTTCATTTTAATAATAATTTTCTTCTTATTTTTCTTTATTTTGTTTTTAATTACATTTTCGCGAGGAGAATTTTCTGTTTTACAACATTAAAATTGAATTTTTTATGCAAAAATAAAGAAAAATAAAAAGAAAAAGAAATGATCAATTTACGATTCATGATTTTTCGTTATAATAAACAAAAAAAAAACGGTAAAATTTTAATTAATTTTTACGTTGAATATTGAAATATAATTAAATATTATGTAAAACTCAAATATTATATTAATCAATAAATCAGCATGAAATGAAATTTCATTTATTTATTTTTTACATGTACTATATATCTTTGTACAAGTTTGTCATAGTTTTACATTTTAATTCTAGATTTTGTTTTTTCATGACTTCTATGTATTTTGCAAAACAAAAATAGATTTGATATGTTGATTTTTGTTTTTTTTTTTTATTTAAAATATACTTATATAAAAAATAATAAAATGCAATCATCATGTATGAACACTTCATGTGTGCATAAAATTTATTTATTTTATGTTTGCATCGTATATCAAAAATAAATAAATTAATATAAATTAATTTTTTTGCAATATACACATTTACATATGTATGTATGTGTGCATATATATGTTAAAGATAAGAATTTTATTACTGTACTTAGTACATATTATAATTAATATTTATATACCATAAAAGCATAATCTTAGTATTACTTAAAATGTGGTATAAAAATTAACAAGCGCGTGAAAATCATACACTTAATACGTTATATATGGATTTGAGTATACATAATACAAATAAAATGAATAATTTTGACCGTGAAAAATGAATTGTTACGAACATCGTTCACTTATGTTTATTGTTTATAGATACACATACATGTTGAAATGTAACTTCTATATATACATACTTATAAATGTACAAACAGATATACATATGTACTATATATCAGTGTATAAATTGCAATGTAAAATACTTACATGTTCATATTCAGTCGATTTTATTTTATCTTCGTGTATCTTTTTATTTTTATATTATCTTGTTAGCTGCTAAATATATTCAGATAGGTATAACAATTTCCTTATTTAGTAGAAGACATGATAAGCATTTTAATTAATTGCTTTTGATAAGGAATATTTGTATTGTGTCTGATATGCACACATGAAGGATTAAAAACCAAGGTTTGTTATTTTTTTTCGTTTTATTATTTAAAAAAAAACATTGAAAAACGGAACAAGAATAAATTTAGATGTGTCTAAACATTTGTACAACTTATATTGAAAATTTACAAATTTTCGTAAATTTTCATTGTACATAGTTTTCATAATATTCTTAAAAAAAAAAGTATAAAAATGATTCTTATTTTTAAAAATTTTCGAGAAATATTTTCTTTAGTTCTGTTATAAACATGTGCATAGAGACGGTATGATCGACTTATTTTCTATTTTTGTATTATTTAAATAGCAAAATTAGATAAAACAAGTACAAATAAATACATGTACATACGTATATGAGTGCATTTTGTATTTCGTAAACAAGAGTTTTATTTTATTTAGAATTATAGTTAATAAATTTATGTCATTGTCCTATATTTATTTTTAAAAAATAAATCCGGTTACGAAAAACGGTTAAAAACTTTTCTGTCGTATATTATTTTTATTCGTGTACATACATACAAGATATTGTTAAGAAGCACATTTTATTAAAAAATAATCTTAATCATCTTTTAAAAGCCGTATATGTATGTACAAATGAATTCATGTATACACTGGAAAATTTTCAGATGCAGTCAATTGTATATATAGTATATACTTATAAACATTTTAAGAGCTATTCCATAAAAAGATTTTTTTAAGAAAGTATAAAAACTCTAAAGTAATTTACAATCATCAGTTAAAAAGCAACGTGTACATAAAAATATTAAGTAGAAATATAAATAAACAAAAACTAAACTAAAATTCTTACTCAGACCAAAAAAGTAAAATTTTATAAAAACATATTACATTTGATTTTGAGCACAAACAACTCAAATGTTCAACAAGTTTGGTAACTACTTATTAGTTAATTTTTTTTTTTTTTTTTTAATGACAACGTTCAACATTGTAAAGCTTAAAAAAATTTTACATTCTAAAGACTCTAACGTTTTTAATTGAAACAAATAATTTCCTCTGTCTGTTTTATTTACTATCAAAATGTATTTTGATGAAACTGGTTTTTCTTATAAAAATTTAAAAAATAAAAATAAATAAATAAAAAAAAAATGTTTGCCGGTAAAAGCATGACTTGAGAGAACTTGAAATCTTCATTTAAAAAAGACCGTATAATTATGTATTTAAAGTGTGTAGACTGTAGAGTAAATATATGTATGAACATATAGTAAAATATGTTCAATAATTGAACAGAACGATGACACAAATTGTTTTTGCAATGTCTTTTAAATTCAAGATTGAGATTAAAGATGAATTTTACACCTTATTAAAACAAAAAAAAAAAAATTTCACCATATTTTTTTTTTTTTTTTTTGTTTTGTTGAATTTTAATGTGTGAATAATGAAGTCAAACAAAATAATAAAGCAAAAAAATGGAAAATATAATATACACTTAAGTATGCAATCATAATAGATTGTCACTTTCGCGATAATCTATCTTATTTTTTACAGTATATATATTGAGATGATAGTTAAAATGACGATCTACTTAGTTGATGAAAATTTATGATAACAAAAAAATCTTTCAATATATTGTGCATGTAATGATTCATTTAGGTGATAATTTTCTACTATGCTGACTAAGCAATGAAGAAACTCGATGTTAATTTGTACAGTTTTCTGATGAAAATTTTTTCAAATTAATTTTAAAATTTTTTAAAAATAAATAAAAATATTTTAATGATTTTAAATTATACATTTTATGCAAGTTAAAGACAATAGAAATAAAATGAGCTTTAAAAAATATGATTTCAGATAACTGAAAACGAAATTATATTTACTTCAATTATAAAATGCTTTACAAATTCAAGGTACCTATCTACTACCTATAAATGCTTTAAAACAAAAATAATCAAGTACAAAATGATTTTTTTTTTTATATCATTGATTATTGTTTCCTATTTTTCATTGTATTTTTATTTTGTTTTTAATAATGTTAAAATTGGTAATTGACTTTGTGTACATACAGCGATAATAAATACGTGATAAATTTAAAATGAACCATATCAAATGTAAAATTGATATGTGCTCTATTTTTTCTAGTTATTTTGTTATATAAAAATTTTCATTACTTTCACATGCATATAAAAACTTTATAGCGGATTCGGATAGTATTATATTATATTATATAGGTATATGCTGTCAATGACTTATATGTGATCTCTATAAAAAGAGAGGAAATTATGAAGGGCAATTCATGCAATAATCATATACATATACATACTGATTAATTCAAAACCTTTTTAACATCCGGAAATTTCCCATATTTTTTGTATAATTTTTTTTTTGTTATAATGTACAGTTATAATAGTTAAATCACACTGTGTATATAATTTTTGGTGTATATGCCATTCACCTTTCTTTTATTTATATATATACGACAATTTTATATGTTTTATTGAATTAATGAAGCAACAAAACACTAAAAAATAAAAAAAAGTAAAATAAAAAATGAAATCTATCCAATGGTATAAATACAATTATCTTTTGTGTATCATTATTTGATTAATAAAGATACACACACCAGAATTTGTATTCAAAAAACATTTTCATTATAGTAAAATTTAATGCATGAATAGTTTGCTGTAATTTTCATACATGTACATACTTTATTTTTAACTTACAATAAATATTGTAATATTCTTAAAATAAAAACAAAATAGGTAAAATCACAGTAAAATACTGTTTTTGGTGTAATTATAAAATTATTTTTTATTCATTTTATGGAAAAACACACATGCAAAAAAGAAATGCCTGAATGGAAATCATTCAGTTTTTTTTTTTCTTTTTTTTTTGGTAAATGAAACTTAATTATTTATTTTTCCTGATCTTGACATTTTTATATGAAATTAAATGTAAAAATGAAAATTCATTGAAGAGTAACCATTAATTTAATATGTATAATAAAAAATATAATAATAAATTTAAAAAAATTATTAATAAAATTGGAGCATTTCATGGTTACCCTTACTGTTTACATCTAATTATCGATTGAATCAGATTGTGACAAAATACGTGATTCAATATGAAAAAAAAAACAAATTAATAAATAAAAATTAAAAATATAAAATATAATAATTAAAAAACAATTGTTTTAGTTCCGGAAGTAAAAATGAATAGTCCAAAAAAAAAAATCCATATTTTCTTGTTGAATTCAAATTCACATAAATAAACATGTTATTAAAAATTTGAAAAAAAAAAAACTAAGAGAAAAACTTTTCAAACTCTAATTGTGAATGTCTTATATATTTTACGTTTTTTTTTTAATTTTTGAAATTTTTTAATTTTAAGAATTTAGGTCTTACATCACATTTAAAAATTTCCTGATATTATCTAACACTTTTCATGTTGTTTTGGACCATAATAATTACCGAAATTAATTCGTTTCGCTTTATTGTTGGGCACAGTAACACAAAGATATTTTTTTGTACAATAATTTAATAATAATAAAACAAAAAAAAAACTCTGAGAAAAGAAATAATGGTAATAAAGAGTTATACGAGAGAATTTGTACAGTTCTTATATTATTTTAAAATAATTTCTTTGTTTGGCTTAAGATCATTAAAGATCTAAGTTAATTTTCACGAAAAAGACATAACGTAGGTACATTATTTTTTTTTTTATATAGACAAACGAAACTCTATTTGACGAAAAAAAAAACATTTCAAAGATAGTTTGATTCTATGAAAATGTTACTTGAATAATTTGGTTGGCATAAAATTATACGCTATCATAAATTATTTATTACATCATGTAATCGTATTTTTTGGATGTTACATAATTTTTTATTAATAAATTTATGGTGCAAAGAAAAATGAAAATAATGTAAGAATACATCAAGCTTAAATTAATAATTCAAATGCAACTGAAAATTAAACATTTTCAATGAAATAAAAATGAAATTTATTATAATTTCATTACATTCTAATAAATAGAAAAATTCAGTTAACAAAAATATGTATGAATTAGATTATTTTACCTTTATTAATATATTAAAAAATTTACAATCTGGAACAATTTATAGCAATTAAACGAAAAAAATGAATTTTTTTTTTAATAATTAAACAAAGTTTCAAATTTTATACTTAATACATCGGTATATGAAATTAACTATGTATGCACAGTATCTTCTAAGAATGAAAATGCAATATACAATTAAATTTAACTATATGTACAAGAACTCAACCTTGAGTGATTATCGAAGCATAAAAATAAATTACATAAATATTTTTGTTTTTTAAGTACATTTTAAATTGTATGTAATATTTATTCTTAATCAATTATTTATTCTTAGTTCATGCTTCAAGATCGCATCGAAAAAACTAATTATAATTACATTATAATAAAAATAAGAATCTGAGAATAACCTTTTGTATGATCAATTCAAAAAAAAATTTTCCAAAATCCACATTTAATTAAAATTAATTTTAATTAAAAATAAAAAATAAAATTCAAAATATACAATAGATAAAAAATTTTTGCAATATCTATAATAGAAAAAGAAAAACATGATAAAATTTTATCATAAAATAAACAAAGATTATATTACCTTTATCTTTTAATGCAGTTGAATAATCACGTAAATATTCCAAAAACAAACGATGTTAATTTATTATTTATTTTTAATTAATTTTTAAAATCACATTCTTAAGTGTATATTTTTACATAAGTGCAAATATTTATTTTCTTTTCTTTTTTTGTCGTTTTTTTTTTTTTTTTTGTTTTTTCAATGTGATTACTAATTACATAAAAAATTTATTTGTAAATTACACAAAATAATAACAAAAGTAGGTAATGTGAAAAATTTTTTAAACGATTAATCCACCAACGGCTTTAATAGAAAAAATAATGCAAAAATTCAAATAAATAGTAGGTACGTTTTATTTTATTTATTTTTTTGAAATTAATTAAAACTGCACTAAACTTCAAATTTATCGCAATTTATAAAATTATTTTATATCTTTTTTTTCTTTTAATTAATTGATAATATTTTGATTTATAACAAAAATAGGTACTTAAAAATTTTAATGCAATTTTTATATTTAATTTTCATTCAAATACAAATAAACAAAATGATCAGTTTGCTTGTATTTTTTTATTTTTTTTATTCAATTTCACATCCGATACTAACAGGTAAGCTCACGTATCTAAATAATACTGAACATCAAATGTAAGAAACTTTGATAAAAACTTTAAAATTCGAATAATGTAGAAATATACAATGTATCGTATTTACCTTAACCTCTACTTGATCATACATACATACATATACGTTCGTGTATAAGAAATTAGCAGTTTCATTTTATCATTCCGTTATATTGCACACAGGTAGATAATGCAGTAATAAAACATACAATGAAAATTAATAAATGACGTCAAAAAGTTCAGTTTTGATCTTAAACAAATACATATCAAAATTTAAACAAGTATGTGACGTCACTGGTATATTCTAAATTATTTTTAAAGAGAAAAGAGGTGAGAAATACTTGTATAAAGTCTAGTATTATTTGTTTACATCTAAGTATACGTATGTATGTACATATGTCCGGATGTAATGTTTTGGTTTTGATCTTCAAAAGTTAAAATCAACCAAGAAAAGAAAATTAAAAAACAAAAAAAATTTAGTTTACTTGTCTGATTGCTTTAAAATTGATCGAAAATTAAGTATTGGAGACATATCTCAGCTGATCAACACTACCAGTATATAGCAATTTAACATTATAATATACACATGCTTTTCATAGTCAATTATTATTAATGAAAAGTAAACAATTAATTTTACGCTTGATGAAGTTTAATTCATTTACTTATAGATTTTAATTTTGTGGACAACCGATAAGTACTCAGGTAAGTATGTATTCATCGTTTCATCAAGTTTCATAGGAATTTATAAATTATACCATGTATAGGCATATGGATTTTAATCAATTTTTAATTGAGAAGTTATCAATGTAATTATCAGATAATGTCTTCTAATATCTGATAAATAACATACATCACTTGAGATAAAAAATTAAAAAAATTTTAATAAGTTATAAGTGAGATACACATACATTAATCATAAAATTTGAAATGTTTTAAAATTGACAGCCTCAATTTATTTAAATATACATTCATACCAGCAGATCAATTATGATTATTAAAAAAATTTCAAATTTCATATTTTTTGACTTCATAAAAAAAAATTTTTTTTGCAATCGTATTAATATTAATCTTTTTTTTTTTTCAAAATGAAAATTTCCTGTTCTCATTATTGTGTATTTCATCCTAAGTAATTTTATTTTTAAAAAATAATATTGCAATACATACATACTTAATTTGGGATAATTGTATTTAAAATTATTATGGAGCTTCAAAGTTCAAATCTTTGGAAAATTCTTACATATAGCTACGATTTTTCCAACCCATTGTATAATAATTCTCATTTAGCGAAATTTTTATTCAATACTAAATTTTATTCCCATGTTTATTTTAAAACTCGTTTTTGAATATTAAAAAAAAAAAATTAAAACAATGAAATTAAAGCTATTATATTTATTCGACAGAGAAACATGTAATTACATAAAATGATTAATTTTAAATTCTTTGATATCTACGTTTTAAATTGTGAACAAAAAATGTTTTAATTTAAAAAAATTTTAAATTTTTTTTTTCTGGAACAAATTTTTTTTTTTTTTCATTTACATTCATCAATCAAAAATTTCAAATTACGATTTTTATGCACAATAAATTTTACTCTCAGCATATAAACAAATTTCGAACTTTTAATTCATTGATTCATCAAATTCTCAAAAAGGTGAGATTAATTACAGAATAATTTAAATTTTTTTTTTTTTTTTTTTTTTTTGAAAATTTATATAACTGATAACACAATATTATTTAATTAACAATTTTAGTTTAAGAATTTCATTTTTTATATATTTTTCAAATTCAACAGTTATATTAATTTTTTTATTTAATATTATTTAATTTTTTTATTGCATAGTTCTAGGGGTTTTAAAACAAATTTTTCAACATTTTAAAATTTACAATAAGTTTGTTTTTAAAAATAAACTTTTATTGAACAGCATTAGAAGTTGTTACTTGAAGAAATACTTTCGTCCTCCACTAAAAAAAAAAAAATTAATAAGAAAATCTTGAAGAAAATTTTCCAGACATAATTCTAATTTTAAAGTGAATTAGATTTTTTTCTGCAGCAAGAGTAGCAAAATTTATGTCGATGATAACAATGACAATTACTATAGTGGTGATGATGATGGTGATGATGATGATGAGTACAGTGTGTACGATGATGACAGCAATGTAAATCACAACAGGAACATGTACAAGTGGAGTCACATTTGGTACATCCACAGTAAGTACAATCACACATGATTCTGAATTAAAAAAGAAAAGAAAAAAAGACAAAAAAAAATTTTTTTTCTCTAAATAAATTTTAACAACCTCTCTTCAATCTATTTCAATGATAGTTAAAAAAAATAAATATTACCTCTAATGTTTTTTTTGTGTGTATCTTATTACTTTGAAATCAAAACTTCAATTGATAATAAAGTTATAAAAATTTGAAGAAAAACCCTACACGATATAATGTAAGTATTTTTGGTTTCCAAGTTAATATTCAAAAATTATTGATATAACTTTTAACTGGAATGTGTAATATGATTGAGTTAAATTTACAAACTTCATTGAAAATATTATAATTATTTTATTTTAGTTGTAAACATATATTAACTTGAATTTGTTTAAGAAACATTTACATATTTGCGATTGACACGAAGGCATAATTTTAAACATAAATAAAAAAAAAAAACTGAAATAATCCTACTTATCCGTTACTGTTGATTTTTCTGTGTAAATTGTTGTCAAACCATAAAAAGTTCAATATCCTTTTCAACAAATATTTACAAAAAAAAATTGTTTTTTATTTCAAAATTATAATTTTTCTTTTTATTTTCAATTTCCTGAGTATTTTCAGAATTTCGTTTTATTTATTATCAATTTGCGTGTGTCCTAAATATGTATTTTTTTAAAAATAATTTTCTTAATAAAATATTGATTCTCAACATAATATTTTCCTTATTAAATCAAAAAAATAAAAAAATAAAGAAAATCAAAGAATTTTTTTACTTTTACAATAAGATTGCCTACCCTACTTAAAGTTCAATTACACTGGCTAGTACATATGATTTTCATGCATTTTTCCAGAGCTTTAACAATGTATTCGTGATTTGGAGTCATCCCTTTGAAAAAATAAAAATAATCAAAACAAATAAATTTTTTTTTTTTTTTAAATGTAAATAGGGCATAATATTTTTTTTAATTAAATTCTTGTGTTTTATTGTTTCCTTGTACTAATAAAATCAAAACAAATAAATAAATCAAATCACTGGTTAACATATACTTACATATAAAAATACAAATAATGTTGTATAATAATTGCCTTCGACTATACGACCTTCGCCCTGTGCAGTAATTTTAACTGATAATATTCAAATTTTCAACCTTCAAATCAAATAAAGTTTTTACAAAATGAAATTAAATAGGTCTTGACCACATTTTTAATTTTTTGCAAAAAAAAAAAGAAAAAATGATGATAAACTTTGTGTCCAAAAATCAAAGAAATACAATTCTCTTACACAATAATGTACTAATGTTTGAGTTAGATGTTAAATTTTGTCTCCATATACGAATGTATGTACACAAAAAATTTTTTTCATGAACAACACATTTTTATTTATTACACAATTATTATTTATTTATTTATTTTTTTTTTTGTTCCGTGTTCTATTAACCGAATTTGGTTTTCCTTTTTGTCATTTGAATCATTTCCACAAAGGCACAACAGCTAATCAATTAAACAATTTTAGAACTTTGTTCTATACAATTTTATTGTAAAAAATAAAATACAAAAAATGTAAAACTCGTGTCCCTGTCGTGTAATTTGAAATTTATTTATGAACAAAGGTTTTGTATTTTATTTCAAATTTAGATCAAGTTCGAATTTTGTTAAATCAATAAAATACTTCAATTATCCATAGTTACGTTGCTTTACGATAAAAATGTTAGGAAAACATTTTTTTGACTTTATTATTTTATTGAAAATTAAGATATTCCGTGGTATTCAATATCAAATTACAATTTAATTTGGAGTAGTTTGTCGATAAATTCAGTTGAAAAGTACAATTTTTAGTTTGGATTTTATAGATAAGAAACATCTTGAGGAAACATCTTTAGAAGCGAAAGAAAATTAAAATTTTTGAAAAAATAAACGAGATTTCAAATAAATAAAATGTAAAAGCGTAAAAAAAAATTTCGTAATTTTTTTCTTCTGAATTTCAAAAGTACTTGGTTATTTCTTCTTGTTCTTATTTAAATATTTTTTATTTTACAGATAACAAAAAAAAATGTGTTGTTCATCATGTACTTGTTATTTATCGTGTGATTGTTGTTCAACATCATGTTGTCGTTTATATTGTTATCATCGTTATTGTACACATCGTTATTGTGGATATTATAATGGTTATCGTTGTTGGAAATGCTGTTGGAGGCATAGATATTGTTACTGTATATAGGAAAAACTGAAAATATCAGATAAAAATGTTGCAAGCAACATTAAGAAGAAAAAGAAAGAGAGAGAAAAAAAAAATGAAAATTTAACATTTTTTGTAGATGATAACAAGTGAATGTTTAGAATTTTGTACTAACGAAGATACAATTTATTTAAAATTGTATGGTAATTGGATCTGCTTTATGTTTTAAAGTAGCCAACTGTAATCAAACATTAGGATTATTTGAATTTTTGTACAAAAATAGTACAAATTAAATGAAAAACAAAGAAATGTACAACAGTCAAATATTTTTAATGCTTGATTATAGATCCATTAATTTTATGAATTTTAATCATTTGAAAAAGTTCTTAGAAATAAGAGAACTTAACCACAAGTGATTATTTTAACACCTTACTTTTGTTTTGAATAATTCGTTAAGTATATAGAAAAATGTACAAAGATTTCATGAATTCATTAATAAAGAAAAAACATTCAAAATTTTAATTTAGATTTTCCCAATCACTTTATAAAGACACTCTTTGGAACATTTTTTTTATAAATTTTTCTTGAAAAATTAAAAATAATTCGTGTTGTTTCATGTCGTAAAAATGATTTAATATTTTTTCTTCAATTAAAATACATATTTACAAAATAAAATTTCAAAAGTAGAAAAATAAATGATATTGTATTTCTTAAACAATTGTGCTCTTTTCATGATATGTTTCCGTTTTAGCTCTACGATCCCACATTCGAGCTGCTTGTGCAACATAACCTGGCCCAACAGGACGATCAACATTATCATCTTCGCTGGTCGTTATATTAAATTCATGTCTTTTATAATAATTCGATATTGCATTTTTTGCTTCTGGTATATTTCTGACTTGTGACTTACTACAATGAGGATAATTATATGATGTGGTGTATTCATCAATTTCATGATTTTTGTCACTTTTTCTCGATGATTTTTTTAATTTTAATTTTGATTGTTGTTCCATATGACATTTTTCACCACCATTCATTACTTTCATAATAATTGGTTGCTGTGATTTTGGTAATTCTTTTGTATGAACTGTATCAACACGTTCACCAGCAAAATAATACCCATTTGATGATGGAATTTCATTAATAGGATTTGATGCTGTAGATGTATGTGCTGTTATTGAATTAACATCATTTTCCAATTCAATAATATTCAATTGTTTAAATTCAGATGAATGTGGCATAGAAGAAGTTTGTGTTGAAATTTGATTATTTTTCGGTTGTTCAGTTTGTGTTTGTATTGATATTAAACGTTTTGTTGGATCACCTAAATCAATTAAATATAAAATACCAACAAAATATGATAATGAACCTAAAATAATAGCATTATCAAATAATTCTGGTGGAATTTGTTCAATTGATGCGAAAACAAGAGAACCTAATATAAAGAAATATGAAATATTATATTAGTAAAAATAGAATTTTATTTATTTATAAAACCATTTTACCGATAGCAAAGAAAAATATAACTCCAATTATAAGAAAAATTCTATCTGTTAATGTTGGTCTAGATTTTGTATTTATACATCTGAAAAATGAAATTTGATATAAAAGAATTTTTAATTTTTTTAATTTTTGTTAATTTTTATTTTGTTTGTTTCTGATTGAAAAATTACATCCCACCATAATTATGTAATACGGAAAAACCACCCTTTTCCACTGTTTAAAATTAAATGTGATAATTTTAAAATACTTTTAAAACTTTTAACTTTGAAATTTATAAATTAATTTGAATATGTCATTGTGAACATGGTTTTTCCTTATTAGATAATCTTAGATAAATAATTTCTAACTCTATAAATATGATTAATTAATTGTAAAAGAAAATAAATGTATTTTATATATTCAAGAGAAAATTTTTTAATTATTTGAATTTCGTGTAGATTATAAAATATTTTGATTGATTACCTAGAAATTAATAATAATCCAGTTATAAGCGTATATCCACCATATGTAACATTAGCAAATGCATTTCCTTCCCTTGACCATGTAACATTATTTAATAGACTCCATTCTCTTGAGAATTTTTGATTTCTTAATGCTATTCTTCTTGCTTTTTGGTCTGTCAATTGTTTTGTTATCAGACATGCTATACAACCGATCTTATTTTTTATTTTGATTTGTTTTCAGGTTTTTCAAATTTTTAAGGTTTTTATTTAATGTTGGAATCATGACAAAATTCACGTATTTTTTGCATTT
The DNA here is from genome assembly GCA_963971155.1 of Anthrax anthrax. Lineage (NCBI taxonomy): Eukaryota > Metazoa > Arthropoda > Insecta > Diptera > Bombyliidae > Anthrax > Anthrax anthrax. The sequence goes on along the minus strand of OZ020118.1, from coordinate 4,465,427 downwards.
TAAAATTTATAAATAAAAATATGCAAAAATAAAAAAAATAAAAGAAAGAAAACAAAAAATTAAATTTCAATAAAAGAAGAAATTAAAGAATAAGAATATTTTTATAAAAAAAAAAGAAAATAGTTTTAACGTATATTTAACATCAACACATTGATTTTGAATAAATTTTAACTAATTATAAAGTCAAGGTCAATACACCTCAGAGATGTCAAACATACATACATACACTTCTACTAGGCTATTCAGTATTCACACTATATCAAATGCTTTAAAAAAAAGGTAAAAAAATTTTTAAATTTATCTACGATAAGTAGTTAGACAAGCAGATGATCTCAATAAAATTATGTACGTATATACATACATATGTATATTACTCTGTATTAGATTATTTATAATTATTCTTTTCTTTTATTTATATCATTATTAAAATTCAATAAATAGAAATAGTCACACTTACAAGTTCAGTTAATTTTAAAAATATTCTCACGGCCGGTTTATACATTTTTATTCAACGTTTTTTTTTTAATAATGTTGTTTTATGAATTTAATTTAACATTTCTCTACACATCATCACCCTCATTTAGCTTTAATTAATATCCAGTGAATTAATTTATGTATAATATAATCAAGAAAACATATCTTCTGTCCTTTCATATTTTTCAATAATTGATATAAAACATTTTATTTATTTATTCATTTTTTTTGTAAAATTAATTTAATTTCTTTTTTAAGTGAAAAAATGATATTTAAACCTTTCTCCAATATTTAAAAACAAAAAAAAATTAATTAATTATACTAATTTGTAACGCTTGCACTTTTTAATAATTTGATATTAAATAAACTTAACAGAATAAAATTAACGTCTATACTAAATATGAATAAAATTTAAATTCGCATAGTATAGCAGCAAAAAGCGATCGTGTATTGTACATTATATACATGGAGTTTTGAATAAAAATTTTACTCTACATATGTATGTATGTACATATAAATATATACACATGGTTTTACCTGTATACTTATACAAGTAAATGAAATAAAATGATTATATTGTAAAACTGAAGTCATAATACATAATTCACGAATTACAATTGTCTTTTATTTTTAACTTTATTATTGAATAAATAAATGGGAGAGGGAGGTAAAATCCTCATTATCTAACTTTTAAGCAATTTTCATTTAACTGTTGCTTTAAACAAAAAAAAAATCATATGAGCACACATATATACGTCGATTTTAATTTTATCTGTGATTTTACTTTGTGTATTGTACTAGTAAATTTTTACATACATGTACCTATACTATACGTAGCATTTTTAACATTCACAAAAAAAAATGTTATCACCTGGAACTACACACATAAAGAATAGAATAAAACAAGTGGAAAAACATGAAGTTGAAAAGATACAAAAAAATATATAACTTTAAGCTTGTCTGTGAGTTGAAAAAAAAAACATATTAAATTTAATTCAAAATATTAAAAAAACAACATAAAAAAAATAACTTGATTGTTAGACTCGGTCATGCAATCTTAGAATTTAAAGCAAAATGACAATTTAGTATCACATTATAATGACATAGTAATGGGGTAGTAGAGGTGATAATAGGGAATCTCATACAAAAAAGAACAATAGATATTTACTATGATATTTTTTTTTGTAGTTATAACTCAATGGTATTTACGACCTTCCCAAATACTCTATGGTACATACATTCAAAACATGCGAACTTTAAATAATATTGTTAAAATTTTATATGAACTTCAAATATAACTATTGAGGGTTTTCTTGTATATGTGAGAAGCTACATATGTACATATATATAAAATTTATTTGTTTTTATTTTTCTGAATGCAAAAAGTATTTAACTACCACATATACAAATAGATTCACAAATGACTGTGAATTGTGTCAAAAGTACGAAACAACAAGGAAATATGTGCACAAAAAAAATGTCTAATGTAATGAAAATGAAATGAAAACTTCAGAAGAGCCGAAAATGAAAAGAAAATAAGTAATTCAAAAATCTTTGTACACTTTTACATCTTATCTATGACGTTGCATAATTTTTACAAACTATTACTTACAAAAATAAAGAAAAATTTTTTAAAAATTACAAACGTACTTTAAGTAAATCAAAAGAGGTATGAATATCGATAAATAATTTTAATGAGAAACATATGTGCATTTTAAGCCAATCAAAAAAGAAAACACTAAGGAAAATTGTAAAAATAGAAAGGATTGATTATGATTAATTAACGAGTTCTGGGTCTGGCACAAATATTTTACATAAATTCGGATTCTCTTATTTTTAATTACCTCAATGAATTTCATTTAATATTCGATCTACAATTTTCTTTTAAAGACTAATTTACTTTTCTATTGTGGAAATTCAAAAATATATAAATATGTATGTAGTATATGAAAGTAACACGATAGTAAAAATTCAAAATTTTTCCTAGTTAAAATTTGTATATACGAGTATACAACCCTGTAACATAAAAAAATTAATTTATAAAAATTAAAATAGCAAGAAAAAAAATTTGAAGCTTTTAAACGATATTCGATTGGAAAATCAACTAAGCAATGGTTTGTACATTTGATTGTATTCAAGCTTAATAAACTTTGCTTATGATTTATGTGAGGTATTATATACATACATCTAGAAATAAATACATGTATGTATGTATGAGTATGATAAAATATATGTAATTAATTTGAAAAAAATTACAAGTAAAGAAAATTGAATAAATATTGGGAATAAATGCTGATTAATTAAATCTATTGATAGCACATAAAGTAATTAAAATTAGTTTTTTTTATATTTGAACAATGAATTATAATCAAATACAATACAAAAAGTGACTATTCTTCAAAATTTTAATATTAAAAAAAATGAACAAATACACACATGTTATTTGCAAAAAATACGTACGAATTTTGAGCAACCTTGATGTACTTTATCAACAGAACGAGAATCTTTTAATTTATTTAATTTAAATTAAATCATGGATTTATGTACATAATATGTACTCTAATAATGTACCGAATTATTTTACTTTTTTATTGTCAATTAGACATTTTGACTACTGTAACGCATCAAAAATATTTAAAAAGGGTTTAATAAAAAAAAAAAAATTTATCGATTTTCATGGCCAACATCAATACAAATAACAACTGGTCATTTTGATGATCGTGTCATCATCATTATAAAGTTCTGCGGGCTCTTCGAGCTACTTAGCTTTAAATAAAAAAATAAGCCACAGTCAAAATTATATTAGTAATTTTTTTTAGTTTTGTATGTAATTTATATTCGAGTCAATGTCGAATATTTTTTACCAACATAAACTTTTAAAATAAACATACATGATATCTTGACGAATATTTTTAGATATTTATAGTAATATATTTCATCTCTATAACGTATATGCAAGTACGTATTATATTTTTGTATCCTACTCAAAATATTTACAAAAGAAATTTAAAAATTTATTTCATGCAATTATAAATTTTACAAATAATTTAATAAATTGCTCTACATACATAAATACCACCCACTTTAATAATTTTGCTAATTGATTTTCTATATAATAAATGATAGAGTAAAAAAGAGCAAATAGAAATTGTTTTTTGAAATTAATTTTAACACATAATTCACACATATTATATTAACTGTTTTGGAATTTAAATAACTGAAATCAATTAAGCTTACTGTTCTAGTGTTCTATGATCTAAAACATGATAAATGAAAGATCAATATAATGACGCATTTTAATTGTAAACAATGGTGTTAAAAATGATTAATAAATCACCATTAATTTGTCACAAGTACAAATACATAAGTGTAGTTAATTGTAATCTTCTAATATAATAAAAAATTATGATTTACAATTATATATAGATTTAATAGTGTAATTTATAATTTAATTGTGTTACTCGTATTTTGATTTAGAATTCAATAGACGATGACCATAATTTATATTTATTATATTTTTAGTCTTTTGTTTTAGTATTTTTAATTAAAAAAATTTGCATACAATTAGATCGAGTAAGCGTTATTTTTGATGTTATGATCGATAGATGACATACCACATGCTTTATTATACAAGATTACAAGACCATATCAACTGATATCAATATATGAATTTCGATGGTACAAATTTAAAACCAAAGTTTTGATATCTTGTTAAATAAGTACAATATAAATATTATTTTCTCTGCAAATATGTACATATATGTATAACAGATAGATGATTTCTAATAAATAGGAAATTTGAATTTTTGAACTACATACTTACATATACATACTTAATTAAACATAATAATAATTCAAAATTGTCTATGAATGACGAGAATTTCATTGAGGCAAATAGAAAATCATATTCAGATTTTATATTCGTCAATTCAAAATTGATATCGTAAATATTAATTGACAAATGATTGATAAATAATTTATGATTATGATTTTTTGATCATATGATTAATTGATTTTTACTAAATGTTGTAAATTTCTAGTTTGAGAATGTCTTCAACAATTTCGTTTAAGAATTATGTACATATACAGTGCATTTTATTCATATTAAATTTCACTTATATTAAAGACTATTTTTACAATACTTATGTATAGGGACGTGTAAACTTGAAGACTTTAATTATTGTGTATAGAATAAATAGCTTTTCAAACTAAAGTGAAACGCATCAATGCATATTGTCAATCATCATAGCACTCATCATAGAACAGGAATTTCTATTTATTTATTAATTTACATAGAAAACGTAAAATGTGAAATACATGAATTATTGGTAATCAATATTTCAATATACATACATATATTACATACAATGAGATATTGATTACCATACCATATTGATTTAATTTCATTCCATATTTTTCCATCTCTAACTTTATGGCTTAGTTTGAACCCAATATTTCATACGAAAAAATTTTTTTCTGATACAAAATGACTATATCATTTTGATAAAAATTTCATCTGAATGAAGAATCTTCATAATAAATTTAAATTTCTAATTTAACACGATCAATCAGTTATTCATTTATATTTTTCATATCGACATAAAATATCACACCTTTTTCTTAATCTTAATATGATAGTTATTTGATTCTCATAATTTTTTTTTTTTTTTTTTTAAAGAGTCTCAAAATTTATGATAAGCAAATTTCTTTATTTCATATCATGTTGTTTATCCATGATTAATCGATTTTAAACAGTGTTAAACTTCTATAAATGAAATTGATTAGATTTAAACATTTTATTTTATCTGTTCAAAAAATTTTAAGAAATGAAAAAAGAAAAAATTTTATTTTTGCTGACCTCATAACAAATGATTTGATCTACTTTATAATTTAATATCGAATAATGTTTTGAACATCTTTTACGGATTATTTTTATTCTTATCTGTGTAATAAATAAAATTGATAAAAATGAGAAGAAATTTAAAAAAAAAAAACAAGAAAAAAAATATATACTCCAGCAATTTTTTTATTTGTATGTAATATGTCAAATTAATTGTCAGATAAAACTTGTAATCAATTTTAACGTATACTATAATTTGCTATGAATATCCATAAATAAAAACGATAAGTTCTGTTAAATAAATTAAAGATAAAAAAAATAAAAACAACAAAGAAAACAAAAAAACAACGTATAGTGAATAAATAAATATCAAATTTAACGCCTTTAAAATACCAGAAAATTACTATATAATTTGGAGCAGTTTACAAAAATACATCGTGTGCAATAAAAAAAAATGTCATTGCACTAAATAATAATTAATTTTACATATACTCGTATAATCGCTTGTTCACATTTAAATTTTCTTATTTGCTACAGATACTTTTTATCATTAATCCATAGACTAAAATTGCCATAAATGATATTGAATATAATAGCTGCCAATGGATGGCTGACGACATATATCTTATCAGTATATACATTATGCCCGCAGCATTTAATCCCATTTGGCTCCAAAGTAAAATTCATTTTATAATAATAAAGAAAAATGCATTTTGAAAAGGAAAAAAAAAAAAAGAAAGTAAAATAAAAACTAAAACATTCAAAATTCATTGCTGCAGTAATTCTACCGCTAAGCTTCAAGATAATAAACATGTACATATAAGCATATAAGCGTATTATCCCAATTCCTTGTTAATGGCATACAACATCAACACAGATGTTTCATATTTTATTATAAAACGTTTATCTAACGTTAGAATTTACATGTCTACGTATGTATATTTTATTTACATGTAATACACTTTAAGATAGATGCACATTAGTTACAAACATTAGTTACAAAATATTCGTACTAAACAACAAGGTATAACACCTTTTTCATATTATATTGTAATTTTGATTATAATGACTGTTATTTATTCTGTATTAATAAAATAAACTTGTTCAAAGAATAAGTAATAGAAAAATTCTCAATCCTTTATGTACGTCTTATAATTACAATGATGGTAAATTGAATACACTATATGCACACATATGTATATGAACTACTGAACTAAACCAACTAAATATTAAAGGTAATTTAAAATAATGTTTATTTTTTATACAACAAACCGCATGTTAACTTTTATTGTACCTGTCTTTATATTTGCATATATAACGTACATTAATATATTATTATAATTCAATGTTAATCGAAAAATTTTCTTTCATACGTAATATACAAGCACGAGTCTACATACATACGTACGTACATATATTATGATCATCACATATGACACAAATAAACGTACATACATATACAAATATTATGTATGCGATTTATCATATTTACCTTAACGATAACTTATTTTATCTTTTCTTTCTGTTTTCATTATAAGTAAAATTATTAAAAAGGCTGTGTATATATAAAAATGTAATACAGTATCTAAAATCTTTTCACGATCATCATGTATATGTGTATATACAATGATCAACAACATATATGATCTATAGAGTTTGCCATTATAATAATAAACATAGCCATAACGTTACGTACATATATTTTTCGATTATATTCTGTTCCCGTATATAATGAAAATTGTAAAAACAGTTCTTTTCTAACACTCTTGATGTAAAGATCATGAAAAGGAAAATTTTATCATATCATAACGAAGTGAGAAAATTTTCTAGTGTGGAATAAACAAAATATAAATAAATAAAAATAATATAAAGATCAATTACGATTATCATAACGAGAAAAATTATTTTCTTTTATTATACAAACAATAGTGCATTCTTAAAAATGTTTTAAGTGGTTATTCTGTTAGGAAACAATTTTTTTTTGTTTTTTAAATGAAGAATTAGAAGATGAATCTTAGCTTCACTCAATGATAGTTTAATTTTTGTGTTTGTTTAATTGAATTTCTTTTTAATATTTTGTATATAAAAATTATATTAATTTATTTTAAATTTTAATTCAAAATAAACAAATATATAAAAGAAATTAAATTGAAATTTTATGATAATTAATTACAACATGGGAATGGAAGTGCGCCTTAATAATTTAAATTGTATCATTTTAATTGTTTATTTAAGTTATTTTCAAATTCAAGGTAAGAAAATTTGTAAATATTTTCATTCTTTTACTTATTTATTTTTTTTTTTTTTATTTGAAAATATTTCCTTTATTTTTACTACAAAAATTTTGTTTAATTTATTAAACTGTAATGAAGAGCAAGGAAAATTGTAATTGTACAAATTTGAGTATCAATTGAGTGAGCAATAAGTGGGTAGAAAAAAATTTTTTTTTTATTTATTTTGAAAAATTGAAATGTAAATAAACGAAAATTAAAATTCGTTTTATGTATAGATTACAATTAAATGAACAAAGATATAACAACATTCATGCACGTGAATCAAATGTTTATGTATCTTATTAACAGACATAATAAGAATGATCGGAATTAATAATTAGCTATACATCTGAGAAATTCCTGTAGATATCAAAATAACAAAAAAAAAAAAAATTTATATCGATAATGGGTGTTAAAAATGAATTAATGGATATACGTAATCAATTTATTTTGTTCTATTAAAATCGAATGAAAATTATTAAGATTGTGAATTTTGAAAAAAAAAAAAACAAAAAATAGTTTAATGGGTTGTAAAATAAATTCGAATTTTCATTCTTAATTTTGTTTATGAATAATCTGCAATTGAATTTTGACCTGATTTTGGTTAAGTAAAATATACATATTGATACATACATGTATGTATATTTGTTTGTTTAATAAAAAACAAAAAAATATCAAATTTTCTTGCAAAATTTATTACCGGATGTACATAAGCAAATTTATTTAAAAAAAGAAAAAACAAAAATTATAAAATATTTTGATAAAACTGTTTGACCTGATTAAATTTCCTTTTTGTATAGATTTTCAAATATACTTCGATGACGTATTAAAATAATCTTCATATAGAAAATATTCCTCACATCCTTTATTAAAGTTAAAAGCATTTGATCTAATAAATTTTAAAGAAATTGATGTTTAAAAACGAACATTTTTGATTTATGTTCTGCTATGATATTTATACAAAATATTGAATTTTATGATAAAACTTGTAAAGAAGTGAAATTGAATTGCATTAAAAAGAGTAATCTTTTCAGATTTTCATTTTTTGTTTTTTTTTTTTTTTTTTTTAAACAAACAATATTCTATATTAACTCTTTCAAACAACTGTGCATATACATATATGAACATACACAAAGTATTAATAGAAAAATATTGTGTACTTTATGAATAAAAGCGGCGATCAATATAATAAAACGATGACACGATTTTCAATATTTAAAAGAAAAAATGAAGATAAAAGACAAAGACTTTTTCCATAAAATTGAAATAAAATTTATTATCAAGACAATAAAATTATTTGCGAAAACAAACATGTATAGATAAAATAAACGTATACATAAGTAAAATAAAAAAATTCCATGCAAAAAGGTTGGTTTTTTTTTTTTTTTGGTTTTTTGAAATTTGATCTCCCTCTTGTCGATGTTTACTTTGTCTACGAAAATTATTAAAAATAATTATCTATTGAATTACCAAAATGTTTTTTGTTTTAATTCTTCGATTATATCGCTTATCACTAGAATGTTGATACTATTTTTTTTTTTTATCTGGTTATCCATGTATACAATGTTTACATGGTATTTAATACTTAAAAAAAAAATGTTATTTTTATAATTGCGCAAACATAATAAATATCTGATTTTTATGAGCATGAATTGATAATAGACATAAATATAATCATTATTTAATTTCATATTGAAATTATTAATAGGGATGTTTTAATATTTTAATAATTTCTTAATGGACGCGTTAATAAAATCATAAGTGCTTTAGTAGAAAAGATATAATAAAAATTTAAATAATATTCAAATAAAAATGCTATAGTTGACTATAGTTTGTTTTAAAATGAAAAAAAAAAAAAAAAAAAAAAAAAATATTTATTGTAATTAAAAATATTAAATTATGGTATTAATTACTAAGCACGAATTTATAATTTTATTATGACGACAGGTATTATATACACTCAATTATTAAAACATTTTAAGCGACATTTAAATGTAGCTTCTGTTAATGCTGTAATAAAATTAATAAAATATGTCTAATTACATTAAAGCTTTTAATTTTTTTTTTTTTCTAATTTAAAAAAAAAAGAAGAAGAAAACTTAAAAAGAAAAATCGATGACATCTTTTGTTGTACATTCAATAAAGAGTAAACAATAAAATGAAATATTATTATGCGGGTGTAAAGTGCATTCAGAATATTTTTAATTATTTTAAATGAATTAAATTAAATTTACAAAGTCTGTTCATTGGCTTTATATACTAGTATAACGTTAGTCTGCATTTATAATTAATTGATATTCATTTCATAATTATAACCGTTACGTAATCAATATTTTTTAATAAATAAAATGTATATAAATATAATTTTGACAAACTATTGTATCTTATTTGTAATGCATTTATAAAACATACATTCATGCATGTATATATTATTGAATATTTTCCGCGTGAACAACATCTATTAAAATATACAAATGCGGCATAATCATAAGTTAATAAAAATAATTTATTATTCAATTTTTTATTGTTATTTTATTATATTCTCGTAGGTATATGCAAATACACGTATTAATTTAATGTCATCATGCCGTAACATTATTAATGTACCTAGTTTCCTAAATTAGAATTTAGAAATGTAAATGTATAGTACTCGTATGATAAAATGTAATATCACGAGAAAGAAAATATTTAAATTTTCATCGATAATTAAAAACAGAATTTGACTTGGAGAGAATATGTAGATTTTTTTTTAGATTTTTTAATAACATTTTTTTTTTAAATTAATTTTTCAAAAAAATATTTTTAAAATATCCATAATCACAATGTGTTGCAGTCAATTATTCAATTTCTTTTTTTTTTTTGTTTTTTGCTGATTTAATTCAGTTTGAATTTTCAAGGAATAATGAAAAAATAATTGACTTCACAATTCTCTACACATAATAGAGAATTGAGTGATAACATCAAACTGCATAATAATTATAAAATGACAAATGTAAATATAAATAGATGGATTGAATTTTTTTATTATTTCATGATTTTACTCATAATGATGATTACAGTCTGAACATTTTTCCGCATAAATTATGAAAATGTGCATGATGTTCACACGTATTTAAGTCAAGGTCCTATAAATTTTTATAAAACATTAAGTAATTAACCATTACCATTATGACTGTATAATACATAATAAGTAATCATAAAATTTTTTATTCATTTGAACATTCTTACAAACATACAATTAATCACTTTTTTTTCGTTATGAATAAAAACTCTTTTATTGTTCAAACTATCAACAATAATATTCTAATATTGATTATTCTGACCATTACCAACATTAAACTAATTGTAAATTTATATCAAATTTAATTTCGAAATAATTCATTCAGAACGGAATAAAAAAAAAAAAATTATTTATTTGATTGTGTGATTAAGTTCAATTAAAAGTTTAACCACAAATAATATGTAACCGCAAATTATTAAAATTCTTTTTATTATTCGTATAGTATCTTAATAAATTCTTTTTATTAAGATACTTGAAAAAAGAATCAGGCAAGTCCATTAAGAATTTAGGAATTTATTTATTTATTTATTTTTTTTTTTTTTATTGTTTTGTTTAAATAAGAAAATTATAAAAACCATAAGTTCTATTTTCATTTCAAGAATTTTGATTCGAGGTCAGGATCAAATATAGACACATATCATTTAATCAAATCTCGATCATCGCATCATCAAAATTATCATCAACATCAATAATAGAACACAGACTTATCACAATTACCATTATTATTACATCATGTCATAATCATTTGTGATCTTTTCTTCCTCCTCTTTTTGGTCTTTTAATATGAAGAAAAATATATTTAAAAAATAATAAAAAATTTTGATTAAAAATTTTAAATACATCTAGCACAATTGTTATGTCGTCATGAATTTATTTATTTATTTTTTCTTTTTGGTACTAAATTTGTTTTTAATTTTTATTTATGTCTAATGGTGCATTTCATATGAAAATATTTCATCAACATATGTACATTGCACACATGTATGTATGTATGTTCGTTTGAATGCCAAAATATTTGAGAAATTTTCTCTTTATAATTTATTTATTTTATATTGTTTTTTTTTTTTTTTTTTTGTCATAATTTTTTACTTACTTTCATTTGTTCTAATTTATATTTTGCTATTATGTTATAGAACCACTAATGTGGGTTAATTTGACTAGGTTGTATACCAACATATAAAATTCTTGTAATCTACACAAAAAAATAAAACACAATACATACATACATGTGCAACATTTTGTGGTTATCATTTTGTCTTCACCTTTTCATAATAATAATAGATTATTTTGGCAAATATTCAAAGAATTTTGCAAAAATCAAAAAAGAAAATATCAAAAAAGAAAACAATCAAGAAAAAATAAAAGAAAATTTTTTATGTCAAAAATTAAAAAAACAAAAATGTTTTAATATTTTTTCACATATGAGTGAAACATGGGTGGGAAAAGTGGTAGGGAGGGAAAATAGAAAAACTGATAACTGTCAGAAAATATTTTCAAAAGAAAAACAAACGTACTCAACATGTGGTATTTTTGGGTGTTATGTGGGTTATATGGGTATCCGTAAATAAAATTTTAGAAAATTTTCAATTAAGGACTTTAAATACGTATGTATATGTATGTATGTCAAAAAAATTCATGGGTAATTTGTATAATTTTCAAGATAATTGAAAAGTTACAGAATACTGCAACAATATTTGCTTTATTGAAAAAAAAAAGATATTTTAAAGTTATATTAAAAATGATGCATGCACTAGAATAAGAAAAAGAATTTGTTATCTAAACAAATTCATTTGATTAATTAAAAATATTTGTTTAATAACATTTATGCATGTATGCTTGTTAAAACTGACAATTTTAATTACATTTGAAGAGTGCATACATGTGTATATGTGTTGCAGATAGGGTACATATGGATGTATGTATATATATATCACAAAAATTTTTTCTAAAGATTAAAAATATCAAATTAAATAAGATAAAAGAAATAAGAAATGTATGAATGTATGTTTACTTATCAATTTGATACAATACTGCCGTACAATACTGATTATATCATAATGGAATGTTTGATTATTTATTAATTGTGCAAACAGCGAATAAAAATAAATCTTTTATTTTCTATATGAAATAGTAGGTCATATATTTTTTTAATAATTATTTTAATATTTATCAAAGAGAAAAATTTAAAAAAAATTATTTGTTTTTTAAAAATAAAAATATTAAAAACTAATTAGAAATTTTTTTGTTTACATTCTAGGCATTCATTCATCACAATACAGTAATCCACAGTATAATTATTACAACAGGTAATGAATTTCATTTTGATATTAATAACTTTTTATTTCATATTAGCAACTTAATTTAACCATTTCTAATTGCTTTTACAGAAATTTCAAAAATTAGTAATAAATTTGTAAAATTTTTAAATAAAATATTTTTGAATAGTTATTAAATTATTTTTTGTTGTACATATTCTGTTCGATTATGCAATATTCGTATACATACATTTATTGAGACAATTATCTCTTACTCTTGTATTACCGATAGGCAAATTTATGTTTATAATTTAATAATTTCAAATATGAACACATTTGGTACACATAGCACACATGTTATAATAATCCATACCCACGCATATATTACATACACATGCATGTATATTAATATTTATTATAAATTATTATGCAATAAATCAATTTATTGAGTTAATATTTTTTGATTAGGTAAAATTTAAATTGGTTTATAAGATTTATTTTGATTATTTTGGCTTTTGTTTTCATATTTCATAAACTAAACAAAACAAATTTTATATGTTGTGTTTTTTAAGTAATAAATTATAAATATTTAAGCATATAAAATTTTCTGTTCTAATATAAACAATTCGATACAAGTATAATCGTGGTTAAATTGAATGAAGTCATTTTGATTTATATTTTTTCAAAATAACAAAGATTTGCATAAATGAAATATTATAGAATTTATTTTTTATTCTTGTAACAATAAATGATAAAATCAGTGTTGAAAAATATTTTAAAAAATTCTAAAAATATTCAGTTAAAAAATTTAAGACGTCCCAAATTAATTTATTATAGAAATCAATTCTTTACACTTTTATCACATAATTAACCTTAAAAAAGCAGAATATATGACCAAAAATCAAAAATAAACAGGAATCATAAATTAAAGAGGTGCTAATGAATTTTTCTCTGTTAATGCATTCATCATTTCATTAAACTTTTTCAAATACATTGTTATAGCATAGAGATTTTCCCTTTTATACATACATATATAAACTTTACGTGTATATAATAAATTACGATGCGAATTTACAAAAACAAAAACAAAAAAAAATTACATGCACTTCAAAAATCAAAATATCTGTGATGCAATGTATGTATGTTTACAATGTAACATGTAAATAATAGATATAAATAGATTACAAGATACTTACGATATGATTATAGTTACATTATAACTTAACAACGAAAATAATAAAATAAATAAGATAACCCAGTGAAAATAATTTTACATGAATTTGCTATCCATTTTCTTGGCTATAAACATGCTATTATTATACAATAAATCTTGAGTGGGTGGATTAAATAAATTGATAATGGCACGAGTGACACTTTTATTTTATTTTCTTATATCATAAAAATCAATCTGCCTATTAATCTATAACCAATGTCTTGGCAAATTTATAACATATGCATTCTAAATGAGCATTATGTACGTGAACAGATCAGAATCATGGTGTTAAAAAGCCGATCATTGTTCTTTTTTTTTCTTCTAAAAAAGGCTGATGTCAACCATGCTTAATGAGATGTAATATTGTATTGAGCTATAAAAATAAAATAATGAAAATTTAGAATTTTCCCGGTTTATTAACATGTGTAGATAATCTATATAGGTAATAAAAATTTTTTTAGTCTCTTTTTATGATAATTTTACAATGCTACCATTGAAAATTCATATTTTTTATAAATTATTTAAAAAATTAACTGCCATATATTATATACATTATTTTTACATTTTTGTTACATGAAGTGCATTAAGGGTACAGGGTATCGGGGTGATAGAATGAAATTTTACTATGTATAAAGAATAAGTCTATAGTTTGTCTGCATGCATAAGTGCAATTTAATTATTGTCAAATGCACATTATTGTTCATAAAAAAATAATAAAAAATTGTGTTCACACACACATACATATGAATGTGTTTATGTCATGCAAGTAAATATAACTAAGAGGGAGAGTTATTCCGAAGACATAAATACTTACATATGTACATGTCTATAAAAAAAAAAAAAATAAACGTGTGTATCTATTATCTATATCATTTCTAATTTTAATATGAAAATATCGTATAAATTTAATCAAAATATATTTTAAAATGTTTATAAGATATAAGATTAAATCAAAATATGTATTTTATTATTATTAAATTATCTAATAAATGTACGAAATAAAATGCGCAATGAATTTTAATTTATTACTTGAAAAAAAAAAAAATATTTTAAAAAACGCATAGAAAAATTTAAAATTTATTTATTTTTTTTCGCTCACTTCATTTTGCATTATTTACATAGTACTTATTCACATTTTTCTATATTGAACATTTGTTGTAATTATTCTAGAATTAGATTTGCATAATTTTTTCTTTTTTAAATAAATTTAAGGATTATCAATGATTTAATAATGTGAATAAATTAGAATTAAAATTTATAATTTTTGATGCGACATGTAGAATTTTTAATTTTATATCATTACTTTATATCTTAAAATAAAATAAAATTAGATGTAGATACATTAATACGTAGGTAGGAAACATAGAAGAAAAATATTTTAAATATCCGTATATTTAAAAAAGTATTTTAAAAGCATTTAATAATTTTTTTTTCTTTTGTAATTAATTTTGCACAGAATACATGTTCATATATAAATTTAATTATTGCTGTATTTGTAAGCCATTGAATTTTAAAAGATTTCATAAAACAAAATATTAACATTGAAAAGTGGGATTAAGTGTGTAATTGATTTAATTTTTTGTTTTTTTTTTTGCAATTTTTTGAAAATTGAAAACACTTAGAAACAAAAATAATTTTCTAAATTTTCTGATTTCCATTAAAATTGGTGCAATGTTTTCATCATAATAATAACAAAAAAACATGATTTTATTTTCAGTGCTTATTCAAAATTTTATCCAAATCATTTGACATACTACAAAACACAAAAGTAAGATATTATTGGCTAATTCATTTAATTCATAAACGTATGCTTTTATACAAACTGAGTAATTGAATTGCTACATAAAATATACGATATTAAAACCGTTACATTTTTTTTGTTGAAAATTATTTCTTTCTATTAGCCATCCTTCATCTACCAAAACTTCATCTGAGATTAAAACAGAATATGGTTTTGAAACCATACAACAAGGATCTGTTTATGTAAATCCATATGAAAAAAATTATGTTCCAGTACGTGTTGCACCAGACAAGGATCAAACAAAATATAATTTCGTTAGAACTAATACAGCTGTAAATATTATAAGAAATCAATGTTAATCCATGGGATTTTTATTTAAAATCCTTATTTTATTGTTTTTATATACAGACACATTATTTGCCATCAACTGGTACAGTATCTCAATCACAAAATTCACAACAGCAAACTGTGTTGATTCCATCACAAATCTTAAATAGAAATCAAACAACAGTAATAATACCACAAACTCAGCAACAACCACGTAGACATCATCGTCGTCATTATCATCGATCAAATGTTAATAGTGGTGAATGTGTTAGATGTCCTTCGGAAAAAGTTATTATCGCACAAAAAGGATTAGATGGTGTTTTAATTGATCCCCCAAAATTAATGTCATGTCATAATCGTTTATTATTAAATGGTGCTTACTACATTGAAACATTATTTGGACAAGAATTTAAATTTTTGTTACCACATGGTTCACATTCGTTCCATGCAAAAATTCGATCAAAACGAAATTCAAAATTCGAACAATCTTGTATATTACGTTATAAAGTTATAGTACAACAATGCGGTAGATTTTATCCACAAGATGAAAATTTACGTGCAAAATGTGATCCTGGATATATATGGGGATCAAAATGTTATTTTACATGCCGTACAGGATATTTAAGTCACAACGAACCAATGATATGTGGTGATAGTTTAAAATGGGAAGGAGACGAACCAGAGTGTTGTATGTGATTTTTAAAATTTTGTTTATTAGTTAGAAAATTTTATTTTTATTTTCCTTCAGTGACCGACACATCATATATGAATAGGCAATCATCAAAATCATGTGATTTCATTGAGGTACCAGAAAATGGAAAATTTTCATGTCAATATCCAACACATGTAAATGGAGATGATTACGATAATGAGCTAGTAACACCAGAAGGAACAATTTGTCGTGTAACGTGTAATCGAAATTATGAAATACCATCAAATCTTTTATCATATAGTACTTTACGCTGTGAAAATGGTAGATGGAATTCAACAGCACAAGGTTTATGTAGACCAAAATTTCGATTTAGATATTAATTTTATTTTTTCGTAACGAACTAATAAGAAAAAATTTTTTTTCTTTTTTGTATTATTTATTGTGAACGAACAAACGAATTTAATGCAAATTATATTAAGTTTATAAATAAATAATTGCTTTTTTAAGTCCTTTTTTTTCTAAAAAGTGATATTATTTGCTTGCTACTGTTACATATTAAATAATAAGTGTAATTTTCTTATTTTTTAAAAATTGACCGCCATTAGAAATATAATAACTATCAAATGTATACGATAAGGATAAATGATTCTCATACTTAATAATGACAAATGATTATAATATACATTTTTTAAGTTTTGAATTATGGTGGTCTCTATTTATTGTAATAATTTTGTATGATTTGTAAATAAAATTTAACTAAAAAATCATTCTATGGGAATTTTATTTTTCAAAAAGTATTAATTGTTTATATAAGCTAAAGATGCTTCCGTTTGTACGTCCGTTTGAATTGAAATTAAAAAAGGAAAAGCTACAGCGAAATATTTATTATTTATTTAAATATAAAAAAGAAAAACAAAATACATATAAAGACAAAGTAGTTTGAAACTGTCCAACTTTATTCTTAATTTTAATAATTATAATACGCTTGAATACATACTGTTAGAATAAAAATAAAAACATTTAGTTAAATTTTAAGAATCGTAAATTCACAATTATTTTAAAAATGTTTTTCGTTTCCTTTTTACTTGAAAAAAATAGAACTTTTATAAGTCGGTTTGTTTTAAATTTATGATAATTCCTTCACTTTGTTGTTTTTTCAATTCATTTAAAATAAAATCACGAAATTGTTTATATGCTTCATCAATTTTTATGTTATTTATGATAATATCAAAATTTCCTGGTGTTAAACCTGAAGTTTAAGAAAAGAATAAAATAACAAAAAATTAATTTATTAAAATAAAATTTATTTCAAATTTTTACTACTTACCATATTCGATTTCATTTTTAGCTTGTTCTAAACGTTTTTTCAAACTTTCTTCAGTTTCTGTTTTACGACCACGTAAACGTCTTTCTAATTCTTGTATAGATGGTGGATTATTAAATACGTATATTGGATTTAAATCGGTTTTTTTAATTTTTTTTACACCCTCAATTTCAATATCCAATACACAAACTTTGCCTTGTGATTGTACATCAAGGACAGCTCTCTTACTATTTAATAAAAATAGAAAAAAAGTAAAATAAAGGCGAACAAATGTCGTAATATAAAATGAAGTGTTTTCATAAAAAATTTTTTAAACCAAACAAATATTTACCTTGTGCCGTAAGTATTTCCACTAAATGTTGCGTATTCAAGGAATTCTCCCCGATCGATAGCTTCTTTAATTTCTTCCTTGGTCACGAAATAATAATCCACACCATTCTTTTCACGTGGTCGTGGTTGTCTTGTTGTGTGTGAAATGCTAAAATTTTTATTTCAATGTAATGCCCATCGAAGAAAAACAAAATATGAGGTCACCCATAATAATAATAAAAAAAAATAATTAATTTTTTAAAAAACGTGTCGCATTAATGGCAATTATGTTTGTTGAAATAATTTTAAATAGCGTTTAGGGATAAAAGGAAAATAATGACAAATTATAAACCTGAAACCAAACGTATCTGGAAATTCTTCAAAAAGTCGTCTTAAAAGAGTACTTTTCCCAGATCCTGATGGACCACAAATGATCAAAGGACGAGGTCCTGTTTTCCTCATGCTTATAAATGCTAGATGAAAAGTACATATATATGTACATAAAAATATTTAAAAAATTACCAATCAAAGTGTTACAAGTCAAGTTACAATGCTACAATTATTTGGGAAATTATTAAAATACGTGCATATCAAATAAACATACACAATAATTTATTATCAACAGTTTTATTTTTTTTTTAATTTATATTAAAGCAAAATAATTGACTAAGAATTGCTAAAAATTCATGCGTTGAAAAAAATATTCAAATAGTTAAATATTTATAAATACAGCCATGAATCAAGTAAATAAGAATACAAATAAGCGAAAAATGAATTTTAAAAGCATTTTTATTTTAGCATTCAACACTGAAATAACACCACTAACACTACATATTATGGCACTTACTGTTTTTAATTGCTCGTTAAAACAAATTTTAATTTCTAAAATTAAAAAAACCAAAAAAAATTTTAAAAAATAACTAATCCGTATCCTTTTCAATCGAATACATGAACCAAAAGCATGAACAGCGAAACTGTTAAAAATTCGAAATTCTGACAAGTATTTATACGAGCCTGAAAATATGTTACATTAAAGTAAAAACATAATCATACCACTAATAAATACATTCGCGTATAATGAACATAATTGGAACTTTTTATATATTATTTATATTTATGTAAATAATTGACCACAAACTAATTAAAAAAAAAAAACAACTTACCCCTAGAAATAATTGCTAATACAGTAAGCATTTTGTTTTTTTTTTTTTTTTTTTGTTATTGACTTTAGGGTGCTTTTTTAGGTTTCAAATTAAATTTTGATACACAAGGGGAGTGTATAGTTAATGTCCTTGCGTTTGATTACACTTAATTTGGATTAATAGTTTTAATTGCGTATAATAAAATTGTTAGTTAATTATTTTATTTATAAGGGGCACAACCTAAAGGATAAAATAAACGATATACATTTTAGTTAAAAACATGCACGATTTCAGATGATTGAAATATTAGTTTAATTTATAAAATTAATGTTAAACCATGTTAAATTTTTCACTTACCCGACTTTGTAAAATTTTTTGTTAAAAACACTATTTGTACTTTGATTATCGTCAGTGGCAGTTTAAAAATTTGCATTAAAATGTTCTATAATCACAAAAGAATATGTAATTGAAATTGAAAAAGAATTAAAACGAAAAATCTCGTGTTTAAATAACCAATAAAAGTCAAAATCAAGAAAGATTGGAAAAGTGAAAAGAGGAAAAACGATTTTATAATTAATTGTTAACAAATTTTATTTTATTTAAATTCTGTATGAATGTTTGACATAGAACTTAACAGCTGTGTTTATGACGTTTGAAAGCAACATTCGAGTTTCGACTTCATCATACAACTCAATTTCGATAATTTCGAAAGTAGAGTTACCAGTAGCTGTTAAAATTGTTAATAAAAAAACACATCATATTGTTATCTTCTCATCATGTTTTAAAATTTCGTTAAAAAACTAAACTTACAAATTTCGAATTATTTTTATTTATCAATTAATTTAAACAAATTTTTTTACAGAATCAGTTATTTTAAATATGAATTAAAATTTCAAATATGGGATTAATTCTGATTATTTTCTGAAATTAATTTAAATTCACTAATTTAACCAAATTATAAACAAAAATATAACATTTAAAACGTATGAACATATTTAAATTGAATGAAAATCAAGATTAATTATCAATAAGCAAAATAGATAATTATATGACCCTGTATTAGTAACAATTATTCACTTGTTGATGATTTGTCTGCATATTGTAGTAAATTTATAACACGTGGTATAGGACAAAAATTTTTTAACACATCTTCTTTAACGAAAGTTTGACCTTTAGTTTGATTTTCATTTGCATGATGAGTGCATCCTTTTTTACGTTGTTCCTTTAGGCGACATGATGATCCACAACATCCTGACCGTATTGCAGTTTCTATATCTCCCTCTTGTTCATTAACAGTTTTAAAAATGGATTCTTCAGATGAACTAGAATCAATTTCAGTACTATCATCATTGCCGTTTTCACTACATTCACAATTATTTAAAATTTCATAACACCTTTTGCCTGTATCCTTTATTTGTTTTTTAATTTGATTCTTAGTATTTGATGAAAATCGACTAGTTTTCTTTTCCATCTCTTGACTAAGAAAATTTTCAACATCTGATTGATCTGTTAATATTGAGTCTTCCGAATCTACTCGATTAGTAGAAATCGTATTCTCGTATAGACTATCATTGCTATCATGGCTCATATTTGATTCCGTTGAATAAGTAACAAGAAACGTTAATAAAAATTTTGAATTGTATTGTTGTTGTTTTGGAAAAGAATTTGAACACGATTTATTTTTTTTTGCTTTACAATTTATTTATTATTTTTTAATTATTTATTTCAATAGTGTATATACGCTTTTATTTGTCACTAAATAATCCAATATTAGATAAGAAAATTCAAATTAATATAACGAATAATATGAGAAGGTTTAAACATTTTTTACTTACGTGTTATTACTATTATTATTCGAATATTTTTCTGATTCTTTGATTTTTCCTAATAATTTTGAATTTTTGTCCAATATTGATTTTGGTATATTACTTTCACTTTTTGTTGAGTGACTATGAGAAATTTTGTATTTATTATCAATTAAATGTAATAATGCTGGTTGAGAAATCTGTCTAGAATGTATCTGATTCAATTTTCTAGAAATTTTCGTATTGTTCAATCGATTATTACTTTTGTGATCTAGCTTAGAAGATTCATCCATTTGAAACTTTATTAATTATTTATTTACATGTACATATGTATGTATGTAGTTTCTTTTTTTTTTTTTTTTTCTTATTTTACTTTAAGACCATGTAATAAATATTATACCTTATTTTACAATAATAATTAGGCAAAAACAAAAATTAATATTTATGCAACTCTGAAATTTTCGTTAAAAAATGTGTATAAATTTAAAAATATATTTAACGGGGATGCTTTTTAGCTCTTGATAACCTGTAGAATTATTTAAAATCATTTATTTTTTTCAATGACAATTTTCAATCATGCCTACTCCATATCACATTTAAAAAAAATATTTTTTTTAAATTCTAAATACAGTACGTTAGATAAGGATATAATTAGTTCATAAGAATTTTATTATTTAAAAAAAAATACATGTGGTCAAATAATTTATGCGCACACTATAAATTTTCTTCAGAGCTCCAGAGCTATTCTTTTTTCGATCCACATACATATAAATACATATTCTATTCAGTTGAGTATATACATAAGCACATATGTATTTAATTTTATAAGTTTGAATTTTATAACTTTTTAATTTCATTTCGTACACGTTGAATTGAATGTATAAATAAAAAGTTGTATTGTATCGTAAGTCGTAACTCAACTCGCAATATATACATGACATGTACATACATACATATGTAATATTGTGGTAATATATGTATGTATGTATGGTATGTATACAAAAATTGTATTATCAAGTATTATGTATTTTGTTTGTGGAAAATTTGTTAAATTAAAACAGATTTGGATTGGACTGATATATTTTTAATTTATATTGGGATTCTTCAAACAAAGTCAAAACAAAGTTGTTTAATATTCGTTCGCCTTTACACATTTTTGTATTGTCGACTTTTTGAAGTCAAGTCAATAATCCGTATTGAATGGCTTAATTGATGATACATTGAACGTAATTATAAGTGCATGTATGTAGTATAGATAGTAGATACAAAACGTGAATAATGAATACTAACTATATCGGCATAATTATGTATGTATATATATTTTGATACAAAAAAAAAAAAAAAAAACATTACCAACACCATTACTACCCAACTATGGCATATATAGATAGTAAATACTACAAGATGTATGTACATTGTATGTATATTGTATAGTTTATTTTTTTTGTCGAATTCAACGTCGAAGACTTTTGTTACAAAAATAATCCGTTTTTAGATATTAAAATAATAACTTATTTTTTGATAATATTTAAACGTTTAAACTTATAAATTCAAAATAAAAATTTTTAGTTAAATCGAATGATATTTTGTTTGAATCTCAATCTAAAGTTTTAAATCAAATGAAAGTTTTTATTTTATATTTATTTAGGCATACATACACAATACGACGTTTTAATTATAGAGAACAGTATATGTATATGTACGTACATATCTGTATAACTTTTTATTCACACATAAATAAAGGAAAGTATACACATATAAATATATGTTATATATATATATACACGCACATACACATACGTGTACATATATGTCGACAATATATTTCAGTATAAAAAGTTTAATTATGCTGATTATAGAATAGAATAAAAATGAAGTCGAGGTTGGCGTCGGATAATATACATACATATGTATGTATATTGAATTGAATTGAATTGAAATTATTTTTGTTTCCCTTTCGACAAAACAATCTTGTTTGTGAATGATTACGGTATATACATACCTGAAGTACATTTTGTTTTTTTTTTTGTATTTCGTATCCTATAATTCCTTAATACTGAGAATTTAATTTGATAACTTGTTTTCATACCTGTATGTGCACAATTGAATCTTTTTTATGTTGTATTGATATATTAAACAGTATTCATTGGAGTTTATTAAGAGTGTTGTTTTGTAAAATATATATGTAGATACTTCGTGAAATGTATAGAAATTTTTCGAAGGAATTCAATTAATTTTATTGTGTTTAGTAAAATAACATAAAATTTAATTTATATATGTCTAGTGTGAACATACATACATTCGTATATGACCTTGATAATCAAATTTTAAAAGAGTTCAGTAACCGTATAAATTTAAAATTGCAACAACCTTGAAATTCTGAATAAAAGGAAAAATTTTGTAAATTTCAATTGAAAAGGAAATTATTGTGAATTTCGCATTTTTATTTATTTAATTTGAAAAAATTTTTAATTTGTGTTCACATATAATTTATTTATTTTTATTACTTTATAGTTGAGTGCATTTGTATCAATGAGAAAGTTTTAATAATATATGTACATATATGTAGGAAAAATATAAAAATTTGTGTAATATTTTTTTTTGCTTCAAAAATTTTAGATATTAAAAACTCAATAATACAAAAACCAAACTTCATAAATTTTATTTAAAAAAAAAAAAAAGTGATAAGAAAAAATACGATATCGGTTTGTACATATTTGTTGTATCTGTTGTATATACACAGCATATGCATTTTTATACGTATTACCAAAGTACTACAATCTACATACATCTGTTAATTTGTTTGAATAAAACATTGATAAGATTTTTTTTTGTTTTTTGTGCTTAATTACAGAAAATATAGTAAATAATATCATTTGTGGAAAAGTGAAATAGAATTTAAAAAAAAAAAAAACAAAAATTTTCAAATTGAATCAAATGAAATACCTAATTTATTGTTAAAATGTAAACTTAAAAATTTAATTGAAAGGGTGATTTTCCACGTGTGTAATTATAAAACTTGTGTATTATATCTTACCACTATATTTATATAGATATATGTACCTACAATATTTTAATACATTTAACATATTAAAAGAGAATAAAATAACACGTTTTGTTAAAGACGAGTTTATATAAAAACGTAAAATAAACTGGTCAGTGAAAAAATTTAAAAAAAAAAAGCTTACAGGATTCATCCTTATACCATGTGCATGGAATAGGTAAGTTACTGATGACTGACAAGAGGGGTTGTGTTAATGACTGTGCACACATTCATATTTTTGTTATAAAATGTTTATAAAAGAAAATTATATTATTTGTTACGTAAAACAGGCGTGTAGGCGATGAAGAAGACCATTAAAAAAATGTTTTGTTTTCATTTAAGCACACACAAAACAAATGAATAAACTTTTCACCGAACCCTGAAAACCTTCCATTGAATATTTTCCATAAAAACAACTTGTTTTTTAAAGCATTTTTTGTTGTGTCTGTCTGATGTGAACGTCTGAGTTTATTTTTAGGGGCTCGATTTGTATGTGTTGCCATAGGTATATGTGTGTAATAAATCTACATTATATGTATACGTACTGTGTATTATAATGATGATTTAATATCCAATAAGGATATGCTATTATATGTTATGTGCATTTGTATGTATATTTATTTGATGTCAGTTTTGTTCAAATATACTATTCCTTATAACCACTGTATATAATACTTTGATTTTATACATATAAATTCAAAATACTTTTATATTTATATTTGAATGTACATTGTGTGCTTAGATATGTAAAACAATTTGTGTACATACCAATACCCACATATTTATAGCAACCATATATGTAGAATATGGTTTGATATTATAATATGTAAGCAAAAGAAATCGATATTTTATAAGTAAATGAAGGACAAATATGTATAAAGACTAAAAAAATACATGTAATTTTCCTTATACGCAACTTTTAAAGTGTTTTAATTTCATATTAAAAAAAAAAAAGGAAAATTATGTTCGTGGATTTTGTCTATCGATTGAATGATATGTCAGACACTTGTCGAAAATAATAAATTTATTTCCTTTAATACGCTTCTGCTATTATAGGATTATATCAGGTTATACCTATGCATAAATAAAAAGAATTTACAATACAATTTGGAACACGTGCTTATACTAAAAAAAAAAAGGAAATATTAAACGTAAAAAAAGTAAAGAAAAAAGGATATAAAATAATTTATTTCCTTGTTAGAAAAAAATCGATGAATTTTAATTTTTTTATTTAACATTTCAATGATTTCATATTAGCCTGAAATGATTACATAAAAAATTTGTTAAAAATATAAAAATTTAAATTTCTTTTTATTTATTTAAATGAGAATGTATTCTGGTATTTTAGAAAAGTTTTATATATATGTACATATTTTTAAATGTGACTTTTATACATAAAAAATAAATAGAGATATTACAGATACTTTATGTATAATCTCAAAAATAATAATTGATAAACAAATTTATGTACATACTTTATAAACGTTTTTCCTATGATAATTTAAAAATATAAAAATAAAGTACAATAAGTATCTTTAAAATTTTAGTTAAAAATTTATTACCATTTCAAATTTGTATCTCATAAAATTGTGAAAATCATTGAATAATTTAATATGAAAATATTGATGATCATATATTTCAATTAGATACGTATACGTTATATCATTTGTTGCATGTGTATGTAAAATATTAACATAAATGAAATCAGTAAAAACAATACATTTTCATCAACAATTAATGTATGTACGTACATAAGTAGATATCTATACATTTTGCATTTTCAATATAACAAAAAAAAAAAAAAATAAATAAATAAATAAAAACAAAAGCAAATCTCCAATAAAATGATTTATGGATTTTAGTTATTTCGTTTGTACGTACTATTATAATAGAAAATTTGTAATTATTATTATTTTTTGTATATAGAATTATTAAAAAATAATAAGCATAAAACTGTGAAATCTAAAAATATCTTCAAAAATTTATGCAACATTGACATATTATGAATGCATAGAAAAAAGGGGAATATGTTTTGAACACCCGTACAGTATTGTAACGTAAATAGAATCTTTTATTCTTGTGTAAGTTTTAAAAAATCTTTTCCATATATAATATTTAAATTATGTGAGATCTTTTTAACTTTTTAAATATATTATACACTCGTAATATATTTTTTAGAATGTCTAATCTTAATGTTAAAAGCAGAATATATATAAAAATATTTACATGTATTTAACAATGCGTGTATCATATCTAAAAATTATTAACTGGGAGTATTTTGTATATGTATGTATGTGATTTTATAAAGAAAATTTTTTTTTTGCCTCATAGGTATCACATTTTATTCAACGTCATCATATTTATTGTTTTGTTATTAATTTATTATCTTGGATATTTTACATATGTATACACTTGAGTTTGACTCTGTTACTGTACTATAACATATGTATGTTATTTAAAAATATTTTGATAAAAATAATTTTTTTATTTTGTTAAAATTCGATTTTTTGCAAAATAATTAAAAGTTGTACAAATCAAACAAAAGAAAAGTACTATACCAAAAATGAGTAAAATATTTTTATCACGTTTTTTATATTTTCTTTATCATTATCATGAAAAATTATCATTCATTGATTTCGCTAATTTTATTAGTACATTATAGTACAGTAGTAAATTTTTTTTTTTTTTTTTTTTTGCTTTTGATTTCTGTAATTGTGTAAAGGTGTGAAATTATATTTTATCTCAGGTGTATAATAAAACTCAGCTGTAAAGTTAAAAAAAAAAACTTAAGTCAACATTTTGTTTTCTTAATACGTTTTGCTCTATTTTGTTTTCTTAATTTTAGACTTTTTTTTCTGCTTTCTTTGATCTGAAAGTAAATTTAATTCATGTGTAAATTAACTTGTAAATGTTAAAAATTTTTTTATTCGCTTGAAATTTTTAGTTATAAGAAAATTCCACAGCCTTATTTAAATAAAATTTTATTTATGTACATTCGCTACGAAATGTATTCGGTTTAATTAAATTATAAAAAGAAGAAGAAAATGATTACAAAAGTACGTAGTACTTTTTCCAGTGACAAATATGGAAAATTCTTATAAATATAATAAATTGATTACGTATGTACATTAATACAGGTGAACAACATTTTTTTTTACAGACCATAAATCGTTTCATTGATTGATTTTATTCATGTTTTAATTTTCTTTGTTTATAACATAACATACATATATAAAGTATATTTTTAGTTTTAGTAAGATTTTTCTTGTTTTTCTAAAAGTCTGTTTTTGTAAAAAAAAAAAAAAAAAAAAAAATTTGTTTTCTTATTCGAGTATACAGTGTGTACTATATTTGTTAACACACTTAATTGTGACGATTTTATTGTTATTCTATTTTAAAGGCAAACACAGCTGAGTCGAAAAAATTAATATTTATGTATGAATAATGTAATAAGTAGGTATTCACGTAAACGCAAAGAAAAAGTTTTAAAAAACTACTTTATATGTATGACGCTTTAACAAGCTCAATGTATATTGATTTGTATTTTATTTGCTATTGTACATACGTGCATATGTATATAGTGTATATTATACATATGTATGTCTATATGTTATATCACAATAATAAATACTTTATGTATACATTATACATATACATATATGATTATATACATATATATGTAATAGTAAAAGCAAACATATGCATAAATTATTATTCTCATACATACACATGTGAAATTTTATTAAACATTAATTCAAAATCGATTTTGTTTTTCCTTTTTTTGAAAAAATTGATTTTGAAATTGAACTTGAAAAATCTTTATTAGGAAAATTACATTGAAAAATTGTAATAATTACAAAATGGGTCATAAATTTTTAATTTTGTAATTTTCAAAAATTACTTAAATTCTCTAATATTTAAAACGTATTGTGATATTGTGTAAAATTTTTGGTAAAATTTAATTCAACAATTAACAAAACAATTCATATTTTAAAAAATAATTTTATTTTCATTTAAATATGTTGTTTATTTTGTTATGTTTTTATTTTTTAATTTTATTTTTTATTTCTATTTATTCCAGATAATGAAATTCGATGATAATTATACTCATGATGAGAAATTATAAATACTAACAAAAATAAATGTTATAAATAATAGTAAAAAGGAAAATTATACTGAATGCAAACAAAAGTTGAAATAAACGAATTACGTATTCATATAAATTTGAAAAGAAAAAAACGAAGAAAAAGAAATTGAATAAGTTCATATACGTACGCTGTATACGTATATTGTTTTGTGTACAGAATAAAGTTCAGAATATAATAATTTTATTAATGCATAATTTTATTTACATAAACAATACATAGAATAAAAAAGAACTAGAAAGAGTGGTAATAATTAAAGAAGAATAAAAATAAAATAAAATAATAAAAATGCCGGAACGATTCAAGGTAACGAAAACTGAAGGATCTGAAATAGTTTCACCATCGTTAGATGGACTAGAAGATGGTAAAGCAACGGATACGTTACTTCCGCTTAGAAAAGGTAAGTTCTAGGACTAATATTTTTTTTTTTTGTATTACATATTTACATATGCATATTTTGTTTTTCTTCTGTTGCTGTGTTTTTATTCACAAATATCTACTATATAAATTTAACGAGCAATATGACTATAAGTAGATATGAAAACAAAAAAAAAAAACATAATTTATGGAAATTTGTTTTGTTAAAGGAAGAAAATATGAAAATTTATAGAATGCAAATGAGAAATTTATGCAAAATATAACACAAATGAAAATTTTAAATGTCAATGCTTTTAACAATGAATTTGTAAATTTTCTAAGTATGCATGCATTAAGTATTGTTTATTTATTGCAGTAATATTTTTAAATATTTACTTTTAAAATGTTTAAAAGTAATTGTTTATGAAGAACATGATAATGTAGCTGTTTTGCATCTGAAAATTTATTTTCTAAAAAGGAAAATAGGAGAAAAACAATAAAATAATCGCTATTAGGTTATGTTCAAACATAACAATAATTTTATCTAAGTATATTCTTATTATTAAAATAACACAGAAGAAATAGATATACTTGAAAACCCCTTCATTAAAATATAGTCTTTAGTGATAATTTCACTTTGTACTGTTTATAATTAAAAGATAATCGATTGCTAGTTTTACGTATGATGTGCATACATGCTTTATTACATTATTATAAATCATGATAATAATACATAATGACATAAACATAAATGAAAAACAAGTTAAAATTACACATGTTTGTATACGAGAGTATCTATATGCAAGTATGTACAACTTAATTAGGTACATTGTCTTCAAAATACTTATTAATTATATCTTATCGAAACCTCTTATAACTCAACAAGAAATCAAATAATTTGTATTGAACAACTTATCTGGGATAATCATTTAACTTTTAATTAGAAAATTCTTGAAATTTTTCTTCTCGCATTATTAATTAGTGATTAAATTGTTTTATGAAATTTCAAACAATCGTGAAATTTTATAACAGTACAGGTTTTTGAATAGAAGAAAATATGTTGAATGGACAAAAATAATCAAATTCTAATTTTCAAACAAATTCTCGGAATATTTTCACATTTTCATCAACATTGAGCGTAATTTAAGAAATGTTATCAAATTTCACAAAAGCAACAAAATAAAAAAATTCTACTAATCATACTTGGAATTTAATTCTATACAGAAAAATTTCAAATTTTTATACTGATTTAAAAACGATTTAACTTGTGAATAGATTTTCATATTTCTATCTATGGTAAAATGTGAATTTCATTTCGAAATAAAAAAAAAAAAAAATGCAATTAATGTCATAGGTGTTACAAGATATTTTAATGCTTTTCATCACACTTTAAATGCATACATAATAATTGGCAACGATATTTATTATATTACAAAGATAATGAAAAAAAAATTTTTTATTGGATTTTTTTTTCTATTTCTTAATAAAATTCTGTGTTTATTTTATAAATGCCAGTAATTTGCAAAATTGCATGTTAATTGATAAATATACCTACACACATATTGAGTTCTTCTATTTTTAAAAGGTAATTTATATATCAAATGGATTATCAAGAATAGAAAAAAAAAATCATTTGATAAGCCATATGTATTACGTACAATTGATAAAATATAATAAAATTTATTAGAAATTTGATAAATATTTATATTAATACATATTAGAATTTTGCGTAAAACTCGCTTACATGTTGAAATTAATTAATTATTATCGTCGATATCAATTGAAAATATATAAAGTAATAATTATATGTTTGCCAATAAAATTTTTTTATTATTATTTTACACACTTGTTTACATGCTTTTTAATTAATTGTAAAAATTTTTTATTTTTAAATTTATTGGTTCTTTTTATTTTATTTTAATTATTAAAACTGTACCGCGGTTATAAACAATAGTAGTCCTACACGTTAAATTTATTTTTAATTTTTAAACATATCAGATATACAATGTACCTATACATATAAACAGCTGATAAAATGCGTTTAATTTTAACTGTTAAAAGTTTGAACTTGATGCTTAAAAAATAAAAATAAAACATAATATTTTTCTATAGACATATTAAATAACAATTTGTCATCAAATATATATGTACATTATACTGTTTACGTTATTGAAAAAAAAAAAAATGTTTTATCAACAATTAAAATATTTTAGTTATGTAGTATAAAAAATAAAATATAATTATTTATTGATTATTTCACGCAATTAAAAAAATTAATAAAACTCTTTAAAGAGTCATCAGTTATTTTAAAAATATTTTCATTATTAATTACAATTATAAAGAGATGCGACAAACTTCTAAGTTAAGTTAATAAATTTCATAATAAATGCTGATTAATTTAAATCGAATAGTGTATGCCTGTATGGCATTAAGTCATTGAATAATAACAAAATGTATAATGAAAAATTTACTATGATGTTATTGATGTTGACGACGACGACGATGATGATGATGATGATGATGATGATCCATCATAATTACATTTGGCCATTGCCATTTCACATAATTGGAATGTTTGACAATATACAATTGTTATTTTGCCATATAATAGTGATCCCATAATAATTCATTTGCACTTTAATTAATAAAAATTGTGTACATATGTATGTATGTACATTGTTGATAGGGAGTCACTATAAATTCTCGACCACTTGACTTTTTTAGATCAAATTTTTTTGTATCCGTACGTACATAATTTGTTAGTCTGAAAAACCAGTAAGTCTTCGACAAAATAGAGAAATTTAAAGTTTAATTTAACTTTTGGGGTTGATGAAATTTCATTATTTTCCTTTTTTCACTTTTCTTTATAAAAACAACATGTATTTGTGTTATCGTATCTCTTTGAATTTTTTTATTTTTTTAATTTTGTAATTAATTAAAAAATGACGTAAGGTGACGCATTTACTAGAGTAAATAGACAATATGAAACAATGTTTTGTACATATGTATGTGTAAAAAAAATAAAATTAAAATAGGCGAAAAGAGAAAAGATACCTATTTTTACTGTTAACACAGTTATTATTATATCTAAACATGTGTAGACTGTATGTTTATTGTACTAAATGCAAAATTATATTTATAGTTAGAATTTTTAATATCATTCGATTATTCGAGTGTGAAATAAAATATTTTTATGTATCAGTAAACAACAATAAAAAGTTAAATATAAAATAAAAAATATTTATTTGTAAGGGAAAATTAAATGAATCTTACATGTATGAAATAAACATGAACGTTGTTTTTTCTTTTTGTTTTATGAATAAATTGTAATATGAGCTGATGAGGATGATGATGACGACGATGACGATTGGATATAGCAAGTAACATTTGCACAATATGTGTATACATTATTGTTCTCTTTAATTTAATTTTTTTTTTTCGTTACTTTTTTATACGTTTATATGTATTTTTAGTAAATGTGTACTATTTAATTATTATTATTTTTAATATTAAACATTGATGTTGATGAAATTCCAGTTTAAACAAGTTTAAAGCTGTTAAATTTGATTTTGATTTATAACAAATTTTGTACAATTTTTAAATAAAAAAAAATTTCATCTGAGTATTAGTTATAGTTTAACAATAAAAAAATGTATTTACTTCATATTGTCGTTGTTTATTTGATGTATAATAAAATATTTTACGACAATAAAATTAATTTGTAATAAATGAGGCATAAAAGTGAAATCGACATGAACGATTTAACAGAAAATTTAGATAACGTAGAATTACTTTAGATTGTTTATGACAATTATAATGATCGGTTAAACGACTAAAAAATTAAAAATCATTTAATTTTTTCTTATTAATTTTTAGAAGAAATTAAATCAAATTCATAAACAAATTTAAAAAATTTTGTTTTTTTATTGAAATATTTTAATTTCAAATTTACGAAAATTTTAATTATTTACATACTATATAACGATAAACTTTTATATTATGAAATTTATTAAACTTGCAGTACTCAGTACAAAATTTTTAATAAAATTTTCCATGCAATTGTATCACAAGTTAAATATAAATTATTATATAAATACTGATTTGAAATAACCAGATGTCAGACATTTACAAGTGTGACGTATTATTTTCACATGAGTATGTTTGAAAAATGCAACATAAAACAACATTTATATATTGCAATTTACAGCATTTAGTTTTAATTTACGTAAATTAGATAGATATTGGTCATTCGAGAAAATTCTAAATAAGTAATAATATAAAGTTAATTATTTACTTAATATTTGGCATTTAGAAATAAATGATTCAAAAAATTAAAAAGCTAAAAATAAAATATTTATAATCTTAAAATGTACAAAATATCAACATTTAAATAAATTAACATACATATGGTTTCATTTATATTCCATTTTTATTTATTTATTTATTATTCATTTTGTTATTCATTTTACTTACAAAAATCTTATTACAATTTCATTTTTGAAATAAAAATCGAAGAACTGTGTGTTTTTTTTTATCATGAATATTTCATTATTTTGACATAAGAACAGAAATATAAATCAAAATAGAAAGTAAATTAGGTTTAAACGTATGCAAGTGTTTATGTGTATTTTGTTATTGAAAAACTTTTTACGAAATTTGAAATTAAAAGTTTTTCATTTCATAATGATTTATCACTTTCTTTATACTTTTCTGTTAAAATAATTTATAAAGGTCATTTTTATTAAATTGGTCATTGAAGTTTTCGAAGGTCCCAGGTTCAATTCAATTATACTTGGACTACAACCGGAAAGTACTCGTATTATAATTTCTTTTGATATAATTTCAGATGAAATGAAAATTTTTCCACAGGTCATATACATATTCATATATGCAAACATAATTACAAACATATGTAAAACATAAGTATATGAATTTATAAATAAATCCTATTTTATAATCATGCTTTAACTGAATGTCTATGTTTTTTCGAATGTCATGGTCTTGTATATATATACAAACATACAAACGTATGTATTTTCATATGTAGAAAATTTTATGTATTTATGAGTTATTAATGTTTTTTATTTATTTTGTTTCATTCATATTATACATAAACATGTACTATAAGTACGTATGCATGTATGTATGTTTGCTTGTCCTTCAATGAGATCATGTTTATTATTTTTTGGATTCAATCCAAAATTTCTTGGTTTTTGTACAGTTCAACAGGTAGTAGAGAATATTAATGTACTTGTATTTGTAAGTGAGCTATTTTTTTTTCGATTTTTATTAATTTTTTTCTTTAAATTTTTTTTTTGTAAAAACAGCAAAACAAATTTTTGTTTTATTAACAATGTGTGAATAATTCTTTTAAATAAATTTTTAGCAAACAAATGTATTTGAACACATAAATACATGAACAAAAAATAATAAATCAAATATGTATTATTAAGCATAGATATTTTTGTATCTGAAAAACTAAATTTAAATATAAACTACGCACTAAAAATTTTTTAAATAGTTTTTTTTTTTTTATTATCTGAGAAAAGAAAAACAAATTAATATTTCACAATTTATTTAAAATTTTTGCAGAGTCGTTACGTAAGTATTCAATTCTTATATAATACTTGTTGTCTAATAATACTTCAAATTTTTATCAAAAATTCATGAATTTTCATTTTCTTTTTTTAAATTGAATCATTGAATGGAAAATTTTTAGATATATTGAATTAATGTAATTTTAAAAGTAAAATTTAAATGAAAATATTTATTTCATTTTGTATACTTCATTTCTGTCGTAATTAATGTTATTTACTTCGAAATTATCGCATTTTTTAAAATAAATGAATATGTGTACATTACATTCAAAGTAAATGAATGGATAAATGTTAGGTATACATATATGGTCAGTTTGCATGAGTTTGTATTATATCTTCACAGAGCTACCCAATAATTCAATGCAAATAACATTTACTACAAACTGGACATTATGTGTGTAGATATTTTAAATTACATTACAGTTGAAACTAAAAAGAAACTTCAATATCAAACATTTGTTGAAAATCGATTAAACCATATTACGATTACGAAGGACGAAAACATATTGTACTCCTAGTAGACATGCACACATGAATGTACATATACACACGAACATCTACCTAGATCCACATTTGATTTTAGCTTTTATTGATGAAATACTTAACACCTTACCTTAGTGGTATATAACGTGATCCAAGAAGATATATGCAATATTTTCAAAACATGAAAATAAAATAAAAAGATATGTGCAACATGTCGTGTTAGTAATTCATTAATTATGAATGCATATAATAATTTAAATTTTTATCTATAAAATTCGCTATTTTTCAAAAAGAGTTGATTTTTCGTTGAAATTTTCCTTCATACCTCGTATTTAATACCTTAATAAAAGAACATTTGATTAACCCAATTTTTCTTTTTACAAAAAAGTTTTATTCTTTTACAACATTCTTTTTCTTAATTGTTTAAATTTTTTCGTGACTTCAATTGATATATAAAAATAATTTTAAAAGAAAACTCATAAAATAAAATAACAAATGAAAAAGAAAAAAAAAACGAATTTTTTAAAAATCTAGAACAGAAAATTTCTATAAATATAAAAAGAAATTACACATGTGATGACTTCATTTTGTATAAAGTAAAAAACGTTTGTTAAACTTTTAAACAGTATAGCTTAAAAAATTCGTACCGAAAAGAATATATAAAATATTTAATTTTTGCTAGTTAAAAATTTTTTGTGAAAAAGAAATGTTTACATGCATATGTACATACATATATATAATTTTCGTCGTTGCAAACGTGTCTAAACAAATTTACCAGCGTATATTGACAAAGATAATTGAAAGAAAATGCTTTCAATTTTTTGATATTTTTATTACTTTTATTTAAATTTTACGTATCATTTATTTTTTAGTATCATTTACGTCTTTTATTTTCTATTGACATACACAGAATAATAAACGTGAAATAATTGTATTTACCATTTTCCAAATTCCTTTTTTTCTTTTTCTTTTTAATTTGATGATATGAATTTTGTTCCATGGATTTCGATGGATATCACATTTTATTTAAAAAAAAAAAGTAAATTGAATTATTTCTAAGCGTGTACAATTTAATTTGTAATACAATATGAAAAATATGTAAATGTACGTTCAAGTATGCATTATATTCTCTTTCATACAATTTTCCTTTCCAATAATACTTTATTATCTTCCTCAATTTAATTTCCATTATTTCACTAGTACTGTTTTCAGTTTTTCAATTATATTTTGTAGCATTTTTTTTTTTTTTTTGTTTTTTACCACATGAAGGTAATGGACTTAATAATGTCACCGCACCGTCGCATAATAGAAACATATTCATATACTGTGTAAAAAGTAATATCAAAATAAAAATAAAAATGTAATTTAAGAAGAAACAAAAAATTTTAGGTGTACGTATGAAATACGTTTATCAGTGTAGTCGAATATGTGTATAACACACTTTACAGACGTATATACTAAAATTAGATTACTGAGAAATAAAATGAAAATCATCGCTATATGAAAATTGACAAATGGAAATTAAAAAAAGTAAAAAGAAAAAAAATCATGAAAATATTACATTAAAGTTCATTAAACTTTTTCACCACAATTTGAGCTTTTATAATACGCTTTTATATTTTCTTGTTATATGTTGATACATACGTGTTCCAAAAAAAATTTAAGATTTATTAGAATTTAAAATATATTTGAAACATTTTTCTTAATTTCAAATAAATGCCTTCATTTCGCAAAGAAATCATCTAATTCATAATTTTTCATTATTGATTACAGATATACATACATATGAATAATCGTGTAGAAAGTTTAGTCATAACATAACCAAAATATGAATACATATACATACATGATATCGTATAAAATTTTTCACTGCATGTATACGTATAATTTTTATGAAAATAGTTTTGAGGGTACATATGTACATTTATTAGTACATGCATACACCATAAAAAGTGTTCTTTCTCTATAGATTTAATATTTTTTAAGGGTTCCTCGAATAAAAAAAAATAAAAAAAACTATTCAATGAATAATAAATGAGAAGGAAAGTACCAAATGACCTTCAAAGTAATATTAACATGTATACAAAAAAACATTACTTCTTTTATTTTTTTGGTTTTCACTTACGTAGTTTGGTTTTTCTAGTCTCTAAAAATATCCTGATTTTTTATTAGTACATAATATAATGTTTTTTTTCAACTCTATCTTTTGTTCGTTATTATTAGTTTTTTGTTAGTAAAAGTTGTATTCATAAACATTATAAATATGTGCTTGATAGGAAATTTTCATTAAAAGGTCAAAAAACTTCTTGAAATTAATTGATTTTTCCTTTCCTTTATAAATAAATAAAGGACGTATAATTAATAACTAATCAAATTCTATTTTTGGTTATCGGTATTAAATGTGCTTTTGTATATAAGCATATACGTACGTAATAAATTTAAAAAATATTATTCATTTACTATACGTGTAGGTACGTGATTAAAAAAGGTATTACGGTTATTACAAGATAAAATTTAATATTTTTGAGATTTTTGAGTAATGTATAAATAATACAAATCATAAAACAAGAAATAAAAACTATTTGTTTTTAATTTGACAAAATTTGTAAAAAAGAAAATTATTGTTGATTTTGTTTGGGATTTTTTAAGGGAAACATCATTTTTCAGATACATATATAGGTACACCTCGGTTTTGAAATTATTTTTAATTTATCTAGTTTTTTAGATGACTTCAACTCTTGTAGAAGACGACATATTATGTATTAAATTTTGCTTAATTCCCAATAAAATGTTTGTATGGTCAAATTAAATATTACAGAATTAAATTTATCTACTACATAAATATTAAAATATTGTAAATACAGGAAATTTAATTTTTATTTGTTTACCTACAAAATTTGATAACAAAATCAGACAAAAAGTGTTTATATAACCAAATACATCCATATATATTATTTCTTCAATAAATGCGTACATATGTATTCAAATTTTGATATGTTTCCCAGAATTTTAGGTAAATTTTCGTGTGGTTCTAACACACCCCACAAATAATTTGCTGTGTATTACCATAGACTAAGTATTCTATATTTGTAATAACTCTGGTATTACCAAATGCAAAATTTCATAAACTTGCAAAATGAAAAAATCTGAATATTTGAGACTGAACACGTTTAATTAAATTCATAAAATTTATTTATACGAGTGTAATAATATTGGAAATGTTTTTAGTATTGAAAACTATTTTGAACGACAATTCAATTTTAAATATGTTTAAAAAAAAAAAACTAATCGATACACAATGTAAGAAAAATATAACATGCTTTGCTCTAGTTAATTTTTCGAAAAAAAAAAAAAATTTTATTCAATTTGTTAAATTTATTTTATCTACACATTTGTACAATAATTTCAATTTTATTTCTCAATAAATCTATCTGTGATTTTATATAATAGAATAAAAATAAAATTGTGCAGATTGAGTTTTTTTGTAAATATTTTGCACTGTATTAATTTATAAAGTAGAAGTAGAATACGATGAGCAGGGGTATAGATGTGAAAAAGATATGTACAGAGAGAAAAAAAAAAGGAATTCAATATTATTTAAAAATGATAAATGATTATTTATTATTATTACAAGCGTATACATACGTAAAAATATATGGTATGCACGATCACAAATCAATTGATTTTATTGATCTGATTTAATATTTTTCATTTTTATTTCATCATCATGTACTTTTGTGTGTATAAATACATATTTTAATTCTAATATACACATGTATGTGCGTATAAATACGTTGTATCAAGTTATATGCAGATTATAAATATTTATTTCAATACAAAAATAAACATTTATTTTACTTTGTGCAATTTGAAATCTGACAAAGATGATATGGAATTGTAGCACAGTAGAACAAATGTTTTATTTTTTTTTTTTAATTTAAAAATACATATTTGAAAAATTCTTATAATGTTATAGTATTACAAGTTAAGTTATTGAAATCGAAAAAACTTGTAATATTATTGGAAAATTAATTTAAAATCTTTAGCATTTGTCATCAAATTTATATTTATTTTAAATAATCAATACCTATATTTTTTTTTTAATTTTGTACAAATTATAAAATAAACAAATTTAAAAGTGTGAAAAGATAAATCACGTATTAATAAACAATAAAAACGAATTTTATTTTACGTTTATTTGATTTGAATCATCAATTAAGTAGATAATGTAATAATTCATTGTAATTGGAAAAAAATACATATACATAGATACTTTCCCATTTATATGTTAATGATTATGTTAGTTATAAAAAAGGAAAAATATCTTCATTATCAGAAAAAGAGGAAAATTTTCATTCATTTCTTCATTTTTCAAATACATGAATAATACACATGTGTGAAGTGAGTAAAACTTGGTAAAACGAATATAAAAATAGAAATCCATTAACGTAATGCAATTTCCGGAATGAAATAGAATAACATATACATATACGTACATTTCTTTGATATACGTTATGTATACTTTAAATTAAACAAAATAAAATATGTACTTAATAATATGTGAGAATTGAAAGCACTTCATACATACTTACATAGTTAAATTGTGATGTCCTTTAAAAGAAGGAAAAACTTTTTATTGCCTTTATATTGTATTAAAAGAGTATGTATATGAAAGTATTTATGAATAATGATTGCTATTTTTTATAATAATGGACCCCACCTGTTTTGCTAAACTATTCTAATTTTAATCAATGTAAAGTTGAATATTATGTTGTGGTAATGGCCATGGTTTAATACCACGAACGAAGATATCATACATAAAAATAACATACACACACATACATATGTATGTGTGTTGTGTATTATACATAAGTATATGCTCGATATAAAAAGCAATTACTGTTATGACCCTGACCGAAAATTATTGTGTAATGTTATATATTTGCATATATTTATACAGCAACATATATGTACGTACATATGTATACATATACATATGTATATGTAGAATTTAAATAGTGAAATGAATTTCTATGTCTCCAACTTAAATTAATAAATGCGGAATTTTTTGCAAATTCTTTAAATTGATTTAATACAAATAAAAAATAATGTAATTGCCTCATAATTATGAAAATTCATTTTAAAATAAAATTATTCAAAATGAATGTAATTAAATAAGTATTTAATCTACTTTGTACAATAATGATTAATTTATTAAATTTTTACTAAGAAAATTTTAAATATTACTCTCTAGAGAGTACCTACATCAATTTCTCATAATCTTATCTACAAATCATTTTTCAAATAAAGATTAATCTAAATCGCATTTAAATTACTTATTTACATAACTGTCGGTATTTTTGTACTCACATCCTTTTTTCTTATTCCACATTTCGCTTTTGTGTGTAATATTTTCTTTAATCTGTTTATCAGAATTTTCATTTTATATTCAAATTATGATTAAATTAATTTATTTTATAAAATACACAATTCAAAATTTATTTAAAATTTTCTTTCATCTCAATTCCCTTCAGCCCCATTGTTTATTTTAGAATTTTCATAGTTATTAATTTTCGAATTGTTAAAAAACGAAATGTTATGTGTATCATATTTACTCTATATTTGAAAAAAAGAAGAAGATATATAAGTATGTACGTACGTATAAATACAAATCATATTTTATTCATGAGTGAACAACAGTTCCAATATTTGTACGTAATTTTTAATTCTATTTTTTTTTTTTTTTATATTTATCATACCTACTTCAGTTTCATAACTATTATTAAATAATATTGAATGTTACACAAATATTAATATTTAAAAAAGAAAAAAAACATTTTCTTAACCGTATTTATTTTGTTTATTTTTTGTTTTTGTAAATTAATAAAAGTTTGCTGATTATTATACGACATGTGACTTTTGACTCTTTCAACGGATTACTACACATGTCATTTTATAATTCTCAAAATTTATGCATAAATATTATGTTAATGAATACAATTATGTTGTACATAAATAACATTGGCATTAAAAAGATAACTAAAATAATTCTTTTTGTTTTTGTTTTTGATCTTTTTTTCTAACATTTTATTGTCAACGTTATGGTAAATTTTTGCGATGTTAAATGATATGCAAAATGCAAAAATCATTATTAAAATCTAATCGCCCATTAAATTCTATTTAATTTTATTATTATTATTACTGATCAAATGATGATTCGTTTATTAAAAAAGAAAATTGTTTAAAAACTACTGAAGAATTATTTTGAATTTGTTATTCTTTTAATGTTAAAATAAAACGTTTTTCGTATGGAAATTGAAATTTTAATTAATAAAAATAGCTTTAAAAACC
Source organism: Anthrax anthrax (assembly GCA_963971155.1). NCBI lineage: Eukaryota > Metazoa > Arthropoda > Insecta > Diptera > Bombyliidae > Anthrax > Anthrax anthrax. The sequence continues at coordinate 4,424,035 of OZ020118.1, read as the reverse complement.
TTTTTAACTTTACAAATTCGAATTAGTTAAATATGAAATTGTATAAAGTCAAAATTTTGAACAATCTAAGTTATCCCTTAGCTTGTTGCTAGATAATTTTAGTTGTTAATTTATTTATTTTTTGTTTTATTTTATTTATTTTTTTGTTTAATTTATTTTTTTAGTTGTTACTTCTACAATATTTATGTATGTTTGTTTTATTTTGATATTTTACGTTTGGGTACAGACTTCCCTTAATATAGAATTATACAATATTTAATCTATTATGCCCTAGATGGCAGCACAGAGCCACACTTAAAATGATGGTACATTTTATGAATGTAACCGATATTAATTCAAAAAATGATAATTAATGTTATCATTTGTTCATTATCGAAATATTTCTTTTTTATAATATTAATTATATGTAATATGTAATCATACATTAATTTAGGGTGATTTATAATAAGAATAGAATTATTTTATTATTATACGTTATGTAGATACATTATTTCGTGTAAATTTGTTTAATGAATGAAACGAAAAATATACTCAGTTTTTTATTTTTATGAAGACATACATATGTATATGTATGCCTGTAAGAGTTTATTTGTTTGCAATTTATGTATTTTTTGTATTTGATGCCTTTTTTTAAGTAGCATCAAAATGATAATATGAACTATGGTTTAAATTAAACCACATAAAATACTAATGTGGATTTTTTAGATTCTTTTTATTTTATGATAGCATTTTATGAAAAATCCCGAAAAAAAGATGAATTAAATGTTTTGAAGCCAAAATAAATTGAGAATTTTATATACGGAAAGAGATTCTATATTTTTTTTTTTTTAAACAAGTGTAATGTATTTTAAAAAGAAAAAATAATGGCAAATTTTATTTACCAACGAATGCACATTTTTTTTTTCTTCCTTTTATATACAATGAAAAAGAAGGATGTTGATGATGATGGTATAATGAAAAAAGGGTTAAAAGTTAAAATTTTCAATGCAATTATGTCAAGGACTAATAATACTTATGACTTTTTGTAAATGTAAAAATAAAAAAACGAGAATATACCTATATATGTATATGTTTTGTGTACATATGCATTTATGTAAGTGCTAATAATTCTAGTGTAAATTTTTTGTTGCTGTTGTAAGCTGCAAGTCATATGCAATGCGTGTAGAACTAAATTATATTATATGTATGTATTAAAAATGATAGAAATGAAAAAACAAAATGTATTGTAAGAAATAATAGAATAGACAATACTAGTATTGTTTAGATTTAGATAAAAGAAAGATTATACATGTGAAGTTTTATAACAGAATTCAGAAGACATTACAATGTTATCACAAAAATAGACAGACATACGTATGTACATACAGCACACAATGTAATTCTTAAAAAACTTGCATATACATACATTTAAGTGAAAGCTGAAATATTTAAGGATATTAATGATGGTTAGTATGTTGAATGATACATAGTATTATACCTTGTACCATATCGAACATTGATCTTCTATAAAAAGTTTAGTGTTTATTTTCTTATTTAGCAGTTTTCGATAGAAGATAGTAGAATAAGTTTTTTCATAATGATTATATTTGTTTGATTTATTTACATATAAAAAATATATTTTATATCTGAAAATATTTCTATCAGATTTAAATATGTTCTAATTTTTTTTTTTTTTTTTCAAATTTCTTTAAATGATTTATTGTGGTATATTATAAAATTTAATATGTAACTAATGTAAAAATTGCATCTATATAAACGATCTCTTAAAATTACAAAAGTCACTAATTATTACCAATTATTACTAAAACATGAATAGATTTAAGTTGAATTATCTTATATCCTGTAGAGTAATAATACATCTCAAACTATTTATCACAGATATTACTAAAATTAATTCAAAATAAAGAGAAAAAATAAAACAATTTAAATACAAAAGATATCAACTAAGAAATCAAATTGTTATGCAATATAAAGTTAGTGTATTTATATGAGAGCTTTATACGCTACTATAATATACAGGTATAAATACATATATATGTTAACATATGTATGTATATATGTATGCAATATATATATATATATACATAGACAAAACCAAAATAAGTAATCATGAAATATATAATACGTTTTCCAATCAACCATAGTTTTTGAGAGTTAATATAAAGCATTTATTTTTGATATTATAATATTTCCTTGCAAAATAGAATTTATTGTTACGTTAAAATTTTGTTTATATGTAGATTAATGTACGTACATTTATTTTGATTTGAGGAAAATAAAATGAAAATGATTGTCTTTTTACTTAAGAAGATCCTGCAGAATGTATATAGAACATGAAGTTATGTGTATGTTATGTGTAAAGAATTATAAGAATATGAAAGTTTGTTGTGTAAAATAGAATACTTACAATTAATATTCAGAATTCATTCATATATAACGTATACATGAAAATTAGAAATGTATATACATTGATTTCCTAGAAGTATTAGAGATAAAACGATAAGTAGAAATTCTTATGCATAAAATGAAAATTGCCTTAGGTTACATGTAGCTTTTATACCTTACATTTTATATTCAATGTTATTTTATACAAAGTAAACATGATATATTTATATATATGTCCATGTAAATAAATTTTATACATTTGTGTGTATATATATATACACGTAAATAGTATAAATTTTGTAATTTTGTGCAAGGTAAAACTAATGTACATACACAGATTTTTGTTTACTTTCACTTCAATTTGAAGATGTTAATAATTATGCAATATAAATACTCGTATATAAAGATAAATTTTCAAGTGTTGAATCTTAAAATTTAAAGTGTCATAAGCGAATGTTTATGTGTATATTTTTATATATATGCATATTCTCATACATGTGTATAAAGTTTTTAAAATCCCTTTAGGTAATGTAGACATGTATCGTGTATAAATATATATATAAAAGATGTTCTAAATCTTTTTAAGATGATATTAGTAGGTGCTACTTTGTTTAAATTACACTTCTAATAAAAAAATTTCTATTTTATTATGTTTTTAATAATAAAATTTAAGTATCTACAAATCATATAGACGACATAAAATTTAAATTTATTTGAAAATGTTTAACAAAAATTTTTAAATTTATTTAATTGAAATGTGAATGAAAAATTTTTATATACACATAATCCATACTATAATAAATTATTTTATAAAAATAATTTGTTAAAAACTTTGCTTTTGTATATTGTTCGTTTATTTTGTACATCAGAACATTCAATAATATGCATTCAAAGTTTCTCAAATAACATTTTTTGTTGCATTTTTATGTTTGTACATTTTGCTTTGCATGTTATATATTTTTATTTTCTTCATATTATTTTGCACTAAATTCGTTTTAAAATCGGGTATTTTACTCATACCTACATATAATATGTATACATACTGTATTAAGAATTAGGATACATTTTATAATTTATGCTTTTTACCAAGAGTAAAAAAAACTTTGTTTTGTAACAATGTGCTATACTTCAACTTTTATTGTATCGACATGAAAGTTTTTTCATGTCTCTATAGTTCATTTTATTATGTATATGTATGTTTGTATGTATACACATACATATATATATATGTGCATGCAAGTTTTCGTTATTTTTTATATTTTAAGATACATTGTATCTTGTTTTTTAATTTTTATTTTGTGTCAAGTTTTTTTTTGTATTTTGTCTACAAACAAGCTCATACATATTTTATTATTTTAATATATCTGAAAATTTTATTTTTTATTTTTAAGTCGTATATTGTCCATTAAAGTACATAAGTATATAAAAAATTATATAGAATTTACTATTTACTATACTACTAATTTACATTACTTTAAAGTATTTGTTAAGTAATTATTAAAAATGTTAGTATTATTGGCATTGTATTTATTTACAACGAGAAATTAAAATTTATATTAAATGTAAAAAAGTCAAAATTATTAAAAGTAATAATGAGTAAAGTTAATCAAATTTCTGTCATATCGTAAATGAAAAATCAATTCAATGTTTTTAAATCAAAATAATATATAGATACTCGTACATTTTATGTTAATTTAATTATCCTGTAATGTACATAAAATTTTACTTTACCATTACAATATCTGATTAATAGGAAAAATAACGAATATATTATAACGGAAATAGAATCAACAACAAATAACAATGTAGTAATATAATACTTATGTAAATATCAAAAAAAGAAAAAGAAAATTGTATTTATCCTTGAAGTCACATGTTAATTTTTTTTTCCTAAATCTTTTTTGGCAACGTTACTATTAGATACAGTACAAAATTATGTACATACATAAAACAATTTAATGATATAAATGTTATTTTGATTATATTGATATTCATTTGAGAAACTGTGCATAATTAAGTTCTAATTTTGTTTTGAAGCCAAAATAATAATATGGTATGTACACGTACATATGTACGTACATATATATGTAGATAAATAAATCGAGAAAATTATTGCTTAATATTTTATACATTATTATCAAAATAATGTAAGAATAGACTGAATAAATTAATACTCCTACATAATTATTTTCAGGTATTTTGTGATTATTACAAAAATGCGATGTGATTTCAGGAACTTCAAGCAAAAAATTTAATCGAATTCTCATAACGGAATGAGTTTTTTGTTGTGACGTAAAATTTCTATTATTGTTCTTATAAAACTTTAACTTCAATTTTGATACAAATACATATGTAATACGTATGTATGTTGAATCGTAATTTTGTAGATTATTTTATTATGCCATAAAAGTAAATATCTTATTAAAAATGTAATTTAACATAGAAATAAAAGGTTATATAGTTTATTTACTACAAAAAAGTTTGGTTTTATGTATTTCTTATAAAATTTATAAATAGGTATAAATTATAAAAGTTTCTTTTTTTATATTCATTTCGACTAATCATATAAATAAATCAAATATCGAACTTCAATCAAATTCTGAAGAAATATAAAAAAAAATTGTAAAAGGTACGTTTGTATTATTTTATTCCTTTGTTTTACTTATATAAGATTACAGTGATATAAACTTTTAAAAAAAAAAAATTAATATTTTAAGAGTCCCTAAATTGTACAACAACCTTTTAAATACAAACATATTTAATGAACATTCATTCTGACTAATTTCCATCTCTCTATAATTAGAATCAAAGAAAGGTAATTATACGGCAAGTACTTATTTGTTTAATATCCCACCTACATATGTACATAACAGTTAAAATACGAACAATAAAATACAATATTTATTTATTTTTTCTTTATTTTAATTTCAAACGTGCATATGTTCTTTATATTGAGGTATTGTATTTGTAAAAATTAGCATAAAAGCTTTAGGTTTATTTAATTCCTTTTGTTTTATTTTATTCAAATCAATAAAAAGCCATCATATACTTATATATATATCAATTTTATTCCTATCAAATACAATAGAAATGTGGTTTAGTTGAAAGGACGAAAGACAATCATAAACGATAAATCAATTCATTTTCAAGGGTACATAATATGTATGTAGAAAAAATGATGTAGTATTGGTGTTATTATGGTTATGGTAAATCTGTTAAAGTTTGTGAAAAACAGAAATAAAAAGGAAATGATATACATATGTATGCAATATACTTATGTATCGTGTTGCATTCGTATAGTGACTTTTATGGCACGATAATAATAAGGACAAGTTCAAGAGTTGGACGGAATATGAAAAAGGAAATACTTGAATATGCTAGCATGACAGGTGGTGTACTTATAGATTTAACATAATATTTTGTATGCCGTGTCGTGTATCCATACATGTACATAGGAAAAATTTATTTTTTCAACATTTTTTGTAAGGGACTGATATAATTAGTAACAAAAATAGAAAGGTCAGTTAGGAACTAAATTGAAAAATTTAACTTTGGGTTGAATGGTATACATGTTTCTTGCATGTTTATATTTAATTGAATACCTTTGGAAACCTTTTTGCTTTCATTTTATGAAGGTCATTTATTGTTATTGTATATGTAAGCATACTATATACTTTAAAGTATCAGAATTACAAATCAATTCGATTTAATTCATAAAGGTTAATGATTAATGTTCATTGAGAATAATATAATGTGTATGTCAATACTATGATAATTTAAATTATATATATTATGTATGTATGTATATATGTGTGCGATTTATACATATAATTTTATAAATAAATACATATATCAAATTGTTCGTAAAATTAAGATTACTTGTACTTGTAGATTCTATGTGTATGTACATAATATGTCTATAATTAAGAATTGTCAAATATGTGAAAAATGTAAAGAACCTCCAATTTAGGTTAAATTATTTATGAAAATTGAATGTACGTAATTTACAGCCAATGTAGTAAAACATATACATATGTAAGTACATATGTACATACGTGCTCACAATTCATATACAATTTTTTGTTTTAATTTATGTCAGTATTTTATGTTGATGCATTTGAAAAAGCTTTTAATTTTATAATGATACATGCGACCTACATACATGTATATGTGCATACTTACTTAAAAATCCTAGTAAAATGAATGATTTTAATAATCTTTTATATATATTCTCAATAACTTAAAAATATAAAACATTTGAAAAAAAATCAATAATTATTTTAATTGATTTTCCATCTTTTATTTTTTTTAAGATAATTTGATTAAAAAATATAGAAAAAATCTCATTTTATAAATAAAACTCATTTATATTTTAAAATCTTTATGTAAATGAATTTTAAACTGCATAAAATATGGGTTGAATGTAAAAATTAAATTGAATATTTGAATGTACGTATGTATGTATTTGTGTAGTTTGTAGAATGATGCTCTCCTTTTCTTTAAGGATTTGTATAAATGCAATTATTTGATTAATTTTTAAAACTGCAGCTCTTCATTTTCTACATTTCTCAAAATTAGATGGATGGGTAAAAGATACATATCTTATAATACTGTATATTCATGTCATGTGTACATATGCTATGTGAAAGTATTTTATAATGTATAATTTTTAATTATATATTTAGTAAGCATTTTCTTGTCGATTCGAATTCCTTAGAATAATGGTAAAAATGAAATGCATAAATAAAAAACTTGTGTAAATGTACAACCATAAAATCAGATACATATATACTTACGTGTTTATTAATTGTACATGAAGTGAGTTATATACAATTAATTTTATTATATAAAAATTGTAAAAATTCTAATCTTGAAATTTTTTTTACTTCTTTTAATAATTTAATTTATTAAGTTAATTTGAAGAAATATCAGCAAAAATCTAAAAAATTATTATAATTAATTATTATATATACATACATATGTACGTATATACAAAAAAGTTCAATTATTATATGTATATCATTTTTATTGTGTTATTGACAATTATACTCAAGTATCATATAAAATAATTATGTTTAATGAAAAACCTTTTTTGCAAAGAAAAAATAAATAATGGAAAAATTTTTCTGTGTGTCAAAATTAAATTAGAAATTTCTTGAATTACAACATACGTTTTCTCATTTTAAAATATAATGAAGAAAAAACTTTTTTAAAATTCATATACATATAAAACCGGAAAAAAAAATGAAAATTTCAAATCTGTTTTATAGACACATGTTGAACATAAAAATCAATAATCTAATTATAACATAAGGTGTGCAGTTGCTTTTAAATATTATAAATAATTTATTTGTTTAAATAAAACTTTGTTCATTCCATTAATTATTATGTATACATTCATGTTTTGCTTCTTATAAAGTTTTCATTTTATTATAATATAGTTTCACTTCATTACGATGGTATACATCAGAGTATACACAACAAAATAAGCAAAAATTTATTTAAAATGATTTTTGTTGTTTACATTACAAACAAATTATAGGAGTATCTTTTCAAAATACTTCTACATAATATGTACATATAAGTACGTATATAGTGTACATTTTTTGGCACTTTTTTCAAAGATAACAAAAAAGCTGATGATAACGATTAAATTAATTTTTTTTAGAATATTTTTTCTTAAATTTAATTTTAATGACGTTAGCAAAGATTTCAATTTGTTGTTTTGATCTTTAAACAAATTTAACCTCAACCAACCTCAACTTAAAAACGCTTAGCAAAAACAGACGAAAAATCAATTTAAGGAATGAAGAATATTATTTAAAAAAATATGCACACACAAATATACATACATATGTACCTATATATGAATATATATATAGAAAAAACGAAAAAAATTTTTGAAGATAACAAGAAAACAAAATTCATAACATTAGAAAATAGGAATAAAAGGGAAAAAAAGAAATTGAAATTCTCATTATAAGTTGTTGATGATTGCTTTAGGTCTATATAATAATATACTTACATACATATGTATGTGAGGAGTGTTAGAAAAAAAAATATATCGTTTTTTTTTTTTTGTTTAGCAATTTCAAATTACAAAGTAGATATTACGATGGTGCGGATGTCATCATTATATCCATATCAGATATTACATTTTTCGTCCTACAAACTATTTTATATACTACATATAGACTACATTTTTTTTATCATTATGTTGTTAAAAAAGGATAAATAGAATTATATAATAAGCCATGGATATATTACATTTGATGTTGTTTATAATTTTTTTTATACACAGGAAGTTTTTTATTTCTTCCTTTTTGGAATAAACAAATATTTTGACAACAAAATATAAAAAAAGAAAAAACAACAAAAATAACATAAAGTTATGGTTATGAACCCTGAAAGAGAAGGATTAAAGAGTTTGGAATTTTACGGTTCATTTTACTTATTTATGTATTCATGTCCTTAAAAATTAAATAAAATAGGAAAATTATATGATATTGTAGTGGGTGATACATGTATATAAGAAGTTTTTCGTTTTGTAAAGGACACCTTACCTTCTTTTTTTTTTTTTTTTTTAGTTATTTCTTCATTTTTTAAACCTATTATTTGCTGGTCATTTTGGTTTTATGAATATATAAAATCTTCTTTGTATGCTAGAATTGGACCAGAGAACAAGATAAAAATCATAAATTACGTTTATGCCTTTTCAAGATTACAATGAAATCAGTCAGCTGTTAAAAGAAAATTTGTATTCATCTACATGCACATATCTTTATAAATATACAATCACACATGTATGTATGTGTTCTTTTAAGGTGAATAGCTCTCATTATCATAATTTTATACACAAATGCATATTGTTGGACAACATTTTGCATATTTATATTGATACTGATACGGATTCATTATGATAAAGCTAATTTTTTATTTATATTTTTATTTTGTATTTATTTATTTATTATTATTATTACTATTCTTTTCGAATAAATTATTGCCTGTTTTTTATATTGGATTAAAATATATGTACACAAGGACAAATACTTAACACGAAATTGTATCAAATATAAAAGAGGTATTGCCCTCGTTTTAAGTTTTTTTTTTTTATATAAAATATTTGCCACTCTTCCTTCCTTCCTATTTTAGTTTTGTCCTTATTTATTTTGTTTTATTGACTAAATTTTTTTTTTGCAATTTTTCTACCTTTTTAGTTTTTTTTTTTTTTTTTTTTTTTGTATTTTTTCCTTTGTTATTTTAGAGTTCATTTCTTTTAGTTGACTCTAGAGAATATTTTTCAATACACATTTTATTTTTATTTTTATATACATAGAGCAAAAAAAAATTGTTTTTTTTTTGTTTGTTTTATTTTCAAGGTGTATTCTAAACAGTTTTATTTTCTTCTGTAATGCTTCGATATCTGAACTAAATTTTTTTGTAAAAATAAAAAAGAAAATTAAAAATAAAAATTAAAAAAGTTGCTGAAATATTTTCAGTTTATCTTTTGTTAACTTTAATTTTTTTTTCCATGTTGTTCACATACATAAAATAAAAAATAATAAATAATGAAAGTAAAATTTTAAAAATTTTTTCGCTTAAGGCATAAAGTTTACAGTGTTGATATAAATTTTAAAGTGGAAATAAAAAAATAAGGTTTAATGGAACAATTTTATTAATTTTTTTTTTTTTTTTCAATAAAATTTTAAATTTTTAAAGCGTAACTAGTGAACTTTAATTTTGATAATTTTTAACTCAACTGAATGTGTATACACAAAATTTTCAAAAATTTACTACCCGATTAATGTACACATATACATATGTATGTATGTATGTATACGATTCACAACACGTGTGCACAAACATCATAAATTTATTTTTGTCAGTATTTACAGATACATAGTATACCCTCTTTGGTTTTAAGCAATTAATTTAGTTTTTAATTTATTATTTTGTCTCTTTTTTTTTGTTATACGTAAAAAAAGACGTTATTTTAAGATTTTTTTTAAAATTAAAGCTTAGTACAAAACACAACTAAAATATAAACCTGACCTTTTGCAATAAATGTGAAAATGTGTTCTTAAGTCACTCAATATCTTTGTGTATAGTTGTTTACATTCTATATATACTTTTCTTTATCTACATGTATTCATTTCATTATTCCCTTTTTTGTTTCGATTTTCTGCTTTAAACTATCATTCCCTTTCTTTATAAATTTATTTTTCTTTTTCTTTTAATTATTTATTTTATTTTATTTTTTTATTTATTATTATTTTTATTTTATTTATTTATTTTAATTTTATTATTATTATTATTATTTTTATTTTTTTTTTTGGGTAGAATTTAACACTACTCGTATTGTTACTCAAGAACCACACCATACCACGTTTTGTACTGTATTGTGTCGTAACGGAATTTCGTGAAAATAAACTGTGAACAATTTACACTGGGTTTCATTAAATTGTAGGGATAATGAAAAGATAAAGTTTAAAAATGTATATGGGTGGAGTATGAGTTTTGAAAAAAAATTGTTGTTGTATAGAATCCTGTAGAACTATACAAGTAGAGCACATTAAGTGTGTGCGTACAGGTGAAAACTTTTATTTTAATTCCCGTATTATGTAATTATAAGTGATATTTTATATTTTAAAGCATTGAATCTTTTTTTTTTTTTTTTTTTTTTTTTAAAGTAAATGTAAATTTAAATAAAAGTGTAGAATGAAAAAGAGAAAAAAAGAAAATTAGTGAATTGATAAGAGAAATACAGTAGATAAAAGATAAATAAATTCTTTACATGAATTTTCTATTGTATCCTTTTGTCACATTTATTTTATCGTGCGTTTGTTATGTTTATATTTAAAGTAAAAATGTATGCATAGATACATATGTATATATATGCTACAATTAATGTATTTTAATGATGTTTTGAACTTTTATACTTTTATATTTGATTTGTATGCAGTATGTATAGCAAAATAATTGTATATGCATACATATTCTATTTTCATATCATTTATTGTTGTCAATTCAAGAAACCAAAGATAAATATCACATTTTGTTATATGCCGCAACTATGGTTATCAACTTTAATATCCATTTAAATACATGCTAGCAAGATTTATGGTACTATCTCTTTGCCATTAACTATTTTACATGTATGAATATAATGTGATTTATACAGAATTCGTTTATGTACAATCATATAGTACATACTTTCTTATATTGTTTTTAACTATCACATTACATACTATTATTATACGTTTATTTTTCATTGAATGAATTTTCTTGTTCTGTATGTGAATTCACAATTTATTTTGTATGTATATAAACATTTTAATTTTATTTAAACTTATATTGAATTTGAAAATATGGATAGAAAAGGTTCTAGTTATATAGTACATCCAACATATTATACATGTGTATAGTCAATAAATTCAACTATATTCTAATATATAATATAATCGAATGGGAGGATGAATAAATGTTAATAGTTAAGGTTGATTTTTTGTTTATTTGGTTAGTTACTGTTATTTATTTTTCTTCATGTAAAGTTTTGAAATCCTTGATTATATTGATGATGGGAGGATTATTACAATCATTTCATTGATATCCATCATATGTTTCATTTTAACATCAACCGTACACCTTACCATCAGCATCATCGTAATCATCTGTAGAGCAATAATAATAAAATCATCATCATCATCCTGAATTTGAATCCTTACTATTTCAAATCCTCCTACTATTTATTTCCCTATTACCCCCTTGACCTACTTGCTTGCTTGTTTGCTTGTCGTTCATCATTATCATCAGCAACAGCCAGCAACTATGTATGTTTAGCCGCCCAACAGCTGTATTATTTCTTCTTCTTGTTTTTGCTTCATGTCGTCAAAAGCTTCATTCTCATCAGTTAGTTACGATATTTTCACGAAACCGAACGGTTCTTTGGAAAAATATAAAAACATTTTCCTTTTTCCTTTTAACATTGTATAGATAAATTTGAATATGTGTATGTAGATATTTTCGGTTTTTCTTAATATTTGAAAATTCGAATGTTGATACGTGTACATGCATATATACAAGTTTGTTAAATAAATCAAATAAATTAAGCTTATCAAAAATAGTTTAAAGTTAAGTGGATATAGTTTGTCGAAAATTGTTATTTCACATTTAAATTCTTTTTAGAAAAAGAAAAATAATAATTATATATTAATGTTTAGAAAAACTGTCATCAATTTGTTAATCACATTTTGAATGTAATATAATTAGTATGTCGTTTACAATATAGTTAAGCTATACTTTTTATTTATTTTACCATTCAAAATGTGTTTTAGATAGTAGACAAAAATTTATTCTCATTGTAAATTTGTTGCTATACAAATTCAAAAAGGTGTTTTCATTTTAATTCTATTCGTGTATATATAAGTTTGTATTTATGTATTAGTGTGAACAACGAATAAAAATATATATATATATATATTTATTAGGACTATCATTGGTTGATCAATATTAAATGAAAAGCCATAATAAAATCTTTTTTGTTCTACTATTTGTAACTTATAGTGTAACTTGTCTGTAACCTATAAAAAAAAAACAGAAAATAAATTAATAAACTATCATTTTTTGGGAATTAGCTAGAAAGAAAAATAAAAAACGAATGTCCTTTATAAAAGGATATAACGAATTTTCTGCTTTTAATCGATTATCGAAAATTATTGAGTGCGGTTTTTATTGATTGATTTTATTATTTAATAATAATTAAAAGGCAAACAAATTTATTACTTGTGTATAAATAATTAATTACGTTTAATAGGTTTTTATGTTTAAATTGTTGTGGTGGCAAAAAGAAATAATAACCAAAATAATATGTCAATGACCTATAAGCTAAAAAATTTATTTTGAATTTTGAAGGAATATTTAGTACAGATAATCACATGATAACGAGAACGTGTTGCGCTTTATTAAAAAAATTTTGGGAAATTTTGTTTGTATGTAAACGATTTTATAACACGTGTTAAAATAAAAGTGAGTGTATAGAGTAATAATTTTTAAAAACTATACGATCAATGGAAAAAATTTAAAAAAAAATTTTTTTTGTGGTACACGAAAATTTTTATTATTTATTTTTTATTAATTGATTGTAATCAATTTACGCTAGAGTCAAAATAACTTAAATAAAAATAATTAAAAAATAAAATTTTATAATTAAAAAACAAAATGTAAGGCAAAAATTGTTTAATACATTTCAGTACCTATACAAATTTAATAAAAATAAATTTGAAACAAGAAATAGCCGTAAACCACCGTATGCTCTTTATTTTAAATCTTAATGCATTTAACAACTTTTTTCATTTCATTTTTCATTTCAGTTTTTCTTGTCCTTGATTTTTATTTTTATTTTAATTTTTTTTAAATGAATAAATTCAAAAACATTTTGGTGCTGTGTATACAAGCCATAATTTTATGAATAGGATACTAATTAATACTCATAATATAAATTTAAATCTAAAAAAAAAGTTTGATCTTTGATATTTAAAAAGGGATGAAATCTAAGAATGTTCTATTATTATTTATTTCATCAATTTTTTCTTACAAGTTTTATAGATGACCAATTTATTAATAATTAATTATACATACATATGTATGTATATGTAACGTAATTTCTAACTCAGTTTTGTAAATAACCTATGTACATATGAATAACTTGTACAAGGAAAGTTTGAAAAAAATTTATAGCCTATGTACATATGAATAACTTGTACAAGAAAAGTTTGAAAAAAATTTATAGCCTTTCTTTAGAGAACAAACATATTTTATTTGACTTGTAAAATCGTCAAAATGAAAACTTTATATAACCGTTTTAATTAATTTTAATATAAAAGAAGAAAATTCAGTTTCCAACAACAATTTATTTTTAATTTACCTTCAAATAAAAAAAAAAAAATATATATTGAAATTTTTCATTTAACAGTGGAGTATCATCATACTAAAATTCTTTTTTTGATATAATACATGTGTACAGTGCTATCGTTTTCCAAAACTTGAAAGCAATATGACACGTTCGAAAAATATGTTTTAGCTTGAATTTTTGAAATTTTCTTCAGAAGTATGCAATTTGCTTTTTTAAATTTTTATTGTAGATAGAATTCTTGAATGAATAGACAATTTTAAAATTTCTATATAAAAAATGCAGCTTCGTGTACGTAAAATTAATATAACAAAAGTATGTCATTTAGGGATTATCATCCACTCTCATTATTCCCAACGAAACGTTTTATGAGAAGTGTGTTACTAGAACCCTCTAATATTTCATACAAAATATTTTTTGTGAAAATGTAATATAAAGAAAATAGTGGTCCTATTGTGTACACTATATATGTACATATGTCTTCATACTCATTTCTCAACCAGTTTACTTTCATGTTTCATGTATACTGATCTTGCCTGGCATATATAGCACTTTGCAGTGGTATATACAACGTAGCAGTCTAGCAGTCTAATCAGTAGCACACGATGGTTGAGGTTGATATTTTGAGAATAATTACTCAAACCAACGCTCAGCCCAGTACCAGTTGCCTTTTGAACGTAAGGGAAGACGGGTGGTATTGTACAGTGGCTCTTGAATTTTATTTTCATGAACGGTGCAAAGAAACGATGGTTTGGCATTACTAAATAATAATGCATATCCGGCCGATTTGGCGATAAATAGTGTGGAATAATTATTTATTAGTAAAATAATTTAAGTTAAATTTATTTACATTTTGTATACATTTGATAAAAGACGCGCTGCGCTGTATTATGGGTTGTTTATTTCACAATATTCAAAATTTGAATTTCAAATTCAATAACAATTTTATTTGTTCTAATACATTTGAAAATAAAAATAATACATATCAAACTAAATGTAATTTAGAAAACAAAACTAATCTTTTCATCGAGACGACAATATTGCAGTATCGAACTTCAAAAAAGAATAAAAATACTGTTGCAATTCAAAAACGATAGCACTGCATGTGCATAACTATAAACACACATATGTACATATGTATGTCTATATATACATGCGCTTAAAAGAAGAGCAACACTTTAGATGTGTAGTCGATAAATTTAATCTTGTAAAGAGGAAATTTGAAATTGAGTGCTTTTTTCTTTAAAATTAAAATTTTTTGTCTGTTTACAGAAAATCATACAAACTCATATAAAAAATATTAAAAGCCGGAAGATTAATTATATAACGGCTGATAATAATAAAAATGAAATTAAAATTATGAGTTTTTCTTTTTACCTTGAGCTCCAAATATGGAAAATAAATATTTGTAGAATAATTATCATTTTTATAAACTCTATTAAAATATTAATTTATTTATATAATTTCTATCTTATTTTTGATGTGCGAGAATAAAATTGCACGCTTATGTTTCAATATACCTATACATATGTACATTTGTACATATGAAAACATGGTTCATATATTTTCACATGTGTGAAATTTGAAATTTTAAATTTTTTGATTTTTAATTAACTCTGTGCTATTTCAATTGAATCCAAAAATAATTTCTAGAAATCCAGTATACTTTTAAAAAAACAACTTTTTTTTACTGTACATACATACATATACATATGTAGGTACATAAATACTTATGTACATACTACATTTTGTATTTGCTATATACAGAACTCAGTTTTTCTTTTCTAATTAATATAAAATAAACCAAAATGAATTCTATTACATACCACCCCCAGTGTATTCAATAATGGTAAAAATGGTCAGTAAGCCATGTGTATTATATTGTTTATATAAGAAAAAAAAAATCTTTTTGCTGTTCAAAGCAAATAAAATAAAATTTGCTAACTTTAGCATAAACTACTACAACATTCATCAATACATTTAGATGCACACGCATAGATAAAACTAATACACTTAAAACATATCTGAATAGCCCTAATGAAGTACATGTAAATGCATTTATGAGAATATACTTGCATAAAAGCAACCCTATAAATTAATTACGTTTGCTTAATAAATGTTGTTCATTTACTAATGGTAAAAGTTAGGTATATTAATACATATGTATATCTAAATCGAATTTCATTTTAAATAAAAACAAGGATAAAATAAAATCCAAAATTTTGTTTATTTGATTTTTACATACAGTATGAAATGAACGTGAATAAAAATACTAATATCTACGTATATGTATGTATGTTGGTTTGTACATCTATGAATAAATATATGTGCTCGATTTTTATACTTATGTGCATACGAATACGTACACAATGTGTATATTGTCTGTATAGGACAAAAATAAAAGCGGATTTAATCGTTGCAAGTATGTCTATATTTAAAAAATTGTTTTAATGCAAACACAAAAAAATCGATTCAAAATTGATGTTTGAAAAGTGTTAATTAAACATTGATTAAATTATCATTGTCGATGGAGTTACAAAATGAAAGTAATTTATTAAAATTTAATAGTTTGTACATTTTAAAAACCATTTATGAAATTTAATATATTTTTTATTTTTGTCCATTCCAAATATTCAATCAAATATTTTGATTTATGTTTCGTTTTAATTTACTGCTTATTTAAAAAAATGAATTAAAAAATGTTTAAATAAAACAAAAAACTTGTTACTTTTTAAAGTTTATGTATATAGTATTAATTCAATTCATAATTTTGTACTTATTACTATACATTTTCTTTTCTTATTCTTCTTTTTCAATTCCCTCTTTTATAATTTTAAATGATATAAAACAGAAAATTTCTCTATATTTAATTCAATTTTACAAAAAAAAAAAAAAAAACTTTTTTTAAAAATAAATAAAAACTGAAAAATATAATTTTTTATTTGAAAATCATGACTTTATTAATATTATTACATAAAAACATGTATATTTATAGTATGTTTATATATCAACAGAGTTTTTACAAACTTTAGAAACTTTTTACAAGTATAATTTATATTTTTTATGTTGTACATTTAATTTTATGCAAGCTTGTTTTCCTTTTATTTTCCTATAAGAGTACGTATACTTAGTAGTTTATAATTTACTTCTAACCAAATAAAATAATGGTATATAAGTGTATTAACTTCAAGTACAATTTTTTTTTTTTTTTTTTTTTTTTTAAAACATTGTCAAGCTTATTTTATATTCTTAAAAGGCTTAAATTATATTAAAATTGTGTTAAAAAACAACTAAATAAGAAGTTAAAATCCTGTAATAGCAACAATTTTCTAATAAATACTCATTTAAAGCAAAAAAAAAAAAAAACAAAAACCCCGCATCCTATACCAATCACCTCTACCTTCTAGTATATCATACTGATTTCTACTTTCCGTGCCATAGTATACTATAAAACATATTGTGAATTTCTTAGACGCAAGATTTTATAAATCTTTTTTTTTAATTTTTTTCTTTTTCATTTATACTAATAATGTATATAAAATACATACAAACAACATCAAAAGTACATTAATGAAAATATAAAAAAAAAGGTTATTTTTCGAATTTTCTCTTTTTTTTTGTCCTTTTTAGAAAGCATCGTTATTTATTTATTTCATGTTTGAAGCTAATGCATTTATTAAAGAAAATGTTTTAGTTTATCTATAATTTTATCCATTATTCTCATTTTTTCACAACGCGTGCTGGGGTGAACAATATGCGTCCTATATATAAATGTTGCCCTATATATAAATATATATATATACATATGTTACCATAT
Source organism: Anthrax anthrax (assembly GCA_963971155.1). Taxonomy (NCBI): domain Eukaryota; kingdom Metazoa; phylum Arthropoda; class Insecta; order Diptera; family Bombyliidae; genus Anthrax; species Anthrax anthrax. The sequence goes on along the minus strand of OZ020118.1, from coordinate 4,405,925 downwards.
ATACACATATGTATGTACATACATTAATGGAAAATAGGGACGTGTATAATTACGTTTTTTTTTTGTGTGTTGTGTAGATGATTTGTATTCTTTTTTAAAGATATCCGTTCTAGAAATTGAAAATTATATAAAATAAAAAGTTTCAAATAAAACAAACCAGAAAAAAAGTAATCATTTTGCTTATTAAGAAAAAATAAGTGTTCTGTACTACATCCTGAGATTAAAAAAAAATAATAATAATAATAAGATTGAAATAAAACATACGAAATAACAACGAAAAAACATAAAACTTTGTTCGCTTTCTTTATTTATTTTATTTATATTTTCTTTTATAATAAAGATGACAATGCAATATTTACACATGATGGGACATAATATTATGAAGAAAATATAAATCTCAAACTATATTAAATCAAAATATAACGTGCAGAATTTTATAAATATTTTTCGCATTAATATACATGATATTTTCTTAAGTTTTTATTTGTTTATTTTTCAAATTGAAAATAAAGATAGAAAAAATATGTAGAATCAACAGGAATATAAAAAGTGAAAAAAGAAAAAGAAAAATGCAGAAAAATTCGGATCAATTCCTTGTAGAATAACATAAAAATAATTTTCATTCACTATCTATTATACATATCTATGTATTTAACGTATATGTATATACACATGACATATTTATGCTTATGTATGTACATGTATGTATATCGTAACAAAATTTCGTTAAAATAATTTTCAAATACCAAGTTATTTTTTAGATGAGATTCTTTAGATTTTTCACATATTTTCACAATTTTATAAGGTTACTTATGGTGCTTATATGTGCGTATCTGTATACATACAAGTAAAGTACATCTCAATTATTAGTATATGCATGCATTATACATTCACAAAAATCATACTTAAATGTTAAATATGCACATACATATATACTTACTGTATGTTATGAGCTTGTAGTTTTATACTATAAAATATATATAAAAAAAAAAAAAAAAACGGAGATACATAATAATAAATGCGTATACGTTTTCTTGTTGACAACATCATTTACAATTTTGTGTTACATTTAATCTACATTATTTTGCAACTAAGCATGAATATATAACGTACATAAACTGATATTTTTAAGCAAACAATTTTCATTTTAATATGCATACAGTATAAAATATATGTTGTAATAGTAATAAACATGAATGTTGAAATAAGCAATAAATGTACAAAATCTTTATATCATGTGATAAATATGTACTTCATTAAGTAAAACTTTATAATATAATAAAACATTAAAGTCGTTATTTTTTTATAAAATATAAATTAAGAAATTGTGCAAAGTTACTTGTTTTATTAAACATTTAATTTGAATATTTTCGAAAAGCTAGTAAGTCGTTTTATAACGATTTTATATTTGTTTTTTTATAAATATGTAATAATATCTACCAAAAAAATACTTTACGAAGTACTGACTATCAATTGATTTACTATAGCATCATACATGTACATTATAGAGAATAGTTTAATTACAAACAAACATTTATCTAAATTTCGAATATAATTTAAGAATTTCTGAAGAACTGGCTTTTTAATTAATTACCAGTTGAAGAACTTTTCTGTTTTTTCTTTTTCATTATTTTTGACTCCGATTTAAATTCCAACAGATTCAACGAATCATTTTTTCAAATAAATGTAAAGAAAAATATATTCGTCCTAATTAAAAATACAAAAGGTAAAAAAACCTTAATTTTTACTAGAGCATTCACTTGATAATAATTTTAGCTTTTCCTTTGTTTCGCTATTTTGATTTTTATTTTTAAATAATATTTTTTTTAAGCTTATTCTGTACATATTTATATGTATTTTGTACTGCAATTACATATTTAATATTAATGTAATATATAATTTTGTTCTATTTTATTTTTCTCCTTTTTTTTTTTTAATTCAGTTCACTTTTAAATTGACTGGGTTTTAAATTTGTGTTAAAAGGAAAAAATTTATATTCAGAATTACGTACAAAAAAAAAAATGAGTATTTGAATTATCCACGAAGTGAAACAGGAACAAGCACAAAAAAAAATTACAAGCTTACATACATATATGTAGAATTGAAAAATAAGAGTAAAAAATAAGTTTGAAGAATAAAAATTCTTTCATTTACTTTTTTTATTTATTAGCTTTAAAATATGTACATAAAATTGATGTATTTATGTGTGTATAAACGCAAGTAAATTAATGTACGTTTTGAAATAACCGAAAATAAAATAGTGTAGGTGCATGCACATGTACGCATGTATGTGTAGGTAGGTACATATATCGTCGTATAAAAAACGTAGTCACTGCTATTGCAGTTACTTCTTATCTACAGTTAATGCTATTTAGTACTTTTTTAGTTCAAATAACTTCTTTATTAGTAAATAAAAAAAATATTTAAATTAAAAGGAAAGTAAATATTTAATAAAGAGCTTTACAAGATTTTCGGAAGATTTTCTCACGTAATAAAAACAGTATTCATGTGTATCTGTGGAATAAAATTTTATCTCTAGTATTTCATTCACCTATTTATGTATATATATATTTGGAAAAATTTTTAAAATAAATTTTTACACGGTTTTGAAAAATTTTCGATGGACTAATGAGAATATAATTCTGGGTGATTTTTGATATATTTTTATGATAGTATTGAATCCTTTATAAAATGCAATTTTTAAAATTGTTTGTTTATCTTTATTTTTCCTTCTTTTTATTTTTTTCATTTTTTTTAATGAAACATCAGAATAATTCAAAATGAAATTTAAATTAAAATAAAATTGATAATATATATGAAATATGAAATATTCTGTTTATAAAAAATGATTTATTGTGAATAAAATAATATTTTGATGTTAAAAATGAATTTACAGTGAAATGAATGCCAATAAAAAATAAAGTAAAATAAAATTGAGATAATAGAAGTGTGAGAAATTCAATTAATAAGTTAGTGGATATTTGAAGAAAAGTAATCAAAAACAGAAAAATGGGAAATAATTCAGGCGAAGAAATTGAACTTGAAGTATATGAAACTGATGAACAAGAAGAAGGTTTGTATGTACACATACATGCATATATATGTATATATATATATAAATGTATGTATATTGTATATGTATGTATAGTTATCAGTTTAAAAATTAAAATTGATTAATTCAATGTTTAGAAAACATTCATTCTTTAATTTTTTATTAGAATTTATTTATGACATAACTTTAGACGTTTACATGGCTGATGTGAAACGTTTACATGTTATGTGATTTTAATGAGATTTTCATGAGACTCGATTAGTCGAGTCATATTAGCGAGGAAAATCAGATTTGTAACGACACTATAGACAGCCCGGTGCTCGTGAATTTCGAGTTCGTAATACTTTTGTTTTTCTTCCATTCGCTTTTTTACTTTGCTTTTCATTTCTCTTTCATCGCTTTTTCTTTTATGAGTAAATTAAAAACATAGGTATATAATATACATATATAAACAAATAATATTTAAAATAATATAAACACAAATAATAATTAATAAGATCGAGTGACGTAGCAAAGATAAAATATTAAATGAATAAACCGAAAATCTCATGAAAATCATGTATATGTAAGACCTCGCTATTGTAAATAAAATAGAAAAATGTATTCACATTTGTAAGTAAAAATAAACACTAAATTACATTTTTCTGGTATCTTAATAACTGTGTGTGTGTGTGTGTATGAGCATTTATTGTATGACAATGCATACGCATTTATTTGACTTTATTTTTCCAGCTGTTAGATAATAAATTATTCAAATACAAAATATTTGTGATACAATTTTTGCTCGAAAAATACCATATATTTGCTTCTATTTTACATATATTTTTTTATTTATTATTAATACATTACGTACTTTTTATGTAACGTTCAAGTTGTGATATGTTTCAAATATTTCAAGCAGATTATATTATATAAATTACACATGTAAAAGATTTTCATGTTCAAAATGTGCAAATAATATGATTCTACGTATTTTAACCGCACGTATAAATGTAGAGATAATGTAATTTGTAAATTTTAGTAAATAATAGAATGCATTATATATTACTCGTATATCTACATGTATAAGTCATTGTGGAACACATAATTTTTTTTCTATAATTTACATGTGTGTAATGTATTAAAAAAAAGATGATATTGCAAATTGTATCTATGTTAATCGTACGAGTATATTCATAAATTGATATAATCAGTATTCCACCTTGTATATCATTTTTCATTTTTTCCTTGCGACACGTACATACATATGAATGTAGGCAGTAGGTTGGGCAGTAGGCATATTTGAATTGAGAAATTTTCTTGTGATATGCTGATTGAGTTGAAAAAAAAAATTCATAGAGCGTAAGGAATACATCGTAAGCTTATTATTGTATTTATAAAAAATTATGAGAAATAAGAATATATATCTGTATTTTAATTATTACGAACAGCTTTTAAATGAAAAAAAAAACATGAAAAAAAGTTAATATACCTACATACTTATAATTAAATTATTTTGAGCTTTTGTAATGTCTGTGTTACATAATACAATATATTTGCGTAAATAAATGATAAAAATTTATTTTTTTTCGTTTATAAATAATAAAAAAAAAAGGCAAAAGAAAAAAAGAAGAATTGAAAATAGAAACAAGAACAACAATTTATTTAACTACAATTTTTGTATACCTAAAAATGGGGTTTAGTAGAGGACATGAATAAAAGATTTTATTTATACAAATTGCTCTTTTGTATTTGTATTCATTTCATTTTGCTTTTAATTAATTTAAATATCCTTTACAATATCCGAAAATAAAATTTGTTTCATAAATTTTAATTTTAAATTGTTTTTTTTTTTTTTTTAACTAAACTGTATCATTTAAATTCAGACTAAAGAAAATTACATATTTATATTTTGATTCCACATCCTACATTCTAAATTAAATAACCGCTAACAAATAATTTAATTTTATTTATAATTAAATTTAAGCGCTTTTATGAAATATTTGACAGAAAGACGTTTGATATTAAATAAAAATTCAAATTACTTTAAAATACAGAGAAATTTTTTATTTAATTAATTTTTAACTTTTTTTTTTTTTTCATTTCAGGTACGTTGAATATATCATATGAATTTTGATTAATTTGATTACTTTAAAATTTTTCAAGGTAAGTTGCTTGTAAATTGTGTAAAATTTTCTCAATATGAGAATCTCTACTATTTAAATAATTAATTTTTTAATACTTGAATGAAAATCATTTAGTTAATAATAACAAGAATATTTATTAAACATAATTTGAAAATTTTCATTTAAGATAATATTATTATGAAAAAGTTTATTTCATTTTATCAATATACTAAAATTTATACAATATTTAAAACTTTTATTTTTAATAAGAGAATAAGTTAAAATAAAACTAATTAAATATTCGTTCAATTTCAATTATTTTTTGTATCAAAAGATATTAATTAAATTTTAAAATATGTAAAACGGGAAAAAAAAAATTGAATGATATTAAAAATGGAATTTTATATTAGTTGTGTATTTTATATAAAAATAAAAAATTAAAAGTAAATACACGAGTACAGAACTAAATACACGCATATAAGCGTGTATGTATATTTTACATTTTATATTATTTTATATTGCATAAACGAATAATCAAGAATTAAATTATGTATATGAAAGCCTTTCTAGATACAGTAGTAGTTTATCAGATTGCAAAAAACAGAGAATTTATATAGATATACGAGTATGGAAATTTTATTACACTGCATTCATTATGATTTTTATAATTATTATTTTTTTGTTTACTGCTGTTTTTGTTTAAAACTTTTATTATGTAAATTTAAATTATTTTTTTTTTTCACTTATAATTCATTTGTCAGTATAATATCAACGTTACCAGATATATTTTTTTGATACCAGATCATTTTATCGTACTTTTAAATAAAAAATAATAATAATAATAAATATAATTATTAATTGAATAAATGAATTCTGTTTGTTTATTCGTTTTTTTTTTTTTCGAATATGATACGTTTTTGTAAATGAATATGAATATTTATGCATGTCGAAAAATTTAATAATGCCTATTATATTTCAATGATACACAGGTCGTGTATATTTAAGAGTGTATACATATGTATGTAGTTGTCTTTTAAAAATTTCACATTTCTAGAAGCTTTTATAGAAAAAAAAAAAAAAAAACGGAGTCATCAAATTAAGAACTTTTTCATTTATCTTTCACATACACACATAATTTTTTATTCGTTTTCAACATGCAAAAATTTTTTCTTTTATTGTTTATTTATTTATGTATCGTGGATTCTAAAGTCATAAGTATTATAACAACCTTAAATTGTATATGTTTAACTATAAAATAAATAAACAGGAATTTTTTGTCAAATTTATCCTCTTCGCTGAATGATGATTTGTATATGTATGTAAATATTATTATTTTTATTTCAATCTTTTCTCTGTAGGTTACAAACTATGTAGCTATACCCACAATAAGTACATTTGTTGTTCTTCTCATTCAATATAACAATAGAAAAAAAAAAAAGAAAATATTTTCCAACTATTATATTTTTTCTAAGTACAAACACATGTACAAATACATAAAAACATACATATTTTTATTTTGATTTCTATCATATTAGTTGTCATATTTCTGTATTTTCTTCTGTTTTTGTGCGAAATGCATACATATGTATATACATATGTATGATATTTACATACAAGCATGTACATTCATACGTGAAAACGTTATGTACTTACATTAAATGATAATAGTTTATGCTCTGTTTTCGCCGTATAAATATGACATTATTATTATAATATAAAAATAACATAGCTATACAGATAGACATACGTGTACATGTACGAATTTGTACGCTTCTGTTGTGTGTATACTAAGAATTACAATATTAAAAATGGAATCAACTTAAGATTATCCTTGAATCCTTTCATTTGACATGTTTTCAAATAATCTTCTACAAATAATATATAAATTTTATCTCCGTCATTTAAATGTTGCTGTTGACCCCTAAAGATATTCGGAATGCATGCAAATATGTATAATAGAATGACAATATTAAATGGATTCTCAAAAATATTTTGAAACTTTTTATATTACAAAATTTATAATTGTAAAGAAATTTTTGATTACAGAACATTTTAAATAAAATTCAAACCCCCTTTTACAGTTCATTTAATTGATTTATTTTGGTTTTTACTATATTTCCCTTATTACTTGTTGCTACATTTCTTTAATTAATGAGTTTCTTAACTTTTTTGTAAAAATTTTAAATTGAAAATCTAATGCATTTCTCCTTACAACTGTAATATTCAAAAGTTTTCGTTTTCATTTGTTTGCATTTTCATACAACATACAACACTTTTCATGATATTCATTTTTTATTTATTTATTTATTTTTTTTTTCCTTTTAGTTTGAAACTTTTAAAAACTTTTTTTCATTGAATTTTGTGCAAAATAAAAGAATGAATATTCGACGGACAATAAATAATGTCTTAACGATAATATGGTATCGTCTCGACTAAGAAATAAACTATAACTGTCAAATTGTATAAAATATTTTATGTATGTATGTGGAAAACTATGTGGAAAACGTAAATGGATAAGTTAATATTCGTTTTTTACCTTTTATATTTGAGCTATATTTAATTTTCATTTAAAAATATACGTATACACATATGTTTGTATATATTATACAATAATATATTGGCATAAAATGTGCTGTGTTTTAAATTATTTGGGCAACAAAAAATTTACAGATATGTAATAAATACATGTTTACATATGTATCTGTATGTTTGTTACTTAAGATACATGAATTTTTATTTTATCTCACAAATATACATCCATCTATACACATTAAAACATACATAAATTAAAGACAGAAGTTTTATTTTATGCTGTTACAATTTATTTTTTATTTCCAAAATTTTATTATACCTTTAGACTCTAAGACTTTGGTGTAAATTGCCAGAAAATTTATATAAATATATAAAAGTGTATTTTTATTACAATTTGTAAACATAAAAAACTATGTATGTATGTATGTATATTCGTTATCACATATGCAATTAAATTGATCAAAAGAGAGACATAAAAAAGCAACAACAAAACGTAAAATATCAAATTTAAGAATATCCTTAAAAATGTGGGTGAGTAGGCCATAAGGGTAACATTATTGGAATCGAATAAAATAGAAAAATATTTAAAACGTTTACATTCTGATTTCCAATAGCTGCCACAAATATTGTACAGACTATCAAATTAGTAATTGAATGAAATTTATATGTACGTCAACATTAAATTTAATAGATATTTTGTGTGGAAAAGAGGTCTCAAGGTCATTTAATTTTTTTTTTTTATTATTATTGAATTGAGAATAACGAATTGTACATCCAAAAGATGTTATCAATAATAGTTCAAATATGAAAATTTAAGAAAATAATGCAGATGTCTGATTTAATCAGAAAATTATACATATAAAAAAACAAAAATTCCAAAAATATTTTTGTTATCGACATCGAATGATATACAAGTATATACAATGAATATTGGACATGTATACATGATACATGTTTTTTCCAGTATAAAAAAGTAGAACATTGATTTTTTTTTTAACATATTACATATTCATTTAATTTATTTTTACAATAAATAATTTCATAAGTTTCTAAATAGAAACTTACGAAACATCAATTACTTAAGATAGATAAAATTATTTTTCACATGTGTACGAATGTATGTATATTTGATGAATTGTTTATAGCAAATTTCATACATCAATGCAATCTGTATAGTAAGAATATTATAAATTATTGACATATGTATTACAACAACAGAAAATAAATATTCTTATGTACACATAAAAAACATATACATGTACACATTTACGTACTGTGCAGTAACCATATTTGGATACACTTCAGTTTACATTGTTCTTAAGTATAATGTCATTACATTTATTATAATGTGGTTTTGCTGATCTTTTGTATTAAAGTTTAATGATTACTTTACCCTAAGGTCATCCAAAATGTAATATTTAAATTATAGTATAACATTTTGTACATGTACACAATATACGAGTACTATACACACTTAAATGATTAACTATGTGCACACATAGTATGTATGTACATATGAATGTATACATATGAATTTGACATGTAGATTGTTCTTATATAAAATTAGATTATATTTTTTTTGTATATTATCAAATCTTGATTTTATTCTAAATGTTAATGTTTATATAGAAAAATTTAAAAATCTAATTTAATTCAAGAGGTGTGAAATTACATTTTTTTTAAATTGAGTATTTTATACATATATGCAATCATATCACGTTCATTGATACTAAAGTCATGAGTTTATCTTATGAATATTGATCATTCAAGGATATTGATAAAATGTGTAAAAAGAAAATGCACTGTATAAAAATAAATTTAGTGTATGATATTAACTACCATTTGCTATTTAGGTATATGTATGCAATTTATTATAAAATTTCAGTTATCTTCCAATAATGAAAAGGTAGATTAAAAGTGTAGTGATGTATTTCTATGCACATAAATATGTACAATATATAAATAACTTACTTATACATTCTTAAAAACGAAAGTATGCACATTTATCCTTTTTCCGTACAAGTTTTTTTCAAACTTTACAATTTAAAATTTCTAATACATTCATATATATGTATATTGTGTGGAATGCAATTTTTTTTTGTATTGTGTAAACTTTATCGTATGAACATATATGTACATACATATGTATATTTTTTAACAATATTTATTTTCTTGTGCAGTATACTTGTACTTACGTACGTTATTTACGTTTGTGTAATATACATAGAGTACTTTAAATGCAAACTTTCCGTTTAGGAGATTCTCCTCAAGATACATTTGTACATTATACACATACATATGTACATACATACATATTTCGTTTTGCCCGTATTGAATAGGATAAGTTTATATGTACATATGTATATGTAGCTAGACTTATTCTGATACTAATCTGTATGTTAATCAGTGCGGTATACACACATATGCATACATTTTTTTGTATTAAATGTAAATATAGGAATAATAGGATGAGAAATGGCTTCAGGATCATATCTGATTACACAAAAACTATTATACTTACAAAACTGCAATTCCAATAAACTTAAAGTTTACGGCTATGCGTACATGTTTGATTATAAAAAAGCATATGCTATAAAACACTACAGTTTTAAAATATTTTGCACACATTTTTGTGTTTATATGTACACACATAGATATTCTATGCATTTCTGTTTTCTGTTATCAACTGAAGATTCACAGGAAGCAGGAAGGATGTTTTCAAAGAGGTTATTGTAAAGAGAAAACATTTTGAAAAACTAATGAATGGATATTATACATCGTTGACCGGTTTAAGTTTTAATTTTTGAAAGTATTACGTCCAAAATTATACATATGTATCTATACGTCCACAAAAGTACAAATGTATGTATATCAATATATGTACGTAACTACCCAAATTTAAAATTTTTTGATTGATATTTACTCATATAATATAAAATGCCGAAAGAGAGGATTTTGAAATTAAAATTAAAAACAAAAAATTTGCAATTATTTGTAGTTTTTATATGAATAAAAGGCAAACAATTAGTATATTCATGAAAATTGGTTGAATGCTAATGGCAAAAAGTTTCAAAATTAAAATGAGTACTCGAACAAAAATACTAAAAAGTAAAATTTTATTTATTATTATCGTTATTACATTTCGTACCAATTTATCGAGATTTATTTTGAAAATGTGTATTATATAGGTACATATGTACATATTTTCTTAAATGTTAAAAATTACAAACTATGTATTCGAGTAAAATAAATTAAACTGAATTAATCGGATAAAATTAATTTGATTAAAATATTTTGAATGCTTCATATTATCATAATGAGTTTCATATTGATCAGCATTAAATGTATTATTTATATTGTAAAAGCATAATGTGGTTGAAAGTGAACAGGAACGAATAAAATTTTTAATTAATTTCATTGGTTGGTTGATATTATTATTGTATTCATAATTAGATTTGTATCGAAATTAATTATAAAAATTATAATGCCAATGTAATTAACATTTGTCACCATTACATTTTCCCTTGTTTTATTGCTAAAAGTGAAAAATTAATTGAATGAATGGTAAAAAAAAAACTGTTTTTATGAAATTAATTTATTTAGTTTTAATTATTAAATTTCTATGCAGTAGAAAATTTTTCAATTAAATATTTCAAATTAAAATTTTTAAATAATCAAAACATGTATTTTTACTATTGGCAAGCAGGTGAATGTTTATATCAAATCCTAATTTAAATTTCCCTTAAAAAATAGTTATTACGCCATCTTGTCTACATTAGAAAAATTGTATTTTTTTTTTTTTGTTCAAGAACTTGATGTATTAAATACCGTTAGAAAATTTAAAATATTAGAATAAATTTTCCTCAATGAAAATGAGGATATATTGTAGTAAGTAGAAACTTAATACGAATCTACGTATACTCTTAATAAAGAAAAGCTACAATAAAAGCTCGATGTATTTCACTAGTTGTTGTTTTGTTTTTCTATTTTGATTCAAATAATTCTCCCTCTGTCATTTTATTACATTTTCAATTTATTATAAGTAAATTTAACATTTTAAGCTTGAAGCCATGCCCATTACGTAAAAAGAGAAAAAAATATAGGCAATATGTACAATGTCCTAGACAACTTTTTATCCATAAAAACATCTGGGAAATAGGTCAGAGTTAAGAGGAAATTTATTAAGCGAAAGCTTTGAATTAACTCGGAAAATACTAATGTAGACCACAGAAGCAGACAAAATTCACATTCGTATTTATAACATAACATCTGTAATTATGCGTGCATTTTGCATCATTAAAATGAAGTCGAGAAAATTTTACATTCACTACTACAAGAAACATGGATGCTGTCAGTTTGAGATTATAAAATATGTTAAATTGAGAATAAAATCAGAAAAATTGAGAGTTGGAAAAATTTTTAAAAACTCATATCATGTCGTTATTTTGGTTTCGTTTTTTTTTTCCTTATACCCGGGAAAAATTATATGTTAAGCACAGATTACATACAAATACATAACCACTGCTACTAATACGAATTTGAAATGTAAAATAAAAAAGATTACATACATATTGTATTTATCCTTTAAGGACTGGGTCATCTCTTTTTTAAAGGAAAACAAATGTGCCATCAAAGATATAAATTCAAAATAGATACACTAATGATTTCTGGTGAAAATAGTTAAAATAAAAAAAGCAACGTGAGGTTAAATGAACTATCAGCACTTATTAAACTCATTGATTTAATTATTTTTTTCAATTTGAAATAAAAATACAAATTTGAATATTCTAAATTCTTGGCACTTGATTGTGACATTTTCAAAACAAAATTAAATTTAATAATAAAACATTGAACATGCGTACTTCATTTTACTCCAGATAATATCATTTATTTATTTTTTTTGCAGAATTAATTTTCTTTAAAATTTGTTAAGAAGCTATATGTCCTTTTCTATTTATTCTCAAATTTTCAATCCTCTCATGATACAAAAATGTGTTTTCATCAGGTATATGATAATAATTCGCTAATGTGTTGTTTAAAAAATGAGTATTTTTATGATACTATAGAAAACTAATATCAGGTTGTCCTAGATACGTACATATACATTTACATATATTATTACTGGAAGTTTTTACACATACAATGATATTTTAAAGCTTTATACTTGAGTTTTATATACATATGTATGTATGTATGCATTTACCTTATCCTTCCGGCTGAACCATGTGCTCAAAATTTTTTCATAAGGGAGTGGCTTCCGGCAATTTTTAAAACTTAAGATACCATAACGGTAGAAAAACTTTTGCTCCAAAAATGATGCTGTACTATATGCAGTGGCAGGACAAGAATAATTTTTAAAAAAAATAAAAATAATCTTATTATTCATGATTTTAATGGAAGGTTTTAAAATATCGAAATATTTATTTATTTCCAATTTCTACAAATTCAAGTAAATGTAATTTTATAAATTAAAAATTCTGATTAAAATAAATTTGAAATAAAGATTAAACTTTGAACAAAAATGTTTCTAAAGTTGTATAAAGCTTTCTGGTGCCTAATGTAGGAGATATTTTACATATTTAGGATATTTCCCCTAAATATAGGTGTGTCACATTATATAGCATCATTTAACTGAGAATTGAGAATGCTGAGGATGCTGTAAAACATTTGTATTTTTGAATACTGTACATGTATTTGTATTGAAAACCAAAAATAAGAAAATAAAAAAAATATATATATATCTAAGAAAAGATAAAAAAAAACATTTGTTCTGTTCTCATTAGGATCTGGAAATATTTAGGATACTTAAAATCCCAGTTCACTTAGTCGAGTGCTGAATTTACAATCCGTTTGAAGTAATCTATCGGAAACCATAGTTAAATTTATTCATTTAATTGCAATTTAACAAGAGAATACAAAAATTTCACTTTGTTAAAACATTCATTGTAAAATTTTCGTGTAATTAATACAAAATTTTCATGAAAATTATTTAATTTAATTTAAATAAATATAAAACAATTCAGTGTTAATATAATTATAAATATTATTTTTATGTTTTTTTATTTTATTTTAAATAAAGTTATTTCATATAATGTGTTAATGTTTTTAAAATATTTTGAGAAGAAAAAAATTGTTAGTAAAAATTTAATGTTAATTTAAAAAACTTTGAGATTTTTATGAATACCGCCTAAATGATATGATAATATTGACTTGAATTAAAAATTAAAAAAGAAAAAAGAAAAACAAAAATACTTAAATAATCATCATATTATATGCTTAAGCATAATATAAGAACAATTTAATGACATTGCAGGATAATCATCATCGCTACGTCAGTGTCAAAAGGCAGCTTCTCATTTGTGCCAAATAAAAATAAATACCTATACAGAGAAAAGAAACAAGAAGAAGAATAAAGAATAAGTAGTAGTAAATTGTAGGAAAAATAAAATAAAATAAGAGATTTTTCTTGATTGATGTTTTAATGTATTTGTGTGAGTGTATAAAAATTATATACCATCTATGCCAGTGAAAGATTCACATATACATAAAAACTGAATAGAAAAAAGTAAAAACGTATCATTACGATGTTTCTTATAGTCAATACATTCACACTGACATTTTGTTTCTAATAAATTTTTGTGTTAGAATTATTATATACTGTACTAATACATACATACCCACACATATAGAGAGAAAAGTTTTTATTTATGTTTTCTACTTTATCTTATTTATATGTAATAGATGTATGTGTACATATATTTGTACTATTTGTGATTTTATCTTGAAAATTATAAATGAAATTTTTCAAAGTTTTTTATTTTTGTTTTTATTTTCTTAATTATCAATTTTCTTTTGTAATTTTATTCTTATTATATCTTCATTATTGTTATTAATATTTTCTTCTTTTTTTTTTCTTACCTATCAACGTATTATCTTTATAATAAAGAGTAAAAGGACATTTATTGTTATTATTATTATTATTGTTGTTGCTATAATATACTACTTATAATATCCGTATTATTCAAGAGTTTTCTTATTAAATAAAGGTGATATAACATTAACTATATTATGACGATGATGGTGATGATATTTACACAAAAAATAGAAAATAACAAGAACAACATAATGAAAACATACACGAAATTCCTTAAGGATATCATTTACACTTCTCATATTTACAAAACATAATAAAAAAACAATTTTATTTTTATTTCGTACGGAAAAATCGATGTCAGGCATTTGTACACAAAATTTTTACGATTGTGTAATATTTTTATTTACATATTCATTTTTTCTATTTATTTTCTGGGTATGAGAAACAAGAGTGTAATGAAAATGTATTTGAATAACATTTTATCTGTCAAAATATTTGAATTGCTAGGTTAGGTTATATAGTTAACAGAAAGTAATAAAATTTCTAACGATTTTTCAGTTAAATTATGATATTGAATAACATATTTTTTCTTAATTATTTATTAATTTATTTCTTTTTAAATTTAAATCCAAAATCGTCTTGATGAAACTTTAATGTAATTATGAAAAATAAAAAAAATAATATTTAATGCGTTTCCATTAAATTTTGTTTTTATTTTCCTGGTGGTAATGATAATTACATAATCTTTTATTTTTACGTTAATAATGAATTATTAAATTGATCTACAAAAACTATTTTATTACAGCAAAATATTAATATCGTCTGCCAATATTTGAGTAATATTTGCCAAAAAACCTAAAAAGTATTTTCGTTTTTATTATACTATATTTCCTTTAAAATTTGCTTAACAAACCCAAATATTTCGTTTCTAGTTAAAACTGTACGATAAATTTCATGTTAAATTTATTCCTATTTTTAACAAATTCCACAATATACTTGAAAATGTTTACCGTTAAGTTTATTAAAATTCGTTTTATTACGTAACACACTAGACATTATAGTACCAAATGAAAAATTTATTTTCTCAAAAAAAAGTAGGACGAGAGTTCAAATAATAATTCAATCTTACCTCTTTTATTTTGTTTTATTTTTGTCTTCAATTCAAAATTAACACAAAACAAAGTTTTTTTAAAGTTGAATTTTCAATAATCGATTTTAAAGTTTGACTTAAGTAGGAATACATCTCAATAACTTAACTGTGAAAAGAAAAAAACTTTATTTTCCATTTTAAAATACATACAACAAAATCCTTAAATAATATTTGGTTTTTTTCAGTTTTTTTTTTATTTATTTTTTTTTGAATTTTTTTTTGATATTTCACAAATGCACAAAATTTTTCAATTATGTTTTCCTTGAAAGTTTTCAAAATTTTTAAAAACTATGTAGAAAGTGCTATTCAAAATCCTTTTTTTCTCAATTTATCTTGAAATCAATATACCTATAATACAAATTCTGCTAGCATTTATTTTTTTGGCATTTTTATTCTATTTGGTTTTTTTTTGTTTAATTTTTCAATTGTTTGTAGAACGAATATTAAAAATTTATTTTTGTCGAGTGTCATAAATATACACCAAAAATTGTATGTCTGTGTATTTTCGGTCATGAAATGAAATATTTTTAAAAATAAATAAAATACAAGTTGTATATCGAAATTTATTTTTTTCAGATATGTTTTTTTTTCGACTTGGTAATCATCCATTCTAGGGTTCGTCGAATCCTCACGTTACAATTCGAATTGAATTAAAGTATAATCTGTAATGTAATTTTTCATAAATTTCTTTTTAAGAAATAAAGAGTTAAGAAATAAAAATTTACCTAAAATTGAAATAACTAATTGAATTACAATGATTGTTTTGAAATATTTTAAATAAAATATTGAACGCGTTTAGCTAACATGGCTACAAATTTTCTCTATTGTACATACACGTGCAGGTTTTTAATTATTAAAAAATTATTCCACGTTCCATAGGTAAATCAAAGCCTTTCTTTTTTGTATTATATTATTATATTTTTGTGTTTGTTTTTGTTGTTTTTGTTTTTTAATTCATTTTTATATCATCACCGTCATAGTTGTGATCGTAATAATATAATAATATGTAAATACAAAATTATTGTTATGTAGAACGGAAAAATACTTCAACCAGAGCATAATGTGTACTGTATACACAAAAGTTTTTCTTGTTTTATATGTACATACATACATATATGTATTGCGTGAACATGCATAACGTTAATACACAGAGATAAACACTTGTATTATATATTTTCATTCTAAGTCCTGAAATATTCTGCCCTTCTTTATTTTGCAAACATGTAAAAAAAACAATAACTTTCTTGAAAACTTTTCTTGAAAAAAAAAATGTCTTCAAATTTTGTTGATTTTATGTAATACTTCGTAAAAGTCAAGTCATAGTTTTTAAAGTTAATCACATACACATGCTTACATGTGTTATATATAATATGTATTTATGTGTCTGTATATTAAACTGCATATATACAATGTGAACTAATAATATGATGTTATGAAAGGAATAGAAAAAGTGTCAAGTATTCATATTTTCAACATTTTTTTTTCTTCAACTTCTTATATAGAAAAAAAGTTTTTATTTTTGTTTTTAGCCTTCTGCATATTTACTTTTAAGTAATCGCACGAAAAAGAAGGCTTCCATGTATTCGAAAAGAAAATAACCTTGAGATTCTTGAATACAGCGAAATTTCTTTTTCATTTTCTATCTATTTTACAATTTTAAGTATCATTAAGTCTAACATTTTATTTATATGCATACACATACATACTCATATGTACATATATGTACAAATGAGTATGTATAGTGTATATGCTATTACACATATTACATTTATGTACGCTTAGAAGTATGCATTTTATATGTACATAATTGAGGATGTATTTTTAAGTATTATGCATACAAATATAGTATGTTTAAATAAATTTATTCATGTTTATAATGCATTATTCAGGAATGTGTCTGGTCACATAAAAATTGTATAATCAAGAAAATGTTGAAAATAAGTTATTTACTAAGGGTGATAAAAGAAGAAGAAGAAGAAGAAAGAAGTAAGTGTATGCAACATTGAGGATTAAAAATAAGAAAGATGTAAAATTTCTTACATACATGTATGAGTTTACATACACATATGTGTACAATATAGATCGAATGAAAATCTTATGTCATCAATAAAATGTAGGATCATCATCTTCATTTTCATGACGGAATTTAATCTACATATATTTTTAATGCATTTTTTTTATGTATATTTAAATGTATAATAGTATGAGTTTATAAAAAAAAATCAAAATAATATTAAAAATTCAAATTTAAAAAATATTTAAATTGAATTCAATTTTTATTTAAATTTTATGATTTATTTGCGTGCGTCCATTATATGCAAGAATTTTCTTAAAAAAATAAACTTGAAAATTTGTTATATGTCATGAACAAATAAAAATATAATTATACGATGCTAATTACAATCAATGAGACAAAAAAATTTCAAAATTAGGTTAAATGTAACAAATTTAAAAAACACACATATTTATTTTATTTGTAGTCGAAATTTTCATGATTTTTAATATTAAAAAACAACAACACTAAATTTAAAATAAATTCAATTTGACTGAATGCTTTTGTTTATACGGTTTGTTATTCTTGTTAAAGCAATAAATTAAATAAATTAGTCATCAATTTATTATTATTTAAACGATAAGATTACAGAAAAAAATATTTGTTTAACGTGTAGGATAATTCTACTAAAAAACAGAAGAATCACAAAATTTTCAAAGTATATGTGTATGGTATACACATTAAATGAAAATACATAGAAAAGGGTGTAGAATTTCGCAGGTTTCTTTATTTTTTTTAATATAAAGTTATTCTTTGTTTATTTTGTTCATTGTTTAATTTTTCAATTTTTATATTTACAAGGTTTTATTTATTACAATTTATTTAACTTTCGCTTTATTTTAAAATCATTTTATTTTATATTTTATATATTGAATAAAAAATAATGTTAATGTGTATATTTATAAAAAAAAAAATTGTTTTATTTTGTTTTATTTTATTAAAAAAAAAAAAAAAAAATTAAAATTTACTATACGTTTATAATATGACGTGTATTAAATACATTTAGCTTATATGATTGTAATAAATTTTGTATACGTATATAAATAAAATAAATATTGGTTTTATTTATTTTTAAAATTATAATATTCTACTAAATTATAACAGCAGCAACATTATTAATTGTACAATGTACGTTTTTATTTAATATATTCTCAAAATAATGTTTTTGTCTTATCCATTTAACACATCTATTTGATTTAGAATCGATCATGTATATATACTTACATACATACACGCAAAAATATAATAATAAAAATTTAAAAACGAAAAAAATACATTATATGTGTTTATAATTTGCATCTTTTCAACTATACATGTACGTAATGTGAAAATGTTTTGTTTAATTTTCCAATTGTTGTAAGAAAAAACAAAATCTCATCATCATTTTATTTTGTTATCATTATTTTTTTTTTTTTTTAATGTGATGCTAATTTTGAAAACACAAAAAAGAAAAAAAAGAATTCTTTTTATTAAAGCAAAAAATGAAAATTATAATAAAGATTAAGGAAAAAATTCGTATAGTAGTTGATGAGCTATCATAAAGACAAGATCGATTTTGTTTTGTTTTTTTCTTTTTTTGTTTGAATAAAGCATAATCAAAGAAGTTTTTCATTTTACGTTTTAAAATTGTATTTGAAAATTCTATTCAATTTAATTGTTTTGTGAATTCCGTGTGTGTTCTACTGTATTGTATTTTGTACATCTACTATAATAAAATTTTAAATCTGATAAATTTAAAAAACTTTTACAAAGAAAACTCTTGATATTCACTTTTATTTTGTTTTTAATTCTGCTTTTTGTTTTTCTTTTTTCAATTTTGTTTTAATGTTTTTTACTTTGATTTCTTGTTAAATTTTACCATCTAGTATTGTTCGTTAAACCATTTTTAATATTTTATTTTTTATTTTTTCAAATTTATTCATAAATATTTTATTGACTAGAATATTTTTTTGATTGACTAGAATTTTCTAATTTATTTCTATAGCTAAAAACAAAAATAAATTAAGTAAACAAAATCATAAAATCATAAATATTACACTTATAAAATAAAATGTAAAAAGAGAAAAACAAAAACAACAAAAATAAATAAATTGCTTATTCATACATTAAATTTTAATAAGATGATTTAGTATAGTGTTTACTTTAGAAGGAGGCAAAAAAGCCTTCGCATTTTATTTTTAATGTCAAATAGAAAGAATACAATTTCACGAGGATCTTTTATTTCAGTGAAAATATAAAACTTGATAATATCGAAAAAGATATATCTGTTTTTTTTTTTGTTTTCTATAAAGTAAAAAAATATTGTAAATAAATAAAAAAAAAACATATTTTGATGTTCCAAGCAGAATTTATTATTAATTTTTAAAAAAAATAGAAATTTCATTTAATTATTTGTCGAAACTTTAGAGAAAATGTTTAACGTTACATATAAATTAGATGAATTAAAAGCAATACATTTATTAGAGTAAAACAAAAAAAAAAAAAAATTAATAAATAAAAAATAAATTATATAAACCAAAATAAGTTATTAAATCAAAATTTCACGTAAAAAAATTTAAAAAAAAACAAAAGTCAATATAATTAAGGTTAAATATTATAAATAATCAAAATCTAAATAAATCACAATTAAAATTATAAAAAAGAAAGTTCATTTTAAAATTGAAAAAATGCCATCAGAAAATTGTGGTGAAAAAGAAATATCATCACCATTGCCGGCAGTGAAAAATAATGATAATCAAAATGGTACCGGTAATAATAATAATGCAGGATCAGCAGCATTAAATGATTCACAAAATGGCAATGAGAACAGCAAATCACCATCACCGAAAAAAGTTGCAGGTAAATATTTAAAAAAAAAGAAAAAAAGAAAGTAAAAAAAAAATCTTGAATTTAAGCGTAACGGGTATACTTTAATACATAATTAAAACAGTTAATTTGAAAAATCTAAATTGGAAATAAAACAAATAAATGATTTTAATTGGGGCTCATAATTAACAAAATGACAATGTGTTAATCCAAACACTTTCTTATCCTAAAATAATTTCATGAATACAATTAGAATCATGTTGTTTGGACGTGTGCAATAATTTTAAATTTTTATTTTTTCACTTCAATAAATAAATTATATGGATACATAAAGGTACTGAAATTTCATTCATGTGTAAAAGGTGTAAAAAATTAACAGTTTAATTTGTGCAAATGAACATACATTATTTATTTTGGAAAGCGGGTGCGTTACTAACTACAATTTTTTAGTTTGTAAGAGTGTATCCTAGGAAAATGTTTCTTATTTTTTTATTTTCATACTATTTCTATTTTGTATTGTAGTCCGAAAAAAAAAAAATTGTTTAGGGAAAAAATATCAGTAGTTTTTTTTTTTTATTAAATACAAAGAGAAAAAAAAAATAATGGCACGAGGGTATACTATGTACATCTCAATAATCCAATAAATTGAAATACGTGACTTTATCCTTTTTATTTAGAATTTTTCAAATAAAAGGACAAGGGATATCTATTCAAGAGAAATATACATTCACTACCTTTTTCCCTTTTTAAATAATGTGTACTATAAGACTATAACATGTACTGTATAAATCTTATAAAGTTAGCAACATCAACCTTTCAGTTACAATCATTTCTTCATTTTACACCAATTATACATTTTATTTATACATAAAATTTCCATTTCTAAATTATATGTGGGCATAAATTTGAAATTTAAAATTGATTATATAAAGAACATGGTAATATCTAATAAAACAAAGAAATGAAAAATTTAAATTGACAAATTAATTCTCTATCATTATTAAAAGGTTAACAGGTAAATTGGCAGAAAATTAGAATTAAACGTAATATGAACAGGTTACATGTGTATAATTTATTAGAAAAATAATAATTTTCTATAATACTATATAAATTTCAATTTTTCATAATCATAGTCATTTTAATGTATGACATTGATAAGGATGAAATCATTATTAAATTTCAAATTATTTAAATTAATAACAATAATAGGTCATTATAAATTTAAACAAATGTACGTACATATGTACATACATATATGTATGTGTGTATATTTGAGTTGGTAGATTTTGAATCAAATGAACTAAAAACTTTTTTGATTAAATTTTCATTAAAATTTTTGAACAAATTTTCTTTTTTATTAAATTTTTTTAAATAAAAATTAAAACATTTTTAAGATAAAGCAAGCTTCTTATTTTTTTTTAGAAATAAAATTTCTCGTTGATTTTTTTTTCTCAATTTGTTCAAAAAAAGTTCTAAAAAAATTAAGAGCACAAAAAAAAAATTAAAAGTAATTTCAAAGTTTTTTTTCGGTTTCGAATATGATTAGATAAAAAAATTTTCACTTTATGGATGGTATTTTAAAGATTAGAAAGTTTTTTCATTGAAAGATAATGGAAAAGAAAGTTTTTTTACTTTTATTCTAAAATAGAAAGAATAAAAGGCGTTTCATTTTTATTGTATTTTACGTGAAAGCCATACATTTTATTCAATTTCTAACTGAGATCCATAAACTCTAAAAAAAAAAAGTTCTATTTTATGAAAATTACATTTATCTTATATTAGTAGTTAAAAATATTCTATTTGCAGTATGCGTAATTAATTTATTCATTTTTACTTTGAATCTTATTAAGAGATTTTAATAATTTTCTATAAATCATTTATCATGTACATATCATCACGTGTACATAAAACATACAAAAGAAAGTAAAATAAAAGAAAATAACTCACTCTGTTCAATAGTCTAATCAGATAATAATTACGTCCATAAAATACATTTCAAACCAAAAAACTTTTCTAATTTAAAAAAGTTTCATAAATTTCCATACACATTTAATTCTTCCAAACATCTTTAATCCGTTCAAATTTGTACATACATTAAAACATGAACAAATTTATGTGTGAAATAAAAAAAGATGTATGAAGCTGTCTCTTATTGCCACAAAATACCTAAATATTAGAGTGTTAATGACAATATATTTTTTATGTTCTTCTTATTAAATTATATTAATAGCTTTATTTCTATCTAATTTCAAAAATTATTTTAGTAATAAAATTATATTTTAAGTTTAAAATGAAGTAAATTTAGTTTTGGAACCGTTAACATTTTTCAAAGATAAATTTTTAATTAAAGTCATGTTCATAAATATGCTTAGGTCAGTATAGGATTAAACACAGTGTTAATGAAAAACCATGATATAAATTTTGTGAAACAGCATTAACTAAAACAGATAAACAAAAACATAAAAGTAAAATTTCAAAGGATACGTAATATACAAATGTGTGTATACGCGTAGTTTACGTATAGATAAAATAATGTAGAAGGATGAAAAAGAAAACAGAAAACAGATTAACTAATGAGGTTTTTAGTTTGTTGGTTTTCTTTCTGTGATAGAAAAGAAATTTTTTTTTTCACAATGCGTAATCAAAAAGACATTAATTTTTCTTTTTTACTTTTCTAATCTTTACATTTATGTTTTGTTTCAAATGCTATGTTTATTATTTTTATTTGTAGTCATTGTAGCAAATAACTTCAACATATTTATCTTTTGTCGTTGTTCTTTATGTCCTTTTATTTTGCTATTAAAATATACTACAGGATTAAGAGAAACACTTTTTTAATATTTATGCTTTGTTTTACTAAAGATTTTTATTATTATCATTATTATTTTTCTGTTCCATAGATATAGCCAAGCATAAAGCATTTCATATAAAATGTTGTTGAAATTTCATGCGAATATTTTTCTTTTCTTTTTTACATAAATCTTAAATTAATATGCATTATACCAAGTAGGAAAAAAATACTGCCAAAGTGAACATTAATTATACAAGGAAAAAGAAAAAAAAAATAATAAAGCCAAATTTTTAATATGTAGTTGACCTAAAATGTGAAACCAAAGTAGATTTATGGTCAAACAACACTCAATCAAATTCACATGTATGCATTTTTTATTCGAATATCATGTAACATGACGTAAATTGACTTTTGCAAACAAAAAAAAAAAATAGTGAATCAAGTAAAAATCTAAAAAAAATTAAAAATCTTTTGATTTAATTATTTGCTATACGTGGGTTTATTTAGGTGTATTTAATTTGCTTGTGTTATTTCTTTGAATTATTATTCATGATCAATAAAAATACAAAAAAGATCTATGAAATTTGAAATGTAATTCTAAATTTTCATTTTCTTTTATGTCAAAGATTCTATTTCATTTAACTTTTAGTGTGCACATACACACACATTCATACATACACATATTCGTTTTTATTCATAATTAATGTAATACATGTATGGATTTAAAGCATACTTCATGTATATATGCATGAAACGAGCAAAATGAATTTAAATTTTTTTTATCATGTATCCATAAAAGTTGAAATGAAATAAATTGAAAAAAAAAATAAATGTGATTTTATTTAAAGCAAAAATTTTATATTTAGGTACGAAAATGAAAATTCAAAAGTAAAGTATCTTTAGATATAAGTGTGAAATTTTTTTTTTAGGAAAATTACGAAATTGTTATTAAGGAGTGGTGTGCAATTTCACGCAATGAAATAGGAATATAACATCATTCCTGAATATGTAATCATGTATTTTCCTGATAAAAGTAAAAAAAAATAAAATAAATTTCAAAATTTCATACATACATGAACTGCAGAAAATTCTACTTTCTATTTTTGATTAAATTTTTTTATATTTTTCTATAATTCATGTACATACGTAAGCATCAAATACATTACATGTACAAGGTATAAACCTATGTACATACATATATGTATGTAGGTATGTATATACAAAAATATAAATATCGATATTGCGTAATAATTTCAATTTATTTATGTTGTCATATTTTTATTTATTTTTTAATGAAAAATTTAAAATGAAAATAAAATGTCAACTTAAAAATAGAAAATTCTTAAACTGTACCTGATATATAGTACATATACCTACCTACCTACACACATGTGCTTAGACAAATATGAATGTAATGTAAAATATATAAATATGAAATTTTTTTTCCTTCACGCCTGAAAAAAAATTATGTAATATTATTTTCTATGTTCAATTTTTCTTCTTTTACTTTCTTTTAAATAAAAATTCATTCAAGTGAAAAATAATATGTAAAAATATTTTCACATATCTTTTCATCCTTTTATTTATTTATATTTCGTATTTTTATTTTAATTTTGTCCCTAATATCATTTTTCGTCAAAATCTTTTAAAAATTTTTTTTTCTTCAAATAAAATTTTTCTATTTATTCATATTAACGTATTTTATCATCTCTACATTTGTATTTGTATATGTAAATTTTAATACGTGAATACATACATACATATTATCTAAACTTTAATGGAAAATAATAACTTTTTACACAATTGAAGCATGAGTATGATATTTTATTTTATCATTTATGAATTATGAAATTTTATAAATTTATTTCAAAGAAACTTTGAAAAAATATACAAAATATAAAATTTTTGCTTTTTTAAGGCTTTTGAACCATAAATGTGTTAGATTTCATTTATTTGATATGTTTTTTAACAACTCTTAAAATTTTTCATATATTTTATATGACTATAAACATGTTTACGATATTTTCAATTGAAAATTATGTTCATCCGTGTAATTGAATTAAGTTTGAAAATATATTTTACGTAATTGACCTATATGTGTGCATGTGTATAAGTATATTTTGTATAGCAAGGAAGGATATATATTTTAAAGAATATACATACATATGTATGTACATAATATATACATACATATATATGCGTGTTTTATGCTTTCTCAAAGTTTCATTTCATTGAATTTAGAAATATGAAACAATTGAAGTGTAACGGACACGTTATGTAGAGATGTTTTTCACTTACTCTGTATTTTGTTTTTTTTTTTACATACATACATATATTTTTTTGTTTAAAAAAAAATTGTTTGCTCCAAACATTGAATGAAATTTATTTTTATTTTTTTTTTCAAGCAAAAATGTAACATCATTAATATTATTCTTTGCAGAAAATCTAATATACATGTTCATAGATTATGTATACATGCAAATACGTTCAAGTTTAGAACATTTGAATATACATATGTATGTATCTTTAAAAAAAAACTTGAACATTTTTCTTTTAACCTTATATCCTGGATGATAATAATACAAAATACATATATTGTAATTGATAAGATCTGTTGAATTTATTCGTTTCATTCATACAAACATATTGTAACATGTGTATACATATACATATATACGAAAATTACGTATGCATGCAGCACTAATAAGGATTAATGGATATAATTTCGATGAACACAGAATTTATTTTTATTTTTTCTTCACGCAGCATGTTATATTGTTGTTGACACTAAAAAGAAAATTTTATTTACACATACATATGTATATATGTATTTAAATTTACATATTTTACCTGCGTATGTTACAAATGTGCGTGCGAAACAAACAAATACACACATCGGTAGAGCATATGTGTTATATCAAGTTATATACATCTATATATACTTCGATGTGTTTATTTTACTGTTTAATAACATACATACATATATTGTGCATACATACATATATGTGCGTAATTTTTAACTTTAAATCTGGATGAACGCTGACACTTATACATACGTACAATATAAATGTGTATGCATATTCCCATTTACTATATGTTTCCACCACCCACAATTTATTATTTTATATTTTACTTTTATACGTAAGTCCTTTTTTTTTAACTTACATCCATGTACATTTGTATAAATATTATGTATGATTCTTTGCCATGTAATCGTCAATTTACGTGACTGGCAGATTATTGATGGAATGAAAAAAGAAGAGAAAAAACAACTTTTTCAAAGAATTGTTGTAAATTTAGCATAATACATACACATAAACCGTATTTTATATGATACGTACTTATAAGTATATACTTACACACATATACCTATATATACGTATGTATATAAATTTACAAATATGCGTATACATCCTGTGAACATCTTGATTGAATGAACTTCTGATATGATATTAGATTTTATAAAATATACACTTTCACATATGTATATATTATACAATATTTTCCGAGGAGGCAAAGGATAAGACTTGTGTTTTTTGTGTAAAAGGAAAATATTTGTACATTGTAAGGTTTAGTAATTACATACACGTTCTACATTCTATCTATATTTAATGTACGTTTTATAGAAATGCGTAAAAATGACGGTTTCGCATACATAATACACTGTATGTAGTAAATAATACATATCCTCCGGTTGTTTTTGGTGAGAAAGTTGTTAAATACACAATTTGCTTCTTTCTTTTTGTTTTTATATAAGTAAGTATATAGATGTTCTTTTTAGAATATTTTTAAATATGAATATTCGTCTAACAAAGGAATGAAAAAGGAATTAACGGAAGTGATCTAAAAATATTTTTGATAAAATATCTGTATCTGTATTAATATAATAAGCATATGTACGTAAATTGTGTTTTGCTACCACCCAAGGCAAAGTAATTTTCACCATTACATTACACATGGAAACATGAAAAGCAAGCATGCAAAGGAGAAAATTTAGATTACAGTTTAAGTTTTCCGCTGTAAAGAATAATGACGCCGGATTTTATGTTACACAAAGTAAATTAGTGCAATCAAAACTTAAAAATATCATCTATGCTATTTTGAATTCTAATCTTATTGTGAATCATAATCTTAACGAGATGGTGACAAAGATATAGTTGGTTTTATGACAATGATTGTTATTATAGTAATAATACAGTCTGTTAGTCATGTGAAACAAATTCTAATTGTAATTATGGTAAATTTTCAAAATTATAAAATTTAAATTCAAAAGAATATATTTTTTCGATGTATAGTACAATTTCATCAAAATCATCATCCATATACATAGTATTGGATGACTCAAAAGATTATTTAATTAAAAAAGAATAAAATATGAATAAATACGAATACAAAATTAGTTGTATGTATGTAAAATGTAATTATTTTAACGTTCTTAACAATTTTAGTTTTTAAATTTTTCTTTTTATGTCTATTCAAACCTGAATAAAATATAAAAGTTTCAAAATTCAGGAAAAAAAAATTAAAGCAATTTTTTTTCAGATTTTTTGATTATAACTGAAACTATTGAACATATTTAAAATTGATTTTAAAAAAAATTACATCGAATATGTCGTTTTTTCAATTGGATCTATTCATATTACATCAATTCACCCGTATTATCTACGGTTGAGAAATGTAAAAAAGAAATTCAATGAATTAGTTCTAGTTTTTGTCGCTAAAATCAGACAATATAATGATTCTATGTACAAACAATAAATGAGGAGTGTAAGTTTCTTCAGTAAAAATGAAGAGGAAGAATTCATATGATGATGATGATGATGATAATAACAATGAAGAAAATAGTAATCAAGGAAAATGTTTCAAATACATTGAATAAAAAGAAAATCCATTTCACTAAAATGAATGTATTTCAAAAAGAATACGAATGAATCTATTCAAAAATAGAAAAATAAAAATTCTATATCATTTATAAAAACTAAAATTTTGTTGTAATTTATTTGTATAAGTTGAACAATTTATTTTCTGTCATTATCATGTGAAATTTTTTTGACATTTTACATACAATTAAAAAAGAGCTGAAACTAATTGCAATAATTTCTCTAGATGAGATCTAAAATTTCATTGTCTCGAAGTGGATGAATGGTGATAATATTTGAGGAAAATATAGTAAAAGGATGAAATATATAAAAACAAAACGAAATCGAACAATTTACTTTTTACTGTTTTAATTATCAGAAAAAGGACAAACATATGGTTAAAAAGAAAGTAGAAAATTGATAATAGATTTTTTTTTTATACAATTCGAAATATCCGTACAGTCGTACCGATAATGTATTTAAAATGTACATTTGTGTATTCAAATGAATTTCAGTGGATTAATTTCCATTAAAAATTTAAATTAGAAAAATTCTGTATATTTTTTTTATTTCAAACTTCATATTACATATTTGATTTTGATTAACGTACCTTTAACAAATCATTTATTTATTCCAAAAATTTCAATTAAACTTTTAAAAACATTCAGTTATGTAAAATTTATTAGTTTTAAATTTAAAACACGAGAATCTTTTTCTATTCATGAATTTTAAATTTTTTGCAAATTAAAGGTACATATTTAAAATAGGCAAAAGAAAGATAATTTACAATTCGCTTTAATTAATTTTCTTCATTATATTTTCTACTGACTAAAAAATTCTATTTTAAATATGAAAATACATACACATAATAATTAATTTTATTTGCACATATTTTAAATATGTATATACATACACATGTACATAAGTATTCAAGAGCTGTGTGTTAGATTTGTTCAAAAATAATTAATAATTTCTACAGGATATATTGTATTTTTATATAAGTACATACTTAAAAATTTCTTGAATAATATGTAGGTACTATGCTATTGCCATTGTTAGTTGGATAGTACTTATACTTATTTCTAAAATATATTTGTATGTGTATTTTCTATTAGGCATATACATAAATAGTACAAGTGCATCCATGTACAAAGAATGTTAATAACCTATTGTATAAGTATGAATAAAGATAGTGAATAATTAATCACTTCATATTTTAATTACATAATTTTGAATATCAATTCTCATGTATATTGTGTATATTCACATGTACACATAATGAATTATATGGTTAATAGATTGAAATCAGAATTTATCACTGTTTATTATATACTTAGTATATGTATCACATATCACTAATTTTCTATATACATACATACATATATTTCCTAATTTCTTTCATTACGTAATTGCTAAATTGATATAACCGGTGTTTCATTCTTTGATGATTTCCTTATACGAAAATAGGTAATCATTTCTATGTTAAAAATTTTTTTCTTAATTAAAGCTTTCATATACAATACACGGTAACCAATGGTAGTCTATTATTTTTAGGTGCTAATTAAATATAAACAAGAAAAAAAAAACAATGTTCTTTATTTGTAATTAAATATTCAAGTCATTTTTATGAAAAAAGAATAATAACAAATGTGTTTAAGGCGACGTTCAAATCACAAAGAAAAATACAATAAATAAGAAGAGCAAGAATAATTTATGTCTATACTGCCACATACAATCATAACACACGTTTGAATCTTTATGAATGTATGTATATGTACATACATTCATACATTTTACCAATTGTACATAATAGAAACATTTTCACGAATGCCACAGTCACGTTCTCTTGTTATAAATTACTCTTCGAAAAAAAAAAAAATTGGAAATGTTTTTGTTCTTTTAATTGTAATTTATTCTTCATTAATTTGATTTTATATTTACTTATGTATTCATTTTGTATTTTATTTTTTATTTATTTATTTGTCTTTACATCAACATAAAATTATTAGGTCTGGATTAAATAGAAATAATTACGTATTTAGTCCGCATAATGCAATATAGGTACGTGTACTTTGAATATAACTTAGAACGAACCCTAAAGCGTTATTAATATATATTTTTTTTTTTTGGTTTTTGCAATCAATTAGAAAATTTCATTAAAAAATAAATTTGAATTAATTAAAAATCTTTGCAATAATTAAAATTTTATTTTGTTAATTCTTTTATCATTAAAATTAAATTGAAAATATTTTAGATAATTAGCCAGAAGGATGAAAATTTTGTAAATATCAAATAAAAATTTTTTGTTATTACATATTTAAAAATAGGATTTGTGTCAACAAAATTCTCGTTAAAAAATTTACATTATTAAATTTTATAATCATATAACATAATGAAAATTTTGTTTGAGTTAACTAAAAATAAAAATGAGAATTTTGAGAGAATGAAATAGCAAAAATAAAAATAACGAATATTTAATACATCTGATTTTTTTTTTTTTTTTTTTTTTTTTTCTAATAAAGGATCTCTATCGCTTATCTTTCACTTCCCTTTAATATACATTGGTAAAGTTAATTTTTTATCGTTTATTAGGATATTTAGGGGTATTTTTGTGTGGGATAAATTCCACATGAAATCAATAACAAAGTGTGAACTTTTTTTTCAATAAAAAATAAATACTTGTGCGTATGTTATACATATGTATGTACATACATATACGTACAGTGATAAATACACATAAATAAAAATAAAATTAATTTAAAGACATTAAAGTTTCTATGTAATCTTTATTTTATTAAATATTTATTTTTGAATTTAAGAAAAAGTTTTGTATTTTCTAGAAAATCCCTAGATTTTACAGATAGTTGTAAAGACCATTTTTGCTTCATTAAATAGTACAAACACATTTTCTACTTTATACAATCTTCAACAAATAAAATAAAATTTTTATGATTAAAATTTTCATTAAAACTTTTAATTACGCATTAGAATTTTTAAACTTGAATTTCTAAATACTACTTACATATGTATGTATCTACCTATCTATATTAAGATATATGAAATTATAAATTTTCAATTAATTCTCATGTATATTTTTTTCCTTATTTTTCGGATGAAAGTCTTTTTAATATTTTTATTTTTAAAAAATTAAATTTTATGAAAATTTATTTTTGAAATTATAAATTTTAAAACATTAATAATTTAGGATGTTCATTTAAAATTCAATAATTTTTCAATCAAAACAAAAAAACAAAATCAAGTACACCGAAAGTTCAGAAACCGTTAATTATTTTTATTACTGTCCATTGTACCTTAAGTACAATTATACTGAATTTAAATTTTTTAAACTACTATAGTGTACGTACATATAGTTAGTCTTCGTTCTTTTTTTTTCAAATATTTAAAAACAAAAATTTATTTTCTTTTTTATTACAAACATTAATCAACATTTTCGATGTCTTTTAGGCGAACAAAATGAAAAAAATAAAAATTAGATATGAAAAATAAACAAAAAATACAAAAAACAAATTGTGATAAAAGTTTTTCATTAATTTTCTTTTATTTATACAAATTGTACTTTATTTTCTTTTTTATTTTATTACAGGTAAGAAAATTTTAAAAACATATCATCATTTAAATATAGTTCAGTTACTATAGCTACTATATAAGCCTCTGAGACGAAAAGGTAATCTATCAATTTATTTAAACAAAATAAGGACGACAAAAAGAAAAGAAAATGTAAAACATTGTTGAAATCATTTTTAAGATAGTATGTGGTATGTAAATGTTTATACATACATACTTAAGTATGAATATCATTTCATATGTATATATGTACATATTTAAATGAAGGTTACATCTTACCTAAAGCGAAAAAAAAGTATGTATTCTCGTTTTGTTACATTTAAAATGAAAACAAATAAATTTAAATGTGTATATGAAAAATATAAATTTAACATAATCCTTATGGTTAAAAGAAAACTGAAAAAAAAAAAAACGAAAATATCACAATACGAGAGAAAAAGAAAAACATTTGAAAAGGAAAAGATAAATGTGTCATTTCTTACGGCGTATTATCACATATAAATATACATAATAAAATGTATATAATGTTTATATATACCGTTTACATAAGTTAGATTTCGTCGAGATGGAAAATTTCTATCAATCATAAGCTTTGTTTTTATATATTGTACCTATATACATATATGAATATTTTCTTTTAATATGAGAAAAGTAAAACTAATGTACAAAATGTGCTTCTTTTTTTTTTTAAATTTATATGTATGTGTATACACATTACACATTACATTTGAATGTATGTTTTGAAGTTCGTGTTCATTGTTTACAATGTTACAATATTATACCTTATTCCCTACATCTTTAGTCCTTTTTATACATACCATACGGTGTAAAAATTGAAGACATAAAGCATTCATTATTTTAAATTTATTTTTACATGCATTAATTCATTGTTTCTTCTTCTGTACCTAATTTATTATACATTTTTCTTTTAATCAAAAAAGTAAACTCCTGTTTAATATTTTCACAATCTTTTACACAATATACATCGTATTAGTTTTTTTATTTGATAAATGTGAAATGAAAAAAAGAAAATATCATTATATTAAATTTAAAATTATTTTAATCACAATCATACATAATTTGGATTTATAAATTTTAAGCAATCAATCACAATAATTTTATTTACAATTATTCAAGATACAAAAGCATAAAAAAGTTATATATACTCGTAGTTCTCAATATATTATGAGCATCTTATTTTGAAATGATAAATGAGATTTTTTATTTTTTTATTTTATCACAAAAACTTAATAAATTAATTTTAATGATGTATTTTTCAAATTAATGATGTAGAAAAATTATATAAAATGAATTTAAAAAAAAAGAAAAAAAAGGAAAACAAAAAAAATTGTACGTTTATCAATATTGAAGAGCCTAAAATTGTTGTTTTACAACAATGACAAATAAAATCTTCTTTTTTTAACTTAAAAAACCGGTGGGCTCTTCCAAATCAAGATTAATTATTTCTTTTTCTTTACTCTTTTTTTTTTAACACAATTTGTAACAAATTTTCAAATGAATTCTCGAAATTTTGTTGCAAACCTTGATTTTTAACATTCGATAATAAAAAAAAATCTCAATAGATAAAACAACACAAACAAAATATTTTCGCATGACCTTCTACCTTTAATTTGTCTATTAAAGATTTTCAGAGTATGCCTTATAGAAACCTTAAATGTCCTTTTCCATTTTTCATTATTTCTAATAAGATTGGTACACCATCAGTGCTATCGGACAACTCGATTTTTCAATACAAATCCATACAAAATAGAATAAATTTTTTAAATGTGATGTAAAATGGTATTCTTATATATTATATCCTGTACATATCATTTTCCTATTTCTTATTTTTTCTCCTTGATCAAACGAGTACAATGTAGATGTACATACTTATATCACACGTTATTCAAACACAATTTATTCAAACAACTTTTACTTCTTCAAGCGAGAACAGGTTTCATGCTTCATGCATACATTGCAATAGCACAATGCACATAGCAGTGACACAAATAGTGGTCGACCGGTTGATAATTATTATTCGATTCATTTGCTTTTTAGACGTGGTGGAAGACGGGTGCTATTGAACAGTGGCTCTTAAATTTTATTTCTTATTTATAAGAGACGGCTTATTAAAAATAAGAATAGGATTTGGAGCTAATTATTTTTTTGCTTCCTCGATAGTACAAATTCAAAGACTGTTTCTGCAAAGGTGTGCACTGAAGATCATTGATAAACAAACTACAGGTTTTTAATAAAATAATCCAAATTTAGTTTAAATAAAAAAATAATAAAACTCAATGGTTTGCGATTCATATGTACATAGTAAGATCATACGTACGATAGAATTGACTTGAAAAATCATCACAATGGTTAGGTCGTGGGTTAAGTCGAGCTGTTGCACCAATGATGATGATGGTATTTTAACAAAAAGGATTCATATTTATTAATTTCTCAATTGTTAATGTCACACATTTTAAAAAAATTGTATAATAGAAAAGGGATATAGGTACTTATAAATCAAAATTAAATTAAAAAAAAAATTCAGAATTAAGTTCTAAATAAACAAACCTATAGCATATACATATACACAGACATGTGTACGTATGTAGATATCATTTTCGGTCGTATGAACCTGGAAAAAAAATTGGAAAAGATTCATGAAAATCTTGTCAAATTAGACATATAATACAAAAAAAAAAATGAAAATGAATTTTCAGTTTTTAGTATACATACTACATTATAGAACATCGAAATGAACATAAATTATTTATAGTTTACGTCATTCATGTATACAATACGTAATATCAGAATGACACAGATTCATATACTTATTGACACAATAAAATATGTATACAGGGCACGTTTTTAACCTAAAATGACTTACCTTGCAAAATGAATTGAAAATTATAGAAAAATGAGAAGAACAAAAACAATTGAAGAACATGCATACATATTACATATTTGCAAATATATACTTATGTATATACATACATACAATATGCACACACATACATACATATGAACATGATTACTTATTAATGTATAACAATTCCAAGTAGCCGAAAATTTTGGAAAAAAGTGTATAATATTTTGAAGATAAAATGAATGTTCAATCAAATATGTATGTATAAAAAATTTTCGAAAGGTTAAGTTTTGAGAGTTTTGTCAGAATTCGTGATTTGAAAAATAAAATTTCATAATATGAATCATTACCTTTTTTCACTATAAATATCCTTAAATCAAGGGTTGTATTTATTTTATCTTTTATTCACATTTTACTGTTTTATAGATCATTTTAAAAATAATAGTAGGTACATCGTTTAAATATTCACATAAATTTGAAAATATTTTAGATCTTTTAAATACACTGCGATTAATGTGAAAAATTTGATAACATTTTAACTTATTTTAATGAAGTAAAAAAAATTGTGAATTTTTAGTTTCACAATGATTTTGAACCTTCACCTTTCAAAAATTTTGTACATGTAAATGTACCTGTAATAAAAAAGGATAACTAAATAAAGAAAAATAAAATAGAGAATTTAAATTTTTTTTAAAAGTATACTTTTAATATTCTATATGAAAAAATATTTCATCATTTTTGATTCATTATTGTATACATTAAACATATTTATTTCCATATATATGTATGTACAATATATTTTGATAATATCAAAATTTCAGTTAAATATTGTACTCAAGCACACATACTCAATTTACGTGCATTTCTTTTTTTTTCGATATGAACATTCTGTCGTTCTTTACATCTTTAAGTTTCTCGTATGAATGAATGACAAAGTCTGCAAAGTTTAGGTAAAGATATTTACTTGTTTTTTTTATTTTATTTTCATTTTTTTTTTATTTTTGTTAGCATTTATTTTATTTTTTCTTTTAAATTTTAAAAGAAATTTTTATTTAAAACGATATAAATTCTCGTTTACTTAAAAAAAAAATTAGCAAAAACTAAAAGAAAAAAAAAATGAAAATGAAATCAAATGAAAAGTTTTTATTTTATTTCAATACAACTTATAAGGAAAACTTCTTCCTACGTTTCTACGTTACTTTCACATTTAACTTCAATATTTTGCTTATTTAAATACAATTTTAACTTATTTCAAAATTTTTTTATTTTTTCCGTTACATATTATTTTGATGTTTGATTGTTTGTTTTTTTTTTCATGAAAAAAAAAAAAAAAAAAACGTAAATATTTACATATGTACAAATAAACAATGTAAATGAAACTTGTTTTATGAAGGATATACATAGATGTTTGGAATTTTATTATTTTTCACTAAAAATTGTATTCTTAATTTCGTAAAAAAATTTTTTTTCAACAAGCCCAACTTCCGTACATACACATGTGTATACCTACAAATATGTATATTGAAACATTTTTATAATGAATTAAATCAAATAAAAATGTATTTATGTGTATTACATGTAAGCAAATACAAGGAAAGATAAACATAAAATAAAAAGCAAACAAAACAATTACAAAGATTAAACAAAAAAAAAATAAAATTTTTTTTTAAACTAAACTTTTTCGGGATTCTCTGTAAAAGTTACTTTAATAAACGTAACATGACACGAGGATTTCCTTAAAATTTAATACGAAAATAAATGAAATTTTATGTATAATGTATTTATACAAAGTTTTTTTTTTTGTAAAAAAGAAAATAAAATTAAACAATTTTTAAATTCCTTTAAATTCATAGTCATTATAATATGTGATGTTGCTATGTTACTAGTTTTACTCTTATCATTATCATAATTAATGTGAAATTACTTTTTGTTATACGTTTACATATGTACTATATGTACATATGTATATGTATGTATGTTAATTAAACATGAAGTTTTAATACGTGGAGATACAAAATTATTATTAAATGACATTATTAAACGCGATATTTAAATGAAATCTGTCAGAAATTTATTCAATTAATTATACTACTTTGATAAAATCCAATAATTTAAATTTTATAACTAGAGGATATAATATAATTTATTTTTAATGCACATAATTTATTAGTTTATTTATAAATTAATTATTTATGAAGGACATAGAATGAATTTATCAGAAATCTAAAATATACGTATGTATGTACATTTGTATGTATATAAAACCAAAAAAGATTTAATATACGTAAATGTGTACTTTAATTTATTTGTGAATTACAAATTACATATTATCATTAAAATCATTCTCAGGTGAAAGAAAAATTCATCTAATAAAATTCTCAATAAAATTTGTATAAATTTAAATTTTCTAAAGTTGATTGAAATTGATTTTATTTTATTGTACGTACGAGTATATTTATCATAATATAATGTGTATAGATATTGAAAATAAAATTAAATTTTGATTAATATGACAATAAGTAGTTCAAAATAGACTTTTAGATGATAACAATCACCATTAATATTGTAATCTTACGATTACGACAAATACAATGTAACGCACATCTGTAAGCTTTATACATATGTATGTATTGTGTAACATTTGATACAGATGTTATAAATGTAACAAACTTTACCATCACATTACGAATTGAATATATATATTTATTTAATATCACAAAAATGATCTCATATACATACATATACGTATGTACATATTTTGAAAGTACGTTTATATGTGGATATGCAGATCTATTACATCGTTTCATTCATGCATGTTGTTAAAATGATAAATTCCTTATCTTGCATAATCCATTATATGCACATTCGACCAGAATACATTTATACATATGCGTATGTATGAATGTATGCCTGGTATAATGATAACAGTACAAATGTATTTCATTTGTGCATTCTCATAAATTTCGTTAAAAGTAAAATCAATATATTCTGATGATGATATAATAACTCCATTCAAAATTCATTAAACATAGAATGTGCATGTATGTATGTACACACGAATACATTTTCAGACGTGTGTACAGAACAAAGGTATATTAAAATGCTCATAAATGTCATATGTACATGCATGCCTTTTATTTAAAATTTTAATATCGGACATAATGCATATTTTGATCATCATATGCATATGGTTTTATTTATCAAAGGTAAATTAGAAAAGGATATGGGAAAACGGCATCATTACGACCTACGACATTTTAAATGTTAAAAGGTCATCTTTATTTGAGATTTTTTTTCCGTTTTCCTCAACATACATACATCAATATGTATGTGCATATGCATATGTTTATTTTCATTTTCTTTTTTTGTCAATTTTTGTACGTTTATTTTAAAACATAGACATATAATATACATAATAATAGAAAGTGATGAATTTATAAAATTTAAAATTGAATTTTTTTTTTTTAGGATACTACTTGAATACACAAATGTTTTCAGTTTCACAAATAATTTGATATTTTAATTTAGCATGTATGAATGCGAATTGAAAAATAAATATTTTATTTGACGAATTTTAAAAATAAACAAAAAAGTGATAATAAAGTTTAAAAAATTATTTATTGAATTATTTGAATTATTCACTATGAAACGTTTTATACCTTGGTTTTTTTCATTGTTTATATTGTCAATTAAATTGAATAAATTAGATGATCAAGTAAAAAATCCGAATACATATTATTATGATATAACTAATTTTCACAAATTAATTCAATTTTTAGTCCATTCTTGGTCTCATGAAGAAAAAAAAAATTTAAGAAAATAAAATTTGATGGAAAAATAAATAAACTAATAAATTATCTACTTTATTTTTATTTTCTCGTATTTTCTTTAATATAAATTTCTTATAATTTATTTTAGCCTGTCAATGACAAGAGAAAATACTTTCTATAAAACAATATCGATCTCTTAGTCTCATAAAATAATTTTTTTGTTTGTATTGTATTTTATAAGTATTTTGTGTGTTCATATGCACGCACATTTTGTTCATTAAATGTATACGTACATTCACATGTACATAAAATAATAATTCCCATTATTTACAAACTTAATCATTCCCTTTAAGGCATAAATCTTTACAACTTTTTATTTTCTTGTTCTTAGTTTCTTGTGTTTATTGTTTTGTCTTTTTTTTTTTCAATTTTAGAAAAACAAAAACGGTATACTCATACATATACAAATCTATAGAGAAAAAAAAAATGTGAGCACTTACCTTTTGACTATGTTTTTTGAACAAAAACCATCTAAAAACCTTTATATGACTTACAGGCTAATGACAAGAAGAAAAAAAGTTTATTTTCTTTTAAATTGCTTTTATCTCAAATTTAAACAATATAGCAGTTTATTGATAAAAAAATGTGAACAATTTAAGAAATCAAAGTAATTTGATAAAAAAATAAAGAAAAATAAATTTTATTGCAAGATGAAATTTTTGTAAAAGTTAAAAGAAAACTATTTAAAATAAAGGAAATTTTTTGATAAATGAAAAAATGTACAGGTAAAATGATAAATGTTGTTATTTTCGTAATATAATATAGCAGAATACACATCTGTAGAGTACGTGTACAAATCTAAATACAAAGTATGGAATAATTTTCCATTTCCTAAGGACAGAATAAAATAAAAAAAAAAAAACCTTTAATCTTTGTCAAGAACAAAAAATGCTATTTTTTCACGAATAAAATAAAATCAGTGCTCATTTTTAGAGTTCAAAAAGAAAAAATAGGAAAAATGAAAAAAAATTGTTAATGCTTACCAAAAAAAAAAAAAAATAATAATAATAAAATAAGAAAGGAAAAAAAAATGTAATAAGACGCAGATGTCAGCAATTTCTACTTTCGCTCTAAGGAAAAATATATACGCGTGTAACTTGTATGGAACTCCAACTAAAAAGAAAAATGATTGTTGATCCGTTTTATGTAAATATACGCATAAATATGTACATACATAAGAATACAGATAAAAGAAATTATGATATATATGCATACATATGTATAAAATATGTAAAAAGCGTATCCTTTTCGTATGAAATTCACAATAATAAATATATCATACATCTGTGTGTTTTATGGGTGAAATATCTTAAATGAATATTGAGCCTTGATTTTTAGAAACAACAATACATACTTTTTTTAATATATATTTTTCTTTTGTTTTCTGCATTCATCTCGAAAATATTTTTGTCTACTATTTGATCCATTTTTTTTTTCTTGTATTTTTTTTTTTTTTTTTTTTGTACAATATGTATATCTGTTGTAAAATATTCTCTAGAATATTAATTAATTTTGATAAATGTTTCCTTATAAATTTCATCTTTGACTTTTATTTTGTACATATTTGATGATTTATGAATTTCATCAAAATAAGAAAGAAAACTTTTTAACAAAAAAATTATTTATTCTTACCTTAACTAGATTTAAGAGCAAACTTCACATTTAATCGTACAAAAATATTTTCATTTACATCAAAAAATGAAAGGTGTGAAAAACAATTGTAAAACGAAAAATGAAAAAATAAATAAAAAAAGAAAAAACATCAAAAACATTGAAATGAAGAAAACTTCTTTGTAATATTTTTGTTTGTTATAATTTCTTGACAAGACAAATTAAGTATTCCAACGTATGTACACATACTACAGTACTATAGTATGTAATTAAAACATGAAAGATGATGGTGGAAGTGAAAAATTTAAGGTTACACTTTTTTTTTTTTTTGTGATAAACAGAATCTCATCTATATACATATGTACAAGTATATGTATACTTAATTTAAAAGAGGGTACATGAATGGGTGTACATATCATCAATTAAAAGGATGAAATATAATTTTCATAATGGTCGAAATAATGTTAAGTAAAAATTTAAAGATTTCCAACAAAATTTTGTCACTAAATCTTGTTTTTGTCCTGCTTCATTATACGTAGGCATATGTACATATACATAGATATACATACATATGTATGTATGTATATTACATATTTCAATGTATGTGTACTGATGTACTTAATAAACATATGTATATAACTGAGAGTAAAAATAAAAAACAATTTTTCTGTTCATGTTGTGATGTGATACCATATAATCTGATGGGAGTTGTTTGTTTAATTACTTTCCATAATGAGAAGGTGGAACTCATTTTATAATAATAAGTGAAAAGCTAAATTTAGGTTAAGAGTTTAACCTTGTCGTATGTATACGCATACACTATGAAACATTATAAGTAAATATATAGCTTTAATACAGATGTGTGATATATGAGCTAAGAAAAATAAAAATTTAAAAAGAATTTAAAAAAAAAAAATAATGAAAATTTTGAAGAATAATGTAATGTAGACTAAATTGACAGAAAATTGCACATAGAAAATTTTTCAAAATCTAGGATCTTCATTTTTTTTTTTTTGTAATTATGATTTATATTTTTGTTTTTAAGTATTTTATAATTGTTTACAAATATTTATTATGATGTTCCAATTAATGATTAATTTATAATAATTATTTTTAAATGGATAATCATTTTGAAAAATAATTAAATGTAAGAAATTACTTAAGAAAATTTAAAAATTTCAAGAGTTTAGTAAATATGAGTATGTATCTATTAAGGAGCTTTTTTCAATGATCTTATTATTTGTGAGTTAAGTGCAACAAAATTTTTTAAATAAGTGAGTAGATAGAATATGAAAATATGAACAAAGTAAATATGGATTTTTTCAAACGTAAATAAAATACTTCTCTTAATTTAATTATAAATGTTAAAAAATAATTCTCATAAATTATATACTCCTTTTTATATAGGTATGTGTGTTTGTACATTTCATATCGCACTTATTAGAGCATAAAATTACCAGTAAAAAATTGTGAAAAAAAATATTGTTGGAAAGTAAAAATCAATTAAGAGAAAAAAAAATTATTAAATTGATAAAATTTATTTTTTGTGTTTTTAATTATTTACTTATGTGAAAAAGTTTTTTTGGCCTTACATAATGAGGCTATGATTGCTATATTTTGTAAAATATTTAGTAAAATTCATGGATTTATTTTTAATTAATTATTAATTATTTTAAAAAATTAAAGTTAAATACCAAAAAAGAATAAAAATTTTTCAAGAATTTTGTTACTATTCAAATTTCAATTTGAACATTTTTAATTTTAAATTAGAAAAAGTCATGCTTGTATACGTATGTTTCTAATAAGTAAAAAGTTTTAACGTCATTTATATCTAACTGCCATTTTTTTGTCTCACACAAAAACTTTTATAAAACAAAAAACCCAACATGTGGACAATATGTTTCTACATATATACTGATATTTAAAATGGTCTAAATTTAAATTCTTTTTTTTTTTTTTTTTTTGTTGAGTGATTACGTACGTGTTTGTACATTTTCATAAAACTTTGCCAATTTCGTAGCTTATAAAAACTGCTACCTAACTTTTTCATCCCCACAGTACATACACATATGTTATTTTATATTGTAAATGTTTTTGCAGTAAGAGATTATGTTATGATATTAACCAATTTCAAAATTAAAGAAAATTTTACGTACAGATACAAAAATTGAAATAAATTGTGTATATTCATCTACTAATTAACGAAATATGATATAAGATAAAATCTTAAGCTTGTACATATGTACATGTATGTATATTTAGTTAAACGATAAAATGAATTCGACATTTTCGAGCACACATAGCATATGTGTATGTGCACATATATACGTATATGTATACTATTTACTTATCTATACATAAATGAGTTTTTTGTATGAATTTTGTATGTGAGCAAATAGCGCATGTATGTATATAAATTTTTATCACAATACTACAACAATTTTTATATTTATATATATTCAATGGAAAATGCACGGCAAAAGTGAACGACTTTAATATAAGTTCAGCATAGAATAGACAATAGAATAGAAAATTCGTGGCTATAAATTTTGGTTTTTATTGTGCATAAGATATGGGCCATAGAGCCATAGAGTAACAATGTAGAACTGTATTATCTTTGGTGCCTTAGTTATAAATAAGCTTTAAATAAATTTTAAAATAGTAATATTCCCCGTGTGCTGGGGCTTCAGCAATTTTTATACTCTACGTACATATGAATTGATGTGTGCAAATGTGTGCATGCATAATCGCTTTTGTAGCGTCTGTATAACAGTGAAGGTTGAAAGACGAGTGGGTGGTTGGGTTGATTCACATTAAAATGAATTGTGATGATGCAAGGATTGTATCAAATACATTTGTTTCTTATTTTACCTTATCCATTTCTTTTTTATCATTTTTTTTTTACTATTTTTTTATTTTATTTTGTTTTTATTTTTGTTCAACTTTTTATTGTCTTTAGAATTAATTTTTAGTATATGAAGAAGAATGAGGACACAAAAGGCAGTTAGACACTACAGTATTTGAGTACATAAAAACTATATACACATAATATGTATTTAAAAAAATGCATTTTTAGAGAACATAAAAGGGTGTCAGTAGTGCATGATATTAAAAAATCATGATACCAGCATATATTACAAGAATAGTGTGAGTAAAAGCTATTGATGACTTGACTTTAGATATGTACATATATCAGATGAATAGATAAATTCAGATTTATGTGTATGTGAAAACATGTTATACTCAAAATGTGATATATATACTCGTAGTTGTAGTCACTTATATATGGATACATTTTTTGAATAAAATGTATGTATATAACAAGAATGTACATAATACCTACTTAAATTAAGTGCAGTTTAACATATGCATTTTCTTCGTTTATCGTATGCTCTTCAACATTATCAAGAAAATATATCACAATATCTATACGAGATAAACATATAAGACAATATTTTATTATCCATATATATTTTATATATTTGCAGTCTTGTCAATTACTTGTAATCCTGTTCTACAAAAACAAAATTGCAACTTTGTCTCTAAAGAAATAAAATCATGTTTTTTTTTTGAACATCTCTCTCAAATTTATATTATATACTTTTACTTGATTATTGTCAATTGTCATTGCTCTATAAGAAAGGAATAAAGTATATAAAATTTTTTTGTATGGGTAATCACAATTTTATATCGATTTTTTTTCCTCATTTTCAGTATTGATTACATACATTTTTATTCTGATTTTATCAATTTATTTTGTAAGATTTTAATTGAAAGTAATTAAAATTATCTTTATTTACAGCTTATTTTCATTTCACAAGTAAAACAATTATAAAAAATAAAAATTTTAATCTTAAATTGATTCGTGTCAATTTAGTTAATGATTAGATAAATAGATATATAAATATTATGTAAAACATGGAACAGATGACAATTTTGCAGATAGTATATAAAAGTAAAAATTTCATATATGTAGGTTCTTATATGTGTTTCAGTTTTAGGAACCAAATTGTTGGAGAAAAAAATAACAAATTTATTTCAGAATGTCAAGGTTTTGATTTGATTGAATTGATCTTTTTTTTTTTTATATTATTTTTCCAATATAATTTTCAAAATATTGATGAAAAGAAAATTTGACATTCATACTCGTACATGTATACATACATTACGTGTGTATGTAATGTTTAATATAATTTCCAATTTATTATTGTCAATCATTAGATAACAACAACTT
The DNA here is from genome assembly GCA_963971155.1 of Anthrax anthrax. Lineage (NCBI taxonomy): Eukaryota > Metazoa > Arthropoda > Insecta > Diptera > Bombyliidae > Anthrax > Anthrax anthrax. Next base: position 4,361,581 of record OZ020118.1, on the reverse strand, counting down.
ATCAAACTAAAGACGTTGATGATTGTAATATGTAATAATAATAATTTTGTTGAACATAAAATGTATAGTTAGTGTCTTCATGTAATAATTTGAGATATTTTATTACAACATAAAATATGATATTGTTATCATTCCAATTATTTTTATTCATTATGTTATGTAAGATAATAATAAAATTTGTATAGCTTTCATCTATTTATATACTTGTCTCGGTATTTTTTATATTTTTACAGGCGTTTTTAATTTTAGGTCTTTTTTTTATGTTTTGAGCAATTTAATTTTCTGAATTTGCACAAAATTGAATAAATATTTTGTCATAAATATTTTAAAAAATAAAATAAAATCTAGAATTGAAATTTAAGAAAAAATAAAATAAAATTAAAGAAAATAAAATGTATGAAAATGTTATTTTAATACTTAAAAACAAAACATATTTTTTACAATGTGTATGTATATACAAAAGTTTATCATCCCTTCTTTTTGTTTACTTATATTTTATATCTATTTTTCTATTTTATACAGGCATACAGGGTAGAAAAATTGTAATTGTACATACATGATTCTATACACCTGTGTCTATGTTCGAAACAAATGAAATTTTACTACATATGTACATTTATATATGTATATGTACGTATATAGAAAACTTGATCGAAATTAAATATAAAATATCAAGTGTACACTGTGAAGTACTCTCAAGTTGAATTGAAGAATGGTATACCACAAAATGAAATGATGAACATTTTAAACAATGTATACAACTTACATTTATATATGTATGTATATACGAATCTGACTGATAAATAAAATATTGTAATTTCTTATTTTTTGTCATTTTGTATATTGTATTTCAATTTGAGTACAAAATTAAATGTAAATTTTCGTTCGTATTGAGTATATTTTTCAAATAAAAGACAAATTGATACATATTATTTTCTTGCTTTTCGTCATGTTATTTTTCAATTTTATTTTTGTTCATGTACATACATATATATTTTATATATCAAAATATGTAAGAAGATACATACTCGTATGTATGCATGTGTAATTTTATATTTACATATTTATTTTTAATTTATTTCTTAATATAAATGAAACGAAATTAAAATAAAACAATGAAATGAAATTAAAATTGAATTATATTAAGATTGAGTATAAGAAAATTAAATACATTTAAATAAAAACTGTTATTCTATGATTTCTTACCCTTTGTTTTTCATTTTTGTTAAATCATATTGATTTTAAACTGAAAACGTACAAATTTAATTAATTAATTTATTTTTTTCTGTTATTATTCCCTTTTTTTTTATTTTATATTCTTGAATCCATTTGAAGTGTTAAATTACAGTATTGTTATTTGCATAGCAACAGCATAAAAAATGATCAGTGCAAAACATAAAAAGTATAAATTTTACAAATCAAGAAAAATCAATTTAATTAGGTACTAAAATATTTTTGAAAAAATTTTTAATTTATTTTTACATGCATGAACTGATTAAAAAAATAATAATTTCATAAAAAATATCCATTGAAAATTTTATGTATTAAACCTGAAAATTTAACTAAATGTTACATAAACAAATAAAATTTTAGAAAAAACCAATACTTCATTTTTCCTTTATTTTTTTATTTTTTTTGTATATATTTTTTTTGCTTCAGGCATTTTGCAATTTAAAACAAATAGGTCGTATAATTTTTTTTTAAATTTTGTTTTACGTGTAGTATGTGTACGATATGTATATTATTTTCAAATTTTTTTTATATGTATTTTGTGTTTTCAACTATTTCTGAACACTTTTTAGCAATTACCATAAATACATTATATATAAATATGTATATACATATGTACATATGTATATATTTTCATACGTGAGTATGCAGTTTTAATTGTATAGTAAAAAAATACAGTGCATATACTATACATACGTTAAAAATTCATGTATAATATATAAAAGGTATATTCATTCGTGAATTCTAAAAAAAAAACTATATAATGCACTTATTTGGTACAATTACACATTCGCAAATGTATCAGAATATGTACATGTATGCTTTATATGTACATATGTACAAATGCATATTTTATACATATATTTACTTTATAACACTCAAATGAACATGTGAATACAAGTACACGTATAGAAAGAAATGAAAATTTATATTACAAAATTCATATACCTTATAGTTATATAGTAAAAGATACACACATACATACATATGTACGTATTTTAAGTCTTTAATTAAATGTACACACACACATACATATATGTTATTCACAAATATACATTTGTAAAATTGTATATAATATAAAGAAAATGTAAAATTCATATATGCATTATAAAAGAAAAGTATTCATACATACATTTATATTATTTTATATGTATAAATGGGCATATTTTTGCTCTTTTTGTCATTATTCTTTTTTTTTTTCTTTTTGAAAATAAAGTGAAAAAATAAAAGGAAAAAGAAAAGAAAAAAAAATATTGAATTGAAATTCTATGTGAATGTGACCCAAATAGATATATGTAATATTATATTCGTATCTAGTTTTGATGCTTTTTTCTATTCATAATCTATACAAAACGGAAAGAAAAATGATACATACATATGTATGAAAATGATACATTCATATACATATATTGTTTATCCTAAACCAATGTGCCAATGTGTCTTATAAAAGTGTGCAATAATATGTTAAATGGAAAAATGAGAAAAGATAATGATAATAAAAAAAATATAAATATATGCTATATATGCAGTAGATAATAAACTAAAATTCAAGAGAAAATAAGGTGCAATGTTATCAAAAAAAAAGTAATAAAAAAAAGTATTGGTTTTCTAACATGTTTTGTATTTTGAGATTTTTAATAAAATTTTATAAAAATTCACACAGTACCAAAAATTAAATATGCTGAAAAGAAGATACTCACACATGCGCAAGATTATATTTATAATTATTGATCTATCTATATAAATTAAAGGCTCTAACTTAAAAATAAAATTTTCATAAGAGATTTTTTTGCATAATATTATAAGTCGAAAGATGCATTCAAATTATAAAAAAAAAAAATAAAAGAATAACAAAAGAAATCCTTGGGCCATCCTTTCTTCATCACCTCTACTAGTTTCTTTATTTCGTTTTTTATTTTGTCTTTTACTTCATTTTATTTTTTATTTTTAATTCATATTCGTAATTTAACTTTTGAATAACACAAGTATATATCCATGAATAAAATTTATAAGGGTATGAGTATGAATGTATACACACATCACAAAAAAATGTGAAAAATGCAAAAAATGCAAAAAATAATTGTGTATGCATATAACGTATCTATTATATTTATAATAGTGCAAAATTTATTCTAGTGTTTGTTTTTGAAAAGACTACTACTATAGTGATTTAAAATGTTTAAAAAACAAAATCAATGATTGTTGGCAATTTGTTTTTTTCTTTTTCTTCGTCATTTTGATTATAAAATTTTACTCGATTAAAATAAATTATAACTTATTATTATGCAATTAACAAGGACATGATTTGAAAAAAAAAATACTGTGAATTAATTTTAATAAAAAGCATATTAAAAAAAAATCTCAATTCTATAAATTTATTTGGAAATTTGAAATTGCATTGATTTTCTTGTTATTTTCTGTTTTAAACTTTAATCTTCTGAAAACCGTTTACATTTAAAATCCATAATTTTACAGTATTTATCTTATATCCTGATATATGCAAATAAAGTACAAAATAACTACTTAAAGTTTTCTAGTATATGATCATATTACATGTACAAATGAGAATAGTTTAAATAATACATACATATATGTATTTACTATATTTCATCGATTAATTTTATCGCATCAAACCACATGAGCATACAATAAACCACTAAAATCTTGTGCAGATATTATATATTATATGCATATAATACATAAATTTAATATATTGTGTGTATTACAAATAAAGCAATGAAAAAGTTTTTTGTGTATTTTTTAGGGATTTGTAATGTTTATCATTTTACTATAGTAGAATTAGTTTAATGCAAAGGTTAGAAAAATTATTTTAATTACATTTATTTTTTCCAGATAAATTAAAGCAAATATTTATTTTTGCTATAAATTACAAGATGTCTTTTTTCATTAAATTAAGGCAAACATACATATGTACATATGTTTTTAATTCATTTTTATTACTCATTCTTTGATCCTTTTTTTTAAATGTACATATGTACATATATCGTACAGAGTTTTTCATTCATGTATTATTTTTCACAAAAAAACGAAATTTTCATTTAATTCATAATTATCTCAATTTATTTTATAATCATTTACAAACCTTAAAGAAATCATAACATACAAAAAATTAGAAAAAAAGAAAAAACTCTTTAAATACTTGGAAAAGAAAATATTTTTGTAATTTTTATTTTTCATGTTTTTCAATTTTTATTAAATTTTTATTGAGCACTTGAGCAAAAACGATGATCTTATAATAACGTAAAAATTTAATATAAATATAAAATTATATTTTTCATACACATATACATATGTATGTACATATGGAGTTAGAATTTATGGTCATATATTTAAAAGTACCCACATGTACATATATGAGTATGTGACAGGGAATATACACGTGAAAAAGGTTTTTTAAAATGCTTGTGAATTGAAGTATTAACGTAATTTCAACAAAAAAAAAATGAAAATAACGAACATAAATAAAAATTCAATTAAAAAAATCAATATAAGGTATAATAATTGTTAGATATAAAAAATTATTTTTAAATTCACATGTCGAAGGAAAAAAAATTTATTAAGACAACGAATACCACACGTTACAAAATTATAACCGAATAAAAAAGTCATTTATTTTTTTTTGTTGTTATTCGATAATTTTAAAAATTATTTCTTATTTATTGAGCTTCGAAAAAAACTGATATTTTCACTTTTGTATGTACAATTTTAAAGGCTGATTATTCAATTTAAAAAACAACAACAACAAAAAGCAAAAATTTCAAAAAATTTCAATTAGCCATTTTTTTTTTAAATATTTTCTAATTAATTTCTTTTTTTAAATGAATCTGTATTTTTACCTTATCAAAGCACGTGAGTTATTTTTCATATTTTCATGCTATTGTACATACTACTTACTAACTTATTTTAAAGAATACATAAAAAATATATTTTGCTTATGCTTCAGATTAATTATACAAAAAAATTTTCCTAAATCGAAATAAAATTTCCATTATATGTGACATACACAGTAATTACTTTTCCTTCTTCTTTTGTTTTGTTTAATATTGAATTTATTAGGGAAGATTTTAAAGGCAAAATCACAAGGCATATCACAGTATAGGTATACATATATGTATATAATGTCCATTGGTTAGCAACATAAAATTTAAAAATGTTCAGTTTACTTTTTTATTACACTTAACAGATTTTTTTTTTTTTTTTTCAAATTTATGATGGTACATAGGTATACGTACATCATATCTATGTACATATTGTACATTGCTCAATAAAACTTTTGAAAATATAAAATAAAATTAAATTATGTTTATATTATGGTAATTAATTTTCACTGTTTAAATTACTTTATAATATATCAAAAGAATATTTTACGAGGCGTATAAATTTTAAAATTTTTTAAATATCTTTTGTGTTCATTATAATATATTTTTAATAAAGATATTTCATATTTTAATTTTTTTTTCTGTAATTTATGTAAATATATTTATAATCTGTATTTATTTTCAATTCTGTAATCTGTACAAAAAATGATTAGGGGTTCGGTGTATATATATTTTTTTTTTGTTAAATTTAATTTTCCTTGAACTACCTTCAATTTAAAATATGTACAAATCTGAATGTGTAAGATAATACCTGAATAATACTAGCAAATATAAAATTAGAAAATTAATTGGATTTATTTATAACACAATTGTATAACTTTAAAAAAATAAATAAATAAATAAAAGTTTTGTAATGTAATGTTGTCATTTGCACAGAACAATTTTATAAAATTATTTTCTAGAAAACAAGGTTTATTATTTAAAAAAGAGAAAAAAAAAATAAATAAATATGCAAAATGTATTTGCAGGCAGATAAAAAGTTTGTAATTTGTAATAGACAAGTATCACGTACGTAGTACATAACTCACTGTGTGTACATCATGTACAATTATTTTCATCTGTACATCATTTGATACGTACGTACATATGTACGTTACATATATATGTATGTTTTGTACGTAGTATTGTACATATTTTCATTTTTCCAATTTTCCTTAAAGCTTTTCATTGTTTATACGATACAATTTACTATTATTTAATACATATTATATTTTGTAACAAATACATAATAGTATTTGTATGTACTCAAATTCATTTAGCAACCATTGGTCTTCACTGTTTTGTAATATTTAAATGTTTAATACAATATAATTTTATTTTGTGTACATTTACATATATGTATTTACAATGTGTTATATGTACATACTGTGTACACATACTTGATGTATATTTATAGAACATTCACTATCAGATTGTTAAAATTGTTTTTGATATAATAACTAAATAAAATATACTCTTCCTATGTTATTTATTATGTAATAATTTTTCTCGTTATTTTCATTAACAGAAACAGAAACATTTTTTTTTTTTTTGTTTAATCGTGAGTTGAATGCAAGTGATGCTTTTTTAATTTTTGTTTTTTTTAAAGTAAACTGTTTGGTTCGTTTTTTTTTTTTTTTTTTTAATTTTTATTATTTTATTTTACTCTGAATTTTTTTATGATTTCGTTTTAATTAAAATAAATTTTTATAGAAACAGATTCAAAACGGTATGAATTTTTATGTAACACATACCCTTATTCAAAAACAAAAGTAAAAAGGTTTCGAGCAAAAACAAAATTAATTTTTGCGTTGTATAAATAAAATATTTCAATTAACAAGATATATTTAATAAAAACACAATGATTGTGTGTAATAAACTTCAAATATTTTTTTAACGTAAACAATAATTTTATTTATCTTTTCTTCTTCGATTGTACATTTCCATTTTATTCCGTTTCTTTACAAAATAAATATTAAGTGATCAATATCAATCAATCTCTGACCACGTAATCGATCAAAAATTCATTAAATTATATGTACATATAATTCAATGTTATATTGAATTTTTATAAATGAATTTTGTATTGAAGAAAAAGGTCAATATTCTGGAAAAAAATTGTTAAGAATAAATAACAAATAAATGCCAATTTAAGTTTAGAAATTTGTCTATCTAGGGAAAAATTATGTTTTCATGTCCAAAATTATATGTACATATACGGATGTAAGTAAAAAACGTTTTTTTTTTTCAAAAGTTTGATAAATTTATTTGTATTCACTACTACTTTGTATTTCTCAAATGCAACAAAAATTTATTATTTCCTAACAACGAATATTTGAAAAATAAGAATGAATTAACAAATTATGCTCGAATTAAATTTATACACACATACATATATTGGCGTCAAGGCTATATAACATCAATCAATAATTGATTGCTGTTTCATTATGTTACAGAAACATATGTATATGCGTAAAATTTAGAATGACATTTTTACACTAACATACACGTGTGTAAAATTTGGAATGACATTAAAATGGTGTCAGTTTGCAAAAATCGATTGATGGTTAACCTACGTAAATGTATGTTTATTTATTTTGCATACATAAGTGTCACGTATTTAAAATCTCTAATGTGAATTTCATTTACAATGATTTATTTTATTTCCATTTTTTCATTTTAAAAATATACGTGTGTAAGCGTTCGTAAACGCATGTGATACCTTATATACAAAATATTGATTTCACTTATATGTATTGTTATTCAATAAATTAATTCAAGAATATGTATTACAAATCAAAAAAAGAATTTATATTCATGTATTAAAACATCGTTGTATCAAATAAAAAACATTTACAAAAATGTTGGTATTTGTGGTATAAATCCTCATATTTAAATAGTATTTATGCTTTAATAAAAAAAAAAAAAAAAATACAAAATTAATCGATTTATTATGGTAAATGTATGCAATATATGTGAATATTAACACAAATTTATGCTTTTATAGATTTAGGAATACAAATATAATTTAAAAAGATTTAAAGCAAGGACGTTACACATTCAAATAAATTTTTAATCAAAACGAATCCTTTATATAAAAAGAAAAAAATGTTATCAAAATCGAATTCATAATTTTTTTCATGTCAATTTGCCAATCTCATTACTTAACAAGAAAATTAATTACTTGACTATATCAGTACAACAAATTCCTCATAATATTCACTTCATTAGTTTCTTTTTATGATAAAATTTAAAATTACATTATTAAACAGAAATAGGGTACAAATATGACCCAATGTTATAATTTTCTTAGTAATTTTTTAAAAGGAAAGCAGCTTAAAAGCGATTTAGAATCCTTGAGAGTTAGAATATATTTTTTATTTTGATTTTATTTTTTTAACTTTTTTTTTGTTTTTTGCTTCATTTAATTTTATTTAATACTTGTTTCATGTGATTTTTTCCTATTTATTCGAAATTTCCTAATATATAAAAAAAGGCACATAAAGGATAATAAATTTGTCCTTTAATTCGAGTTAAAATAATTATTATTTTTTTTTTATATCAGTTAAAATTTAAATTTAAAAAAAAAAAATATATTGTAATTTTAATTAAATTGAATTGAGAACATTAGAAGTTTGATTTGTTAAAAACATTATTATGTAATAAAAAATTTGAGATTGCAATTTTTATTTCCTTTGCTTCCTTTCACGGATAACGCAATATAAAAAACAATTCGCAAACAAATACGTTTGTATTTAGAACATAAAAAGAAACTAAATAATTGTGTTGTCTCAAAAATTTCATTTTACTCAGTTTTAAACAAAAAATAATAATTTTTTTATGATCGTTAAACTGAGAATTTTTTATACACGCTTTGTAACATGAAAACATAAAAATTTGAAAAATGATGTAACAAAGACATCAAAAATTTTATGCACTTGTTATTTTTTCATATTTTTAATAAGAAATTTTTAAAAAGAAATTAATTAAATATTTTTAAGTACACACACGTTTTAATGATTATAAAATGAAATTAAAATTGTTTTAAAGTGTTTACATACATAAATGGCTTAAAAGAATAATAAAAGGAAATTAAAAGGAAGAAATCTTTGAAATATGTACGTATGAATTTTAATTTAGAAAAATTTGATTTCTCGTCATGCAATGGTCATTCCAACTTGAAATTTTAAATATTTCTATTTACAAAAATAAAAATTAAGATTAAATTTTCAAGATATTCAAAAATGTAGAATATTTTTTATTATCCTTAATGTTCTTTAAGAATCTAAAATATTTTCTACTTTCCAAAATAATATAATTAATTTCTCTATGATAAGCCAATGATATGATATCAATTTACAAAGATCCTTTGATAAGCCTTCTGTTCAAAATTTCAAAAATCCATATCTTGTCGAAATAATTTGTAATTACCCGTATGTATATTTGTTTATCATTAAGTAATGTAAAATATTAAAAAGGATTTTCAAATACATATTTTAATGGTATATTTTTTTTAAAGACCTTAATTATTGTAATTTAATGATTTATTAGATGAAAATAGAATTTAATAGAGCAATAAAATTAATCGAAATTTTAACTTTAAAAAAAAAATTAAAGAGCTTATACGAACAGACACATAAAAAAAACAAAATAGAAATGGTTTAATATTTAAGTGAGTAAAATACAAACCCAAAAAATGTAAGTTATTTATCTTTCAAATAAATCTAATGATTTTCATTTATTTATTTATTTCGATTTTTTATACAATTAAAGAAGTACAAAACGGATACTTGAGTATGTATATATACATGTGTATAATGTATAATTTGAAAATTTAATCACGTTTTTAAACATTGTGGTAAAAATTAAACAACATACGTATGCACATATATGAAAGTCCTTATACTTTTTTTTATTAACATTGATTTTCTTTTCCTTTCTTTTTTTGTAATTCAAAAACTTATGAAGAATTTCAAGTAGTCTTGTTTACACAGAAACTAAAGTTTTGTCTCTTTTTTTCTTCTTGTTTTTTGCCATTTCTTTGTAGAAAATTTTCTTTTTAATTTTATTACTAATTTATAACATTTTATCATTTAGTATTGTTGTACTCAAAAATATGAATAAGTTACATAATTTTTAAACTTTTTGTTTTTTTTTTTTTTTGTTTTTGTTAAATAAAAAACTAAAATACAAAAAATACGCTTTGATGTCTCAATTAAATTAAATCTTTAAACTTATATTCATTCAATTCATTTTTTTGATATACATATTTATATGAGAACAATACGTACATTTGCAGCCGTTTTTCTATTCCTTTTTTATTGTGTATTGTAAAACTTTTAAATAGAAATATTTTAAACAATTGTTGTTGGTAAAAAATGTACAAACATATAAGAATGATTGTTTTATCAATCATAATAGAACATTTAAAGCACATACATACGTACATATGTATACGTATTTCATACAGTTTACATCAATAAACAAAGAGGAAAACATTTTTATTTTCATTAATTTATTTATTTTATAAAAGCAAAAAAAATATATATACATATATAAATTTTCAAACTAAATAAAATATTCTAAAAGGCATAAATTTATTCTTTTTTTCGTTTTGTTTCTTTGTATTCATTGCGTGTATTCATATTTTTATCAAACATCGATAAAAGTAGAAAAAGAAAAATATTGGAACCAGAAAATGTGGCGCCTTATAATATGTTCTAATTTCTTATTTTTCTGTCTTCTTTAATGTTATTATTATTCTGATGATGCTGTTTATAATAGTATTATTTGATTGTTGTTGGTTTTATCTCCTTTACAGTTTTTCTATATTCTTTATATACACGATTTTTATTTTATTTTTTAATTCTACACATTTTTTATTTTTTTGTTTCTTTCATATATTGTCAATATAATAAACTGACGACATTGTAAATTTGTGCTATCCTCTTAAAAAGGATTTTTTTTTAACCATGAGTATAGGAAAAATCTGATCTTTAAGATGTTATTTGAAATTCAATTTTTAGTTTTCAAGATTCTTTTATTTTATTAACTTTCTTATTTGTTTCCTTTTTCTTTTAATCTTTCATACATCATACATTCTATATATATACAAATGTTACACAATATAAAAAATTCGCATTAAAATTATACCCAAAGTTAAATAAAAATCATAAAATTAAAATAAACGACATCACTTTAAACTTAATTTCATAATATATTTTTATTTATTTTGTTTTACACATTTAAGATCTAAAATAAATTTTTATAGTATAGTCTAGTCAAAGTCTATGTCATAATAGTGTTATAATAACCACACTGTATCATAAAGTGTCATATAATTTGAAAGATTTATAAACCAAAAATAGCATTAGTTAATGTCCTTATTTTTAAACTTGATTACGAAACTACGTGAGTCTATTTACTAAAAGCTAGACGACAGTGTGATAAAAGCTTTTATATTGTATTTTATATTTATATATATGTACATACCTATATAATATCTTTAACTTTTGTATCTATGTAAATATGAACATAAATATCCTCGATAAAAATGATAAAAATAAAATTTTTAGTGTAGAATATATAAAACAATATTCATTCTATTCTATTCTTTTACCTATGTACATATACATGAAAATTTCTACTATGGTGGTATTATTTATGTTTATAAGTATTTTGGTTGGTTTTGGTTTATTTACTTATTTGTCTGCTGGATTAACTAAAAATAATGTCTTATAATGCTAAAGAATCGACCGTATAAAAAATAAATAATTATTTATTATTAGCGATTAACTTATTATGTGTATATAGAAATACTTTTGAGAATTATTACGTTCATAGTGGTTAATTGTAACAGATTATTTTTTAGGCAATGAATAAACAACGTTAAAAACTGAAATGACCATTTTAAAAGACTTAAACATTAAATTCAATAGCGATGTCTTTTATGTATCAAACTGCCTTTTCAAAATTTGTTTCTAATGGCTTTTATGTCATTATATTATTATCCGTAACAAATTTTTAATGCGCTATTCTAAAGGACAAAAAACGATTAAAATTCCTGCCTCTTACTTATTTTACAAGACTTAGTAAGCGTACATACACAATATCTTTTATATTTTCATTTTTTGTTATCCTTCTTTTATCTGTGTCTATTTTTTTGTTATTAATGGATTATATGAAGTACTCTATTTAATGATGCTAAAATATTAATATAAAACAACAATTTTTTATTTTGCTTTTTTAAAGGTAAAATGGCATTATTATGTTGAATAAACTTTTTGATAATATTGCAAATGAATGTCACATTTATAGACACTAATACATACATACATATACAAAATATAAAAGATATGAAAAATAATAAATAAGGTAGTTAAGGTTAACGACATATGAAACGCATTATTTTCATTTTTATGACATACATTCAATGGTAGAAATTTTTATAGTAAATTCAAAATATTTAAATAGTAGTCATTAAGTATCTAAATAAGTGAATGGTAAATGTTTTATTAAATACTTGCAGACGAACTATGAATTTTCAAGTTCTAAACCTTTCTCAATATGTAATTATCATATAGATCATATTTTATTTTACATATTTCTAATGTTAAAAAAGGAATAAAACTAGAATTAATGAAGTGAATTAATAAGATTTAAATTTTATTTCCTAATTATTTAAATTTTAGTTTCATCGGAATAACAATATTTTTCTAGAAAAATTTATCAATATTAAAATATTTTATCCAATAACTATTTACAAATTTATAAATAAGAAATTCAATTTCTTTAAATTCTTATTTTTAAATTTATGCAATTTTGAAAAATCCAAAAATAAAAACAATGAATAATTTATGAATTCTCAACTATGTATGTAAATCTTTAGTAATTTGAAATTATTATTATTATTACGAAATTTATTTACCCATACCACAGACATTTTCAAATGTTGATTGCAATAAAAAATGCATGTGTTTATAAAAATTTTCGAATATAATATTTTCAAAGAAATAAATAAAATACGTGATAAGACTTCTGTATTGTTATAATAATAATAATTTCTGCAAGACAATAATTCACTTGAGAAATATTTTATGAAGAAATATATTTTGATATTTTCTATTTTCATTTTTATTAATCTCTTGTGTAAGCTACAGTACAATAAATAAATTCATTTATTGTTCACATATGTATTATAAAGGACAGGTGGATTTTACACGATATACAAATGTAAAAAAAAAATTTTTTTTTTTTTTGGTAAATTCCTATTATTATAGCCAAATGTGTTTCCTTTCTACATTTATATTCTGTAAGGCAACATATCTTTTTACATTTAATATCGTAAATAAAAATAATTTAATAATGATAGCATTAAAATAAAAGTAAAAAATCTAATACACATTTTTTTTTTGGTACATGTATACACGTGTAATTTAATGTTCGTCATATTATATCATAAAACTTTGTAATCCATGAATTAACCCAAACCTTTTTTAAACTTCTTTGTAAATTTATATAAAAACTCTTATAATATGGATAATGACAAGAATTGAATGAATTGATGTATGTACGTATACATATACATATGTGTATTTATACATTGCACAGTTCAAAGATTTTTGTATATACATCATTGTTCTTATATTTTCATTTTTCACTTGTATCATTTTATTATGTCTTACTGTCGGAATACAAGCCACTTATCCTTTCTTTACGTAATCTTAATTTTACAATATACTTTTTGTAATATTTTCCTCATTTTTATTCTTCTGCAGCATTGACAGATATGTGCATTGTATTCTAAATCCCTATCATTTTGAGACAATTTCTATTCTAATTTTTTTCCATTTTTTCCCCATACATATATACATACATATGTATATGTATATGTTTATGTCTATATAACATATTATATATATTTTTTTATTACATGAATATTTTATCATCATCCACATGCATACATAAATATTTGAATATATTTCATATGTATTTCCTAATTCTCTTCATATGTATATATATTCTACAAAAAATGATCAAGAATGCCAAAATATTATAAAATATGTATTTAAGAGGAAAAACTTATTCACTTTCTTTTTAAAAATTTATTGCAAAAAAAAAATACTCTAACGTATGTCATATATTATGTCTGATAACGGAAAAAAAGTTTTCATATGTATGTATAGATAAATTGATCACATCACACAAACAACATCAATGATTTACAAAAAAAAAGATCATAAGAATGTCAGTACTTAGTGGCAAAAAAAAAAAAAAATTGATAATAATAATAAGTAACTCTAAAAGGTCGGTTTCATTTAAAATAAAAAATTTCCACTAAAAAGGATATTTGGATATAAAATAAATGATACTCTGTCATTTCTGAAAAATTGAAAATTTTTGAAATATATGAAGATTATATAATATAATATGTAGATTGGATTAAGCTTTTTATAAGCTTGATAAAATCTTTTGGCATTATTGTGAAAAAGAAAATATAAAATGATTGAAATAAAATGGAAAATTATTTTAACAGTAAAGTTATAAAGGTGTTAAAATTCTGAAATAAAATTAAATAAGGTTTGATTTTTGTTTCAACAAAAAAAAATTTTTTTTTTAAATATTAATAGTTAAGCTTATATTAGTTACGCTCAGAAAAACACAATTGATCCGTACATTTGTGTGATTAACATATTCTATTGTAAAATGCATGCGATTTTAGATTATTTAGAAAAAAAAATTATTTAATACGAAAATTACAACTGAAAATGAAGAAAATTTTAATGACTAAAAAAAAAAAAAATTGTTGTATTTTTAGTTTTGCTTTTCATTTAAACAGTTTTGCACGATGAAAATTATTCACAAGTTACTAAATCGCAAGAAAGATTCTAAAATAATAAAGAGAATGATAATCGAAAAATATTGCTATTGTTATAATTTTAAAGCTTCCAACATAAACAGAAAAAAATTCTATTAAAACATAATTTATGTATATAAAACAAATGACATTTGATATGTCGATTCTTACAGAGATTGAAGAAATAATAAATGAAAATAAAAACTTTTTCAAAACAAAATTTTCATCAATAGAAAGTCATTTAATTGTTTTCTTTGTATGAGAATTACAGTTCGACCATATAGTTTTTGGTTTGTTGTTTTCTTTTTCTTTTTTTTTTCTATTTTCCAGGTAAAAACGATTTATCTTGGGTTAGATTATATATGGTACAATTTGGTATATTGGATTTGTACAATAATACAGGTAAATTGTTCAAAATCCATCAAAACATAAAGGCATTTTGTTTTTCTTCAATTTTCTTTTGAATTGCTGTACAACTAAAAAAAAAAAAATGAATAGAAATTTCAAAAAAAATTTTTAAATTATATTAATAAATCAAGGCTTTATAGTTCTTAGTAATTTTTTATGTAATATTCTCATATATTGAAATAATAAATACAAACATTTTTCAGATATTTCACACAGACAAAAAAATTATTAAAAATTAAATACATACATGCTTCTTAATATTTTTATTTGGTTAAATAATTTTTAAAAAACGGATAATTTAAAAATCCATTAATATTATTATACGAACCGTTAAATTTATCAACACCATTTAAGTGTTGATGAAGAATATTTTTGACACAAAAGAAGCACGTGTACAATAACATAAAAAAAAATGAAAGATATATAATAGAATTGAACAAACGCGTGAAAGGAAAATAAAATACATCAAAAAAAAGTAAAAAAAAAAAAAAACTTTTCATGTCAAGTATATGTGTCTTCTTAATTTTTGCAGAAAAATCCTTGAATTTTTGTGACAAATTCATTATAAACGTGTTTATCCAAATACATATACAGACAGATATTATATAAATGTAATTATGTTCCTATATTCTTATATATCTTTTTACTACAATAACAAATACATGAAAAAATAAATAATAATAATAAAAGCCGACTAACCGACCTACTTTCTATAAGAAAAACAAAAATTATGAAAACAGATTTAACAAAAAAGTACATACATAAGCTCGAAATCTCATTGTTTTCATAACTCTTTAATTCTTTTTTCGTTTTTGACTTTTTTCTGTATATTATACATACATATGTATGTATTAAGATACTTTTACAAATACGTATACTATGGTTTTTTTCTTGTTACAGCAATTTCATATTTTAAAACGTAAAAATGATACGTACATACATACATAGAGGCATGCATAATGAAAATAATAAAATCATTTATCTTTGAATTTTCTTATTATTTTTTTATATATTTTTCTATTTCTTTTCTGCATTTTGTACTGTATTACTGGTTTTTATGTTTTTTAGTATTTTCTTCTTATTTGCATATAAATAATTTTGTAAGTTAAAATACGTGTGCATTTCTAAACAAGATAAAGTTTTTGTTGAAGAAAATATAGAATTATGTAAAAGTAAAAGACAAGATGTAAAAAGAAAAAACAGCTGTAATTACACAATAATTCATGTATGAAACGTATAATAAACATATAAATAATATATGTATGTGTTACACTATTTATTACAGATATGCAACAACAAAAAACTATTCTGTACGAATACATATAATATATTTTAAATGAAACGAGAAATATGGGAAAACAAAAAAACCAAAAATAAAATTTACATAAATATAGTTTTTTAGTTCATCTCTGTATAAAAGGACATGCTACATAATACAACATAGTTCTCGTCTGTATTATACACACGCAGATCCTATTTTGAGCTACATTTAATCGTATTGTATATAAAAACTTTTTTAGAATTTTATAAATTTATAACTGCATATAAATCACATGTATACACAGCAAATATATTTTATGTATATGTATTGTGTATATATATACATACATACGTACATACATGAAAAACTTTATTTTTCCATCTCACTTTTACCATAAAATTCATTTAAAAAAAATAATCGATAACATTTGTAGCCCGAAAAATTTTCGTAATTTAATCTGAAAATAAAATGGGTAAAACATAAAACATTATGTATACATGTACGTACCAATATATGTATATAATGTGTACATACACTATTACACACATGTATAATGTATATATACACACATATACACATACATTTGCAGTTGAATATTTCTAATAATAATAAATGTTCCAAAATAATTGTACCTAATTGCTTGAAAATAAAATGAACATTTTTCATAATATTTAATAAACTAAAACCACCAAATACACGTAATACCATTAATAATGTATAATGCAATATAATGTAAGCTGATTTAAAAATAAAATTTAAATTGTCCGAAGTATAAAAGCCTTAAATTTTATCCAGGAAAATTTTTTTAAATTTTTCTCTGTTGAGTATTTTAAAATTTTTATTTAAAATTTATTCAAATAGTAGTTTTTTTTTCATTGATTATTTATTATTTATCATATTTTTTTGTAATAATAATTGAAATAATTTATTATATGTATGTACATATAAATAATGTGATAATAATTCAATAATTTCGTGATTTGTTATATACAAATACAACAGTCGGCTTATACTAATTTTTGGAAACATAAAAATCAATAATGTTTCAATATACGTATTTTACCATTCATAGTATATAGAAAACTAAATGCAACTAGCTTATATAATGAAAAATCATTTAATTTATGTTAATGTAAATAAATTGATATTTAATTAAAATAATTACAGTTATTATAGTAAATTTATTTTACCTATGTACATTAAATTAAATAGAAATTTTCATGTTTATTATAACATCAACATACAAATGTATGTACATTTCATATTTCATTGACAATCTATAAATTCAAAATTACATTAACAAATAATTAACAAAGTTACATTATTTATCTTTCATTACCATTTATTAAAATTATAATTTCTTTATAAACCATATACTACATGCGCGTAAACAAAATTCTATTTACACGAACATTCAGTACATATTAGATATTTTATTTATACTTTTTGAGGTTTTTACTTTACACACTTTCATGTATAAACACGTATATATAAATATCTATCTATGTGTTATATACAAATTTATAACACGTATACATTCTATATTTTATTTAAAGGATAAACTTATTAAATAAACCAAATTCCCTTCTGAGATCAATTTTGTTTTTATTTTTTAAATATGTGAATTTCATGTAAAACCGTAAATTTGTATACAAGAACTCGGATAAATATGCAAATAACTGTCCTTTTTTTATTTATCCTTACTAGAAAACTGTACATAAAAGGACATCATGATATTATAATATCATATAAGAAACCCATGTTATTTCGAAATACAGTTACATATACATTCACACACGATCACATACTCATAAATGCATAGAAAAAGGAATAGTCAAAATGTAATGGTGTATAAGGTACATACATACAATATTTTCATATGATTTGATCCCATTTTCTTCCATTAAATTATATTGACGTTTACATCATACACATATTTTCTGTCATGATTTTAAATATCTATATATACTATATACATGTAAACATAACTAAAACAGAAATTCTGTTGTATTTTATGTTTAATTTATCATCAAATATTAGTGTTATACGTTTATCTTTATTACAGCTTTTGTTGTTGATTATTACATTATTATAACGTTAATATTATTGAATGCTTTATTTATATGTGAACGTAGTCATGTTATATCATCAATAAAAAGGAAATGTTAAATTGGTGTACAAAAAAAATTAAATAAAAGAAAATTTTTGAAACAAACTTTCTAAAATTGTAATTGTTTAATTGAATGCATCTGTAATATCATATCACATAGAATTAAACCACTTAGAAATATGGTTAATTGTCATTAGAATCATATCATTTGCATAGTATCGTCGTATGGAAAATAAATTGATAAATGAAATCTATTCAGAAATTGTATGTGTAGTTTACATCATATAAACATTTAATACACACATTACGTACTAATTTGATTTTGTAACCAAGTTTGTTTGTTGGTTCAATTGCTCATATAAATATACGGTAGAATTTAAATGATCACATAAAAAGCGTTAGATTTTGTACAAGTGCCCAAATTAATTAATGATATGGTTAGGATCATTTTGGCACATATTATAATTAGTGTATTTAGTGTTATTTCAATCATTTAGTGATTTTATCACTGATTTGTATTGATCCTTAGTTACTAATTAATTATTACAAAAATTATACGTTGTCAAAGATAATAATCACACTGATGATTTTTTCATGGAAAAATAAATTTTAATACGTGTATTACTTTATGTAATCAGGCATCAGAAATGCTGGGATATTATCTTAAAACTATATTAAATGAAGTGACATTGTATACGACATCTGAAAGTTATGGCTCATCTGTAAGAAAGGTGTAAAATATGAAATTCGAAAGCTTCGATTATATAATAAACATCAAATCCAAACTTTATTTCGTTTTAAAATTATTTAAATCAACGTACATACATTGAAAACCCAAATTAATCAAATTTACAATTCAAAATTTAAATATTAAAATTTTTCATGCATGTTTCGTACAAAACATATACAAAATGGTTCTATAGTTTAATAGGTATATTATGTAGACTTATATGTATAATGTAAATGCTTCACAAGTATATTTATTATAATTGCACGATTAAAATACATATTCGTAATTCTTTCATATAAAAATTTCTAAAAAATCAAAGTAAAAATCAATATATTATAATATATGCATGAATAGGAAAAGATGAAAGGAAAATACTTATGTATGTATCGAAAAAATAATAATAATAAGTACTAGAAAAATGTGACTTAAATTTTATCACTTGAAATATGACAAAAAAAGTGAAAAAATTTATAGAATAAATACAATAAAGGAAAAAAATATATAACAAAATTTACAATATTATCACGTGCGTACGATATTCTATACGAATATAAAAAAGAATAAAAAAAATGTGAGATGATATAAAATAAGAAAATACATACACGTATAATATTTTGAAAATATTTATAATAGGATACCTTTTAGAAGTATAAATTAAATTGGTATATTTTTGAAGACAAACGAAGAAAATATCAATTTTCTCTTACTTTTCACAAATGTAACCCGTATTATTATTCAGATATATTTCATTTTTTGAATAATATGCATTCATTTCAAAATAAATGACTTATTCTGTTCACATTTTAATAATACTCGTAATAACAATGAAATGAAGACAAGATAATTTAGCAGACAAATTTTATGTATAATTTAATCAAATATACATCTTCAAACAATATAAAATATTATATACATACTCATACACACTGTACACAATAAAGTTATCTCCTTCTAGCAAAGTTAAATTATATTTCAAAAAGTTATTATTTAACATTTTTATTTAAACTTTTAAATTAAAAAGAAAAAAAGAAACTAAAATACAAAAACTTTGAATTTTGTCAGAAATTTCCATTCACAATTATTTCATTTTTATAAAAAAAAAAAAAAACATTCACCGAATTTTCATTTTTCACATGTACATTATTTTAATTTTTTAAGTGAAAACTTTGAAAATTCATTTATGAAAAATAATGTTATTCAATATGAAAATTAGAAAAACTTTCTTGAAACCATATAAAATGAAAACTTACCATTGTATTTTAGATTGTCTGAATTAATATTCTTTAACAAAAAAAAAAGTGTATGCAAAATGTATAATGCATACGTACTTTACGTATACAAAACAATGAAATCAAATCCAATCAGTTTAAATGCTTTTGTTTTTGGATAAAAAGGATAAAAAAGAAATCAGTGTTACATCTTATCATGTCAGATTTTTTTATTTCAGTTTTACAGCTTTACATTATTTTTAATTTACTTATTCTGTAAAAAAAAAATTAAAAAGGAAACTATTTTTTGCAATTCATTATTCATGTAAAATTTATGATATTTGAATATGTAATTTTTTTATACCATCTTTTGTGGCTTCATTTTTTCTGGTTACTATATTAAAGCACCCATGAATGGTACGAATATCTCGAAAAAAAAAATTCTTTTATATTTAGAGTGTATTTCATTTATTACATTTGTCTGCATTTATTCCACATACATAGATGTATACGTATATATATGTACATACACCCTTTATTATATCTGTATCATTTTTGCCCTATATACATAATGTAAATATCATTGCATTTAGAAGTATAAATGTATGTAGAATTATTTTTTGTATTTTTCTACATAAAAAGAAGTAAAATGAAATAATATTAAAATATCATTACATTACTCTACTGTAATCTTTTATTAGTTTGAATATGTCGCTTTATCATTTCCAAGCAAATAAAAAAAGATAAATGAATATAAAATATGAAATGAAACCAAAAGACATAACACAATAATAAACAGAAAAAAAAATTTCTATGTATCTACATTCATAAATAAAAAACATTATTTACAAGGAAAACTAAAAAAAAAAACAGAAACAAGAAAAATGAATGAGTCAAAAAATATGATAAAAGAAGAAAAAAAATTGTAATCATACAAAATTTTGAAAAAAAAAAAAAAATGAAAAACACAAAATCTCATATTACATAAACTTAAAAATTCTTCTGTGCATTCAATACATTTACATATATGGATCATTTATAAAAAAAAAAAAAACTAAAAAAAAAATATTTTATGTAACAAAACCATGACAATGTCTGTATATACTTATAAATACAGCATGTACTACATAGATATACGTATGTACATTTTACACATGTACGTACGTATCTGCTGAAATCTTTTGACAATATGGTAATGATTTTTTACAGTGACATTTTAACGATTAAAATTTTCTCTTTACCAATATCATCGTCATGGGAAAAATGTATAAGGCAAAAAAGTTGTGAAAAGCTTATAGAAATGTGTGTACATACCTACATATATGTATATATTACTTGGACGCATAAATATGTATATGTTATATTTTTGAAATATTACGACAAACAAGTTTTACATTTTATTTTTTTTTTTTTTTATTTCTACGTATGAAGTATTGTTGTCATGTGTGTTTAAAAAGAAAAACGAAAAGAAAAACGAAAGAAAAAGAAAAAATACACAATTGTGTAAAGTGCTACGTAAAAGAAGGATAATAACCATTGATAATAACTATATGTACATACATGCAAAACTTTGTATGATATAAAACTATAAAAAATTCAATGTCTTCTATGGTGAAAAAAAAATGTACATTTGGAAACCAAAAGCAAAACCAAATACTAGACTGTGTAATTTTATATAAAATTTTATGTAAATTAAAAAAAGAAAAAAAAAATGAAATTATTTTATTTTATTCATTGCTATCTGTTATGTATGCAAATCTTAAGCTTTTTGAAGATTTTGTTATTTTATGTATGAATTCTGCATCAGTGCTTAGTTTTTTTTTTTTTTTTTTTGAAATAGCAGTTTTCCAACTTTTTAAAATATAACAAGATTTTTACCACTTAGTAAATCATCAAATATCCTTGTGTTGTAAAGAACAACACTTATGAATTTCGGTCAAAATGTAAAAAAAAAAACTTTGTAAGGTTCAACCAAAGAATATGTATTAGAGAGATGTACATTTAAAGGCTTTAATTTTACCCCAAAAATTTTGATCGAAACAGGTGCTGTGCGGGCAGAGTAGATAGGGGTAAAATGTATTTCTCTTCATTGAGAATCACTAAATTTCAATTTTTCATTCTTTGAATGTATGTGTGAATTCTATTTACACATAAGGAAAATACCTAAAAGTACAGTGGAGTCTCAGAAAATGTGCTACCTTTTCCAATATTTATCATTACATCATTCTTTTTAATTGTGAAAAAATTTCAAATTTCATAGAAATATTTTCATACAATTAAGGGTTTTTTGTTAATCGCCGACTGTACTATTGTATTGCATTGATTTTGTAATTCACTTGGGGTGGAGTTTAATATCTTTGTGATATCATGAACTTCAAATGTTTTTACGCATTTGACCGATTTTAAACATTTTAATTTTACATGTACTTACATTTAAAATACACACGTTTGTATCGCAGTATATCAATTACCACATGTTTGTACATGTATCCATTTATCTCAATATGAAATGCATGCTTTCTAATAGAAAAAAAAGGTTCTTTACTTTTCGTATACTATATGTATGTATACACATCATATACAAACATTCATATGATCATAAAAAGTGTGAAAAAAAAACAATGTATGAAGATCATTTTTTTTATTGTACCGAAGTATTAAGAATAAATATACATACATATATACAAACAAACATGTACTATTTGTATGAAGTACATATAAATACGTATTACAGCTAAATGATATACTGCGATACAAACATGTGTATTTTAAATGGAAGTATATGTAAAATTAAAATGTTTAAAATCGGTCAAATGCGCAAAAACATTTGAAGTTCATGATATCACAAAGAAATCAACTCCACCCCATGTGTATTACAAAATAAACGATCATCATAATAATAGTACATGTTTGTTTGTATATAGATTTAATTATCCTTAATACTTCGGTACAATAAAAAAAAAATGATCTTCATACATTGTTTTTTTTTTCACACTTTTTATGATCATATGAATGTTTGTATATGATGTGTATACATACATATACGAAAAGTAAAGAACCTTTTTTTTCTATTAGAAAGCATGCATTTCATATTGAGATAAATGGATACATGTACGAACATGTGGTAATTGATATACTGCGATACAAACGCGTGTATTTTAAATGTAAGTACATGTAAAATTAAAATGCTTAAAATCGGTCAAATGCGTAAAAAATCTAATAGTCTTTAAGAAAAAAGAAAAAATCCTAAACAAGTAATTAGTTTTGGGTGGTGGTAATATTTTTACACATACATTCATGAAAATTGGTATTTATTTCGTACATGTACACGATTTTTTTTGATTTTTTTTGTTTTTTAATCTACATGAGAGTAATTCTCTTTACGAAAAATATTTTTAGATGGGAGGTTGTGTTTCTTGATCAGAGGTTTTAAAAATAGGGTAAATTCTGCCGTTTAAACTGGAATTCTTGGTTCTAATACATTTTCTTTGGTTCAACTTACAAATTACACATAACCGGGATAAGAATGGTGTAAATACACGTTCATATAGTATGTAGGTAAACATAAGTAGAATTTGAAAAATTTTAGAAAATTAAAATTAAATTTAAAATGTTAAAAAATAATAATTATTATTATTATAGTTACCAGCACAATTATTCAAATTGTTTTTGTTGTGATTAAGGCAAACGATTTTTTACATCGTCATCTGATAAAAACATGCACAAAAGGCAGTCGTGTAAATTTCTGATTATTATAAAAGTGAAATATTTAATTTTTAAAGTAAGTGAAAATTTAAGAATGCTCTGCTTTATGTAAACTTTAAAAGATTCACACATATAACGCGCAGTTTATACATACATACATATATACCTGCCTGTGCGGTAGAAAAAAAAAACATAATAGTTTTGCATGCTTAAATTATCTCATATGACCAGAAGAAAGTGAATGAAATAATATCCTTAGGTTATCATTAATAGCATAATGTATCCTCTAATGGTAAGCTATTAAGATCAAAAATGTTTTGAAATTACTGTTATTATCACAGTTTTCGTATCTACCTATACATTTTCAAAGATTTTATTTAATTTGTACGCTTTATGCAATGTGTTTTAGTGCAGAAATTTTAAATGAATAAAAAACCGAAACCACACAGAAAGTTGGAAAAATAAAAGAAAAAAAAAATGTCAAAACTATAGTATTTTTCCTTACAAAAAAAAAAAAAAAAAAAGTTAGATAAAAAAAATTTTTTTTTCTTCATGAATAAAATAACATGAAAGCCGTATTAAAAATTCCACACATGAGAAATGTATCCTTATATTCTCATGTACATGTGAAAATTCTAAATGCAAAAAAAAGAAAACTATGATAGAAATAAAAATAGAGAAATCATATTGTTTCCTTCCGGCTTTAGGTTTTTTTTTTCTATTTTGTTCTAGTTTGAAGAATAAAATTTTCATTTATAGCATGTAGAACTTTTGTATTTTAGGAAGAAAAAAAAAAAAACGAAAACTCTTTTTTCTCCTAAGACTATCAATTTTCAAAAATTGTACAACACAAAAATTTTTTGGTTTATAATTGGTATGCACATTTTAAGTTTTTCATAGCATACGATTGTATATGAATTTAATTATTTTGTTTATTTTTTTTAAATTTGTTAAATTTTTGTATTTAGTAAAATTTTTCCAAATAAAATTAAATTAAAAAATGAAAAATGTATAATAAAAATAAATAGATATTTTTCATTTGATTGATGTTCTCTTAAAAGAATTATGCGTGTAGATATTTTTTTTTGTGATAATTTTCACAAAATTTTATACCACAAGTATGACAATTGTTATGATATCTAATATTATCTGAGTGTTAAAAAAATATTTCTTTTTTTTTTATTTTGAAAATTTGAAAATAAAATTTTTTAATAATTTTCCATTAAATATAAGAAAAATAAAAACCAAAACATTACAACACGAACAATTTCATTTTGATTGTTATTTTAATTTTGATAATGGATCCACAGTTTACTCGTACAAGTGTAATATCATCTTATGTATAATATAATTATTATGTTCATACTAAAATTAAGAAAAAAGTTTTACTTCATACGTTATGTTTATATTGTATCTCTCAACTTTAAATTAAAAAAAAAAAAAAATTAATGAAATTGAATTTTCCTGTTTTTTTTTTTGTTTCTGTTTTTTATTTAATACATAGATAAAATTAATTTAATACGTAGTCTACATTAAAATAAAAAAGTTTTGAATTTTTTCCAGATTAAAAATTTTTTATAGGTCAACTGTATCTACCATACGTACACAATTACATAAGTAAAACAGTCTAAATACCTTGGAGTCTGAAACAGTTCAATTTGTTTAAAAGATATAAATCAATATTTTAAATATACATACATACGAGTATCACAGAATATGGTATCTATTTAAAAACCAAAAAAAAAAGGAAAAAAAATAAAAATTTTGCAATTTTCTTTTTACCGCATAATTTTAATTAGTGTAGGAAAAAAGTATTTAAAAACCAAATTTTCAAATTTTCCAGGAATTTTATTTAGGAAAAATTAATTTTGTCTGTGACATCTGATTATAAACAAAACTAAAAAAAAAAAGTAATTTGAAATTGTTTATAAATTATTATTATTATTTTTTTTTTATTCTTTTAATTTAATATTTACTACTTTCTACATCCACGATCAAATACTTCGAGAATTTAAAATTAAAACCAGAAATAATGAAATATGAAAAATTTTTTTTTTAATTTTTCATTATCTTTTATTTTATATTCTACACCAAACATTCATTTATAAAATTTATGTCTTTACTTCTTATGAATGCTTTGTGTAAATTGCACAGTTTTCATAAACTGTGTATATCGTCTTTTCTTTTATTTTACTTCTTTTATTTTTTAAATAATTTTTTTTTTTCAACTGGTAATTAATTTTTAGTTTGTTTTTTTATCATTATGTTATACTTTTTTGTATAAAAAATTTCATTATTTCTCATAAACTTCAAAGCATATACATATGCATATATTAATATGTATACCCATGTATATGGTGTAGATGGAAACAAAAGAAACAAAATGAAATTTTAATCGACATTACATGTAAGCATATTCAAATACCGTAAGGAAAATAAATAAAAACAAAAATACACAATTACACAGAATATGTTTATATGCTTCGTATATCCCTGGATAAATTTTACATTTTTGTAAGTACACAAAATTGAAGTAGAACATTTTCATTTTGTGTATATTCAAAATGGTGTGTGTAATGTGTAACGTATGTGTGTACATTTTATAATAAAAAAGTACATGAAAGGTAAATATCAATGAGAAAACAATACTAAGGAAATTAAATACACGCATGATGTTAATTACAAACAAAATTGTAAATATAAAATCATTTGTTTTAATGTATTGTTTAATAAGAAATTTCAAGTAAAAATAATAAAATATACCATTTGTAATAGCTTATATAACTTTTCTTTTGAACTTTTCATTTTATTTGTAATAAAATAACAATTATTATTATTATTATTGAAACAAGGCGAAATTTATATTTACGAATTATTTTTTACTCAGAAGTACATTACATACTTCTGAATTTAATATTGAAATTATTTTCTTAAAAATTCAAATATAGCTATATACAAAAACAAAGTTACAAATACAAACTTTTCATATTAAAGTGTGAATAATTTTACATTAAAATTTTTTATAAATTCAATTATGAGAATATTAAATTGAAATTTTCATGTAAAATAATGAGTATTCAGGCGTATCATTTTTATCCGTATGTAAATATCCTTTTAATTCTCACATGTGTAGTAAATGAAAGTATATTTTTAAAAATAATTAAAAAATGTTTTTGAAAAAAATGAAAAACTGTTTGTGTACACAGTATTTATTGCAATTTTTTCTCTTTTATTTTTTACATTTTTTACTTAATGCATTCTATACGTACATAAAATGTTTTATTAATTTTGTAAAAATACACGTGTATAAAAAACAAAATGTAAATATTCTTTAAATAAAAAAACGTACACGTGTAAATATTTGTGCGAGTATATGTTTAAGTATCAAATGAAAAATAAGTATATAAAATGGAAATCAACTTTGTGTGATAAAAGAAAAATGTAGATTAAAAATAAAAAAAGATATATTTGCGGACATCATTCATATTTATGTACATATATATACATATGTGCATACAATTTGTATGTAAAATAGCAGAAAAAAAAATTTTTTTGGCGAATATTTTGATTACTATATTTTTCAGCAATTCTTATATAATCCATTTGACTGCCTTTTTTTTATTATCATTTATATTTTGCAAAAAAAAAAATAATAATAATAAAATTGTATATATACCACCCGTCGTGTTCAAGCACTTCAAATCCATATGAATATGTATGTATATACATATAGATGTAGTTCAGACTACATGCACACCATTGCTGTATATATGTATGTACATACATACATACATATACTTTGTGATATTTACAGCATCTTGTCGACCTAAAAAAACTACCTCAAAAATTATTATCCATATAAATGAAGTACATAATCACTGTTATTATTATCATCATCATTGTCGTGACTCCTACTGGTCAGGGACGTTCTCTACAGGATAATTTTTTTGTATTATGTGCATATAAAACATTGTACAAATTTATCATTTAAAATTTCATTTTTTTTTTTTTTAATTTTTGGTAATTTACTGCCGAACCAAAAATGCTTTAATATTTGAAAATTCATTTTTAAATATCAATTTAAAACTTCAGGAGTTGTTATTGTATCTAATTAGCTTCTATTATCTTCAATAAAATTTTCTAATTTTATAGCCAATAATGAACAATTTTTTTTTACATTTTTTTTTTTTTTTTTCAATTAATTTAAAAAACAAAGAGTATAATGTGTGAGAGTGTAAGATATTTTTTGTCCAAATCTACAATTTTCTAAATTTATTTTTCCTTGAAAATATTAATAAATGCAATTTATGTTATAAAAATGAAATTTCTTAACAATTGATTTCTACAATTTAGAATGAATTTATAAAAATGTTCACTATTACATTTTTTTTCTTTTTTTTTCATATCTTTATGAGCAGTATATACCTATATACATACATACCATATGCATATAATATTTACGAATATCTATAAAAAAGTACTCTATTTCCTTCCGTTTTTTATTTTTATATTTTTATCATTTGACATCATATAATAACCACAAAATATTATATGAGACTAGGAAGACCTCCGGAAATTAATTTTCTACCAGAATATAGTTTTAAATATAGATATGAGATACTATACCACAACAAATAATGCTCTTGATGTATTATTTGTATATATGTATGTATATCATGTAGTAGAATACATGTATTAATGTACAAATGAGGTAAATATCAAAAATAAAATCTAGAGCCTTTTATTACACTTCTATACATATGATACACACATTACGTGTTATAAATACATAGTACGTATGTGTGTATATTTTTCTATTCTATTTGTTAAGTCAATTTTCCATCGTCGTCATATCTTGTCTATAATATTTTTTCTACAAATACATGTATGCATGAATTAAGCATAAAAATGAATACAAAGATCGATTAAAATCTAAGTGAAAAAAAAAAATAAAAAATAAAAATAGTAAAATAAAATTAAAAAAGGTGACAATATAGAAGGACTAAGGTAAAACGGATTACGAAAAAAATTGGAAAAATGCCAAAAATATTTTTATATTGTTCATATATATATTTCGTAGATTGAATACGCTAGTATCATGATGTAGAAAATAAACTATAAAAAAAGATCTATGTTGGAATAAATTTCATATTTTACGTTATAATATGAATTTAATTTTTTTACATATACTTTTTTAAAATAAAATCTAATCTTGATAATTAAACACTGAATAATTTTTTTTATTTGGTCTTTTTCATTTAATTTATTCTTTTACAAAACAAATCAAATAAAATATATATTTAGTCAATTGATACTATTAAAAATATTTTTTTATTTTCTCTTGAATAAAATTTATCGAAATTTATTGCAAATACTTTTTATGTGATATACTTGTAGTTTAAGTTTATATAATGTATGTGCATTTATTATTAAAATTAACAATTATTCTTACAAATCCTTTTTTTTTTTTTATGTTCTTATTTTTAGATGCTAATGATGATCAACCATTTGTTGGAAATAGTGAAAAATCACCTAGCGCTGATGCTAACTTGTATTTATATCAGGATGAATTGGATACACGGCCTACGATCACAACATTTTTACAATCGATTGTTAATTATGAAAATACAATACCGGCTGCAACAGATCCAGATGCAAAACCACCAGCACCAGCTGCTCGAATGGGTAAGTTCAATTTAAATTAATAGCATATCGGTATACATATATAAATATATCAAAAAATTTTAATATAATATCATATAAATTTGCAATTTCAATAACCTGTATAGAATTGACCACAATGAAATATTTAATGTAATTTATTTCAAATAATTTTGGTTAAATTTTCTGTCAAATCTTCTGCTTAACAAATTACTATATCACATCAATTTGTCTATATTCTACACAAATTTACATGTACACTATATGTATGTACGTACATACATGTACAAGTTGTGTTTAAATTATTTTATATTTTAAATTATATACAAATTTTATAAATAATTTACATATGAATTTAACCACAGAGATGATTTTATAATTTAATTTCATTTTTATTATGCAAATGTATTTATGATACATTCATTTTATAAATAAAGTCAATCGATAAAATTTTTGTTAATAATTTTATTATTTGATAGTGTTATAAAATAATTGACCTAAACATTTACACGTATCTACATACATATGTGATCAAAAAGGAAAATTTCTATTTTCAAAAATGTTTAATTTGTGATTATACAATTATTTATAAATTTAATTTTTTAACAATTCTATATTATATAAATTTTTAATAATTTCCTTATAATAGTTAATTGAAAAAAAAAAAAAAAAAAAACATTTAAAATTTACAGCGTATTTATATAAATTTTTTATTATTATTTTTTTAAAGGAACACTCATTGGCGTCTATTTGCCATGTATCCAAAATATATTCGGTGTAATTTTGTTTATTCGTTTAACTTGGGTTGTTGGTACTGCTGGTGCTATTTGCGGTTTTCTGATTGTTCTAACATGTTGTTGTGTGGTAAGTAAAATTTATTAGAAAAATATATTTTAAATTTTAAAAACAAAAAAAAAACGTTTTAAGTTTTTTCATTATTTTTTAAAAATGATTTTTTTTTTTTTTTTTTCTAAATTAAAATGACTATAAATCTCATAAGACCATCATTGTTGAATTAAATTAGATACAGATTTATTAATTAACTTTAGTAAAAGGAAGCAACAAAATAATTTCTATTTAAGTACATGAATTTTGTCTTCTAATATTAATTTCATAAGAATATCATTAATCAAATTCTGCCAATAACAAACACACACTTTTTGTTTTAAGTTAAGCTGTTTATGTGTGTGTATAAAGTAAATATATATTTATTACACATTTGTATATGCTGGTATACGATTATAATATTATATGTACGATACATACATTGACTACACTTTAATATAAAATTTTTCGCATTTTACTTCTAAATATTTAATTTATTTTACTTTTTTTTTTTTACTTTTTCTAATTTTATTTACTTATTTTTTTTTTTTATTTTTTTATTAAATACACGATATCCTTCGAAAGTGCGTTATTTTTCTGTAACGTACTTGCTTATGTATATATATGTACGCAGATATACATGTGTATGTATAAGTATAGAAGAAAAGCTTTCACGTTAAAGCTATTAATCATCGATGTCAAGTATTACAATAGAAGGAAAAATTTCTACTTTATTACTTTTTTTCAATAACTTTAATATGGTTTTCACCGTTCAAGTATTAAAGAGTATTTTCTTTTAAAACTCGTTCAACATATTTATACGTATGTATATGTTATACGTATAACACCATTAACGAACACTTTGTTAATTCATGATTTATATCTTAGTGGTTTTTCTTTATTTATTTCTTAATTATTTATTCAATGATGCGTGTAACATTCAAACACTGTAAACAGACAATGTATACATGCGTGTACGAAAACAGATAATGAAATAATAATACAGGATTTAAAATAATGAAACCATAATCAATAATAAGCATTGTTTACAATAATCTAAACATTATACATTTTTCGTCGTCTATATTATATGAATATCATGAATAAATATAAAATCAATAAATCCTTACCACGTTTATTTTCTTTCTATTTCATTGATTTTAAAACATTGTTAATAAAATAAAAATTTTTTAACCTGAACAGATCAAAATGATTCGTCATTTTTTTTTTCTTGTATACTTTCTCAATTTACCATTAAAAAAGAAAAATATGATCGAATTTTTATTTCTTTGAATGGTATTAAAAAAGTATAAAAAATCATTAAGTAGCAGATTATACGAAAATTGAAAAAACAAACTTTAATAAAAATACTGTAACAAAAGAAGGATTTGATTTGTCCATCACCCTTTCAACAATTTTATATTACGATAAAACATATAATCTATATATGTATGTATGTACTTAAGTACATAGGTTTATACCTATTTTATTACATTTGTTTGTGTGTACATGTGTACATACATATATATAAATTTGTTGGTTTTATTTTCTAGCTCAATATTTAAATTATCTTGTCTTCATACTTATTTCTCTAATTTAAATGCTAACAAAAGAAATTCTTAAACCGAAATCGATTCCTAAAAATTACAAAAAATAAAAAAGAATTTTAAAGAACACACATAAAATTTTTGATTTCACAACAGTTAGATAGTTATATAATAGAGGTAAATTTTTCATGATAATCTTTTTTTTTTTTTTTTAACTTTCTTCGCTTTAAGCAAGATAAATATATACATACAAAGTATATATATACGATTGAATATAAAAATCAATGGTTCACCTAATCGAAATTTTCTGAATCATTTTTTATACGTCTGTTTTACATGTTTGTTATTTTCTGTTTTCGTAAATTTACCTTCTTTTCTTTTATGCATTACATCTTTTTAAAGAAAAATATTTAAAAAAATTTGCACATAAAAAGAAAGATGAATCCTTTTTTTTCTTGTGTTTTTATTTTAACGATAATAAATTGAACAGAAGAACCTTTTTTCAATTTTGTTACATTTTTCTTTTATTTATTTAGTTCGTTTATTTTTACATTCATATTATAGCACGCATACATACATAATGTACATTTATATTATCTTTTCTTTTAGACTATGTTAACAGCTATTTCAATGTCTGCAATCGCTACAAATGGGGTGGTACCGGCGGGTGGAAGTTATTTTATGATATCAAGGTAAAGAAAAAAAAAAATATTTTTTCATTTTTCATACCCAAGAAATTAATACAAGTAAATACAAGTAAAATGGAATAATAAAAATATTTTGGAAAAAAATTTTTTCGTAGTTTGTATTACACTGTTTTTAATATACAATGTTTTTTGTTAATTATATGTATTAAAATTTTTTACCCGTTCTATGAATATTTTATATTTCATTTTTTTTTCTTTTTTTCTACATAAAATACAAACTTTAATTGCCTTCTATGTCCTTTTTTAATATTTTTAAATTTTTTTTATTATTTTGAATAATAACCTTACAATGTTATTTTTTTCGTAATAGATCTTTAGGTCCAGAATTTGGTGGTGCTGTGGGGATGTTATTTTATACGGGGACAACATTAGCAGCTGCTATGTATATAGTTGGTGCTGTTGAAATTGTCCTGGTAAGAATAATGTTTAAACACTTAAGTTTTCTCATTTTAATGTTTATAAATGTTGTTTATTTTTCGATTCGAACAGACTTACATGGCACCATGGCTATCAATATTTGGTGATTTTACCAAAGATGCTGATGCAATGTATAATAATTTCCGTGTTTATGGTACTGGACTTTTATTAGTTATGGGTAAGTTTAAAATAAATACAAAAAACAATACCACAAGTTTCAAAAACCGCAATACAATTTTAAAAATTAAAATTCAAACTTTTCTTTCCTAAACTAAAAACTGAAAGTTAATTAAAAATATTTGACTTTCTTTTTTTAGTACACGAGTATTTAAAAATTCAAATAAAATTTTACAAACTCTTATGTTTTCTTGTTTGTTATTTATGTTTTTCTTGTTCAAATTAAATCAACTTTTGAATAATATTAAATTTTAAAATTCTAAAAGTTCTCTTTAACATGACATCTTATACATTTTACAAATTCTTTCCTTTAAGTATTTGAATTTTCTTTTTTAATTCACCACTTACAATTTTGATTTACATATTTCATTTATACCCTTTTGCTAGACATAAAAAAAAAAATTAATTTTCATTCGAATTCTTTATATTACATAATTTTACGTTGAATAAAATATTTAATAAAATTATTTTATAATTTATACTTATGTTTGATTTTGTTTTTTTTTTAAATTTTGCATGTAGTTGTAAAATATTAATTCATTATTTTTTATATTTATAAATACTATGTAAATTCTACTTACGAACTATGTCTCTACTACTATATATATTTGTTTTTCCCTTATTATAGTTATTTATAAATATGTATATGCGTACTTGTGGTAATTTATTTTAATTTTTATTTCTTGATTGTGATGTCTTCATTATACATAATTTCCTTTTTTCAATTTTAACTTTCACGCTTAATAAAATTAAAACAAATGTTGCACGTAATCTATTTATCATTTTTAAATGATACTATCATATCTATGTATGTATGTATATATTAAAAAATATAATACTACATAAACATTATCATCTTCACATTTAAAATAAATATAAATTTCATTTTCGTATTCAAAGATTCAAACGTAAATATTAAAACTTAAATATACATGTATGTAATATATAAGTATAAGCTTATATACAGGAAAATAAGCTTATATAAACAATTAACCAACTACACAAATTAGCATAATTGAATAAAATCCCTTGGGAATGTTATTTAAATCCTTCTACATGTATTTTGTTTTCTCTTGTGTATGTGTATATTTATATATGGTTATGTATAGACATATATATTTAAAATATTACTAGAAAAATTAAACATAAAACAGACTCTGTATGGCTTGTCTATATTTTCTTCAAAATACAATATTTTACTGATTTAATAAGTCATCTTTATTGTTTTTCTTTTTTTAATATTTATTTTTGCTTACAGGCGTTATCGTATTTATTGGTGTGAAATTTGTTAACAAATTTGCAGCGGTCGCTTTAGCATGTGTGATATTCTCCATAATTGCGGTTTATGTTGGTATTTTCCATAATATTAACGGAAATGATAAACTCTAGTAAGTACTTAAAAGTTTTATAAAATTCTACTATCATTTTCATATGTTTACTATATACAATAATAATTAAAAACATCATATATAGGTACAATCTTATTCTTATATCATATATTCATTAGATGATCATTTAATTAACATTTTCTTGTACATATGCATACCATAAAGGTTATAGTATTATACGTACACTCCATACTCTATACATAAATACATATGTATGTACATGTGTACATATTTTAAGTAGGACGATTAAATAAGAGCCAGAAGCAATAATGTTTAAGATATGGTATAAAAGCCAAATATACACATAATTATTTTAATATTGTATGCACTATTTTACATGCATATGTATATTATACGAGTATGTATGTACGTATATATAGTATACACATGTCTTGCTGTTATTGCTGTCTACCTAACTTATACATTTACGCAACATAACGTATATTAAACTCTCGACTTTATCTTTCCATTATTTAATATTCAACAATTTCAATAATAATTATAATAATTATATTTTATATATAAAAAGAAAGAAAGATAATTTTATCTTTATCCCCTATGTAAAATGTATATAAGTAATTTTCTTTTATATATTTTCAGTATGTGTGTCTTGGGTAAACGTCTTCTAAAGGATATTCCAATAGATAATTGTACAAAAGAAGTGAACGGACCTTTATACAATATCTTCTGTCAAAATGGAAATTGTGATGAATATTTTAGAGGTAAGACATTACAGTATATGTATGTACATATGAATATTTCAAATACAAGTATAATACACTTTCACTTAGTAAAATGAATATTTGATTACAATTGGATCTTAATATTACCCTCATGTTAAAAAAAAAAAAGGGAAAAGGCTAACTTGAAAAAGAAATAAAAAAGATTTCTCCCACATTTTCCGTTCAAATAGCTTAATTAAATCCCAAAAGCATTAATCCATCAGGCCAATATCTTTACGTTAAAGAACAATGTAAATATTTGTATAATTCTGTGAGAAATTTTTTAATAAAAATGATAAAGAAAAGTCAAGCTAAAAGAAAATAAAACTTTTTTAACTAAAATGTAACGGTTAAATTCATTTTTATCTTTTCATTTTTTTTTCTTTTTTTTTTTAAATCTATTTCTGTTGTTGGCATCATCACTATTTGGTAGATCATAATGTTAGCAAAGTTCGTGGAATTAAAGGTTTAGCGAGTGGAGTTTTCTTTGATAATATCTTTCATTCATTTTTAGAGGTAAGTAAACACATTTGAAAATTATCATAATATACAATGTAAATTGCAGAAAAAACTATTTTTATTTTTAATTTTTTTTTTTTTTTTTGAATATTCATACAATTTTTTAACTCGGTTATTTAAAATATAAGAATTTTTAAAGACATTAGAGATTGAAGATTTTTGTAAATATATTATGAAAAATAAATCTTTTCCCTTTTATTATTAATTAAATTAAAAAGTTTTTCAATTTATATTTACTGAATAAAATAAATTTATTTTAATTTAATTTACGATCTCATAATTTTAATGAATGTTGTAAATAATTAAAAATTTTAAGAACAAAAATAAAATCATTTCGATAATTTAATTTCATTTATTTTTTCATGTACAAGGATTTTTTGTTTATAAATGTATACAGATTTGTGTGTGTGTGTAACATACGTACATTAATTTTGAAAATACAGTTATGTATATCTAAAATATACAAATAAAACTTTCGTTATATCAAATAATCTCATTTTATATAAAACTTCAATTTAAAATTAAATTTGAAATTTTA
Organism: Anthrax anthrax; assembly: GCA_963971155.1. Lineage (NCBI taxonomy): Eukaryota > Metazoa > Arthropoda > Insecta > Diptera > Bombyliidae > Anthrax > Anthrax anthrax. The sequence goes on along the minus strand of OZ020118.1, from coordinate 4,324,694 downwards.
AACAAAATTCTTAGTTCGGTTAGAAAAGAGATATTGAAAGAATATTTATAGTTTTATTTTATTTTTCAACAAATCCTTTAAATTATTTTCTTATCATAAGGTATTTTCAATGGATTTAAATTTAAATAAATTTTACCTGAAGAAAAAAAATATTTAAAGGATATAAAAAACTTTAACTGATAATGTAATCATATTTTCCTTGAAAAAATTGTAAAAAGAAAACAAAAACATGAAAAAAAAGAAAAGTTTATTGAAAGGTTTTTTGATCTCATAAAATTGTAATTCGCTATGCAAATATCGTTGTCATAAAAAAAAAGAATAAAATAAAAATAGAAAAAAAAATGAAATTTGAAAAAAACGAAATTCTTTATTTAATTCCAAGAAAAAATTGATATCAAAACCTCTGACTTTGTCTCATATATATAATAAGCAGATGTAATAACCATTTTATAACAGTATCGTAAAAAATATTGTAATATTTTTTCCTTGATTACAGTATTGTAAAATTTAAATAAAAATGCAATCAAAAATCAAAAGTAAAAAAAAAGCAAATTTACTTCAATTTACATACACTTAAAAGTTAAAAGATGCAATCATGTAACAACTTGAAAATGTATTCAAAATTTGTTTAAAAATTAAATCCATTTACTTGAAGTGCATTTATAAAGATCGTCAATAAATTTCAATATGTACAATAATTTTAATCAAAAAAAAATCATCGAATTCCAATAGTTTTCTTATATTTTCCTTCATCGATATTTTTAACAGGTAAAGTTCAATTAAAACAACAAAATATGTATGTAATTGTGTAAAATATTCAATTATATTTTCTATCATAAAAACACGTATAAAATGAAAAAACATTTTTGTTTACAAATTATTTTTCATTGTTTTTCCTTTATTGGAAATTCATTTAGGGGACTAAAATTACATTCCATGAAACAATAAAACTAATTACGTAATAGGCCCATACAAAATGTCAGATATGATTAAAAGGATACAAATAAATGTATTACATAAATAGATATATACATACATATTAATACTATTTGAAATTAATAGCAAAACATACATATTTTGTTTTTTTTTTTTTCATGCACGTGTTCTAAAATACACGAAATAATAAATATTCAACATTATTATTATATCCTTTTTTGTATCGTATAAAAATATCTCTTAAATATTCATACATATAAAGAGATTCAAAGAAAAAGGATTATGTAAAACCATTACCTATATTTTTGAATGAATATAAAAAAAAACTGAACTATATTTATAGAAAAATAAAGATACTTATAAAATATTGTTTACAATTTCCGTTTTTTATTTTTATTTTTTTTACTTATCAGACCAAAAAGAGATTGAACCAGAATAAATTTGGTTATTATCCTTATAAAATTTTTTATACGCTATAAAATTACATAATATGTACTATTTCGTTATTTTTCTGTTTTCTTTTAAAAAAGTATATAACATAAGATTTTTATACACACACACAACAAACAACCACACATCTACGTACATACGTGAAAATGTGTGTATACTATATAGTTATCACTTGCAATGAAACAACATTCTTCAATATAAAAATAAAATTAAAGATTTTTCATTTGAAATTTTATTTGAAAAAAAAAAAAAAGAAAAAGTTTAAAAGAAAACCTTATTCCAGATTTCCTTTTTTCTTGTTACTGTTCAACAATTCAATACAAATTCAATTGATAATTCAATTGAAAATAGCAAATTAAAGAGATAGAAATGAAAATAAAAGATAAATAAAAAAGACTATGAATTGAAACAAATTCAACTTATAAAAGACTACAATCAAAATAATGTAATGAAACTGTTTTTAAAATGCTACGATTTACTTTTAAAAACGGAAAATATAAAAAAACCAATTCTAAGAAATTTGATTTAAGCATTTATTGAAATGAAATGGAGGATTCTTAATAATTTTAAATAAAAGAAAAATCATACAATAAAATAAAATTGTAAAATAAAATCCATTTTTTCCCCTATTTGAAAAAATTTTTGAAAATTTTTATAAAAGGCGAATTTTACATAATAGCTACTATATATTATCTAAAAATCAAGAAAGTAAATTTATACTTGTAATGCATATCATATTCATGTCTTTTCAATTTTCAATTAAATTTTATTATTTAAATTTTTCTGATTACAAGGATACCGTAGATATGGTAATATAAGTAGATATGCTGATCTTTAATTTATAACAGTAACGTAATCTTGAAATTTGTAATTTTCAACTTGAATGAGTTAAAAATCATGTGTGTACAGAATTCATCGCTATTATTATTCAAATTATAGCTTAAATTACTTTTTCCTTTTTTCTAAAAATGTATTTGCTATGTTTATTTGAATTTTTATAGGAAGGTCAATATATTTCTTATGGACGAGATCGTAATGATATTGAACCCATGGGTCCGTCATACAATCAAGTTTTTGCTGATATTACAACTACATTTACAATTTTGATTGGAATTTTTTTCCCTTCTGTAACAGGTACGTATACACAATGTACACACAAATATGTATAGCATGTTTATTCGATTTAAATTTTACTGTATAAAATATAGGTATTATGGCTGGTTCAAATAGATCTGGTGATTTAGCTGATGCTCAAAAAAGTATACCAATTGGAACAATATGTGCTATACTCACAACAAGTACTGTATACCTATCATCAGTCTTATTATTTGCTGGTACTGTTGACAATCTATTATTAAGAGATAAATTTGGTCAATCAATTGGCGGTAAATTAGTAGTCGCAAATATGGCATGGCCAAATCAATGGGTCATTTTAATTGGTTCATTCTTATCAACATTGGGTGCTGGATTACAAAGTTTAACTGGTGCACCTCGTTTATTACAAGCAATCGCTAAAGATGGTATCATTCCGTTTTTAGCACCATTCGCTGTATCATCAAAACGTGGTGAGCCAACAAGAGCTCTAATTTTGACCGTATGCATTTGTCAATGCGGTATTTTATTAGGTGAATACTTTTACATGTTGTCTGTCTTTTTTGAATTATTTAATTATAGCAAAAGTGTTTGATTTACAATTTCTTTATAATTTTCTTGCCAATTATAGGAAATGTTGACTTGTTAGCTCCTTTACTTTCAATGTTTTTCCTTATGTGTTACGGATTTGTAAATTTGGCATGCGCTGTTCAAACACTTTTACGAACACCAAATTGGAGACCTCGCTTTAGATATTACCATTGGTCATTATCATTAATTGGGCTCACTTTATGCATTTCTGTTATGTTCATGACATCTTGGTATTTTGCATTGGTTGCAATGGGCATGGCAATCGTTATTTACAAATATATTGAATACCGTGGGTAAGCACAATTTTTAATAAAGTTATTTAAAAACAAGTCTCTATTAAAAATAATGAAATTCAATTAAAAAATACCTTCATAGTGCTGAAAAAGAATGGGGTGACGGTATTCGTGGTATGGCATTGACAGCGGCTCGTTTCTCCCTATTACGTCTTGAAGAAGGACCACCACACACTAAAAATTGGCGTCCACAAATTCTTGTTTTAGCTAAATTAAATAGTGAAAATATGCCAAAATATCGAAAAATCTTTGCATTTGCATCACAATTAAAGGCCGGTAAAGGTTTAACAATCTGTGTATCAGTTATTGAGGGTGATTATACGAAAATACAAAATAAAGCAGTCGAATCAAAAGAAAATATAAGAAAGGTAATGGCTGAAGAACGTGTAAAAGGATTTTGTGATGTATTAGTAGCAAGTGATATTGCTGATGGACTTTGCTCGGTGTAAGATAGTTATAGAAATACACCTTGCAAAAAATACATGTATTAATCACTTCTTATTTTATTCATAGTATTCAAACAATTGGTTTAGGCGGTATGAAACCAAATACAGTAATTTTAGGTTGGCCATACGGGTGGCGTCAAAGTGAAGATCATCGTTCATGGCAAGTTTTCTTAAAAACTGTCCGAACCATAGCCGCATGTAAAATGTGTCTTTTAGTGCCAAAAGGGATTAATTTCTTCCCTGAATCCACACAAAAGGTAAGTTAGTTTTGACATTTAATTATATTCCTTGTTGAGGCACACATAGAGAAAAATCGATTTTTATTTTTTCAATTTAGGATTTAATTAGGATTATATCAGTGTAGGTAAAATGCTAATACAAAAAATATTAAAAGAGAGGAAAAAAAAAACAATTTTTTTTTTATTTCATCATTTATACTTACATTATTGTAAATTCAAAACTAAAATTAACTTGAAAATGTACAAACATGCATTTTGTAGTTTCATTTCTTCTGCAGACTTTCAAACTAACTGAAAAATGTTCAAATTTATATTACAGAAAACTTCAAAAACCAACATAATCGGATTTTAAGTATAAATTTAAAAGAGTTAGACATTTTTCAGCATTATATTCTCAGAAGAACGATTTAATTTTTATTTTTGTTTTGTAAATATTGACAAAAGTTAAAATAAAACTTCTACTCTTCTACGCATTACATATGTATGTATGTATTTAAAGAGAAAAAAAAAACTAAATCAATAAAAAATGAAAAATAAATTTATACTTAAATTTTCCCTGTGGTCTAATTTTACCATATTTAAAATGTTGAACATTTGTAATGACGATGTTTTTATTCCAAATAAAATATTAAATTTTGTATACACTAACACTATACACACAAAAGTATTCATGTTTTTTTTTTTGGCTTTTTAATCCTCTTTACCACACTGATTAATTTCACATTTATACATATACTTGGAGTTTTTGTTTGCTTTTTTTTTTTTTAAATTTTAAATGTCACAATTTTCTTTTTCAAACACATTTATTTATTATATCCAATTCTCTACCCACTACCACCTATCCATCATACCTAATATGTACACAAATTTTCTCCTTTTTTTTTTCAATTTAATTTTTGGCTTTAAAATTTTTTTGTTTTTTTTATTTTTCTTATTCCCCGTAGACCACTTTATCCTTTATTTTCCGCTATACTTTCATATTCTTTTTCTATAGTTTTATAATTTCCAGATCCATGGCAATATTGACATCTGGTGGATTGTACATGATGGTGGACTATTGATGTTAATACCGTTCCTTTTGAAACAACATCGTACATGGAAATATTGTAAACTAAGGATATTCACTGTCGCACAAATTGAAGATAATTCCATCCAAATGAAAAAAGATTTAAAAATGTTCTTATATCAATTACGTATTGAAGCTGAAGTTGAAGTTGTTGAAATGGTAATTTCATTATAAAAATTTTATGTGAATGTTAATAAAAATTTTGCTATTAAAAAAAAAATAATAATGAAAATTATGTTTAATATCATATTAAAGTTTTTTTTTTCTCACTTTTTCTTTTCATTTATCATCAAAACCCCAATTATTTATAGATGACTACTGACATATCAGCCTACACATACGAGCGTACACTCATGATGGAACAAAGAAATCAAATGCTTCGTGAACTCCGATTAAACAAAAGGGAAACTCGAGGAGTGGTAAGTTTCGAAATGAATTTTCATATATTTTTTTTTTTTTTTTTGTACTTTTTGCTATAAAATATTTTATTATTTTATGGAATGAATATTTTGGAAGAAATAAAATTTTCTTTTTTTTTTAAAAATGAAAGTATAAATGCTAGTAATAAAAAAATATCAGATATCTCATAAAATATCAGATATCTCATAGCGTATATATATAAAAAAAAAAAAATTTAATTTTTTATATTAAATTTTTTATTCCTTTTGAACGACGAAAAACGCACGTATGGTATATGAACGTCAAAATTTTTATAAAGAGAATACCTAAATGTGTAAAGAAAAATAAAATTTAAAAAAAAAAACTCTGAGAATAAAACTAAAAACAATTTAAATGATAGTGATTATAATTTTCTTAAAAAAAAAAAAAAACGAAAACAATTTTTTTTTTCATTTATTTCAAATAATATGTATATATGAAAACAAAAATTCTTTCTTTCACACATACAAGGTGCAAACTTTGGTGGATTTCAGCGAAGGCACTGGCGAGGATAAAATGCCTTTGGTAAAAATAAAAATTGTGAAAACATAACATCACAAAAAAAAAGTTTTAAAAAAAATGGTTTTTTTTTAGCAAAAATGAAAATAATATTTTTTAAAAGATTTTTTGCAAATTAAAAAAAAAAACAAGCAGAAATCATATCAAAAATATAAACGCTACTAGGACAGAAAATTGTTTTTAAGTTGTTGTTGTTTTTCGTTATGCCTTTTTTTACAATATTAAATCATATATGTAATTATATTACACATACAATCAGTAAAAAAAAAAATCGTTCATCTCAAATTGAATATTATGATTATTTTATTTTATGTTTCGTTATTCCATTCTTCAAATACATTTTTAAACCAAAATGCTACAATAAACAGTATAAATTTTTTTTTTCATTTAAAACAAATAAATTATAAATAAATTTAAAAAAAAAAAAAAAAAACACAATATCAAAACGATTAAAAGCTATCATCCATCATCATGTTGCATCACAAATTATAAAAAATTCATTCTTGTTTGTTTTTTTTTTTTCGTTAAATTTCATTTGAAATTGAATTTTTTATTTAATTAATTCTGAAAGAAATTTTTTTGTTTTCTTAATAATAATATTTAATAATTGGTAACATTATTTAACATTCTCATTGAATCTTCATTGAAAATTCATCTCATCATCAGATCTTATGTTATTTGTTAAAGCTTTGAGTTGTTTGTTATTTTTGTTAAAACTGTTTCGATTTGAATTTTTCAAATTTCAGGGTGTTAGTTTTGATTCTGGTGAAAATTTGAGTGTATTGTGTGGTCAAATAGATATATCTGCACATGAAATCAATAAACTCATCTTGATTGTTTTTGGTTTTTACATTGTTCAAATCAAAATTATTGATTAAATTAAAAATTTTCTAAATTGAAAATTATTTTTAATTTAAATGATATATAATGCTAACAATTTTATTTTATTTTATTTTTTTTAAATTTAATTGCGTATTTTTAAATTCCACATTTCATTTAAAATTATTGATAAAAAAATTGAAAAAAAATTTTCAAGAACCAAAAACTGTTCTGAAATGAACATGCATAATATATAAATGCATTCATTTTCTCCATTTTACAATAATTTCATAAAAATGAAATTTCAGAATTGATAATTTATTCAATTTAAAATTTTTTTTCTCATTATATTATTAATTTTTTTTTTTTCATATTGATTTTTACTAATTATTTCTCATTTCTTTTATTGTAATCAAATTTCTTACTTCATCAAATCATCAATATCATTTCAATTTTATCGAATCAAAATCATGTAAAATTCAATTATCAATCATAACGTAATAACAACACAATAATTTATAGCATATACATATGTACATTAAACATTATTCGTTATCATCTTCTCTATATTCACATCTTATATTCATTATATGAATTTCCATTGTTGTAATATAACTATGATTTTCATTATTGTTATCGTCATTATTATCACCACCATCAACATCATCGTCATCATCATCATTTTCAGTATATCATTACACCATCATCATTATTACGATGATAATTTAAAAATCGCATAAGGAATTCAATTTATTTAATACTGCTTCATTTCAAGTTTCATTAAAAAAAATAAAATAAACAAATTATATTTTATACATTATTGATGTCCTTGCAATAAAAAAAGTTACAATTTTTTATATATAGACTATGTGTATGTGTGTATTTATTTTCTTATCGTCACATGTAAATATACGATATTTTTGTCTGTTTTCAAAATTTATTGTTCAAAATACACCTATAGACGTATAATGTACACCATACATATAAGAATGCATATATTTTTTTTATTTTCAGTTAGTGCTATATATTTACTTTATGTGTTTCTGATCACTGTGTTAAGCTTTTGTGCACAATCAAATAATATATGTCGTACATATTTTTTTCAATATTTTGAATTTACATTTTTTAAAAGAATTCATTGAAAAATTATTATGTCAATATTTTATTTTTATTTAAATTTTTCTGTTTTTAATTTATTGTTTGCTTGTTATAAGCACAATTCATAGTTTTTAATGTAATTAGAAATATAATGTTGTTTTTTAGAAGTTAGTACAAATTTTAATTTTTCAAATTGAAAATTATTAAACAATAAAAAAAATTCAAACTTTGTCTTTTTAAAACAGCTTATTCATATAGCTGGTTAAAAATGTAATTTATTTCTGATTTAAAAAATTATCTTTACAAAAATTTTGAAATTTATTTATCTATTTTCATATAATTTCCATATTTGATTTTTTAATTTATTTACATTTTTCTCTAACTTATTGAATTTCATTTCTGTCTCTTACAATATTCTAAATATAAACACAAAAATATAACAAAAACCAATTTATACAAAACATACATATACACACAAATGTATGTTTTATTTTGAATAAAACATGACTATAGTAAATAAATATATGGAAAAGTTGTATAATTCAGTAAAAAGAAAATAAAAACAGAATTTTTTATCAGCTCATAAATAATGAATAATTTTTATTCAAATAAAATACAATATAAAATTCTTCTCTTTAAAAATGTCTACATATAATTTAAAATAATGTCTACTTATTAAAATTAATTTTAATTTATGTATTTCATAAATAATTTTAATATATATACACAATAAAGTTTGACCAAACCCTTTTTTTTTTTTTATTTACTATACATATTTATTTTTATTCTAATATGTAAACTAAAAAAGGACTACAAATGTGAGCTATAAATAAAATAATAATAAATAAATGAAAAAATAAAATAATAAAGGTAAAATAAAATTTTAACACTATACTAAATGATGCTATTTTTATTATTTGTAAGGGATTTACTATAGTCATAATTATTGCTTTAATTTTAATGTTAGCATTGTCATCATTACATACACAATCTTCTGATATTTATGTAAATTAAACATAAATGTACTGATATACTATTTTGTCTTAATTTAATTTATTTTTATTAAATTAAATAATTCATTCACAAATTCTCTTATTTTACAAAATTTATGATTGAAGCATAATTAAAAAATAAATTGATTAAGATTTATATACATATTACAAAAAGTTATTACAGTAAATTTCCAAATTTTATATAATTTTTCTATAATATTGGTATGTATGTCTGTGTTCATTCTTAATATCCTGAAATTTATCGATTATATTGATTGACTAAATATAAAATATATGATGTTATCAATTATTTAATAAATGACTGTTCATATATAGTACATATAATATAATAGAATACATATAAAATGGTACATGCACGCATATGTATAAGAGATATAATTACTGAATTCAAAAAAGTTTTTCATGTGAAATTTTTTCATTTTATTTCAGAAAATTATTATATGTTCAAGCACATAAATTCACATTGTTCTTTATAATTTATTCATTAATGCAAATATGCAAATACAATATATGTATGTACATACATACGTATGTATGCATAATACTTACTGATATAAATTTTTATGTAGTTGTATGTACAATAAAAAAAACGATTCATTTTATTTTATCTATGTATACAATCAGTCACGTACATATGCAAATAAATATGTATGTGTACGTATTATTCAAATATATTATTTATTACATAAATGATTATAAATTATAATTCTTTAAATACTCTGAATTCTCATTTAAATATTAAATGTCTACATTTGTAGAACTTTTAAATTTATTTATTCATATGTATTTTTTTTTTTTTTAATACATATTTATTTTAAATTCTTTACATAATTCAATTTTTATACCTATCAATCATTTTAATTTATGAAGGGTAATATTCATGTTCAACATTGTACAGTATATATACACGTTTGTATACGTATGTATTATAGAATAATATAATATTTAAATCTCATATCCAATATGTCCAAAAATATACATATATATATGATAGATTACTTGTTGTCAGTTTGCAATCTCTATACCAAATTAAAATAAACAAAAAACTACAAAAAGATTATTTAATCTTTCTTTTTTAACATCAACATGATTTTAAAAAAAGCAAATGATACAATGACATGACTTAATTATTTTAAAACAAATTTAAAGTATTTAAAAAGAATTTTCCAAAAAAACAAACGAAACTTTTCAAAAAACAAAAAAAAAAAAGTTTGAAAATACAAAAATCTAAAATCACATTTTCAAACTTTTCAAAAAAAATGTAATAATTACATTTTGATAATTTCTAAGTTAATAAAAATATTTCTATAGTAAATAGAATTTATTTTATATAATTAAAAAAAAAAAAAAAATTAATAAAAATTTCATGTAGGTTCAAAAGGCTCTGAATATGGTAAGTGAAAATTACAAAAACAAAAAACAATAAATTTGAAATTGCCTGTGCATCCTGTCGCATATTATTCAAACGTATGTAGTATCAAGCAAATTAAAAAAAGAATGATAGCTTCTTAGGAGAATTGTAGAGAAAACAAAAACATAGTGATTATTCAGATTACCAGCCAATCTATATGTAAAAGTGTATCGTATAATCAGGTCATTAATAATAAATGTATATAAATCATTTTCTTTCAAATTATTAACAATAATATTCATTTAAATATAGTTTTCATCTATTTGGTCTAGATTTGTATTTTAGATTCTTATTTTCTTACAAATAATTTCAACAAATTATTTGTACTATATCATCTTATTTTTCTATTTCATTTTTAACAATAATCAAAAAATTGTACATATATTTTCATAAATAATTATAAATATTAAAATTTATGCGTGAAAAATTTATTTGGGATTAAGTCTTAAACTATAGGTAAAAATATTGAAGGTAATATATCTGTAATTGGCGATTTGTATTTTATTTTTTTTTTTTTTTTTAATTTCACAATAAATTAAAATTATTTCAAAATGTAAAATATATAATTTTATACATCGACCATAATTTAAAATAAAATCTGTTGCAACAGTTTTACTTTAATTTATGAATATTACTTTTGAAAACTTTGGAAATTTTAAAGTATGTACATATATACCATATTGTGTAACAATGTGTACAAAACTTACAATGAACCATATCTTATAGTAAAGTTATGATTTATTAAAATGAAAATATTTATTTTTGTAAAATTACTAAATTTTTTATTTTTATTTTCATATTTTATATAAAATTAACACAATTTTAATTGAAAATTTCAAATATTGCAATACGAATAAAATTTGTGTTTAAAAAAAAAAAAGACAAGCCAAATAATTTTGTTAATCTTTGATACAAAATTCAATCCAATTTTCAACAAAAATTAATTTTCTTTCATAATTGCGTTATGTAAATTTTGGAATAATTTTAATTTTTCGATATTTGAGTTTAATTATATTTTACTGTACTATTTGTATTTTCTCTTATTTACTTACATTCATTTTGTTTAGAAAATCTGTATAAATATTTTGATTGCTATTTTTCGATTAACTAAAAATCAAATGCTAAAATTAGGATATTATATAGGATTTGTTGTATCTATTCTATCTATTGTTGAGTTATTCAATACACGTACCTTTCTATGAATATTATGTATACGTATCAAGAATACGTATAATATTGTGATAATATGTATATGATTATTAAAACCGAATCATTTTTTGGCTCACTAATTTTGAATTCTAAATATGAATATTACCAGAAATTTTAGAATACAAATATTATATACATTTGAAATTTAATATTGATTTGAAATATTTTTTATTTAATATAATTAAATTTATATTTTAATTCTTTTACCAATTAAATACAATATAACGTTTTAATTTTGAATGATGAAGGGAAAAATTCAAAAATTGTTTAAAAATATTTCAAAATTTTAAATTATTTCTACATTTTACTTGACATATTTTAATTTTCAGTATAATAGTTTTCGGTACATATCAAGAATATGTACTGTATATTTTCATATTTTCATTTTATCTATTTTGTATACCTAATTGTTTCTATAGCAATTTCATACCTAAATATTTTAATAAATTATTTCTTTAATAATGTTGTTAAATCATACATATATGTATAACTTAATATGGTTTTTTTTTTTTCTTTGAACTTGTTTGAAAATTTAACATGCATTTAAGAAAACTGTATCATTCTTGAAACTTATAGTTTTCTATAAGTACGTATAAGTGTGTGTGTGTACATTTTAAGACTACACATAGAAATACATAACTTTTCTATACGTAATACGTATACATTATATATTACTTCCTACACAAAATTCAAATGTACCTATATATACAAGTATATTCACATGTAAATGATTTTATATAGTATCTTTGCATATATTTTTAATGTCATTCATATTTAATTTAAATTAATGCAATTTTTCATATACATACATACATATATAAAACCCATAAACCACATTTTACTTCCTCTTATACGTACAGACTACATAGGATATATGCATTATAAAATATATGTATGCCTTTAAACAGTATATCTTTATGAAATCAAATATTATAATATGTGAAATTTAAAGAAAAGCATATCAAATTTTTGACTTTCTAAACAACAAATACAAAAAATCAAAACAAAAATTTTTAACATTTTATACACATCATATAATTATGTAAAACAATTCTTTAAAAAAATAAAATAAATTTTTAGTGCAAAAATTCAAATACATAAATTTAATTACTTTTCTTCTCATTTTCTTTTTTTTTTTCTTCTGTTTCTTCTTTTCATCTTTATATGTGCATTATCTTTTGTTTCATTTTAATTAATTTTATTCATTGTAATATAGCGAAAAAGTTTTTTTTTTATAGCTGTTGATTTTTTTGTCTTGCTATTAATTTGTCTTGTTATTAAAAAAGATATATATATACATAAATGTATAAAAATACCTCTATTATATTTAGTTTTTCATTTTTGTTATTTGTATACCTTTTTCTTGTTTATTTATGTGTTATATGTGTTTTTTTTTTTTTATAAAACTTTGTTTTCTGTTTGATTGCATATTGGATTCGTGTATATTTTTATTTTTTTTTTTTTTTATGTGTAAATACATGTGTGTGTGTATATAAAAGGGTTGATTAAAATGAAATTAATTAAATTTTATAAAATAACACAGGGGAAAAAATTGCCAAAAATTTTTTTAACGAGTTTGAGGCATGCAAAAAACATTTTATTTTATTTTCCTTGGTTATGATTTTAAATTGTAGTAGTAATTTTTTTACTTTTTTTTCATGCATTCATTTTCTTTTTATTTATTTTTGTTTTTCTTTGTTTCTTTAATTTTCAGTAAAAAAAAAAAAATTAGAATTGTTCTTATTTCTTTTTTTTCTTGTTTTATTTTTCAAATAAAAAACAAACTGTTTTTGTTAATTTTTTTTTACGTTAAATTTAATGTGAGAAGAAATTAAATTTTTATACATTCATAATATGTAAAAAATATCCTTTTTACTTGATATACCATAAATAATTACATTCGTACTTTCAATGTTCATTTCTTTGATATACAAAAATTTCAATAATAATTCGAAATTAATCTGAAAAATATATCAATTTCAATTATTTTACGTAGATTTGATCAGATAACATAACGAAATTTTATTTTTATTTTTTTTAAATGTACTTTATATTGACATTAATTCCTTTGAAAGAATATGAAAAACAAAATTCCAATTAACAATTTTGATGATATATTTACAGTAATTACAAAAAATGTTTGCTCCAATAAATTTATAAATTGCAATATGTACATACATGTCATGTATACAAAATAAAAATGAAATTTCATTTGAACTCGACTAAATCAAATGAATGAATGTATACACGGAAGCACGTGCAAATGTATCTGTCTGTGTTATACATTTAGTATTTTGAATATCTCTAATTTTTAAATCTTTTTTTTTTTTCTTATTTTAATCAAATTAAATTCAAATTAAATAAATTTTATTTTACATTAATTATTAATATGCTGTATTCGCGCTCATAGAATAGATTAATTTTAAAAAAAATAAATAAATAAATACAAATGTTTTAATTAAAATGTATTTCTTCTCACAGAATATTAAATTATTATATAATTTTTAGAAATAAAAAACATTTTATTTAATTTTTAATTTATTCTATTGTGTATATTTAAATGAAAATAAATTAAAATTATTTTAATCTTTATTTTTAATGAATATTTTATGTTATTTTTATTTTGTGATTTTTTATATAAATAATAATTTTATACATTTCTGATAAAAATAAAAAACAAAAATAAATCAAATGGAAACAGTTAATCATTTTCTGTAAATAAATAAAATAAATTAAAGAACAAAAAAAAAAAAAAACACAAAATTCATAAAATAAATTAAAAAAATAGAAAATGAAATGTAACAAAAATAAAAAAAAATTTAAAACAAAACATTTAATATGCATTTCAAAAACAAAATATACATATATAATATGATATGATATTAAACACTTTGCTGTCGTTTGCTTGAACATATTTTATCACTTTTCATGTATAGCATTTAAAACATAAAATCTATTTCACCCATATATGATTCTCAAACTCTATAATTTTTTTTTTTTCCTTTTTTTTGGAATATGCTTTTATAACTTTTTATTATTTTGTTCATTTTACTACAAATGAAACATAATATTTATTAACAATAATTTTTTTTAAATTTCTTCTTTCTTTCCTATTTTTGCTCTTCTTTTCTTCTTCGTTTCTATAATTTTCTTCAGGTTCAAGCAATTGTTGATCATCATCATGATACAGCAAAAACTGCAACAAAAGTACGTTTTGCTGATCCACAAGAGAATAAAGATATATTTAATCGTGAAGATCCCATTGACGATGAGAAGGATGTATGTACATTTTCGAATAATTTTTTTTTTTTTCTTTTGTATTTTTGTTGGAAATGAAAATGAATTTTTTAACATTTATGTAGGAAAATACTGAAAATAATCATAATTCTGCTACCACCGATGGTAATGATTCTAATGGAAAAACTTCGCCAAATCATAGTACAACAACACCAGAACATAATAAAACAACATCAGATATGAATAAAGTATCTGAAAAGGAAAAAGAGAAAGGACAAGATGAAGATGAAAAAGAAAAATCTGAAAAATCACCAGAAAACAGCAATGATAAATCAAAACCAAATATTAAACCGTAAGCATATAAATAGAAATTTTTTTACAAAAGAAATAATATATGAAATATTACAGTAAAATTTCATTTTGTTAATTAATTTCTTGTTTTTCACTTTATTTTATGAAATTCTCTTTCTTTATTTTTTATTTATACAGAGATGAATCAAATGTTAGACGAATGCATACGGCTGTGAAATTAAACGAAGTTATTGTAAATAAGTCACATGATGCCCAATTGGTCATTCTAAATTTACCAGGGCCACCAAAAGATACACGATTAGATAAAGAAAGTAATTGTATCCTTTTTCAAAAGAACAAACGAACGCAATTTATTATTCGAAGAATTAGATTTTTATTTTATTTTTAAAATGGTGTAATTAACGACAAATATGTTCATCCAATAGATGGGTTGTATTATACGCATGTGGATTGGATTAGATGCAATTATATTATCAGAGTGGCGTTTTGGGCACAAAGTGACTTATAGTACTAACGGATTGGTAAAAGAGCGAGAATTATGTTGAAAGGGCGATTTTGCATCACTAACAAAAATTCATATATATTTCATACAAAACAAATTTTCTATATTCTAACATTATTTCTCTTTTTTTCTATACTATGTATATGTATATGTTTTTTTTTTTATTTTTATAATTTTTTATGACATACATTTAGCATGATTTTATTTTTTGGCATGCAACAATATTATTTTTTAATAATTAAAAACAAAAATTATTGACTTTGGTTTTTTTTTTCAAAAACAAAATATTTAATTAAATTTTTTACTTTTTTTTCAGTATCGTAGGACAAAATTTTAAATTTTGGTCAATAAAAATGTTGAAATTATTCACCATAGATTTTTGATTTTTTTAAAAATAATTCTTATTTGGATAAACACAAAACAAAATTCAATTTGATAATTTTATTTTTCACAAATTTTCCTTTTTATGCACAAAATTTATTTTTCAATTGCACACAATACAAATGAAACGTTTTTTTCCCCCCAGTCAAAAATATGATTTCACTAAAAATGTCAGAAAAAAGGTGAACATGAAAATATGAAGAATCGCTCATTCAAGTAAAACAATGAATACAAGAATAAACATAATTTTAGCAATTTTACTTTTTTACTTTTAATTATAACAAATAATTGCTAGAAATATGAAATTTTGCAATCTCGCTGTTTTATTAAACTGGGAGTACTATTTTACCACGACAGACAAAATATAACGTATTTTTCATGCATTAATCATGACAAAAAGTCGTTCTAAAATGTGAACGAAAATATTTTCTTTTCTTATTTTAATAATTTCTAAATTAAAAACAAAAAATATTGTTTAAACAAAAAAAAAAAAAAAATTAAATACTTCAAATTTTATTTTGAACAAATTTGAAAATATTCTGGTAATGAACCCCGTTATTCCATTTTGAATATTGTTTTTATATTTTTCTCAACGAACCATATCAAATTGAATTTTTCATTTTATCTTGACTTTGTCTTTTCTTTGGAAATTTGTCTTTATCTTTGGAAATTTTTACGATTTCTAAAATAACTCTCAAATATATTAAATTTTTTAAATTAACATTAACATCGTAATCAATTTTTTTTTTAAACTTTATACTTTGTACATACACATTTTCGCTTTGTCCAAGCTTAGTCAGAAAGTGTGAATTTATTTTTTCTATTTATTTATTTATTTATTTATTATTATTGTTATTATTTTTAATTTTATTTTTTTCAAATGTATAAAAATATTTTTCCTTAACTAAAATTTTAAATTTTTTTCAAAAGATATGGAATTTTTAGAAGTTTTAACAGAAGGTTTAGAACGTGTATTAATGGTAAGAGGTGGTGGTCGAGAAGTAATCACAATTTATTCATAAGTTTACAACATCATATGCATTAAACGGATAAATGCATATAATGCAGAAATAATGGAAATTATAATTATAATAATATAAAATATAAAACAAATAAAATCTGAGAATATATATAAAAAAAAAAAAAAACGAGAATACGACAAAATGATAATTTCATCATCGCTATCAGTATTATTACTGCCAAAAGGATATTTTATTAGTATATATATATACGCATAAATGCATATAATATACAAACACATATTATATACATAAGTCATCCTTTTGTGAAAAACAAGAAATAAAAATTATTTAAAAAAAAAAATTAATTAATTAAATTTAAGCACTAGAAGAAGTATGAAAAAAAACAACAACAACAAAGTAGAGATGTACTTAGAAGAAAAAAAAAACGACAAGAACTTAACAAATTTACACACATTACATACATATACCTGATCAATGATAGTAGATTTTTTTTTTTTCAAAGTTTTAAATCATTTAAAAAATAAATAAACACTAAAACCGTAAATTGTGTCCATGAGAATAATGTTAGTAGGAATAACAAACAGCGTGTACTAATTAAAATTTAATTGTAACTAAACATTAATATTGTAATAATAATAATTTTAAGAAAATTTCAATAAAACAAAAAAAAAAATATGTTATATTTATAATTTTAAGAAAAATATAATCATGAATAATTAATTAATATTCATTATTCAAAGAGAAAACAAAAAACAAAAATAAAAATATGCATAATAGACAAAAATGTAAAAAAAAATATATTGAACAGACTTTACTTAATTTTTAGAAATAAAACAAAAACAAATAAATAAAAATACCAAATTGTTAAAATTTTTCTTTAAATTAAAATTAAAATAAAATATTATATTTTACGTTATTGTTTTAAAATTTGATTTAGAATAGTGTCACAAATTAAAAATAAATTTAAAAATTTGTAATTAAGTTAAAATTTTTCAATAAATCTTTTTTGCTTTATTTTTTTTTCTTTTTTCTTTAGTTTTTAATTGTATTTGATTGTTAATTATAATAATTTTATTTTTATTTTTTTTGCTTATGTTAAATTTCTAGCATATTATAAATTTATTTTTCAATTTTAATAAAAATTATATTTTAATTTTGAAAAGAAAACATATATATAAATTTTTTTTAATTTAATTTATTATACTTGTAAAATATTTTATCAACATAATATTAGAGAATGAACTTTCAAATGAGGCCTATCTATGTGATTTCCAATACTTCAAAAGTTAAGCAATACAAAAATACATACTTAATAAAATCCAAAAAAAAAAAAAAAAGAAATTTTTATATTTCACACAAAAAATGTAAAATGTAAACCATAAATCATAAAACAAAATAAATACTTTAATTATAAATGATTCCATTGAAAATTAAACGTTCTACATAATTTTTTTTTTTTTCTATACACTAAATTGTACAATATGTCATATAATTTCAGAGTCTTCAACAAATGGCCTCTAACCACTAACAGTAAATTATATTTATATTTTCTTACTTTTTTTCCATTTTTGTTTTCAAAATTTCATAATTATCTATGAGTAATGATAAAATAATTTTCAAATATTGTACGTGTACATCAATTAAGTCTGCATGAAAACTGAAAAACTGCCATTCAATTTAAATCTCTTATATATACATACAGTTTATAAAAACTACATAATTCTTTACGAAAAAAGAAAATTGAAAGCTAAATTTACATAAAACACATTAACTGAAAAAAGAAAAAAAATGTAAGTACTTTAATAGAGTAAATATAAATAATACAAAAATAATAAACATATACATACATACAGAAAATTTCGGAAAATAAAGAAAAAATCTAGTATTACACGGTTATATAATATATTGACATACATATTCATTTAAAGGCCTAAAACCACTAAAATTTACATAATCTTGAAGAAGAAAGATTATGTAAATGATTTTCTGATAAAAGAGGAAAAAAAAATTTTTGTTTTTTGAATAAAAATTGCCAAGACAACCATAAGATTGAATTTTTTAAAAATCATTAAGACGGAAGAAAAATCCTCAAACCAAATAAAAAAAAAACTTATTAAATAAAAAAAAAACAAGAAAAAACACAAGCCAAAAAAATAAGCACAATATTGAAAAGTAAACAACATTAACTATACACGATACCAAAGATAATAAACATTCAGTCATAGTTTCTACATCTTATATGCATCAAAATTAAATTATGAACAAGTAAAAATCTTCATTGTTAAAATTCTGAAATTTTTGAAATAAAGAAAAGAAAAAAATGAATTAATAGCGAATTGATCAAAAATTATTGATAAACATACAATTCATATAAAATTCTTTCTTATATTCGAAGACTGTAGATCAAAATATGAACGTTTGAAAAATTTAAACAATTTTTAAAGGAAATTTGTAATATGCATATTAGAAAAAAAAATGTCGAAAAGACAAACATGACATGTACTTTAATTAAAATAGAAAAACATCAACAATTTCATGTCGCGTGAGTAAACCAAAAAAAAACATTTCAATAAATAAATGAGAAAAAATTTGTAATGCATTGTAAAATAGATTTATAATTTCGTAACTCGTAGAAAAAATATGAAAAACAAAATACATACACTCGAGAAAAATATGATCATATTCAATTAATAATTGAATTAATTAAAGTACGATTAAGTGATTTAAATCCATGCATTATCATTGTATCTACAATACATTCAGATTCGACTTGTTACTATTTTTAAATGTTTATTACATAATATAGAAAAAAATTTTTAATAATGTTATCATATAAACATATACATATAAACATACGATTAACATATACGGACGTGTTAAAAGAAAAATTTAATACATTACAAAAGAGAAAAAAAAAATGTATAATTATTATAAAGAATTTTATTTATTCTAAGATAATATTGAGTTAATTATATGTATGTATATTGAAAATATTTTATTGAAATGTTGAAATTATATAGCATTTAACAATATAAAATATGAGTAGAAACCGTTTGTACATATACCACACATACATAAATTATTCATATTATACAATATATAATGCATTCACGTTCATATGAAAAAATTTATGAAAATTTTTTTTTGCTCTTCTTCAGCATCTCTATTTTTAAATCTTTGACTATTTTGTTTTGTTTTTTTTTTTAGATTAAATTCGAAAAATATTTTAACGTAATTTTATATAATTTTTTTTTTTTTTTGCATATAAATTTAAATTTAGCAAACCTATAAAAATGCAGTTAAAAATGAAAAATTGGAAAAAGAAACAGACAATAAAAATACGATAAGATCGTTACAAAAACATATAAATCGGATTTAAACTGTTTACATTTACATTATTTAAAAATTACTAAGAAAAATTAAATGAACAACGACACTATATCAATAAAAAAAAAAAATATATATATATATATGAATATGAAGAGTAAAAAAAAGAAAACAAAAATTAGATCAAAAATAATCTGAAAAGTGTCCTTAATTTAAATATTTTAACCACCGCCATTTATTTATTCAGTTGATTATTGTTGTCACTTTAATATTGAATTATGCGTTTGTTGAAAAATTTTGGTTTTCTTCTAATACTGTTATTTAGCTTATTAATAATTATTTTTATGAACTTGAAATCAAAACATCATTGATATCATTATGGTATTCATGCATCTGTATTAGGAATATGCATTCTACAGAATATACATTTTCATGAGTGTGTGTTATTCCATGGTATCCATTACTCATACATATAGAAAATTTTAGAAATAAAAAATCTTAAAGATATAATGACTTAATAGATTAACATAATTAAAAATATAAATGTTTGTAGTACACAATATACATATGAAAAAGCATAAATTTAGAATTGTTTTTATTTATTTATTTATTTTTTAAATTTTTTTTTTTTCTTTTATATAAATTAGCGTGAGTACATATTTTTTTTTTTTGTCATTTTTTAAATACCGTGTTTTTATACTTTTTTGAGGAAAATTTTTGTTTTTTTTTTTTTTTTCTAAATTTATTATTTTACTATGAAAAATATATAAAACTGTTATATTTAAATACGTATATATAGAATAGTATGAAGAAGGTAATATACTTTCTACAAAAAAAAAAACCAAAATATGTGACAGCTCATTTACTGTGAATAAAAGAATATTTTTTAAATATTAAAAAAAAAAATATTTAAAAAAAAAAAAAGAAAAACATAAAATATATATATTCGCAAGGATATGTTAAACGTAGTCAAAAAAAAAAATAAAATAAAATAAAAATGAAAATTTATTTTAAAACATAAATGTATGAAATACATATTGTAGAAAATAAATTTTAGTAAAAAACAAAATTATATTATGTAGAAATATAGTAAATGAATAAAATTTAATTAGAAATTATGTACATATAATTAGATTTAAGTAAATTACATAGAAAAATCAAATATTAAATCATTAACTCATAAATTTTAAATTTTACAGGACTATTATTTAATGTTATCTTTTTTCTCAATTTGATTTTGAATAATTCGAATTTTCTGTGAGCTTTTTGTCTCTTTTTAAAAACTTTTTAAAATTTTAAAATTTTAATTTATATTTCACTTTTTACATAGTTTTTATATCTTTCAATTTTTTTTTCTTTTTTTTTTTTTGTCATTTACATATTCTACTGCTCAAAAAATCCTTTGAATTTCTCTGTTTTCCTATTAACTACATACTATTTCCTATAAACTATTTGTTATCCGTTATTTGTTATTTTTTCATGCGAATCAGCAAAATTGTACACATACAAATATTAGATACATAAAATAATATTAATTAAAAAAAAAAAAAAAATAGTCCAATTAAGTAAAAAAGAGGAAAAAAAACAAATCGTCAAATTATATGTGTTAGTAAGATTATACATACATATATTATGGGAAATATAAGAACAGTATACAATTTTTTTTTCTTTTTGTACATTGAACATGTGCATATACGAACATACACGTATAAATACATTTATATTCAGCTTGTATATGCACATGTACTCAATGTCAAGAAAAAAAAAATAAATAAAAAACTGTCATTTTACCCATTATAATGATATAATAATATTACGTAAAATTTAACTAATATATAAATATATGTATAATGAAATATAGTAATTATGTATTTCTCGAATATAATTAATTTTTAGTATCTTTATAAAGTATACATATAAATCAATAATTAAAAAGAACAACAACAATTTACTTATAATCATTTAAAAAATAAAAATTAACAAAAATTAAATAATTTATAGAGGCAAGAAAAAAAAAAGTTAATTAATTAATTATTAACAATATAACGTCTATATAAATTAGAATTACATAATTATGTGTACATATATAATAAAAACAAAAAATATTTTAAAATAAAAAAAATAATTACATCATGATTACAAATTAAAATAAAAAAAAAAAATAAAAAAAAAAAGTATACTTTATATATAAAAATTGTAAATAGTAAATCATATTCACCTTTACATAAGTTCTGCACGATAACTTTTCCATTCTTATGAAACGCAAAAAAGTAAAAAATCAAATATAAAAATAAACAAATATTAGTATTTAATCGTTTTGTTTCCTATTTATGTACATTTTAATTTCTTTCTAAAGATTTTCTATACATTCTTTTTAAATAAAATTTTAATAATAATTCGGGCGGCGGCTGTTTAAATTTTTAAAATTTTCAAATAATTATCCATAAAAATATCAAAAAAAAAAAATTTTTCTAAAAATTTCAAATTAAATTCAATTTTTTAATCATAACTCAAAAATTCAAAATATCTATGTTTTATTTTACTGTTTTGTTTTTTTTTTTTTTTAATTATAATTGAAAAATAATAAAAGTAACAATAAATTTAAAAAAAAAAACAAAAAAAATTTAAATTTTAAAAATAATTCAATTAATCCAATCGATTTCAATTGATCTCAATAAATATTCAAATTTTATAAATAAATTTTCTTCAAACACTCTGAGGAAAACCTACTATATTTTACTTGAAAAATTTTAAAATAATGAAAAATCTATATTGTTTAATTTGTAAATTTTTTTTTCGGATTTTAATGGTAAATTTAATTTTCGTGAACGTTTCAGTTTTTCTTATTGTGTTGTTTTATTGTTGATTGTAAAAAAAAAAAAAAATTAAATCCAATAATTTCGTTATATCTATAAGACATAAAAAATAAAATTATATAAAAAACAAAAATTCTTTATAAAAAAAAAAAACAACTTGTTTTAAGACACGACTAAAGTTAACCAATTTAATTAAGTGTATGTGAAAAAAAAAATTCAAAAAAAAGCGTTAAAGTAAAGATTGTTAAATGGTATGAAATAATTTGTTAACTTGTAAATATTTTAATTATAATTTTAAATCCAAAAATTTTTCTAGTAAAAACTTTAATTTTTTTTTTTAATTTTTTGTAACGGAAAAATAATTTTCATTTTCTAAATTTTTATTAATTTTTTTGAATTTACTTTTCTATTTTAAAATTCAAAACAAAAAATCCGTTATTATTAATTTTTAATTTTAACTTTTTTTTCTTTTTTATTGAACCATTTATCAATCTTTTCTTTCAAACGTGTTACGAAAAGATAGGGAAAAAATAAACGAAAACGATGAATTAAGAAAAAGGTGAATTTATTATTAACTGTAACTATGATAAATGAAAAAAGATCTACGTTAATTATATTATAATTATAATTATTATTAATTAATATTTTTTTTTTATAAAAAGTAAAAAAAAAAAAAAAAAATCAAATAAAAAAAAAATCTGTCGAATAAAGAGAAAAAATCTCTTAAAGTGTTAATTATAAATCTCTATACTCGAATGTTATGTATTTTCTAGGCTCTGTATTTATTACATATAAAATATGTAAAAAACAAAAAATTTTAATACGTACTTAAGTGAAACAAAAAATTTAACAAAAAAGCTAACAAATAAAATTTTAAAAAAATAATTAAAATTAATATTATTAAATACGTGTAAATGAACACAAAATAATGAAAATGTACGAATTAACTAATTTATGAAAAAACTGAAATTTCTTTTTGTATGTAAAGGCATCTAAGAAAAAATGTCGGTATCTGTAAAATGTAAAAAAATTAAGAACATAAGGAAATAAACATGATACCTTTGAAAGACATGGAAAACAATATTTAAAAAAAAAATTTTTTGGATGAAAAATAAAGAGATTGATGTAAATTCTCAAAATCATCATACATTTGCACAAAGAAGATAAAGAGAAAATGCTACATACATACAAGAAAGATGCAAAATAAGACAAAAACAAAACTTGACAAAAAAAAATATTGAGAAAAAATTATACAGCCATTTTATTAAAGCACCACTAAGAAAAAAAAAAAAACTTTTTAATAAATTCGTGAATTTCTTTTCATCACAATACGCATGAACTTAAAAAATATATCGACTCTCTTTTTGGTCTTTTCTTTTAATTAAAAATTCTAATGACCATAAATATTGAATAAAATATTAAAATGTACACTATGCACACAATTCAAACTATGATCCCTAAAATAACGTATCTGCAATTTAAGCAAATAAATGAAAATCAAGACTTCTTACTGAAACATTTGAATAAAAATGAATACAAATTATTTACTTATATTCTATGGTTTATAAAAGTAAATAATCAAATTCTACAAAAAATGTATTTTAGAACTCGTTAAGACAAAATAATCTATAAAATGTTTATTTGAATTTTGAGCAAATAAAAAAAAAAAAAAAACAGAAAATAAATAAAAATTTAAAAACAAAAACAGATTAAAATTATAAAAATTGAATCATTTAAAAAATATATATATTATAATGAAATTAAAATTAAAAGTGCTCCTTTTGAATTATCGATTAGACAAAAACTATATAATGTATGTAATACAAAATAATATTAATAAATTAATAATGTAGATGAATAAATTATAAAAATTACATTAAAAAAAAATAAATAAATAAAAATTTATTAAAACATAATAAAATTAAAATATAAAATACATTATATAATATAAATGATTGCACAATTTTAATTAATAAAATTAGAGTTCACCGATTTACATTAAAATAATTGTATGTACATGTAATGAAATAAAATTATAACATTTTAGACAAAATAAAAGGAAAACAACAAAAAAAAAATTTAAAAAAATAAAATTAAAATAGAGAAAATTTGTACAATGATTAGAGTGAAAATACAAAATTTGAAAAAATCAAAATGAATGTGCGCAAATGAATCATGTAACAAAAAAAACAAGATTTAATTCCAGTTAATTAAACAAAATTAACTTTTAAAAATATAAAAAAAAAAAAAATTAAGCATGTAATTTAAACAGTAATAAAAGAAAAAGATTTATAGTAAAAAAAAAAAAAGAAAATTTTTTAAAGTTCAATTTAGAAAATGAGTAGATAAATATATACATACATAAATTACTTATATGTACGTAGCTATTAATAATAATAAAGTAGTTAAAAAGTAGTTAAAATTTTCATTCTGTAATACATAAAATTGGAAAGAAAAACAAATAAATAAATTTACGTATTGGTACGCATATAATTTAGAAACAAATTAATATTTACATTAGACAAACAAAAATATTACATACAACAAAAATTAAACCACCAAAAAAATAAAAAAAAAATTAGACAAAGTTAAAAAGAATTAGACAAAATATTTAAAACATATAAAAATAAATAAATTAAGAAAAACATTTTTAATCAAAAATCTAAATTATATAAATTAAAAAAATAAAAATAAAAATAAATAAATTTTAAATTTAAAACAACCGAATAAAATAATTGAAAAATTTTATTTCTTTTAAAATTTTTATGGCGTAAAAATTGAAAAATATTTTATGTGCGTTTTATTTTTAAATATTTAAAACAAAAAAAGAAAATAAAATAAAAATTTTCAAAATATCCTTAATTCTTATTACGTATAAAATAAAATTACAATTGAATTGAAAGAATCAAAAATAAAAAAAAAAACGGTATGTAGTAAATCGTGTAGATGTGTATAATGAAAATATTTCAAATAATAACAACAAAATTAATACACACACATAATAACTTTTATTTGCTTTTATATTAATACACAAATTATACGAAATTTACATGAATTACCGATGTCTTTTATAGCGTTCAGCAATAGACGGATTTATATGGATGCTCAAGCATGTGAATAACGTATATTATGTGCATTTATAAAAGTATTATGATTTTACTTACTCATATTAAGAAGGAAAAATGGGGAAAAAAATTTTTAAATAATTTTAATTTAATTTAAAAAAAAAAAAATCAAATTTTAAAAAGGAGAGAAAAATCAAAAAAAAAATTATAAGAATAAAAAAGTAAAAAGCCAAAGATAAACGAGCAGAAAATGAAACGAAATTTTTAAAAGAAAAATAATAATTTTCCTGTTAATGTTGTTACCCTACTAACATACATACATGAATGATAAACTAAAAATAAATTATAAAAATAACTTCCTTCTTACTTCTGATGTACTTATTTAAAATAAATGATGATTATTATTATCATTATAAAAACAAAATGTTATAATATAAATAAAATACTTAATTTATTTCTTTATCATACATATTATAAATTGAATAAAAAATATTATATAAATTATAAAGTATTATATTTAAAAAAAAAGAATTATATATACAATATAAATTAAAAGAGAAAATAAAAATTATAAGTTAAAAAAAGAACATAAATTTATAAACTATATAATAATAATAATAATAATAAAAATTATATACATACATACATATATTGTATTACATACCTACGGAAATGAATTCAATTCATGAAATTATTTAAAATAGTATAAAAACAAAAATATTAAAAAAAAAATAAATTATTATTTATTCGAAATGAAAAAGAATCAAATAAAATTTGAGGAAATTATTTAAAAAAACAAAATAATACAATGAGTTTTTATTTGTTTTTTACCTTTGAAATATATATATTTTTTTTTTACTTACTTGTTGAAATTATTATCAATTCTACAATTTGTACAATATTCTATTCAAATATCACATCATTAATCACTTTTTACATTACTTAATAGCACCAATAGATTGAGAAAAACCAAACAATTGGATAAAAATTATTCTGACTTGAAATCAACATTTTCCAAGTAATTTCATACTTATACCTTTTCATACAAATAACCTTTAACATAAAATTTGAATTTTATTCTTCCAACCACAAACTAAATTTCAAAAATTAAAATCTTTATAAAACAAAATAATCCCAATACGTATTCCTCAGCTCTCAATTACAGAAAAATACTAAATGGGGAAAATAATAAATAAAAATTTTCAATTTTAAAATACAAAATAAGATTTAATTCAAATTAAACATGGATTGAAATTTCATTTGTTTTGCTTTTTAGTTTTGTTTTTCACAATATCTTTTAATTTTACGAATTTTTCAAAATTCCATATACAAAGCCTCACCACACACACAAATAGCGACAATTTTGCATTTTTATTTGTCTTATGTTTTTTATTCTTCTTTTTTTTTTGTCAATTTCATTTTTGTTTTATCATTATTTTATTCATCATTTCTTATTCAAAATTCTAAATTCTTACATTTTAAATATCATTTTATATAGTCATCACCAACATCAATTTTTAAATCAAAAAACGACGAAAATAAAATAAATAAATAAATAATTTCTACAGAACAAAAAATATATATAAAATAGGACACAAATATAAGATCTTTTTGTTACAATTTCAAATAACTAATTCATTTTCTTCACTGAGTATTTAATTTTTTCATTCTTTCTTTTTTTATGATACACATTAAATATAAAAATGACCTCTTTTTCTGTTGTTATTGTTGTTGTTGTTGGCTTTTTACAAAATATTTAATTATTTTTATTTGTAAATTTAACAAATACTTAATGAATAAGAAGAAACTAAAAAAAATTGAATCAATCCATATTTTTGTATGGTTTATTTCAATTTATTACAAAATCATCATTTTCATCATCAAAGGAACAATATTTAGTGAATACTACTAAAACAAAAAGGATAATTATTTTGTGCGTATGTCAGTAAAACATTTTAAGGTTTTATTCATTCATTAAAAATCACATATGTATTAAACAATTTTTTTGAAGAAATACATTTTGATGTTCGCTAAGAAACAATAAAAAAATTTTAAAACAACAAGTGATTAAACTGCCAATTTGGTTTTTGTTCTTACATTTTTATTTTTTATTTTATTTTATTTTATTTTTTTTTTTTATATTTACATTTTGAAAATTTTGAAACTGACTTACGTATTCTGAGTGATTTTCAAGAAATTTAATGTTATAAATGTGAGTATGGAAAAGAAATCAAAATTATACGAATTTGTTTTTATAATAACTAACAATGACAAAACAAAAAGATATGAATATCATTTATTTTTACTGTTGCTATTCATTTTTTTTGTCTCTTTTTCTTTTTTTTATACTTTTCATTTTTGTTTTTTAATGTACACGCTAAATCTTAAAAAATAATGTAAAAAAATAAGAGTCAGTCACATTTCATTTTTATTTTAATTTTTCTTAACTTTTTTTTATCCTTTTAATTTTCATTCTTTTTGTTTATTCACATTTACTTGTTTCTTTTTCTTTCATTTTGCTGTCTATTCATTATAGTCAGTACGTTTATATAAATAAAATAAAATTATTTCAAAAACAAAAAAATTGCTTTATTTTATTTTGGACGTTAAAAGGAAAGGACAATGAAAAAAATTGATTATAGATAAAATTACAATAATTATTTGTTAAAAAAAAAAAAAAAGAAAATTAAATACAAGATGAACATTAAAAATTAAAAATTGTTAAATATAAATATCACCGGAAAATAAAAGGAGATCTTTAATTCACAAAACAAAAATAAAAACGAAAAAAAAAAATGATTAGTTTTAATGATATTCAAATGTTCATTATATTTATTTATTTTTTCAATTGTGTGTGTATTCTTTCTTTTTTTACTTTAATTTATTATATAATATTAATTCAGTTTATTTTAAAACACAACTATGAAACAAAATTAGAAAGAGAAAACGAAGTTTTGTATTTTACGATATTCATAATTGATCAGCTACATAAAACCAATAAAAGTACATAATAGTTTACATAAATTTGTTTAAAAAGGAAGAGAGCATACATATATTACCTTTTCTTAGCATATATTGTTTTGAAATTGTTAATGAAAATTGTATGAATTTTTAGCTATTTATTTATTTGTTTTTTAAATTGTGTTCTAGTTTTGAATGAGACTAAAATTTAAAGTTAATTTTCAATATTTAAAAATATTTTAATTTTCTTCCACATGTAAATAATTGAAAATATTTACAAAATAAAAATTACAATACAATTTAATTATTTTAATTTTAAAAAGCAAATTATATTCAACAATTAATTTTTATATTTGTATTTTAAAAATTATCTCAATCATTGTAGCTGATCATTTTAAAATATTATTTCTTTAATGTTTTGCGTTATTATTTTTCAGAATATATTATTTTGTCTTGATAATTTTTTTTGTTTTTAAATTTTGTTATCGATGATGACAATATTGAAAATGATAGAGAGAACCAGTTTGATTATTACACTTTCAAACTTGTCGTCGTTTATTAATATGTTGTCAAGCATCGGATCCGCTACTAACAAGCGAATTTTTTGGGGTATATGCTGTTGCATTCGGATCCAAATTTGATGATGCTTGTGTTACGACGACATTATTATTATTGTTGCCAACACCACCACCACCAATTGAATTGGTAACATTGCCAGCGCTACCAGAAACGATACCTGCACTAACAGATGGTGTCATTGACATTGATACATTTGTCACTACGCTGCTTGAAGTTGTTGCCGAAACTACAGCTGCTGCTGCCGCTGCCACCGCTGCGGCAGAAACAACTACTGGACCACGATTAAGTTGATGTGCCGTTAAAATTTGTTGATGTGCAGCAGCTGCGGCTGCACCTAATGCCGCCATACCCATTGGACTTGATGGTCCTTGTAATGGAGGTGTATCATTCATTCGAAGCATTGAACTACCTGTAGTTGAACATGGCGGTAAACATAATGTATCAGTGGGCATTACAGCAAGCAGTTGAGCTATTTTTGCTTTCAAATCAAGTACTTCCTCGTCTTTATTTCGTAACAAACCTTAAAAAGAATAAGTTTTCATTATAACAATGTTTTATTTCATATGTATTCTTGCGTTCTACTTACTATCTTTTATTTCTATTTGACGTTTTGCTTCACCAAGAGCCGAAAACAAGTCCAGCTTGACTCTCGTCTCTGCTGATAAATTCTTTTCTAATGTGTTATTTTTATCTTGCATTGCAGCTAATGCTGACATAAGTACTTCAGTTCCCTGTTGAGCTTCACGATTTCGTACTTCAGCTTCAAACATTCTTAGCTAAAATTCAAATACAAAATTAAATTTCAATGTACGACAATTTGCAACAAATCATATAATTTACCTCTTGTTCACATTTTCTACCTTGCTGTTCTGCCGCTTGTTTAGCTTCTTCCACCGCCTTTAATTCTCGTCTTAATTGTTTAGATTCGGCTTCAATTTGTTGTTTTCTTTGTTTACATGCCTCACTACATTCTGGACGTGTAGCTTTCTCCTCTGCTAGTTTTCTTGCTTTTTTTTCATTATTCAATTGTGCTTCTAAAGACTGGCGTTGCCGTCTCTCTTCAACCAAACGTCTTTCCGCATTTTGTAAATTCATCATGTCAACTTGTCGCATATTTGTCAAATCCTGTACGCGTTTTTCTAATTCATCCAATTCTCTCTGTTTGGCCTGCAAACAGGATTTTGTTGTCGCATTCGATTCTAATTTTTGACGTAATTCATTCTCAATCTGTTTCATATGATTAATCTCTTGACGGTATTTTTTTATTTCAGCTTCAAAACGAAGACAAGATTCACAAATTTTTGCAACTATATGCGAGGCAATCGTTGATAATGTTGATGTTGATGACGATGACGATGATGATGATGATATACTTGATGCATCAGAATTAGCATCCGTTATTTTGTTATTATTATTACTGTTATTATTACTATTGTGATGCTGTTGCTGATGATTGTTATGATGATGGTGATTATGATTGTTGTGATGATGACTATTTATTTGATGGTGTGATGTCGAATTCGAATTATTTTGTCCATGATGTCCATGATTGTCTTTATCCTTGGAAGAATCTTTTTTGGAACGATTTCGTCGACCTAATTTAAAACAAAAATCACACATCAAAATGAAAATAAGCTTTTTCAATGTTTCTACAATTTCTTATTTCGTTTACCTTTTGTTTTTTCAGACGTCATTATTGTTGTGGTCGTCGTCGTCGTCGTCGTCATAGGTATTGCAGTTGTTGTTGCTGGCGATGATGTCTCATTATTTTCCTCAATATCATATTGCAAAACGTTACCATTCGGATGATGGTTATGGTGATTATGTGATTTTTTATGATCATTTGAAACATTCGATGTGCCACCATTTGTCGTCACATGATTATGATGATGCTGGTGATCATTTTGTGAATTTGCGGCATACATCTTATTCTCTTTATTTGAATTACTCGAACATGAAGATGACGTTGAGGATGTTATATTATCTCTATCCCAGTTATTTTTTATAGAATCTTTGTCTTTATCTTTAAAGTCTTTTTGATTCGAAGATGATAATGTTGATGGAGACAACTGATTGATTTGATTCAGATATGCATTTGTTAATTTTGTCGAACAGTTATCAGCTGCTATTGATCTTGAATCATGTGTTGAAATTCGATTATTATTCAAATTTACATTTAAACTATTTACCGTATTTGTTTGATTTGTATCGTGACTTTTGTCTTTATCTATACTACGACGACTACCTTTATGATAAAATGACGAAGACGATGACGTTGTCGTGGTCGTCGTCGTATTAGTTAAACCATTCAAATTAGAATTGTTACCAATATAACCGTTAGCTATATTATTGCTACTAGTTCCATTTGGTATCATTGTTGTTGTCGTCATCAATGATGAATTATTATTACTTATATTATTACAATTATTAAATTTGCTACTATTTGTTGTTTGAGCGTTTTTACTAGAACTAGAATTATTACTATTATTTAAATTAACATGATTATTGTTAAATGTCTGCTGCTGTTGTTGTTGTGTTGCTGTCATCTGTACTGTTGTTGTAGTTGATGTTGTTGATGTCGCTACAGTTGATGATAATGAAGGTAATGATGATGACGATGGAATCAATTGCACATGAGTTTTATCATCACCATGAATTCCTCCACTCCCACCACTTGTACTTGTCGCTGAAGTATGATTAATATAACTATTATGATGGTGCTGATGATGAGAATCAATTGTTGCTTGAACTGTAGTTTGTGCTATTTGCAACGCTGTGCCTGTCGCTGTTGTTACGATAGTCGCAATAGATGACGTAACACTGCCGTTACTTGTTGTTGTCGCTGATATATTATTAGATGTAACAGCACTTTGTGTATTATCATCAACAGCCTCTTCTTGTGGTAGAGCCTGTTGTAAAAGTTGCATGTAAAATTCATTTTCTTTTGCAACTTCTCTTTGTTTTCGTTGGCGCATTCTATAGCCAACATAACTTTTAAAACCAAATCCTAATGTCACAACTGGATAACCAATACTATAAAATAAATAATTAAAGGTTTGAAGAAATGAAACAAGAAAATATGTTTTTCTAAATACCAATGTGCTGCGAACGGTCGACATAAATCTAAATGTGGCATATGTCTGCTATCCTTCCATCGTATTCCAGCTTCTAAGTAGACAAAAAGCATCCACAAAATAATTGTTGGCAAACAGATCCCTTTATCTACAAAAAAAATATATACACACATGAAAATAAAAATCACGAAAATCATTGAATAAATAATAAATTTTGATTGTTACCTGTATGCCAAACATATTGTACCCAAACATATGTACTGGCTGCAAAAAGTAACCAGTGCACTGGTATAAAGAATAAACAGACTAAATCTGATGTAATAGCTATGCATACAAATAACACTGAAAAAGCCTGAAAAATTTAATTAAAATTTCATTAAATATTTTCTTTACAAAAGGCACGTAAAATAAAATTACTATTTATTGGAAAGGCAAATTAATATTTTTCATTTTTGTTTATTTTATTTACTATATTTTTTTTATGAGAAAAAAAATTTTTTTTTTCTTTTTAAATCTCTTACCAATCCCTTATATTTAAATGAATCATGAACTGAACGTAGTAAAAGCCAAAATGGCCATAAAAATTCAAAACGGAACATGAACATGAAATCAGCTGTTATCACAATGGCCCAGAGAATCAAAAATTTTAAGTACAGAAGTGTTGTACTGCAAGAGAAGAGAAAATGTACATATAAATAAACAAATCAATAAATTGAAATATTGAAATAATATGTAATAACTACATAAGAACTGTAAACATAAAGATATTAAAAAAAAATGATGAAAGCATTTTGAAAATAATAAAACAATTCATAATAATAAACAACAAAATTTACAAAAAAAAAACGACGTACCTAAATTTTAAATTTATTTAATGCACATAAATAATATTATTAAAGTGGTCTTACAAATACATATTTTTAATAAATTTTCTTATCAAATTACATGTCCAATTTTATTCATTTATTTATTTATTTATTTTATTTTTTTTTTACTTTTTATATTGGAAAAAACCTTCACAACATTGATAATATATGCTATATTTTTTGCTCTAAATAAATGAACCTAAATATTTTATAATAATAATTCTAAATAATTTATTATTTTAATGTTTTTATTTTTGTTTTTTTTTTCTATATTTTTATTAAAAATTTTTATCAAGAAATATTTTTCTTGATTTTTTTTTTTTGAAAATGCCTAAGAGAAAATATGTAGTAAGTACATTCGTACTCACATATGATATGCATATTATACATACGTATACATATGTATGCAACAGTTTAATAAACAAATAAAATTTTAAATATTTCAAAAGCGTACAAAAAATAAAGAATATTTATTTAAATATAACTGCATTGTACATAATTAAGAATAAGAACTCTTGAAAATAAGATCTCACAAAAATTTCAAAAAGATCTCACAATAAAAAAAAAAACTGAATATCACCACTGCCAGCGTCAATATCATCGTCATCATTATCATCATCATATGTTCATGTTCATATATTTCATGTATTCTATATGCAAGTAGGTATATGTTCAAAAAATCACACTTTAAATATTTCAAGAAACATGCAGTTTTTTTCTCAAAAGGAAAATAAATATGATCTTTATGCATATATTTAAAAAAAAAAATTATTTTTAGTTTGAGCAACAACAAATTTTGATAAAATTTAAATTCTTAAAGCCGTTATTATTATAAATAGTATAAAAATATGTGTATATATATACATACATCAAATTAATCGTATTTAAAAAGATAAGATGTGTAAGAATAAAAACAAAAAATTCGTACGAAGTATACATATGTAGATGTGTATGTACAAATATACTATAAGAATTAAACGTACAATTTTAAACGAAATTCTGTTTAAATACATATGTGCAAATAACATAATTTAAATGATGATGAAGATGATGATGATACCATTACGATGATGACCCTCTTCTACTATGTACATTAACGTGTCTAGATACTATATTGATGACAATTTAAATAACAATTTGATGTACACATGCACGTTTGTATTTGAATGTGTACATTATTTATATATTCATAATGTAATTATATCATTATTATAATTATATCATCGCTGATGTCAAAAACAAAATATTAAAAACAAAAGAAATCATAATTTAAATAAAGAAAATAATTACATGTACATTATGAATATTTACTTGTAAATCAATCTATTGAACATTTAATTTTTTTTTTTTATTTTTTATTTTACTTAATTACTGAGATTAGAAGTTATCATCTCAAGTTTAAGTTCATAAGAATCAAACTAAAGTGGCTCAATTGTGTATTCATCACAAATTAATTTATAATTGAATTTTTCAATTAAAATTCTTGACAAAGATAAAGTAAGTAGGTATTAAAATTTCATTTCATTTAAATCATTAAATAAATTTTTAATAAAATAAAAAAGAACCATTCATTTTTTGCTTCTATCAATTGTGAAAAATTTTATGAAATGAATTAAAAAATTAAAAACAAACTTTTAAGATTTCTTTTTAATACTTATATTTCATGAATATTTTTACCCTTTTCTACTTCAAATGTTTGTTTTTTTTTTTTTCTTCTTTTCTTTTTTTCACTATTTCTTCATTACTCATTAAAATAAAGAATTTCTTTCACTTTTTTTTTTCTTATTTGATTAATGATATTATTAAAATAAACATCGTACGATTAAAATTGAAATGAAAAGTATTTGTTTGTTGTTATTCTTAGAGTACGCAAAAAATAAACAAAATTATACATAATAGATGTGTATGTGGATGTCCATAATTGCTATATATACGTACGTAATGTACATATATATATATGTATATACGCTACTTTAAATAAAATATAAAAAAAAAATCAACAATATTAAGTAATTGAAAATCGAATTTGGAAACATCTGTTTGTTTATTTATTTAAATAACAAAAATTAAAATAAAAATTAGGTGAATCGCCAACATTATACATACACACATTTAAACACATAAATATAATTCTAATTTAAAATATATGGTGTATTCTTGAATGTATGTAAATAATTAAGTGGGTATATATATATATATACATATTACCATATTACACGTATTATAATTGAATAATGTACAATTAAGCATATATAATGTACCTACCTAATGTACAAACTAGGTATATATATACAAAAAAGATTGTTAATCAAAGTATATGATGATGGCAATGACGACAACAAAAAAACGTGATTTACCTGTGTATTAAATCGAATAAATCAAATACGTTAGATGTATTGACACATGTAATTTTATATTGATGTAGTATCTACTATGTACTCGTAGATAAGACAAAAAAAAATATGTTCAAAAAATAAAAAAAATAAAATAAAAAAGTCAAATAGAAATAAAAAATAAACTGTATATAATCATAATGTATTGAATAATATATACATAATCAAATATAATAAGTACATGAGCATTTATTTAAATCAAATTTAAATAACACATCTGTATAAGGTGTAAAAAAAATATAAGGCTATCTTCAAACTTAATTTAATGTGGCATTTTTTTTTCTTAGTAGATAACTATGAATTAATGAACAACTGAAAAAATGAATTCATCTAGATATTTATTGAAGTATAAATTAAGATAATTTTGTTTTAATTCAAATTTGATCAATGAAGAATTTTAATTCGTTCCATATATTTATCATAATTTTCTTAATATGTAACGTAACTAATTCATTATTGTCTTATTATTGATATGTTCATTATGCTTGAATACCCTGCAGACATAAGAAAAAGCAAAAAAGTAAAAAAAAAAATTTATAAACAAGATTCAAAAAATAAAAAAATAATATAATAATATAGCACTTGTTAAAAACAAAAAAAAAAAAAAAAAAAAAAACGAAAAGAAAAAAAAATTGAGGTCGATATTTTGTGCTTAAATTCACACCACAATTTAAATAATTTCAATTCAGTTCATATTATGTTGTTTATGTATGCATAATGTAAATAAATGTGTTTTATTTAAAATATAAAACTAAAAACAAATTAAAAAAAATTACAAAATGTAAAGAATTTACATTTTAGTTAAATAGATACATTAAGTATATTAAGTATTATAACATATTAGAGTCTACCTATGTTCAGCATATCCTCAATATCAGAGTACATATGTATATTTACACGATAAAAAGTAGGTACTAAATACCTACCTACTTATCTAATTCAGTTGCCGGTAATAATAATGATAAAACAAAAGTTAAAAAAATAAACAAATTATTTGAAATTAGAATAAATTATTTAAAAGAAACAAAAAAAAAAAAAATGAGTTCATTGAAAATTTTGTCTCATCTTTTCTATACATTATATTGCAATAATAGAGTAAAATAGGTGTAAAATACATATATGTACATTTTTTTTTACTTTTGCAATTAAAATCATGTACATACATGTAAATCTGTAAGATATATTTTATAGTAGGCAGATATCATTCAAATTCAAATAAAACAAATAAATCTGCGTATGTATTTTAGTTCAGTATTAAAATAAAGAATTATCAAGATTTTCATGATGTATCTATATATACGAATATAATATATACAATGTACACCTACGCTTTAATACAGAATAATGTGTAATATGTATGTACAATGATAATAAACCTCATGAGAAATTATTACATATAGACAACACGCATGTAAATTCATATTCATAGTTCATACATTGTTTTAACGTTTTATGTCTACAAAACATAAATTATCATGACGTACACAGGAATCTCACATACGTACACATTTATGTACGTATACTGTATGGATAATTTCTGGATTATAGATGGTTTTCTATCACAAATTTATTATCATTTTATGTAGATACCACACAATATCATAAAAGAAAGTGTACAGGAAGGTACCTATACGTATATGTATTTCTTTTCTTTTTTAAAATTTTATTTTCTTGAAAAGGCGCATAAGTATTTAATGATGTGAATATAATGATAACCCTTAAAAAATATTTCAACCCCAATTCTTTTCCCTTTTTTGTCGTGCATCCTTTCTTTTTATGCAAATTCCGTGACTAAACGATAAATCGACCAAAAAGCCACCACGTTGTTGCTTCAACTACGTCAATTTCATTCAAATTAACAATATAATATAGGTACATAACAGTGTACTAAACTGCATATGGATATATGTACGTATAAAATGTGCACATCATACAAATACTTGTATAACTTCGATTTCGTCCATGATTCAAAACTTCTAGCAAAACGAAAAAAAAAAAACATAAATGTACATGATTCCATGTATGTATGTAGAATATACCACACAATGCTTTATGTAAATAGATATGCAGGCATATAAACATGCACAGATAAACATCACCTGCATAAAAAAAATTATAACACATCATCTTACGTATGTATGTATGTATGTAATATGGTAAGCAAAGCAACAAATGTGTATTAAGTTTGTTTGCATTATGTAGCTCGATAAGAGGTCAGAGACCACCACTATCATCAACCACTACATTCTTATAAAATGCAGTTCGTTGGCTGGTTGCTTGAATTTTGGATGACTTGGAATCGGAATACAAGATATGCTGACAACGATGACGACGAGACGGTAATGGTTTTTAAACAAAGATGTAGATACTACATATGATGCACATGTATGATATTTAGTGATACATCAGCATCAAATAATACATAATTTCCATTACATGTAGTTGTACATGCATAACAAACATTTTACTTGGATAGATGGATCATCATGGATGAAGCATGGAGCACACATGATACAATATAACATTTAATATTTTAAATTAAAAAAAAAAATAAAAAATAAAAATTACACATAAGTAGCAGAAAGGTGAACTAAAAACAGATGTTCATATCACATGGTAATGTAGAGTACATAAGGTGTACTAAATTTAAGTGTAACAACAGCATAATAATACAGAAAACCAAGACAACATTAATGGCAACATATTGCTGCAGGGGACAAAGAAAACAACTAAAGTAGAAATAATCTTAAAGGTATAAAAAATAATCGTACAAATATACAGTAGCTTTGAAATTTAACTTAAATCTAATAGCTTTGCTTTAAATTAAAAAAAAAAATTGTACAAAAGAAGGAACACTTTTTCTTCTACTTGATGAATAAACAGTTACAAAAAAGCATGAGATATTATACATACGTACATACATATGTATGTACTTTGTTGATTAAATATATTAAATAACAGATATACATAATTGTATATGTGTATGTATAGCTTCAATAACTTCAATCTGACCTATTCTTTGTTTTTTTTGTTTTTTTTTTGGGGGCTTGAGTATAATAAATGTTTAATGTAGTTCACATGTAGAACAAAATTATAAATGCACATATGTACATACATATGTATGTAGTAAAATACTGAATAGATGTCTTGCCTTAGTCTACTATTAGCAAATGATTAAAATGATTTATAAATTAACATTCAATTCAGGCATGATAATGATTGAAAATATTGTTGCTACTAATATACAATACAAACGTACATACATATATGTTTATATATGTATGTACATATATTAGAGACGATGTTAATGATAATGATGATGATGCTAATAATAATAACTGTGCATGTCAAGTGAAGTGAAAACAAGAAGCCTGTTGTGTTTTTAAATATCCTTTTTTTCTGGCTTATATCATTGTTATCAACATCATCGTACATACATATATGTACATATATACATACATACATACTTCATTCCTTTATTTGTGTATAGTTTTACTATTTAAAAAAAATTCAAACAATTTATGTATATCTACAATACACATTTAATTTCTAAATAAAAAATAAAAAACGATTCTGACGCCATTTTGTACCTACTTTCGCCCTCATTTTCCTTTTTTTTTTCAAACGTTTTGTTTCTGACAAAAAAGGGATGGGGTAATAATCAACAACAACAACAATCGGTATAATGAAAAAGGAAAAGCTTTAACTTTTCAACTTCACTCAACCAACAACAATGGTACAGCAAAAAACGTAATGTTTTCATCAAAATATTTTTATGGTGTATGCGTATTACATCCTAAATAAACATTTTCCATATTATATATCTACATATTTTATATATATATGTACTGTACGAACACATACACGTGAATTCCTGTTGTTATAAATGTTGTTTTTGATATTGATAACGATGATGATGACAATGATGATAATAATGGATATACCATGTATAACACAAACAAAAGAAACAAAATTATTAATACTCCTTCTATTTATACATATACATACATACTTTCCTGTTAGTCACATTTTCTTTAGCAAAAAAAAAAAGAGTAATGCGCTACTTTATTAGTTTATTTAAAAACATGTAATCAAAATTTAAGGAAAAAAATCAAAATAAAAAAGCCCATAAAATCAACAAACTGAAAACTGATGATAATAACAATGATCAAATTTAAAAATCAAATAATTTAAGAGTATGTATAAAATTTGAATTTTTGTCCTTTTTATCAATTCAGTTTGCATATTCATTTTTTTTTTTTTTTTGTTTTTTAAATTAAAGGAAATCATGATAATAAAATGAGACTTTTCAATTTGCATTCTGTCTAAGTAGTAGCGTAGAATAGTAGCAGTTTTATATGAAGCAGATATTAATATCATCATCACAATTCACAACACAATGTATCTATATCAGTATATACGATGTAGACGAATTATTATTATATGATAGTTATAACAATTCTTGTTATATGCTTCGCGATTATTAAATTACCACTACTACTACTACTGAAATCATTGCTACCATTGCTAATATGTATATTTCCATTACCTTTTCTTTACTTTACTATTTCTGGTGGTGATGTGATTATATTACACACGAATTTTCTTGATATTTTTCTTTATCTTTTTTTTTTACAAAAGTGCATAAACAAAATCTGTTAACGTCTATTTATCACATGAACAGTTTTTGAATTTTTATATTGAATATCTTTTCTTTTTTTTTTGTTATTTTTATGGAATTATTATTATTTTTTTCTAATTCGAAAAAAAGAAATAAAGAGGTTTTTCTTATTTTTTTTTTTAATAACAATATAAAATCATTAAAGACAAAATATAAAAAACAAACGATGACAAATAGTAAATATTGCAGAGATCTATACTCTATAGTATGCATTATTTGAAGACAGTTTACAAAAATAAATGGAGGAGGAATAAATGTGTATATGTATATGAGAAACTTTGTTAAAAAACTATAATGAAACAAAAATAAGAACAAAAAAATATATAGCAACAAATCATTTTTACCTATGTTATGCCTCTATCTATGACTATGATATTGTACATACTTGTGTACATATAAACATATGCATACATGTAGAATACTAATACTACACTTATGATTTTTAAGATAAATTTAGTATGTACGATACGGTAATATGCTAAGTTGAAACAGTTTAAACATTAAATATTTTAATACTGCAATAAATGAAAACGACAAAAAGTAAAAGAAATAAAACAAAAATAAAAAGAAGGAAGAGTAGGAGTATTATTAAATACGCTGTAGCTGTATAGCATTTTATTTTAGTATGATATTTATATACAATTTATGCAGTATATTGTACACCAGTTTGACTACACTTTATTCACGTATTCGTAATTTGAAAATGACCAACAGTTGAGATTTATATTTTTAAATTTTCATCGTATAGATATATATGTATATGTATAGGTACACATTGTACGTATACAAATTTATACGAGAAAGAATATATATTTTCCGTCTTAACACATGTACATACATACAAGCTCATATAGAAGTGATATATAGATGATACTGATGGAGATGAAGATGGTGATTGTGATAATGATTATGAGATTATGATATATCTACAATGAATGTAATTTTAGAACATGTGCATTATACAAAGTAACAACGAACTTTTATAAACATTCCTAAGAATATAATAATTTAAATTCAATTTCCTTTTTTCCTTGCCACTTTAAATAAAATTTACTTAATAAGTCTGGAATAAACAAATACGATGATGACAAAAATTAACAATCTACATATTAATAAGATTAAAATAAAATTTAAAAAAAAAACAAGAATTTTTAATATTTAAAAAAATCGACAAGAATTTTTAATATGATATTGAAAATGAAAGATG
Source organism: Anthrax anthrax (assembly GCA_963971155.1). Classification (NCBI taxonomy): domain Eukaryota; kingdom Metazoa; phylum Arthropoda; class Insecta; order Diptera; family Bombyliidae; genus Anthrax; species Anthrax anthrax. The sequence goes on along the minus strand of OZ020118.1, from coordinate 4,282,690 downwards.
TAAACATTTTATTAAAATTAATATTAAAAATATTTAATAAGTAACGTATGTATGTAGGTGTATAATAAATAATTATTTTAAATATTTACCTTCCGTACATTCCTTCAGTAATTTTGTTACGTTTTATCGGTCGCCGTATTTTGCCACAATCGGCATTTCGTCTCTTCATTATTTTTGCGTTTATATTTTTAATAAACTAATATTATTTTCTTTTTTATTTATATTTTTATTTTCAATATTATAAGTTAATCAATTGTAATATTTATTTCATTTATTATTATCTTTTTTTTATGTACACAATTTAAAAAAGATGTTTACAAATATTTATGAAATGAAATTATTAAAATATTTAAAATTTAATACATTTTAATTTTTTAAATACGTAACATATGTACACAAATTTAGTTAATTACAGTGTTGATAAGAAAATGTAAGTACATACACTCAAAAATCATAAATATGTACATACATAATATATTAAATACTAAAATTTTATTTTACAAAGAAAAAATTTTTTTTAATGATATGAAATAGGCACGTAAATAAACATATATATATGCGATACTTAGGATAGGTACATATATAGGTATTTAATTATGTGACCATTTCTGAATAAATCTAATTTAAATTATAAAACTTTTAATGTGAAAGTTGATAAGGATAGGTAGGTATAAGTATGTATATTTTTAGATTTTTAAGTGACATTTCATTTTAATCAACACTGTAAATTTATACATATCTCATCTAGATTTTTCTCACAATAAATGTGTAATATGTTATATTAAGAACAAATTATGTATTGATATTAAAAATTTAAAAATTTTAATCACAGCTTAATATTCTTATTATTTTTGCTCGACACAAACGTTATAAATATCCCTATAGGCATTTTGGATTTATAATATAGAAGGATATGTAAACAACATTAACTTCAATTTACATATTTATGTAGGTACATACTCAAATTGCTAAAAATTTAATAAAAGTAGTGCCATGTACACTTTCAAATAAACATAAAATATTAAAAAAATTATAAAAAAAATTGTTGTACGTTCAACAGAAACCAAAATTATAAGGATTTATAGTAGTGTGTATGTCTACATTTTCTTTTTTTCTTTTTGTTTCAAAATATTTCGTCAAAACTAATTTTTCTTTTTTTTATATACATATGTAGGGATTTCGTAAACAACTTTTATGCTTTTCAAATTGTTCAGTAGATATTCTGTAAAAAGATGTTGCGTTTTAGTTTAGCTTTCTTCACGTATGTATGTTAGACAAAATATGTACATATGGTATAGGTACATATGTATCTCTGAAGAGATAAACACAAATTAAGTAAAATAATATAAACCTTAAAATTTTATTTCATTACATCTTACCTAAAAATTAGGTAACTTTATTTCACAAAATTTATTTCTTTTTCTAAAATGCATACATATGTATGTAGTTTAAAATCATTCAAGAATTAGAATCTTTAGAGAGTATTATTTGGAAAAAGCAAAAAGAAAAACTTTTTTTCGAAGTATAATGTATGGTGGAAATGATCAATATGTGCATAAGAAAAAAAATTTTTGTCCTTTTTTAAAAGAAAGTAGATTCATATTATATGTAACTTCCTTTTCTTAATTTTGTTTGTTTGCCTAAGTATATATATATTAATATAATTTTACTTTTTACACTTTTTTCCATAAAGTAGTAATTAAATTTCAAATAGGTACCTATTTTTTCTTATTTATTTTCACCAACGAATCTATTACTTTATTACCTATAGAGATATCACCTACAATAAATTTATTTCTTTTTTTTTTTTCTTTTCACCTTATTATGTTTATGAAAATATTTTTTGCTAAATATTTTCTTTTTCAAATTTCAATTTGTAAATATTAAAAGGAAAAACAAATTAAAAACGAAAAAAAAAAATCACACACTCTCTAAATACAAATAGTACATCAAAATAAGAAATTTAACTTTTTTTTCTAATTTTTTCTTTTCATTGAAAATTTTATTAAATTATTTTGTAGACATATTTTCACTTTTCTTTTTTCTCTATTTTATTTATACATGGACGAATTTTAAAAAACACTTCTTAATTAGAAAAAAAAACAAAAATTTTCAATACATTACTTTTTTATTTAAAAAAAAATTGTCTGAATTTATATTCAATTTTTTATATATTTTTCTTCACAATAAAGATGTAAAATTAGAAATAAAATGAAATTCCTTTTTTTTTCTGAAAAAAATTTTCACGGATGGATATCAGAATCCTCTTTCGCGCAACCTGCAAAATGTCTAAAAAAAAAATTTTTTTTTTCTTCTCCTTGTATATTTCGTCGGTTTGTATAATACAAATCCGTGTATGTACATATGATGTATACCAATTTGATTATGTACATAAGTATATGCAAAATATATGTATACCTTTTTACGTATAGTTTGCGTATAGTTTTCAAATTTCAGACTTCAAATGTGGAAAAATTGAAAAGTTTATATTTTTTTGATGTGTTTGTGTTTTGTGTGTGTAAAAAAAAATGTAAAATTGTACGAATTTATGTATGAAGCTTTCTTTTTTTTCCGTTTAATTGGTCAACATGTACGAACGAAGTACGAATGCAATAAAATGTCAAAAAGGCAATAATTAAGTTCCATTTCCATTATGATCAATTTTCAGTTTGAATCGTACTTGTAATGCCATGACAAAATGTCTTCCAGAATTTATTTTAGTTTATAATACAAAAATTAGCACATATCCTTGCATATATCTTGATGACCGTCATTTGATTTCTAATTTGGTAATACTGCCTGTATACTTAGCACAAGAATCAAGGATGTACGTACAAGTATATTCGAAGGTGAAATATGTATATAGATTGTAGATCAAAATCCATAAATCATAGTATTCAAAGTTATCCAAAAAATGAAATCAAAATCATGTTCTCGTATTCTCGTTTATGCAAGACAAAAACAAAACAAATGAAATGAAGTCAAATATTTTGTTTCCACAATCCACATTTCATTCCATGAATCTGTTGTAAAAGAAGAAAAATTTATTTTATTTATTTTTAAATCTTTCAATCTTTCATTTTTATTCATTCATATCTTTTTCTTTCTTTCCGGTTGTCAACCTTCGACTGGTTTGTCACGTTTGTACCGCGGCTATTTAAAAATTGTAGTTTTTCATATTTGAAAGTTTAAGAAAAAAACAAAATGTCTTTCGGTGATGTGAAAACTCCAAAAGGATTGCAAGAATTAAATAATTTCCTTGCAGATCACAGTTATATTAATGGGTAAGTAATATATTTTAGTTAATAAATTTTGATTATGTAGAACATTGAGGTTACGTTGACAGTATATGTATGTATGTATATTACATACAGATCTCGTAACACGTAGACGTAATACGAAATTCTTGAACAAGCTCCAGTTTTTAATTTTAGTTCAATTTTCTTCTCTTTAGTTATACTCCATCTAAAGCTGATCTGACAGTCTTTGAAACACTTGGTAAAGAACCAACAGGTAATGTTCCTCATGCACAAAGATGGTATCGACATATTGCTTCCTTTGATGCAAAAGAAAGGTCTACATGGGGTGGACAACCATTACCACAGGCCGCTGGTAGTAAAACAACAGTCCAAGACGGTAAAGCTGATGGTAGGTTTTGATAGTTTTTTAATTATTTTTGTAATCGGAATGAGAGGATTAATTATAATTTTCATAACATACTCGTAGATGATGATGATGTAGATCTTTTTGCATCTGATGAAGAAGATGCTGAAGCAGAACGTATACGTGAAGAACGTTTAGCTGCATATGCTGAAAAGAAATCTAAGAAGCCTGCCTTAATAGCAAAGTCATCAGTCATATTAGATGTAAAACCATGGGACGATGAAACTGATATGAAAATTTTAGAAGAAAAAGTACGTTCAGTCCAAATGGATGGTTTATTATGGGGTGCATCGAAACTTGTTCCAGTCGGTTATGGTATCAAAAAATTACAAATATGTTGCGTTATTGAAGATGAAAAGGTTTCAATCGATTTATTAAGTGAACAAATACAAGAATTTGAGGACTACGTACAATCGGTTGATATTGCTGCCTTCAATAAAATTTAGAAACAAATATACCTACTACACAAATAAATATATTGAAATTACTTACCAGAAGTAACGCTAAAAAATGAACATATAAAACAATTTACTCATTAAGTGGTTATGAATGCCAATTTTTTTTTTAAATTGAAAAAGAAAATAAAAAAATGTTTCTAAAACGTGAGATTTTATGTTTCATTTATGAATATTATTTATCATCATTGAAATCAATATTTTGATCATTGCAGGTTGCAGGTTATATAGGTCGTCGTCATATTGGTTACGTGTGTATTTAAGATTTAAGGAAATAAAAATAAACATAAAGGAATCTCAAGAGCATTAAATTAGATAGTAATGAATAAAAAAATGGGAAAAAAATTTCCCATACCGGGAATCGAACCCGGGCCTCCTGGGTGAAAGCCAGGTATCCTAGCCACTAGACCATATGGGACTTATATTTGGTTAGTATAAAATTTAACTAAAATTTTTAACTTATTCTTTATTTTAATATTTTCACATGTACGTTAAAATTAGTTAAATTTAAATTCTCTGTTTTCAAACTTTAAAATTTAAATTCTTCTGAAATAATTTTTGAAAATAAAAATCAAAAAAATGTACAATATGACGTCATTTTACATGGAGTTATAGTTCATGAATTTTAAAAAATGTGAAAATAAAAGGTATTTATTAACTATTATTAAAAACAAAAAGAAAAAAAACCTGATTCTCCCTACCCACTTAAATTTTAAATCCCACTTCTACAATTAATATTTTGCATAACATACACATATATAGCTTTGTAAATTCTACTTTATAACGTATGAAATTAAAATGTATTGAAAAATATATACATATGAGAAAAAGTATCTGAAACTAGTATTAAAAGCATATTCTGAAATTGTACATTAGTCAGTTAATAAGGTGAGACCACTGTTTTTACTACTATTTCTATTAAATAAAAAAAATATTAAATTATTTAAAGTAAAGTAAAGTGCCACAAAAATTAAATTAATACAATAATATTAAAATCACAAAATAATGAATTCAAAAATTGCTTCAGTTATCGCAGCTACTGCAGTTTTATTTATCGGATGCATATTACTTGTAAATGGTGATGTTTCACATTTACCATTAGGTTTGTATGTTTTTAATATTTTTTTTTATCGATTTTTATGTACATAAGTGTACCTATAGGTAGTTTAGTAATGATTACAATTAAGTATAATAATTCAAATCATCAATTGAACATTCATTGAATCGTTAATTCAAATTTTAAATTTAAACAAGACAATAATGTAAAAATGTAAATTCAAAAAAAAAAACAAAAAAACAAAAAAACCAAAATAAAATGTTTACAAGAAAAATTAACGAGAAAATCGTGTCTATATTATTATTTTTTTTTGTACATAATTCTATTTTATTTGTGTGTAATATATTTTTTTAATTGTTTGAAAGTTCATTTATAGTGTCAGCAGTATTAGATAATAATTTTTATTTATTGGTTTTTCATTAAAATAAAATACTAATAAAATGATTAACTATATAGCATTTCGTACGTACAACAAAACACCAGTACAAGTACATATTTCCAACTTCAATCTATAACGTATACTATACATTAATATTCTCATTCATGCATTTACATGATGATAATTACATTATTCATATTAAACGTTTACTTTTATTTCTGGCACATGGTACAGTTCAAGTATTCAAGGCTAAAAAAATATTTATATTTACATTTTTCCAATATTATATCATTTAATAAATATATTATCAAATAAATTACATTACATAAAATAATTTCTAATGAAATACCTACTTCATACATTATAGTACATAAATAACATCCGTTTAAAATGAATAAAATTTTTAAACATTGTACCTAGATATGAAATTAAAAAAATAACCAAAATGCATTAATTAATTTTTTTTTGTTTTTTTTGTTTAAAATAAAATAAATATAATATAGATATTATAAGATTATGTTGTATGGGAATTTTTGATCGTAACCGGTTTCAAGTTTTCGTATAAATATAATGTAGGTATCTACTTTTTAAAATTTTTCATTATGGCAAATAATATGTATATATACCGGCAAATATTTAAAAAAAAAAAATTAAAAATAAAAATGAATAATTATTTTATAGAAATTACAGAGTAAATTCCGTCATACCTATATGAAATGAATATCATTTTGATAAATTTATGAAAACCATCGTCAGTTATTATGATAACAATAATTAATTCTAAATTATTATCTATGTACCTATACAATGCCATATTAAAATCAGTTTATTCGATAGTTATTTGTGTAAGAAATTGTTAAACATTTTTTAATACATGCTAAACATACATATGTAATCTAAACTTGTTTTAAAAAATAACTAACAAATCAATTACGAGTACTTAATTCATCCGAAAAAAAAAAAAACATATTTTCTTGTCCAATTACATGAAATTTTATAATTTTATATAAATATGTAACGTACATACATATACAGTAACTGCAACATAAATTTGAAATCTGGATTGCATTATCCAATATCAGAATGTAGGAATACCGGATTATTATAGTTAACTTTTTGAAAAAATACAAATTTTATAATATAAAGCAATGTGTACAGTCTAATTTTTTTCTTGGTACTGTTTTAAAATTAAATAATAATCCACATGTCAATTTCCGTGATTTTGATCATGATATCACATCATTAAAAACCAATTTCAATCACCTTTAGAAAAATCTAATATTTTTCATAAATAAAAAATAAAAACCAGGCAATATTATATTAGTGTCATAATTTTATTAATATTTATAGATCAACACAATAGATATTCATATTAGCAATTTATTGAATTTTTATTATGTATAAAAAAAAAACCTATTAATATTAATAATAATTAAATTATAATTTAACACACGTAAAAATGTGTGTATTTGTGTACGCATACACATATTGTATATACTATGTCCGTATAATTTGAGAATTATAAATACCTACTTCTATAAAATTAAATTTGTTAGCTATTTTAAATAATATTCATAAATTTATAAACATTTTCGGATTATTTGAATTTAAAAAAACTCTATTAGTTTAAATTTTTGTTAAATAACGTAAAACAATTATTAAAAGATTTTATTTAAAAACAAAATTTTAATTGTTGTTAATTAAAAGATTTTCAAGAATCTTAAGCTAAACTTTCACTTTCTGTTCTTGTCTTTGATGTAATAAATTTTATTTAATTTTTGTTTTTTTTTTTTTTTAATATATGTACGAGTATTAATTTTAAAAACAAATTAATTAATGTGCTATAGCAAATTTTTAAAAATATATATTTAATTATTTATGACTAATTTGTTGTCTTTTCATTCAACAAACGAATATGCATAGATATATTATTTCCATACGTATTTTTTTTTTTAAATATGTATATTGACTTCGTACTTCGTACGTACGCATATCTGTCGATACCCATGAGTAATAAAAATAAATTACATCAAAATCCTCTTAACAATGAATTTTTTTTTTTGAAGCTGTGTAATTAGCCATGTGTAGACTGATAATAATATTTTTTCTTCACATGAGAAAAATAACTGAAATTTTCTTTTTTTACACAAAGTAAAAAAAAAAAAAACAAAAAACCCACACTATTTAATACTAGGAATAATTGATTACAGTAATTACAAACAGATATGAATAACAATTTAAAGATGATTTTAGTTCATTTTATACTATAGGTACTCTCTAGGTACTCCATACACTAATTCGATACAGTTAAGGCCTTATGGAAATGACGTAAATTAATACCACTTTACGCCGCTGTATATTGATATTAAAAAAATTCATCTCGTATTATATAACTTTACAGATTGTGGTAGCACTACCTGCTCTTATGAGAAATTATGAGAGAAGAAAAAAGACACACATTCTCCCGTAAGGTCTTAATTGTATCGAATTAGTGTATGGAGTATATTATATTACATTAATTTTGATTCCATTATTTATGCACTATTCTTTATTCATTTTAAATTGGTGTACATTTGTTTCTTGTAAAACTTGAATTGCATTTTTGATCGCAAGGTCATTGTAAAATAAAAAACTGAAATTTTGTAAATGTTCATAATATTATGCATGAAAGAGCGTTAACTATTTAAAATACAAAAAAAAAAAAATAATATTCAAGTAATTTACTTATAAATTTTTGAATTTTTGAAACGCCCATGATTTTTACGCATTTAATATTTTTATTTTTAAATAAAACAAAAATTTTCCACAACGAACAATCATTTTTTTAGCAATTTTAGATGTTTGGTATCATCACTAAAAATTACAATCTTTTTTCTTAAACATATAAAAACGTTTTAAAAATAAATGGTCCAGTTCAATGAACCAAAATATGTTCCAATTAATTTTGAAAATGATTAAAATTCATTTTTTTGCTTTTATTTTAGCCTTTCATTGTAATATCATTTTTTCTTCTAAGATTAAACGAAATTTAAAAGTAACACAAAATTTTATCAACGAATAAAAAAATTTTGATTATTTTGCACACAAAAAAGAAAAAAACAACAAATTACCATTATCACAGTTCTGTTATCAACGATTATCATAAGATTGAACTTATGAAAATCCGTTAAAGAGGTCATAAAAAATTTGCATATTATTTGTACAAATGTACGTAGATGTTTGTATACGTGATAAAAAAATATAAAATGTGAAATGCATGTTTGTTATGCATATTATAATAAAATTTTTCAAATATACAACTTTAATTTAATGTAAACAGAAAAACAAATTAAAAAATTTATTTAAATCTTAGGGTATTGACACTGAACTTGTCTAACATGATAATTTGTTAAGTTATTTTTTGAGGTAACTAGTTTGACAACTGCATAATTTTTTAAAATCATAAAAAATACTAGTTAGAACAACTTGAATTTAAAAATATCTAAAAAATTAATATCTATAGATATTCAAGAGAATGTTTTTAAATTATTGATATCGAAATATACAAATATTGTAAATGAATATCATCATAAACAGGATTCTTCAATTTATATCAACATTATACTTATCGTAATTTTTACATTAATGTATTTAATGACTTTGCATATGTACACATACTAATATTATTCGTTAAAATTTAAAATCTCTATCTCTAAAATTTAAATCTTATATAGCAATTCTGATGTTCTGAATTAGCTATTTTTGTCTATACATGTGTAAACTACAATGTACGAAATACGTTAGCACACCTAATCTAAACATGAATGTATGTAAATAATATAATATCATTTACCTTGTCCTTAATCCATGGTCTACGGATGTCAATAAATATTATTCTCACAAATGTATTTTTATTTTTCAATTTCTAAACGTACATATACCTATGTATGTATTGCATTTTAATTTTTAATATAAAAACGATGGAGAAAATAAAGGAAATAAAAAATTAAGTAGATACATATATCTACTTCTACTTATTTAAATTTATGGTATGGCTCGTGTAATTTTGACTTGGTTGATTAACAAAACAATTGAAAAAGAAATAAAAAAAAATGTAAACTGGTTACTTGTCGATTCTTATTATGAGACTTCTCACGATGATAATATAAACTTACATATACACATAATTCATAGATATTTGTATGTACATATGTGTATGCAGAATATGCAAATCTCTACATTGATCGCAACTTCATAAATATTATACCTACTCATTGTTTACTTTATTTTATTTTTTTATTTTATTTTTAACACATGAAGTCAAGTTTATTTTAAAAATTCACATGTAAGTTCATACATGTATATAGTTAGTTTAGTATGTATATATGTACATACATATATTGCATTATATTGTACGTGTTTGTTTTTTAAATGAAATTCAATTGAAATTGAACTTTATTATCATATAAACAATTCAGGAGAAATTTATTAATTAATTGAAAAAGGATTTTCCGAAATATGTATTCTATGTTATCTGTAATTGATGTTTTATCATCTAATATTTTACAATCCGGCTTTCCGTTATAATTTTTTCAAAAACAAAATTTGCATTTTAAATTAAAAATTAAAAAAAAAAAAACATTTATATATTAATTATAGCACAATCGGCGGTTCAACAAGCACCACCAGTAACAGAAGTTTGCTTAGGTTGCATATGCGAAGCAATTAGCGGTTGTAATCGAACAGCAACATGCAGTGGCGGAGTTTGTGGCTTATTCAAAATAACATGGGCATATTGGGCTGACGCTGGTAAACCTACACTAAATGGAGAATCACCAGCATCTGAAACTGGTAAGAAATGATGTTTAATTAAAAGTTATTTTTAATATTATAAATGTTGGGGAAAAAAAGAATTTTACTATATCATATTCAATTTGTATGTTTAAAATTATTCATCATTTAAATATGATGTTTAGTTTGTTTTCGCTATTTTCTTAAATATGTTTTTATTTAAATAACAAATGTACTTTACTATGTAATAAAGACATAAAATAAATAACGGCGCCGTGGCTTAGTTGGTTAAAGCGCCTGTCTAGTAAACAGGAGATCGCGGGTTCGAATCCCGCCGGGGCCTTGTGGATTTAAAAATATTTTTATACAATTTTTGCTTTTTTTCTTCTTATTTTTAATTTTATTTTAATAAATTTCATAATTATATAATACATAAATAATTTCATTTATAAAATATTTATAAATAAGGAATTTTTTTAAAAATCTAATTTTAGCTTATCCAAACTGTGTTAACGATCCATACTGTGCAGCACGTACAGTACAAGGTTATATGGCGAAATTTGGTCAAGACTGTAATGATGATGGTGCTATTAATTGTTATGATCATGCTGCCATTCATTTGTTAGGTGGATACGGATGCAAGGGTGAATTGAAACCAGCATATGCAACACGATTAAATCAATGTTTAGATGAAGTTCAAAGAATTCAACAACAAGGTTAAAACTTTAAAAAAACGACATATCCCATCAAATTGAATTTACATCAAACGATTTTACGTAATGATTATTATAATATTATTTTATGAATAATTTTTTAATTGTATACACACACTAGAGTGTGCATTTATTGTAATTTTCTTTGAAATACTTATATGACAATATTTCTATTCCTAAACAAGTAATAAATTAATAATTAAATGAAAATCATATTCTTTTTATTTAACGACTTAACTTAATTGAATATAAGAACGCAGAAAATTACTAAAGAAGAATTATGAGTAGTTCCTGTAATATAACTCTAGATTCAAATATATCACAGCAGTAAAATTTTTATGACCACCTTTTTATGACCATGTTGTATTAAAAATTAAAACTGAATTTTGATCCTTTTGAACTTATTTTATTTTTTGGAAAATTATACAAAATGAATTTCATGAAAAATCTAAAAACCAAAGGAATAATTGAAATAAAAAAAAATAATTGTTCATGTTTTAATAAATGTATTTTTTGATTAACTTTCTTATAATGATATAATACATATTGATGTATATTTATATCGTACATATATGTATGTTTTTTATCTATTTCACTGAAATAATAACATTACATTTTTTTTTTTTTTTTATTAAATATATGTAAATGTAGTAACATAATTCATTAGATATTATACAATAATTATTTTGATTAATTAAAAATTTATAATTTCATTTATTTTTTTTCTAACAACATTTTTAACTTCTAATAAATAGGTATATAAATTCTACATTATACACATATATATATATAAGAAATTACACGAAATTTTTAATTTGTTTTTTCTTCAATTTTTTAATAGTTAGGGTATATATGTACAATTTAATAATCTACGCTTTAATTTTTTGTTTAATTTATTATTATAATCTACAATTCACATAATAACGAACAATATAACTATAAATATAATAATTATAATTTATTTAATGTACATTATGGCATACATTTTTTTTTTATATCTTATTCGCTTTTAAAATAATTTAATTATTTATGTAATTCCAGTCTCTAAACTTTAATATGTTCAATAATACCATATGAATTCAATATTTAATTTTAATGTAAACAATTATTGTTCTTTTATATTATGAATGTATTGCATATTTTTATTCTTTTTTCTTTCAATTCTAACAATCTTTTTCATCTTATTGTTTTCATCCTTTTGCTTTATTTCTTACATTTACAATTGTATATATGTACAATAACAATAAGATTTCTTAATACCTTTACAAATTAATTATATTTTTCAGTTTAATTTTTCTTAAACATTTTAATTAAAATCTAACTAGAATTACAGAATTCTATCGTATTTTTAAATCATAGTCACATGCATTTTAAATGGGTGTTCCATTTTCATTCTTTTGTATTCAATTTAAATAAAATCAGTTTTTTTATTTTCATTCTTTGATTGCCAGTTTTCTCTTATTTGGGAACGGAAAACAACAACAATCAAAAAAGGATAACATAAACGATATTGTGGTATTGACGCAAAATTTCTCATGCTCCATAAAAACACACATGACTATGTTGAACAAATGAGTTTTTTATGTATTTAAAAAAAAAAGGAAACAAAATATAAATTTTAAAAACTCACATTTCAATAGTTGCAAATTCTAATGTGTTCTAAGAAGTGTATATTTCCGATAATACAAGAACTTGAAATAATTTAAATACGAATAGTTTTAACGAAATGATGTACATACTCTTACGATCTATCGATAAATACTATTTACATTACATTAAAATGTGCATTCAAATATTTCTTAAAAACAAAAATAAAACAATCCAATCAATGTTGTTAATAAAATTTTTGGCAATTTTATGGCAAATTTTCCAATCAATGTTGTTAATAAAATTTTTGGCTTTAGAAAAACATAACATAAAAACATTTTGAATTAAAAAAAAAAAAAAATTAAAATAATTGTAACATTAAATTTGATTAACATAAATTAAGGAAAAATTATAATATGTAAATATGTTCTTCATGGAGATATTTATTATTGAAAGTAGGTATATTAAGTTAAATATGTACAATTAATATGAAGAATTTTTTTAAAATCATGTTTATTTTACTTATCTAATTTATTTTATTTCATTCTACTTATTTCACACAAAAAATGTATTTTTTCAATAATTTTATTACATTATACATTATTTTTGTTATATTTTATAGATTTTCTTTTTCATTTTTATTTTTTTAATTAAAATCTTTTATCACAATTGATGAGTTTTTTTTTCATTTGTCATTTTTATATAATTCAATAAATAAGAATAAATTTCATACAACAACAAAATTAAAAATTTTCCTATGTTTTTTTTTTATATTTTATTTTATTTTTTATTTCTTTATCTAATTTTAATAAGTTTTGAAAAATTTACAAAAAATTTTCATTTCATTGAATTTTAATTTTTCGTTTAGGTATAGTAATATTTCAATTGAAATTTTTTAATTTAAATAACGATATAATTAAATTATTATAGAAAATAAAATTATAGGGAAGAAATGTGCTGCAAATGATCGTTATTTTTAAATTCAAATAGTCAATAGTTAGAAAAATTTTAATGATTGTATAGGATTTTAAATTTTGAAAATTCGCAGTATTATTACTGAATTATCCGTTATATGTATTGGCTTAATAAGGATAAATATTTAAAATTAGTAATTGTTTTATTCTAAGAAAACAGAAAATTTTTATTAAGTGTTTTAAGTTTGAATAAGAATGTAAGCAAATTATGACGGTAATTCATAGATTTTTTCTTCATATTCTTAGTTTTCAATTTTTGTGAAAAAAAAAAAATATATAATACAAATATAAAGTATTTTCTTCAATGTATCATACTGAAGACAATAATAAATTGAGAAAAAAAAAATTGAAAAGCATTTGTTTAGGCCTTTAAAAACAAAACGATAAAGTCGCTCCTTACGAATATAAATAAATAAAGTAAATAAATGATTAAATCTAATAATTTTGAAAATTTCAATTGAACTTTTTGATATTTTTGATCCTCCTATATTTAATTTTAAAAAAAAAGTTTTTTTATTTTTATTTTCTAATTTAATTAATAGAGGTATTATATTTACTATATTGCTAGAGGACGTTTATAATATAATTATTATCATTTTTGTGTTTTCTCTCTTATATTTGTGAAATAATTTAAAAATTTAAAATTTAAATTTAAAATAAAAATTATTAAAAATTATTTAATTTAAGTATAACTCTTTTTAAATGTTTATAAAATATCTAATTATATCTACTTTAACTACATCTTACACTAACTTATTATATTATACATAATATACAATTTTTGTTTTATTTACACGTATGAATTAATGGAAAAAAAATTGACTTTTTAATTTTTTACATAATTTGAAAATTTTATTTAAAAAATTTTTTGGTTTTTGTTATCTAAAAAAATTATGTGTTTTATATTTTGAATTCTTTATTTGATGTGTTAAAAAATTGCTTTAGTTAATAATACTTATTTAGTTTTATTGAATCAGATATATAACGAGTACATAGATTGCAATATGGAATAATAAAAATTATTAATTCAATTTAATTATAGAATTTTTAGAACGTGATATATAATAGCGAAGAATATGAATAAGAAATATTTTAATTATATTTGAAAAGATAATAGGTTATGATTCCACACAAATACAGTTATATATTAATTTATGAAAATTTTTAATTCTGAAATCAGTGATATAGTATTGTTGTTTTATTATATTAATTAATACAAAATACATACGTTCTTTCTTTAAAAAAAAAAAATAAATAAAGAAAAAATTCGTATGTTTTTTCACAACCTATTATTTTTATTTTCAATTGTTTGTTGTGTTTTGTTCGTTTTTCTTTCAATATACTTTTTCTCTACATATTGTTTTTAATTTTTTTTTATAAATTTTTTAATGCAATTGTTTAAAATCATAATTGCAAAAAAAAATAATATTAAAAAAATTTCATATCCTTTGTAAAATTTTAGAATATTACATTAGCAAAATAATTTGTTAATTTTTAAATTCTAATTAACGTAATTGAAACCCATTGAAAAAAATTCAATTCGAAAAAATTGAAATAAAAACTTTAAAAAGGAAAAAAAAAAAACAAAAGTTCATTTTTGTCTCGTTTCATTTCTTTAATTAATTAGAATTCTTCTTTTAATTATGTACATTACGTACTGCAATTTCTTTTATTCGTTTATTTAAAGGAGCATAGCAATGTGCATTCATTTATATACAAAATTCTTGGCATATTAGAGATTTAATTATCAGCAAATTAAAAAATTAATATATTATTTTTCTTTTTATTTAATTTTTTTTTTTGAAAATTTTCATTTTTAATATAATAATTTTCATTTTCTGTTACCATCATTAGCTAATAGCAGTTCTTTAGCCTCACGTTTAGATTTTTTTTTCTCTTCTTTAGCTTGAATTTTCGCTAGACGTTCCTCCTCTTTGGCAAGACGTTTTTCTTCCTAATGATGATGATGTGAAAAAAGAGAAATTTAAAAAGAATAACTAAATTTTGCAATATATCCATGTTAATTCGAGATATTTATATATTTTTGAAATTACCTTTTTAGCTTCTTTTTCAGCTTTTGCTTTTAATTTCTCTTCTTTTTTCTTTTTTTCCATAGTTTCATTCTTTTTATTGTCAGCCTTTTCATCATGATGATTTGAATTTTTTGATGATGTCGATATCGCCGTTGATGATAATTTATTACTATTATTATTATTGTTATTATTATTACCACTACAACTAGCAACTAGTTTACTAGTAAGTGAAGGAAATGTTTTTGAAGAATTTAAGGAATTTGTATCCGATTTATTATTTAAATTTGTTTGAATTGTAGTTTTATTTGTAATAATTGGACTGACTTTTGAAGTTAAGCCAGCAGATTTCAAGGATTGTTTGGAAGCTGTTGAATTTGATTGTGAATTTTTAATAGGCGTTGAATCTTTAAGAAGAGGTGTCGTCTCATGAGGACTAGAAGATTTAGTATATGATGCGTAACTGTAATGAAAATCATATAGTATTTAAAAAAAAAATTTATCGTACTGTTGAGAGTCTGTTTCTTTTACCGAAATCGTGGATTACTGATATGAACTGGTGATGGATGTGGAACTTTAGCAGGACTTTTAAATTCCTTAATAGGTGGTAGTCGATTTTGTAGGTCAGCTATTCGACCTTTCGTATAACGTCGGCCAGGATACGTATGCGTTGAATTTTGTAAACTACTCATTTGAATATACATCGGAGTAATTGGTTTTCTAGGTACCGCACCCAAGCAACCACTAGCACAGGTTGGATGATGATGATGATGATGTAATTGTGGTTGCGATCGATTACTACTGGTGGTACTGCTACCATTACTTAGTAAACGATGAGGATTATGTATACTTGAACCATTTGTTGATAAATCGGAAGACGATTCAGCTCCACTTGAAGCGGAAGATGTGGTCGAACAACTGGTTATATTTGATGCACTCGATAATGAAGAAGACCCTGAACTCATCGAATAAAGACTGGCCGATTGAGCAACACGACCATGGCCGTAGTGATGTTGGTGATGATGATGATGATGATGATGTGGCAGATTTTCACCACCAACTGAATACGAACTTGCTGATTGTGGTACACCAGCAGACGACCAACTTTTGGCACCAACCGAATAACTACTTGCAGATTCTTGTATTCGCCAGCTACCAGAACTTGATGTCAAACGATTAACACGAGCTCGACATATAACACATCGTAATGGAAGCAAACGTTGTGCTACTGCACTTTGAATTGTTTTAACAAAACATCGCCTACAAACCACACGATGTCCACATGGAGATGTTTGCATTGTTGCACGGGCGTTGATACAAATAACACATTCATCTTCTTGTGATGTCGGAGGTTCTGGTTCACTTTCTTCCAATTTACTTAAAAGTTTATCCTGAAATAAAATTGCAAATTTAAACAGTTAATTTTTCACTCGTAGTGTACACGTTTAACAATTTTCAGCCTATGGATATGCAATATAATGTATAAAAAAATTAAAAGTTAATGATTTCCTATTTTTATAACGGAAATTAATGAAATTAATTCAATCTCTTAAATATCCAACCAAAATCACATGATTCACATGATACAATTTTGTGAATATTGAAACAATAATCAAGTGAGTAATTGATAATCCAGGAAATAAGACATCATTAAGGCGGATATGGTCATGAAACAAAAAAGGATTTATTACCATAATTTATCTATTTACTCACACAGAAAAGAACTGATAAATTTTTTTTCTTTTTTGGTTTGTACAATAACACCCTATTCAAATGCTTACATTTTGGAAAATGAACAAGAACAATGATTCAGTTTTCAAATTAAAAAATTAATTATAAATTATTCGTTATATATTTATGTATATATTACGTATATAAAAGACAAAGGTACATATATAAAAGGATGATTAATTTTTAAAGTATGTTTAACATTGATATGGGTACAAGTAATTTTTAATAAATTTATTTTTAATTTATTAAAACAAGTTTAAATTAAATACTTAAATTCATTGTAAAGTTCAATATTTTTGTTTTTGTTATTAACCTTAACATACATTATTTACATTTCTGATACATAATTCAATTCATTCAAAATTTATAATATTTTACGTACATGACATTAAAATTGTTCAGCTTTAATTAAAAAAAAAAAAAAAAAGTACTATAAATAATTACTATACAGTATACTCATAATAAATGTGCTAAATTATATTAAACATAAATTTCAATAAAATAAAATCACTGATAAGAATGCCCTGAATTTGAATGAAGAGCATAAAAGGGTTTTTAACATTAATTTTTTTAATTTTCATTACATGAAAAATTAAAATGATCAAAAATATAAAATTTTGTATTATTTTAATTTTGGAAATGTTTAATTTACTTAGAGTACATTGACCGAAAACCAAAAACTAGATTTTTATATTAATTTAACCTCTAATTAAATTTTACCCGAAATATGAAAAAATTCAGTAATATAACATCATAGTAAAAAATATAAAATGTTTACAATTTTTTTGTTCATGTTTTTA
The DNA here is from genome assembly GCA_963971155.1 of Anthrax anthrax. Lineage (NCBI taxonomy): Eukaryota > Metazoa > Arthropoda > Insecta > Diptera > Bombyliidae > Anthrax > Anthrax anthrax. Next base: position 4,264,531 of record OZ020118.1, on the reverse strand, counting down.
GTGTAAGCGTAATGGCTTGTATTACGACTTCTGTAAAATTGAAATTGTTTGTACGTGCTTATTCAAATAAAAAATGATCTGAATTTTTCAATTTAAAAAAAAATTTCTTTTTTTCTTTTTTTAAAATGCGAAAATATGATTAACATGAAAAACAAAAATTTTTCATAAAATTTTTCAGGAAATGTACAAAAAGGCTTTTTTTTGGCTACAATTTTTCTAACAAATAATTTGCATTGGAAAAAAAAAACAGAAATACAAAACACAAAATTTATTCCAGTGTAAATGCAAATTTATCTTTCACACACCAATTACGTAAATTCTCACATTTATGAAATTTATATTTTATTTGTTGTTAAAATTGAAAAAAAAAAAAAAATAGAAAATAAAAATTTATATCTTTCATTTTTGTTAAAAAAATTGTTTTTTGGCATTAATTCTATGTAGGTCATCTCACAATAAATTTATAAGGGTTTAAGAATTTGTATATATAGGTACATACATACATAAGTACATATTAAATTGTGATATCTATCATTTTGTTTGAATTTATTTAAAAAATTTAAAATTTTTATTTTGATCATTTATTTTGAATTTTTCCATTTACAATAAAAATGTAAAAAAAATTTGAAATTATAATAGTAATTACATTAATTTCATGTATGATAATCCTGTATGCGCGTACGTACTTATACACAAATTGTACATATTAGAATAAATATTTATATGGACATTTACAATTTTACATTATTTGAATATTAAATGAATTTTTTACATCATACAGGAACTAAATATATTTTATTTTGTTTTGGATTTTTTTCTCAATTCTATTTTGATAGAATAAATTTGATATGTACTAATATATCTTTTTTCTTTTCTTTTCTTTTTTTAAACTTCTAATATTTTCTACGCATGATTGTACATACAAAAAAATATATATTTAATTTGTATGTATATCACAATCAATGTCAATGTCAATTAAATATAAAATAAAATAAATGAACAAAGTTTAATGAAAATAAGTAATTTAGACTAAAAATAAATAAATAACTCATTGATAATTTTAATTAAATAAATTAAACCCTTCTCACTTTCTTGGTCATACATGTACAGATACACAAGTAAATTTGCACAATTCAATTCAATTTTTGAATAAGATATAGCAACTGTAGATTTAAAAGTTATAAAATAACGAGTAATGGTTAAACAATTTATTGTGAAGTTGAGGAAGTTAAAATTTTGCATTGTATACATATACATATATATGTACATGCATACATTCGACTGCATATACAAAATTTAAGTTTTCATATACATATTATGTATTTTCAACAAAAAAGTTCAAGTGCTTCAAACTCACATAACGATTGACCTTCATATATACTACATAAGATCAATGTTAATGAAACGTGTAAAAAAAAAATTTCATTTTGCAGATTCAGACCGTTAAATTAATTATAATTTATCAAATAAAGGTAAAAGATTTTATATTTTTCAAAAACAAATTTAATTAAATAATTAATCCATTTTCCGACAAAAATTATAATTTTGAAATTTTATAATCATGATATTTCCGCTTACATAAATGAATCCTTTAAAAATCTAGAATTTTCTTTGTATATAAAATTTGTAATATTCTCTCAATTATTTTTATTCTGTCCATTTAAAATTTAATGAAAAAAATTAATTTTTTTTATTTTTAATTTCCGTATAATTTTATTTCCTACTTGAAATTGAAAATTTTATTATTCTTATTTAAAAATTCTATGATTGTTTTTCAATTTAAATTCAAAGAAGAATATTGATAAGATGAAATAAAAATTTTTGACCGTTTAATACGTGTATGCAATACTTTAAGAGTAATGTTTTTGAAAAAATGCAAAAATCAATTAAAATTGCTTAACTATATATTGGATATGAATGTATATGTTGTATTGTACCGATATAGTGATCTAATTGAATATGCATAGCATAACATTAATTTTGAATAAAAAAAAAAAAAACGAAAATCAAATATAATTTTATTTTCTTTGTAGCTCATCAATCTAAATGCATATGTATTTTTAATCAGCATATAATATGTTGTATATGTTATTGATATTAATTTTACGCTAACTTCTAAAACAAAAATAAAAACAACAATAAATATAATAATAACAATATAATTACATATGCTTATGTAGATATGCAAATTTACAATACTTTTTAATTTTCTTATGTATTCATTTACTGAACGCTTGAGACTATCAGTCTCAATAACATCAATGAGAGACGTCATCATCATAATGTAATAATAATTATAATCATCATTTTTATTGACGATAATTTAAATCATTCCATTCCGACTTGTAGTCGTATGTATGTTTCTTATATTCCTACTTAAATATACGATAAAATATAAAGACAATGAAAAACGTGAGAGAAAATTTAATCAAGATACAGCCAATACAACAGTATATTGTTGTATGAGTATTTTTAGTTTTGAATTTGTATTTTTAATTTAATACGGTAGGTAGTATTTTTGTAAGAGAGGTAAAATAACATATAAATATGAATGTTTTTTTCCTTAAATGTTTTATATCATAAAAGTAGCTAACACTTTTTTAAAGTTACTTAAATACCGTTCAATCTTTTCAAATGCTCATATATGTTTTATTCAAAACTAGATATTTAGTTTAACAAAATTTTCCTTTAGTTTTTTTTTTTTATTATTTCTTTTATAAATTTAAAATCAAAATATAGTGGCTAACAGTTTGATATTGAACGTTAATCGAATCGGATGCAATTTTTATATGATACTCGAATGAAAATAAAATTCATTGTATGTAAATAAAAATTTAAAAAACAAGTCGTTAAAAACTAAAATATTAAAAAAAAAATATATTAAACGTAAACAAAGGCTATTCGAAAAAATTTTAAATCAATTAATAAATTTTTTTTTAATTAATAGATAATTTAGTGTGTTTTTTAAAAAAGTTTTTTATTATTTTTTAATTCAAAAATTTTAGTCACGAAAAAATAAAAGAAAAAATTAGTGTAAATATCTACATTATAAAATTTGCGAATTATAAAAAAATTGCATAGTTTAGCGCATTATATTGTAGTATAATCTATTACAAAAAAAAAAAAAAAAATCGTGAGTTATGCAAATGTTAATTTAAAGGTGAAAAGCTAAAATAAAGTAGAAGCAATAATAATCAATAACAAAAGAAGATTATATACATATATTTGATGCTTAAAGGATACATACACAAAAATGACATTACCAGCAAATGCAGCATTGTGTGGTGTATTCACACTATTTTTTGGTAAATGGTTATTTTCTTTTTTTAAAAAATAAAAATAAAAATTAAAAGAGATTTCTTTGAGTTATGAATGTTCGTGTATACTAAGCATTCATCCTTGTTTTTAATCAAATGGCATACCATAAATTTAATTGGTTTCTTGACAACAGTCTATTCCAATAAAATTCATATTAATTTCTTGAATAAAAAAGTGTGAAAATAAAAATAAAATTTTATCGAAATAATAAGTCTGGATTCATAAATAATTAAAGAATTAATTAGAAATATTAAATACAAAAAAAAATTCTATTTCGTTTTATTCGCATCGTATACGAATATATGTACGAATTAACTAAATAAATAATTTTTTATTTTTGTTATCCTTTTTTTTTGTACTCAAACTACGTCATATTTTTATCCTTTCATGACTTTTCATTTTAATAAAAACGAACTTGAAACTAATTGAATTGCAGATTTAATGCCACAGATTTTATTAATATAATACAAATATAATTATATTAAATGTTATAAAAGAAATATGTATTTGTGTATGTATACGTATATAAAAATTTTTACTTGCAATATATATATTTCTCTTGTGTTACCTTCATTATTAGATATTCACAAAAGTATCATACGTTGTATAGAATTGGTAAATTAAATTTATAGTGTACTGTTCTTTTGAATAAATGACTGTATCGTAATTGTACATATGTACATACATATAAAAAGGATAATTGCTAAAAAAAACCTCTAAGTTCTACATTCTATACTCATATATAGTATGACATTGCATGTACAATTTATATTCATAAATGCAAATATATACGTGTATACATATATATAGGTATACCTGTGAAAATTTATAATACCTCAACACAAAGTATACAATTTTCCGGTTTTGTGGATAATGATGATGATGACGATTATAATATTATGAAGAAAAGAATGAAAAGAATATTAAGATTTATATATATTTACGTATACATATATGTTACTAAATTCATTTTATTTGACCTTTTCACAAATTTATACAATACATAGCAAAATAAAAAAATTTATTTTTCTTAGCTCAAATTTTTTTTTCTTCTCTCTGAAGAAAAATAATAATTTTTTGTGATAAAGAAAATTAAAAAAAAAAAAAAAAATACAAAAATAAAATTTTAATAAAAACCTGGTGTTATGAAAAGAGTAAATTCATTATCAAGGATAAATTTTAGAAAAATGTTTCAATTTTCATGACCTAGCTTTTTCTTTGGATCAAATAGATCAATTTCGAATATAGGCATATTTAAAAAAAAAAAAGAAAAAATATATTTTTTTGATTTCTAAAATTTGTAAATTTGTCCTTATAAGGACAAAAGTGGATTCAAGTTTATCAAAGGTATATCAATTTAAAATTTTATTATAAATTATCTTATTATGACTTTTTCAATTTATTTTAAAATTCATTTAGTTATAACTGTATTAAATTGTATTATGAATTAACATAAATCGTTCTCAATGCAATTTTTTTCGTCTCAATGATAAGCATAAAAATTATGCAAAAATTCTTTTTATATTTTTTTTTTTAATAATTTTTAATTAAAATAAATTATATATCATTGACCGTGATTTCAAAACAAAAAAAAAATTCATATTTTATAAAAACAATATATGAATAGTAATAAATGATCTTGTTTCTAAAAATTAAAGTTCAGATTTAAATATATAAATAAAATTGATTGGACTTTCTGACCTTAAAAACATGAAAAACTGTTTTTTCTTTTATTCAAATTTTATTCAAAATTTATGTACCCAAAAAAACGTATGTCACAGAAAAGTGAGAAATTTGCACACAAAAATAAAAAAACGCAAAAAACGTATTATAATGACAAATTTTTAGACATTTTTCGTGTACTATTTGAAAATAGTCGTACAAGAAAATTTTGTAATCGATAACTAAATCTTGTTTATATGAAATAAATAAACAAAATAAATATTTTGTATATTTTTACACAATTATGTACAAATGCATAATGAAAATGTATAGATTGTGATATTTAATCAAATTTTCAACAAAAACATGAAACTTTTATTTAATATTCGATTTTTGTTAATTTAATAGCAATCATCAACGAAAATATAAAGATACATGAAATATTATGCAAATAATAAAAAATAAAAACATTTTTTAAAATTTCGTTTTGTTTATACAAAAAAAAAAAAAAAAACAAAATTAATTTTTAAAAACAGGGTGATAATTATATCCACGTTTTGTTTAATAGTCATAAAAAATTAAAATAAAATCCGATTTAGTAATTTTAATAAAAAAAAAAAAAAAAAAACTTTTTAACAAAGAAAATTTATTTTCATTTAAAATTTAAAATATCTATTTTATTTAAAAATATTCGAAGATTAAAATAACTAGAAAACAAAATTAAAATTGCCTTGAATAACAATGATATTGCAATTTTTTAACATCATTTATTCATTGGATTTTCACAGTTATATACAGGAAATGATTTTTTAATTTTTTTAATAGTACGTTTCTTTTTTAATTACCCTATATGACAATACTACAGTAAATAATTTTGTTATAATCTTCCAAGGTATATAATTTTTTTTTTATTTATTATATTTGATGTGTATATTCAAACATATGTATATATACTATAGCACAAAGTTCAGATACAGATAGTTTGTTTTTAATGCTTGATTGCATCTTATAAAATGCACATATATTATTTTACTATGCATAATCGATTTGGATAAAAAAAAATAAAATAAACAAAAAACAAAACATAAACATGAAATACTAACCGAAAAAGAAAACACAAGAAAACTGTTTAAATAAATGTGAAAATTGAAAAAAAAAAAATTAATTCAACATTATTTTTGTATTTCAAGCACGTGGTATTCAAATCTATACATACAAAACAAAAACATTTATATTTAATTCACATTTTTAATTTTGCATTGAATTTTTATACATACATATGTGTGTATGAAAAAATCATATTTTGTATCTTCATGTCTCTTTTTCTTGATACTCGTATGTATATTTTGTCAAATGCCTATGAAATAACACATTCATTTATAAATATGTACATACCTGTGTAAACGACAGCGTTATATGTATAATATTGAAAAGGTCAGTTTTTTACTCAATGATAAGACTTAACATGATTAATTCACAGTCTTACAATGATTACTAGTCGCTACTTTTCCTTTTGCTTTTTTAACTTTTGTTTTTAGTTTTTCAAAAAAGAGTAGTTTTATACAAAGATATTTGTAATAAAATGAAAATACAAAATATAGGCATATATACTATTAAGTAAAAATACTTAAAACATATATGATTACTATACTTTATTTTTATAATATTTATTTATTATGTAACATATGTATATAAATAACTTGATAATTTTATTTTATTTAATAACAACAACAAGTTCAACTGGTTAAAAAAGTTGAAGGTCTTGGACAAAAATATAAATCTTCACCACACATAACATGCATACCTACATATTTACGGATGTGTGTTTATGTATCTGTATATACATATACACATGCATGAATACATGAAATGCATAACTTCATGCTTTTTTGTAACAAATAAAAAAATGATAATGTTTTTTTTTTTTTTTCAAATTTTGAATTTCTTCGTTTTTAACACTTAAAACTTTCAAGGAAGAGATAAAATAAAACAAGAAAATATTTTAAATTATAGATTTATTATAATAAACTGATTTGGTTTCCTTCAAATCTATTTTATGTAATTTATTTATCAGATATGATTACATTTGGTTTTTTTTTTTACCGGGGACATATATAATTTAACCTTATAATAAATTCCGTTAGTAAAGCCGTTAAAATAAATTTAAATTAACTGGATGCATTTTCATGCTTTTTCATTTGCATATACATACATATGTATTTTATATAAAATTCAAAATAAATGACTGTTCAATGTTTCAAAAAACAAAATAATAAATTATTTAAAATTTTTACTAATTGCATTGTAAATAATAATAAAAATAAAAAATATATAAAAAAAATCGAAATATGGTTTTTCCTTATTTAAAAAAAAAAAATTAAGATCATTGTCAATCATATAAAATTATTTTTTTTATAAATTCTTTATAAAAAAAATATAAAAATAACGAATACATAAAAATTTTTAAATGATTTTCTCTGTTTTTTTTTTCATTTTTTTTCAAATCTATTTTTATCCTTTTTATAACATTCTATACATCTCTATCATATATCTTGATAAGTTTTTACTTTTATGTTCAAGAATTATTCTTTACATTTATTATTGTTATTTTTATTATAATTTTTCTTTTAATGACCTTTTTTTTATAGTTTATGTTATGAAATAGGAAACAGTAAATTTGTAGTATATGAACTTAAACTTAAATACATGTTGTATGAACAATGTAACAAATAGTTAATTTTACACATTAAAAATTTTATTGACTCTTTTTATTTTTTTCTAATAGAATTTGAATAGTTACATTTTTTATTTTAAATATTAAAATAAATCACATTGTAAATTTGTACGTATTTTCATTGTTTACACTTGAATTTTCTTTTCTTTACATTAAAGGAATTGTTATACCGTGTGTAATTAAAATGTAAAGAAAAAGTATAAGTAAAAATATATTACAGAGCCTTGTAAATATTTAAATACATTGACATTAAAAATGTATAAGATAGTAAAAATGTTACATTGTTCTATTCTTTAATATTGTGGTATTAAATTCATATGGTATAATATATGTAGTCATTTGTGATTATATCGTATAAAAGTTTACCGCATTAAAAATATTCATGAAAACTTCTTTATCATGAATCATTTTTAATGTGTATTCATTCAAAAAATTTATGAACCTTGAAATTTGCAAACCGCGAAATATGTATACATACATGAATATGTCCATATGTATACATTCATACATATGTATATGCATCTCTACAACTTCAAATTATGCAACAAACATGAAATTGTAAATATCTACTGTACAATGGTAAAACACATATGTGTAAATGTTTTTTCCTTAATAATTCTTTCAAGTATTTTCACAAAAAAAAAAAAAAAAAAATCAAATTAGTACGCTATATGAACTTTAAATTGTATTAGTAATAAATTTTATTTTTCATTAATTTTTTATCTTCTGTTTATTTATTTTTTTTTTTTTATTTTTAATTAATGACTTTGTACTTCAAATTTGATTAAAATGTTTATATAAAATTTCTTTTCTCTGTTCAAAGCAAACAATAAAAGAAAAGTGAAATAAAATTCATTTATTATGTAGAAAAAAAAAAAAATTGTATGCATAAATTAAAATTATTTACTTAATAATTTCGTGATCTTTAAAAAAAAACAAAAAGAACTTTTTATTCATTTCCGCTTTTTATATTTTCTCACTAACCTAAAGCTCAACTTTTCGATGCGATGAACATGAATTCATTATATATACTATATATATATAGTATATATATAAAGATAATACGAAAATGAGAAAATGCATTCATTATATATAAAAGATGTACACACATATGTATGTATTATTCCTTTTTTTATTAATACTAAAATAGCGTATATTAAAATGACGTCAATTATACATACATATGTATTGTATATACAGTTAAAAGAAATGAAAAGAAAAAGAAGTCCTTGATTGAAAAATGAAAAACATCATTCATTCAACATCACCATTTTATTTATTTTATTTTTTTCTTCTTTATACAATACAAAAAAGTTTTCTATTTGCATTTTGCTTTTATAACGCTCTGATAGTTACATAATGTGAATAAAATAGAAAATTAAACCAAAGTATATTCGTGTGATATACATACATACATATGTAGCTCATATATATAGTATACACATAAGTAATTATTCGTAGCGCAGTAATTGAAAGTTGTTTTCTTTTTTTATCTATTTTCTTTTTTAAAGTTAAACTTTATAAAGATTTTATAAAAAATGAAATATTTGTATCATTTTTATCCGTTTATATACGTTTCTACATAAGTAATCTCTAACAAAATTTTTGATATTAATAAATATAGCAAATAGTACAAATTATTTAATTCCATATCCTTTCAAATCTTTATTTTATTTATTTATTTTTTTTTAAACTTCAGTTAAGAGATAATTCTTGGCAACTAGTAAATTTCTGATTTTAGGTTTCCTAAAATTTTAATATTTTTCATGAGAATTTTATTCTTTCATGAAATTATAGTGCAATGTAATATAATATTATCATAATTTAAATATGTAATTTTATTCCGTCAATTTTGTTTACTATATAACTTTCATAATTGACCTTTCAAGCTTCACTTAAAGGTCTATAAATTGTCTGTTTTGTTTTTTTCTTTTTATCGTATGGAAAATGTTTTCTAATTAATTCGAGGTTATTCAAAAATCGTAAGTTGAAGATTTCGCATGTTTTGCAAAATTTAATTTCCGAGATAAATAAACCATGGTACAGAAATATTTTTGAATTTTGACCGTATAAAGGTTACGCGTGTTAATGAGGTTTTTCAACTTAAATACAAATTCCACTTAAGTACAAATTCATTTTATACATAATTTTCAACCTGTTCGGTTAAATATATATTCAACTTAATTACGTCATCATCGGTAAAATTAATATTAAAATTTACAATAATTATCAATTTATCATGTGTTCGAAAGTGTACAAAATACGTTTAAGTAAATTCTGTTTTATTAACATTAAATCTGTAATTTTTAAATGGTAATAATTTTTTATTGCTGTGTTACTCATTATTTATTGTAGCTGGTTCACCTTTAGTTTATAGTCCTGCTCCCAGAGGAACTTGTAATAATTGCTGTCCGATTCGAGAAGCGCGTGATATTCAATTTCAATTATACACAAGGTAAATATGTTTGTTCAAGTGAAGTCAATTAATTTTGTATTTTATATTTATTTTTTTTTCTCATATATTTTTAGAAATAATCCAAAAAATCCTGACCGTCTTTACATATCTGATTTGCAACTTTTAAATATGAGCAATTTGAACAGAACATATCCTTTAATATTATATTTACATGGATTTTCAGAATCAGTACCAGGTGGTGAGGGTCAAAGCAGTCAAGAAGTACGTGATGGTATGTTTTCAAAATAAACATCCGGGAAATATACGGTTTCCCTTACTTTTATCTTTCTTTTTTTGATAAAGGAAATACAAATAAAATCCTTTCTCTATCTACTTTTTTTAAATATTATTTTTTTTTTCTTCTTCAAATATATGTACATATGTACACTTATATATATATGAATTTTAGCATTTTTGAAAGCTGGTAAATTCAATGTCATCTTAGTTGATTGGAGTCCATTAACAGCTTTACCATGGTACACAAATTCTGTACAAAATCTACCAAAAGTATCTAGATATATTGCTAGATTTTTAAGATTTTTAGTAACAAAAGGCGGTTATCCATTAAATCAAATTCATGTAGTTGGTTTTAGTTTAGGTGCTGAAGTAGCTGGATTTGCTGGGCAACAATTAAAAGAATGGGGTATTACATTACCAAGGATAACAGGTAAGAAATCAATATTTTACAATAATAAAAATTGTCAATTTTAATAAATTTTATTAAAGACATAACAATAAATGGTATATTTCTTGTTAATAATAAAAATATTCAGAACAAAAATAATTTTCTAAATATGTACAATGGAAGGAAAATATAAATTAATCAGATGTCAAATAAATAAGAAAATATATTTTTTTAAAATAACAACTAAACAAAAGCAATAAATTCTGTAAATAAATTGAAGAAAAATGTATTTTGTAAGTATTCTGGTTTTTATTCTTAAAAATCGTTTGTCTGTGTCACAAAAATATTAAATGTGAAATAAGAAAAATAAATAAATATTTTGACAAAAAAAAAATAAATAAATAAATAACAGATTTTTCAAGATACCAAAAGTAATTCCAAAATTTAATAAGGAATGGCAGATAACAGTAAAAAGATCAAAATTTCAAATCACTAAATTTTCAAATATTTTTCCTATATAACTTTCTGATTATTTGTTTACATAACATTTGGTTTTTCTTTTTCAATCTATTTACTTTCAAATTTTCTAAAATTCAAAATGTAATGGTAAAGTTTAGTAGAATATATTATGCTGAATCGTTTTATTCTCACGTAATATTTGCAATTTTCAAAAATGTTTAAAACAATTTTTTCAAAAGTCATCGTGAGAAATGTAAATTATCTATGAGGAATTTGAATTATAAATGGAATAGAATTTTGAAAATTTTCATTTTTGCATTTATAAACTTTATGTATGGTAGTATAGTGATTTGATATAATGCAATGTAAAATAAAATGTGAAAACATTATACATAGTTACATATGTATGTACTTGTAAATAGTTTTTTTTTTACGCATGAATGTCACATAGTACATAGTTTATACACGCCGACTTACTTTAATAACTTATATTTTTCACTATAGTTTTAATATGATTCGGTTGGATAAATTAAATAAAATAAAAACGAGTTATTTATCAAATAAATTAAAGCAACAGACAAAACAAATATTCAATTAACCGATTCATGAGCCATATAATGAAAGAATAAAAAAATATAAATTATGTTATTCAAAAAAAAAAAAAAGAAAATAAATTACGAAAATAAATAAAAATATTGTATAAATAAGATCTTTTGCCTGAGATACAATAAAACTATTTAATAAAAAATTCATACGAATTTTTGCATGAATTTAAATGTTTCAAATGATCTGAATGTAATTATAAATTATTTCATTGCTTAAAAATTGATTTTATTTGATTGACTTTTTCTTCTAATTTAAAAAGACTAAATAAATTTACAGCATAAAAGAAAAGATAATCTTATCACAATTGATACATTATTTTTGAAACTCATTCAATTTACCTTTTCAATATTAATTATTTATTTAAATCGTATTGCTAAAGCTATTCAAATGAATAAATACACAAATGAATTTTCTCATCAGATAATACATGAAATTGTTTATCATTGAATAAATTTTATTTGTACGGTATAAAAATTACTTATCGCTTTTGTTCATTTACATATTATAATAACATAATGATTGTTATTGATTTTTGATGTTATTTTATGATTTCAGTAATGGCAAATAGGATTGAGTACGTGTATGTAATATAATGAATTATGTTAATGTGTATAGTACGTTGTACGTTATATTGTTAAGATAAGTTAGACCTTTAATAAGGGTGTAAGGGTGTAATTAAGTGCACGATTAAAGGAATTCACATACTTATACATATAATAAGAATTTTTTTTTTAATTTTATTTTTGTAAAATTACAATAGAACCAAAAATTGCAGACAATATATAGACATGTATATTATTTCTATGCCTTGGGTATTCCTTTCATAACTAAAAATAGAAAATTTATACGTACAATATTTATAAGAGGATTTCAAATATAAAATTATTTCAGTGTGGGAAATTAATGACTTTATAAATATATAAAAAATAATAAGATCGTCTTTTGTCAAACATTTCTAATTTTATTTTATATAAAAGATTTATATGAAATAATTTATATGTTTTGCTCATTCACTCGGAGACATATAATTTGTTAAAATATCAAAGTAATCATTAACATATCTTTATTATGTGTCTGTTATATTTGTATACATGCTTTTATCAAACAACCTACATATGAAATTTAACATTATTATTATTATTTTTTTTTTTTTAAAAGATGAAAATCAGAAGAAATATGTCAGAACAATCTAAACAGTTGTATAATTTTATTACAATGATTTTCCTCTTTTTATTGCTGATGCTGTTAAATTTATTATTTTCAAACTGGTATTATTATTCATATCATTTCGTTCCATTTCCTTTAAAATTTTCTCATTTTTATTGTTTCCATTGTAATATTCTTGTACTATATATACACAGACACACATACACATACATATTTCAAATTTGCATATGTGCAAATTCATTTTGTTAATACATTTAAAAAAAAAAAAAGAAAATGTGTTCATATATAGGAAAAGATAAATAAGGGAAATTATAAGGAAAATAAAATAAAATTGTGTCAATTACCAATATATTCACCAATGTCGTTTTACATTGAAAATTGTATGTATGTTGATAATTTGTGTGTGTTCTGTGTATGGATGTACGTACGTTTAAAATTTTTATTTGATTATTGTTATGTATGTGCAACATGCATATGAATGTGAACGTATGTTTATGCAGATTTTTTTAAAACATATTTTTTATGTGAATACATATAATTTTCCTTTAATAATTTCGCCTTATTATTTTATTATATTGCCCTTATTAACGAAATGATAAGAAGTCACGATTTTAAAAAATTCTGTACACATACTAGGGAAAAATTGAATTCTAGAAACATACATGTAAATAGCATGTGATTTTTAAAAGAAACGGGCCAAAGTATAAACACATACATACATGTGTAACGTATAACAAATGTAAAGATTTCCTATACTTTCCATTTCGTTATGTAAAAAAAAAAAAAACTTAAGAGAAATTCGTAATAAATTATTATATTGAATAATCATTGTTTCTACTATATTCGTTTTTGTTTCTTTTAAAAGGCCTTGATCCAGCTTTTCCATTATTTGATAGTGGTAGTGAAAATCGACGTTTAGGACCATCAGATGCTGAATTTGTTGATGTAATTCATACTGATGGTGGTCTATTAGGTAATCCAAATCCAATGGGTCATGCTGACTTTTATCCAAATGGTGGTATACCATTACAGCCAGGATGTGCTAGACAAGAAATAGCAAATAATCGTTGGTTAGGGATTATAAGTAAGTATACAACTATTTTATATTCATGTAAACCTATAAAAGACATGTACATATGTATACATTGTACATATGTATATGTATTTTAATATACCGTTATTTATAAGCTTACAGGACACCTTAATATGGGAAATAAAAGTAGAAAGGATTTTTATTACTTTTTTTAGATTATATATGCATGTTTTATTTGATTTGTTTTTATATCTATAAATATTGACAATATTTTGTTTGTTTATTCTAATATTTGAGCAATTCTTTTATAATTTATATTTTTGTGTTAAGTTGGATGTAGTCATCAAAGGGCGTGGCAATATTTTATTGAATCATTGAAATGGCCGAAATCATTTCGTGCTAATCGATGTGAAAGATCACAAAAATTTGCTGAAAAAGAATCATGTCGAGCTGATATAAAAGCATATATGGGTATAGCAGCTGATAAAAGGTAAAATATGTGCATAATATTATTTCTATCTAAAACAAATACAAATCTTTATAAATAAATAACTACATGATATGTGTGTCATATCTGTATATATTTATTTGTATTTAAAAAACAGAAAACAATTCTGCAAACAAAAAATCATTAATTTGACTGATTTTTATATCCCTTTTTAATGTTGTTTTTATTTTATTGTTAACAATTAATTTATTTCTGTTAATCGAACGTACGTATGTGTGTATTAGAATACAGCCACAAAACAAACAATAACATTGAAAAAATACCATACATAAACAAAAGTTACGTATTTCTAGAAAAATTAATTTTTATTGAATTTCCGCATTAAACATTTCTGATAACAGCGGGATATTTAATTTAATTATTGTACTGGGATATATGTATATGCTTCACTTTATTGTTTTTGATAATTAAAAATATTCATTTTATATATGCCATGCCGTTTCTATTTGCTTTATTATTTTCAATTTCTATTGATTTTTTTTTTTTTAAATACAATAAACCTTAGTATTTTGTGCATAATGTAAAAACGCAAAATCCTAATTCAATTCATTTTTATTATTATTTTTATTATTTTAGATTGCGTGGTAAATACTATTTGGATACAAATGAGGAGCCTCCATTTGGTAAAAATCATCCGGCATCCATTAGAACATAACAGAAAACTATTTAATTTTATGTTTATACATTTTTATGTACAGGTTTTTAATTTTTTTTGTAAACAAAAATATTTTCAAATATTTTTGTGAATTTGAAAATTCATTTAATTTTTTCGTTTTCCATATTGTCAAAACGATTTTATTTGTTTAATGTAGATAAATAAAAAGTACAATTAAATTTATAATTTAAGTTACAAAATAAACAATGACAATTTTTATTAGGAAAAAAAAAATACAAAATACAAAATAAGACTAGTCTGGACTATAAATGTAAAAATAAAAAAATTTTTATACGAATAATTTTTCATATAATTTAGCTTTAATTAAATTATTGTAATAAGTTTTAGAAAATAGAATATATAAACAAAAATTTATATTAAAAAAGATATAAAAAATAAAAAAAAAATTGTTATCAAATATCAATATATTTTAATTTTTAATTTCTAATTTAATTAAACAATTTCCAAAAAAGCTTTCAACATTAAACTAAACTGATGAAAATGTTCTATTTACAATTTCAAAATAAACCATAATTAATTTCAATATTTTCCTAATTGATTCCTTTTAATATTTTCATTTATTTTTCATCCAATTTATGGTTAACAGATACATAAAATATGAAACCACAAACCTCAATTACAAATAAATTATATATATATGTACAATAATTCTTTAATTTATATATGTATGTATGTATGCAAATTAACAAACTTTTATAAATAATAATTTTACAAGCATAAAAGTTTAAATGTTTTTAAATTTCAATTTGAAAAAGTTTTCAATATATCATAAATAATAATCTTAATTTTATTCAATGAGAAAATTTTTTAAATTTATTTTTAAACTTAATTTTTGATCTATTTTTCAATACAATAAAAAATGTTCTTTTTTCCCCCCTTTTGACAAAAAAAATTTATTTTTCTAAATTAATGAGGTACTTAAAAATTTCATTAGTATATAAATTCAATTAAAATAAAATGATATATAAAATCAAAAATAAAAAAAAATTCAAAAAACAAAATTTTTTGAAAATCAAATTATTTTCATAATTAAAAATTTACTGTACTGAAAATATTTTACATGAAATTCCAATTAAAATTACAAAAATTTCTTACAATTTAGAAAATTAAGTGTTATTGATTTAACTATTGACTTAGATTTATGATATGTTGCTTTTAAGTTAAAAGTCTTTAATGGAATATTTATTTATATACATATGTATATGTATGTATGTATATACATATATATTTATTTATTTTTTCAAACGAAAAAAGAAAGTTGTTTAGAGAAATTTTTAAGTACTATTACAGAAAAAAAAAATTACGAAAATAATTTTTTCTTTTTACAAAAAAAAAAATAAATGTAAGAATCACAAACAACGTATACACATTTAAGAAAACATTTCTGTAATTAAATGTTAAATAACTTTTAATATTCGTACCAAATGTTCTGCTTTTGGAAATTTTCAATTAGAAAAGTGAAATAATCTTTTTCAAAAATATTTAGAACGATTATACTTCTAATTTTGTTTGTCCTACATTTTTTTTTTTATTGAAATTGAATTTGTTAGATCAAATCATTTAATAATATTATAATAAAAAATTTGATAAAGATAAGATTTATTCATGCGAATTTGAAATGTTATTCTGCTTATTATGATCTTA
Organism: Anthrax anthrax; assembly: GCA_963971155.1. Taxonomy (NCBI): domain Eukaryota; kingdom Metazoa; phylum Arthropoda; class Insecta; order Diptera; family Bombyliidae; genus Anthrax; species Anthrax anthrax. The sequence continues at coordinate 4,247,644 of OZ020118.1, read as the reverse complement.
TATTTTGTTAAATAAGATGAATTATATCTTTAGAAATTTATTAAAGCATGTGTGTAATGTAATATATCTCTTTAATAAAATCTAAATCTTGAATAACAACAATAGATATAAATATGAAAATGTATTTTTCCTTATGAATGAGATACAAAATTACAAAATACAATAAAAGAAATTATTATACAAAAGCTTGTATATATTTGTTTTATACATAATACTTGTATAATAGGCAATACATATTTCAATAAATACAGACAATATAGAATTTATATGAACAAATAAAAATAAAATGTATGTAATTTCTCTTTGCCATAAAAAATATTTATCTAAAATCTACGATTTCATTAACAAATCACGCATACACACACATGTACATTAGATATATGTACATGATAGTATAGATTTTACATCAGAACGCGCATAATACATATACATATGTACATATGTATGACACAAAATACAATACAAATTATATAAAACTAACTGGAAGAATTACATTTTATGTACGTTATCTGTATACAATTACACATATTATCCTTCTTAAGCTTGATTTCGTAACAATTCTTTTTAACACAATCTGACATATCTTTACATTTAACAATACTCGTATTTAACTTTTTACACACCATATCATTGTGATATCCATATTAATACATAACATATTTCTACTCTAAATGACAATTTTCACAAGAAATTTCTATTGTATTTTCATTCATTTGATTCAGGAATAAAAACATAAAAACATTATTAACTATTTTAATCGTTCCATGAAATAATTGATCGTTCGTAATTGAAAAGCTACTATATATGTATATATATAAGTACATATACACCCAACCAAACCAATATATCCTTATAATCGTTCATATTTAAAAGGGATCCAAGTAAAAGAAATTAAGCTTGCGTGTTTTAAATACATGAAAATGTCTGTAAATGCACGCGTTTTTTTAGTAATTTCTGGTTTTTATTTTTATGCAAAATGTACCGTCATCGTTATCGTTTTCATTTAATTTATTTTATTTTTTTTTTTTTTATTTTGACGAAAATCTCTTGGGTCAGAATAGTAGAATTTCATTATATTTTTATTTTCACGATTATTATTGTGATTGTGAATTAATGGAATTAAACTAATTGTGTTCCATTATACCATAAAATTATTTACGTTATAAATAATGAAAAAAAAAATTTTTTTTTTCAAGGAATTCAAATATTTCCTTTAGTTTTCCTTATTTTTCTTTGATACTAAATTTGATTTCGTATAGTATAAATACTTTATACTATGAATTAACGAGAAATAAAATTCTAATATTTAATTAATTTGCTAATAAATTAATTAATAATACTTGATTTAATTTTCATTAATTTCAATTAGAATTCAATTAAACAAAAGAGATTTTATGCTCTTGTAGGCAGAAAAAAAAAACATGATTTCACTTAACATAATTGCAATACAAAACATCAAATAATATACCTATGTACATAATAATATGTGCGTACATAAAATATTGTTGAAGTACAATATGCAAGTAGATATTGAATTTTATATTATAAAAGGAAGAAGAAAATTGTTTTAGTCAACCTCATTAATTATATCTTAAAATATTGAATATTATCATATATCTTTAGTACATTCTTACACCAGAAAACATACAACATATGCAACATATTCTTTAACATAACAATGTATATGTGTACGTAATAATTGAAGTATCCTTTTAATTCTTTAAGGATTATAGTTCAGATTCAAAAGAAAAAGAATATTTATTGTTTTTTTTTTTTTGTAAATCTATTCAAAAATGAAAAGAATAAAAGAGATACAATATTGTTGAAAGTCATAAAAATTCATTGAATTGAATTGATAATGCAAGTACGAGTAAGTACATATGTACACATGTACATCGCTACAATTTATTGTTTTATGCATGTACAAATCCATTTATAGCTTTTCACACAACATACATATACACATATTTTAAATATTTTCTATTTTTAGTTTGAACTCCTGTTGATAATAATGATGATCGATAATGATGTTACAAATATCTATTCAACTTTGACCTCTCTTTTTGTAAATAAAATAAAAATAAAAAAATCTACTAATATACATTTATTTTAAGATTTTTTTTCACATTTTTACTGTACATTCATGTACTTTTATATTTGTACGTACATACATCGACACTATTGTAATCGACCTAGAAAAATTCATAGAATAAAAGTAAATGCATTCTTTCACTAAAAGTGAATACAAAAATAGATGAAAACCATATACATATTAAAAACTAAAAAAATTTTTAATGTTTAGTTATTAAAAAAAGTAAAAACAATGTCGTTATCAATTTATATTTTATCTAAATAAAAAAACTAAACAAGAAAAAATTGTTGCATTTACGAAATTTATTTTACTATTTTTTTTTTTACTAAAATGAATTATTACAAAGAAAAAAGTTTTTTCCATTATGAATATGTGAGAAAAAGATATAAAATGTAAAAAAAAACATTTTTCAAATTGTAAAATGATAAAATATATAAAAGCTTATAAATAATATTTTTATCTTCATTTTTTTTTGTTATTATACAAAAAATCCTTTTAAAAGTGTTTTGTAAAAGTTTGTATTTGAAAAAAAAAAAAAATTGAACTAAATGCACATTTGTGTGTATGTGACAGATAAAAATATAAAAGGTTTAAAAAACAAAAAAAGAAAAATCTATTTCAATTTTACAATATACTGGGAATATATAATAGAAACAATAGCCGTATATCCTTTAATGCTGTAGCGCTAAAACAATTTAAACAAAAATAGAAAAATTCTACAAAATAAATCAAATCAAGAATAAATGTGTCCTGGATTTTTCCATTATCTTATTTCATTCTTTTATATCTGACTGTTTATTTTTATTTAATTTTGAAAAAATTTAAAATTTGTAAAATGATTAAATTATTTTAAAAAATTAATAATTTTGAAATTTTGTATGAAATGAATTTCAAATATCAATAAATTATAAATAAATCAATAAATTTAACAATGATTTTGCAATTTTATCATCCAGACATGTGTTGTAACTTGAAAAAATCGATTACAATGAAAATTGAATTGAATGAATAAAAGCATAAATCATTGTCATGTACATGTGTATATTCATACACATATAGCGCATGTAATTTCTTATAATTGTTTATTTGATTTTAAAAAAAAAGTAAAAACTTTTCATGTAGAATAAACAAAAAATAGGAAAATGTTTATACAAATGTACATGCACACACCATACATATACAACACATTTATATAACGTATTACATATGTACATACATACATGTATGTACATTTGCATTGAATACATATTATATACAATACATATTTTTTTTTTTTTATATTCTTAAAAGGATTCAACGCGATTTATGGTATGATATTAAAACCAAACAGTTGAGCTCTTATCAGACTCTAGAGTGTATTTACATATAATATTAGCTACATTAGCTACATATAGGCGATATATAAGATACAGTATGTTTGTATATATTTATTTATGCAATGGTCAAGGTTTATATTTATGACTTCCGTTTTATTTAGTACTTAATACAAGGTATATGTACATACATACATCTACATACATATTTATGTACGTATTAACATGTACAATCAAAGAACAAAGTACGCTATACCCGCGTACGTATACATATGTATTATTGAAGCTTTCGCTTTAAAAAATTCTTTGTTATTGGTTTTTGTGGGGTTTACTCGCTCAATAAATTTAATGAAACATTTTTTTTATTTTGTTTTTCGACTGGAATATGTAAAGTAAAATAAAAACAAAGAAATTTAAGTCGTAATTGAAATATACAAATGCACATACATTCACATTGTAATAAAAAAAATATATATATATTGGAAACATAAAATTTTATTTAATCATTTCTCTTAAGGATTTTATTTAAAGAATACAAATAAGTTATTAAAGTATTTCATAAATTTACACATGTTCATTGCTTTGTTATGTGGAGCAGATAATTACATTATCCTTAACATATTTTATGCAAAACATTAAAAAAGGAAAAAAAAAACCACATATTACAAACATATTTTTATTCTTGACGAAATACAGCAAAATATTTTGAAAAACAAAAGTGGTATAACAACAAAAAGTAATTAGAAAACATAAGGACTTTTTAATTTTCAAAAAAAGTGATAAGAATTATATGCAGCTCATGAACGCACACAATTTTATTTAGCAAGGATGAGAAAAAACACTTTTTCGTAACGCGTTTTTTTTTTAATTTTTAAATTATTCCTACATTTTAATTAATGTTGTTCATTTTGTTGTTGAAATGTACATTAAAAATAATTTTTTTTTCAATTATTATTTTTTCTATGATTAAATAATCTTTATCTCTTTTTTTTTAAATAACAATTCATTTTAATTTTTAATTTAAATGTATTACAATTTTAATTTTAAATGTATTATATTATATGCTAATGTATTTTTATTTTTCTGTATAAATCTGATAAACTTTATTTCAAAATTATCATGGATAAATAAAAAAATAAAAAACCAAAATTATAATTCTAATGTAATACCAAATAATATATGTATTTAGCAAAATGTGTACATACACATAATATACAGTATATATATATATGTATATTTATACAATTTATGGCTTTCCAAGGTCGTCTTAAAATGTACTTTAATTTTATAGAACATACATAAATACTCTGTGATAAAGATCATATTTTTTATTTTATATGCTAATGCATAACCATTATGCTGTAATAGATATTAGGTGACATTATAGCTTTCTTATGTCTGTATGTATATATTGTGTATATTTTAAAAGAGAACATAAAAGATTCAAAACATTAAAAATAAAAGAAAAATAATCTATAAGAAAAAAGGATGAAAATAAAAGCTTATTTATTTTTTCAGTTTTGTTTTTTTTATGTTATAATTAAAAAAAATTTCTGTTGTTTTTTTTTAATTTTTTAAACGTTTTTTTAAAAAATAAAAATTTTTTAATATGAAAACGTGGAAAGCAAACAATAATAGAAGTGGGAGAAAATTACCTTAGCGAACTATATTCTATGTATATGTATACCATTATTATACAAAATGGCATAGATATGTATATTTTGTGTACAACAAATAAACAATAAAGAAATTTTTATCAAGAAAAATATTTCACCAAATTAAAAGTAGAAAAAACAAAATAAAGTTTCTTATATTCCCACACATATGTATAGATGTATATACATATATATCTATGTATGTATACCTTAATGTTTTTTGTACTTTTTTTTTTTCAATATTATTTTTTATCATTATTGTTTTCTTTTCAGTCCTACGTCCAAAAATTGACATGACCGTTTTTATTTTCTACCTTTTAAACAGGATGTTATTTCAAATGTACAGAAAAAAGAAAACAATGAAAATATGTACTATATCTATATGATAATGAAGAAGATACATAAACACACTACAAATATAAGATATTATAAAAAGAACAGTTTTTACCAGCTAATTTCCTATAAAATAAAAAATATTACTATGAAAAACAGCTATACAAGGTTTTAAGTTACACCTTTTTAATTCGATATACATAGGTAATTTTACTCTACACTTTTATATTCAAAATTTGATAAGAAAGTTCAGTTGTAACTTATACTATATTTTAACTTTCACTACATTTACATTTTTTATATTATATAAATTTTATTTCATATTTTGGTTTTTACTTTATTTGTTTTATTTAATCAATATTTAGATATTTTTAAATTTTATTTTCTTTTTTTTAGAATTTTCACACTTTTTTATAGTTAACCAAAAAAAAAAAAAACATCGAAAAAGAACTAAACCAATTTTTATTTGGAACCCTTATAATACCTTAGAGAAAAAGATACTAGTATAATAATGTAAATATAAATAAACCTATGTACATATACTCTCGTACATATCAATGTATACTATCCGATTGTTTTACGTAAAATTTAAAAATAAAATTAAATATGAAATTAAATTTTTTTTTGCATACATTTGAGCATATTAGATTTTGTGAAATATAGACACGATATGAAAAAAATTTTTTTTCAAAAACTTAGTTGACTGGATAATACAATTCTTGTACATATAAAAATATGTATGTATGTACAACATTCTATGTAGGTATATGCTTCTATTTTTTCACATATTTTCTGTTTTTTTTTTTTTTCGTTCCAACCAAAAATCCTTAACTAAATTAGATATAGCAAATAACATGACATACCGATTTATTTACATACTCTATCCATTCCCATTTTGACAATGATAAATAAGGGTAGAAAAAAGGTTTTTTTGTTTTTTCACCTAAAACCAAAAACGTATTTATGTGCAATGGTTTTTATTTATTTTTTATTTTTATTTTGTTTTATATATTTAAGCCTGATAACAACATTGTGGAAGAAATAATTGAATTTTTGTGACAAGAACAAGTAAATTCGACTGTTTATGTTACATGCATGTACATATATATGAACATTTCTACATTTGTTCAGTAAATGTGATAAAAATATAAAAATACAAAATTTTGATTTGTATGAGTATCAAAATGAAAATATTTGTAAAACTATATCAACATCACTACAACAACACTACAAAAAGGAAAGTAAATAATACAGTTGCTATAATCAATCATGCAAAAAATACTGAAAGAAAAGACATAAAAAGTAATTATTTAAGTATATCTAAGTACACACATATAGGATGAAACATTTTCAGAAAATGTTGATTTTTTGATTAATTTAAAATGCCTTTTATTGCTATTGTGATTCACTTAACAAAAAAGACATTTATTTTGATTGAAAATTTCCTTGTAAGCATAGAATTTTTGATAACTAAATGTAGAATAATAAAGAAAAATGAATTAAACTTATTAACATGAATTCATAGGAACCTATGTATGTACATTTTTCTGCAATAAACTGCCTATTCAAAAAGTTCTTTAAATTAATAAATATGAATGTATGTACGTATGTAGGTACCTTGAAGAGTCAGTCACCTTTCAAAAATCATCGAATTAATACTTAAAATGATTGATTACACGTTTAAATACATCATTTCCTTTTTATGTTGTTCTAAATTCTAAAAATAAAATTGACTTAAATCATACTTAAATTTACCTACTCCTTATATGTCGTATTTTCGTTGTATGTATTTATGTGTTTAATTTCAATCAAAATCAAAAAGAAATTTACGATTGATTGTTCAAGTACGTACTAAGTATCATAGTAGACTGAACTGACGATAAGTAGTACATTACCCTTTAAAAATGTTTTCTTTTTTTTTCAAGTATTACATGAAAAGCACAAAGTTTTCACTGATTGAGGAAAAATTATTATTCGTTACAAACATAATTTTAAACTTATCATCATACTGTAATCATATGTTTATAATAATATATGTATACGTACAAATGTGTATACATATGTACATATCAAATATTATGTAGAGCAGATAAACTGTATGTATAATAATACTTGAATATATGTACAAAGAAAATTTTGCTATTATTTATATAATATGTATTCATGCTTAAATACACATATCTACATACTGTATGTTCATGTGTATCCTTAAATGTCCTAAATTATTTCATTTTTTTATATTTTATTCATTCATACATATGTTTCATGTCTTTTAGTATTTATTGTTTGTAGTCTCCTTCCTTTACAAATTCTATTTTTAGGTACATATGTACATTGACTAGATATGTATAGTCAGTTTAATTTTAGTTTTGGTTTATATTTATTTTGATTTTATATACATAATAATATTTTTTTTACAAACGAATGAACATGAACGAAAAAAAACAAAAAAATAATATCAAAAATGAGGTTAACAACTTTAACTAACCTTACATAAATGAAATTTGTTGTTCATGTATATGTAAAGAAGAAAATTCAAATTTTGTTGTGTATTTAAAAGGAAAATTGAGCAGGTTGTTATATCATTTATTATACATTTAAGAAAATTTTTTTTTGTGAAAAGTTTAATACGTTTATTTATAAATAAATAATTTTATTAAAAATTTTATTCATTTTCTCGACCACTTTACTTATCACTTTGATTAGCTTTGATTGATTTTCTAATAATTCATACATACATATATACATAAATCAAAAAAAATATCTGCGTACATCACGCGATATTATCCTATCACTACATTACATAATATATCATCGTGCATGTGTTATTCATTTTCACACACACACACACAGAACGTAGGTGTATACTTAATGGTTAGCATATACTTATCATAAAGTCATCTCATCATTTTTATAAAATATTAAAATTTCTACTTTTTTACCATTTTATGTAAACACTAAACGCAACACATGTAAATTCACTTTTTTGATGTACATACATATGTACATAATTCTTTTAGTCTTTTTTCGTTTTTCCATTTTCTATTTACAGAACAAATGTTGTGTAATGTGTTAAAACGACAACAGAAAATTCTCTACTGCATTTACACATACATGTTCATATGTACATATACATATAAAATACTTGATTTTAAATAGTTTTCATATGTGAAAGGGTCAAAAACTCTTAAAAACTTTCCTAGTTTTTATTTTTCTTTGATATTTGATATTTATGTTTTATTTACAAATACATACATAAATCCATGTCATAAAATTTATAAGCTATATCGTTACTGATTTATATGTATGCATACAACATTTTGATTTTTCACCTTTACACATTAGATTTTCCATTTTTCTTAAATATATTCATATTATATACTCACATACAAATGTACATACGTATGTATGATACGTGCTTATATTACATATGTTTATATTCATTTATGTATGTTTTATTTGTGATATTATTTATCCGCATTTTAATGACTTAAAAGGATATTAGCACATATAAAATTCATATAAAACATTTTTATAAAGAATTTATTTAACTCATGTAGATTTAAGTGCATCAGCACAAATGAGAATAATTATGGGGATACACATAATACATGCGTACATATACATATGTATATATTAGTGTCATAAAGGATAAAAACAATGATGACAAGTAATGATGATACTGACGTATATTACATCTAATTATATACTATGTAGGTGTATATATATGTATGTATGTATCATAATCAGCCACAAACATTTCATAATGTTACACTTTTGTACTTCGTTATTATCCTTTATTCTACCAACGTCACGAAAACAATATAACAAAATACCTCATTTTTGCTTTTTGCTTTTATTCTTGCTTGTCATCATTTTATTTTAATTTCTTTTGTATACACAATGAAAATTTTGTACATTCATAATAACATGTTTGCGCATATAATCTATATACAGTATTGTTTGATTAAAAAAATAAAATAAAGAGTATGTCATTATTATTTTCTATTTTCCTATTAAAATATACTGCTTTACTAATAATAATTCGATTACACAATTTAATAATCCTCTTTTGTATTATATGTGTCATCAACTTATCATCAATAGAATTACAGTAAAGACTAAAATATACCTAACTTTAAAAGCAAATTAAAAAAAGGTTTTGTTCTTTTTTTTTTTAATAATAAATTATATGTGAAGTATTTTTTGTTGACATAATCAACATTTTCAGGTCATCTAAAATATATAAAAAATTTTTTAATTTTCGAATAGGTTTCGAATAATATTGTTTTTATATTTTGTAACGTATTTTTGTTCATTACTGTATAAAACTTTATAAATTTTTTAATATGCTTTAAAAGATTGCATATCGTGCATAATACATGCATTTAAAATCTATATGAAATGACACTGGATACACCACTTGTAACTTTTAAATAAAATTAATAAACAATAATGCATCAATGATAAAAACTTTAATGATAAAATAATCTATAAAATTTTGTAATTTTATTAAAGAATATTCATTATGTGCATCTATGTATGTAAATACACATTTAAATAAGTAAATTTTTATTTACATTCATGAATATATTGATGTATGCATATTAATTATAATGTATTCATTAATTACTTACCAATCATGAGTGTATAATATAATTTTCTTTTTAGACATACGTATATATGTACATATTACGTACATATGCCCATATATATGTACTTATATTTTCATGCACAGTGTTATACATACATATGTATTGTAGTATGTACATACGTATATTACTTGAGTAAATTCATACAAAATATGAAAAATCCTGTAAATGAAATTTTGCTTTAAAATACGTACATTTATGCACATATATGTGTACATACATACATACATATATGTATACACTTGTATATGAAAAATTGGCAGTTTGCAAAATTAAATTTACTCATGAATAATAAATAAAATTTTAATTGAAAATTATGAAAGAATATTTTGTTACCTGTATGACGGTATACAGTCAAATGAATGATATGTGTATATGTATATGTAAATAATTAATTAAATGAAAATTTTGTTATACTAACACATTTATACAGTATATACATTTATACAGTATAGAATATACTTTTAATTAAATTTTGTGTATATGTATGTATGTTAAAAATGTTTATTTCATTAACACAACAAGAAATGATTTTTTTTTTCTTCTGTATGACATTAAAAAAAAAAAAAACATTTTAATATGATCACTTATATGGTTAAACACAAAGTTTTAGAATATAAAAGAAAACAAAAAATCCTTTTATTTTATTTTTAATTATATGAAAAAATATTGAGTACATACTTTATTATTCACTTAGTAACAACAGAATAAAACAAGTAATTCAAAAATATTCATTATTTATGTACAATAAATTTAATATTTAAATATTTATTTTAGAATAAAATTGCATGAAAATATACAATAAAGTCATGTACATGTAAAAAAAAAAAAATATGTATTCGATTAATGTTTCGTGTAGCTTTTGTAATTAGAAAGTATTTGAATTCTATCGTTGTGAATTTCAAATATAATTTAGATTTTGTATGTAAAGTATATTTATGTATGTATGTATGTATGTATGTATGTATTTTATTTAATCATTACCGCATACTCATGTAATACTAATTATATCTCAAAAATCAAAGTAATTGTTTGTTGTTAGGCTCTCTGAAACTCATGAATGTTTTGTTTTGATATTTTTAAATTAAAAGAAAAAAACTTTAAATTTTAATTTTGTTAAAAAGCTTTTTTTTCTGATTACGGAAAAAGAATACTTTACCGAGAAATTTTTTTTTTTTTTTTTTTTTTCTAAATAAAAAGTAGAGTGCCATTTATCTCTCTTTTTATAAACTACATATATAGTATATACGGAATACTTTTGTAAAAACATATAAAACAAAAAAATAATTTTCTACAAAATTAGACTTCTTTACATTGACATAAAAACAAAATTTAACATAGTAAACTTATATCTGATGTGTACTTATATTATGTATGCATGAATATCTGTAAAAAAAAATTTTTGATGATATATTGTAGATGATAAATGTTGCAAAAATAAATAAACTAAAAAGTAATTTATTTTAACAAAATTTTGTAAACATTTATATATGCTCAATATATGCATGAATACAACATATACAATGTTTAAAAAAAATAGTGAAAATATTTTCATGTATTAAAGTACATGATAAGTATATAAGCATATGTATTTGTGTGCACATACATACATATACTTTAAAAATTTCATACTAGTTCATGTAACTATGCAGAATAATAATTTACAATTTCATTAGCATATTCCCATCAGATTTATTGTGTTTATATGTACAATGTACATTTCAAAATACATTTTTACATTTGTATCTTTTTTTTTTGTACACCCGTACATACATGCATATTTTACACAATATTTGTTATAAGGATATGCATTTCAAAATTTCTACACAAACATGCATGTTTGGATTAATATTTTAGGTAACTCATCTATTTTAGAAAATTTACATACATGATACACATGTATTACTATGCATTAATATTCCGTTTCCGTGTAAATTTTAGTTCATGTACCCAAAGGACATGTAATACACGGATATAGATATAAATATGCGTATACATATAATTTTTATTTTATTTTTTTATTTTTATGCAAATATTTAGAAAACAAACATTTCTACAATCATACATGTATGCACATACGCATGAAAACTTAGAAGAATTATATCTAACACACACATATATATACATATATATATATATACGGGTACTATTAAATTAAAAAAACAAACATAAAGGATTTCATAAAAAGTTTTTCATTTGTTTATTTCATCATATAAGTTGACAAAAAAAGCGCAAAGTAAAATGAACAAAATACGAAAGGATAACAGAAACATGTAGATAAATACTAAAAATAGAATTAAAATAGTTTTTGTTGTTAGTTTTTACAATCCTATAGTACTTGAATATTAATATGAATATAATATGAGAATTATAAGAGGAAAAAATACCGACTTTTACAATAGAATTTTTAAAAAATGGGTCTCATAAAATATGATATCTTACAATACTTGCATAGTTCGTATTATGGTAGTTACCGTGTATAACATGAGAAGCTCATTATTTTTTATACAATATAATAATGAATTAAATTAAAAATAAAATAATAATACAGAAATAATCTTGAAAAAAAAATAAATAAACGGAAATATTAGTATAAAATTACATATTTTATTCTTTAGAAATTCTTTAAATTTTATATCATTTGCTTTTCAATTTTTTTTTTTTTTTTTTTGCTGTTTACCTTAGCCATTCTTTATTTTCCATTATTAATATTCAAATCAAATTTGAATATATTTTGTATTCATCATAAAATCTTAAATAATAATTACTTAAAAAAATAATTCAAAATCAAATGTATGAAATAAAATTTTCACAAATTCACACTTTTTAATGGAATATTTTATTTAAAAAATTATATTAAAAAATTTCTTTTAGTTTGTTTTTTTGCTTTTTTTTTGCATTTCGCCTGTTTGAAGCATTTAACCTAGTTTATTTTTAGTTGTTAGCAAAAATTGTTAAAAATATTTAATTTTACATACATATACATATAGTACATACGTTATGTACATACATATATACGAACTATGCACATCTTACATACCATGTAGATTTGCAATATATACAACTTTATACATCTTAAAAACCAGCATGTATACATACATTTGGCTATAAACTGAACAACCACTGTGCATACATATACACATACATGCATTTATTATTCCACGTTTATTCTGCCTTGTAGCATAAAACTGCAGTAAATGTATTTATTGCTTCTGAATTCGTATTTTCATTTCAGAGTTTATATAAATTTGTTTTTCATCTACAGAATTTCAAAATTTTAAAGTAATTTTTATACAATTTTTTGTTTAGTAATAAGAAAAAATTACATAATATTTTGTTGTTTATAATAAAATAAAAAAATAAAAAAAATAAAACAAAATTTATAGTGTATGCGTTTGATTCTGAAAATTGTTCATTTATCATTGTTATACAATTTAAAGTACTCTCTTATTTTGTAGGAGTTTAAACATTTCGTATAATACACTCATACATTTATATGTATGTGTGTGTTTATATATTAAACCACTTAAACAATTGAAATGATGTTTTTTCTTTGTAATTCTGTATTTCGTCTTTTTTTTTACTTTTTTTCTGTTTTTAAATTGCACTTACACATCAAAGACGAAAATACTTAAGAATGTACATTTTCAAAGTTCCACTACATTTTACATTAGTTTCATATGTATGTTTAAAGTATACATATGTAGGGCAAAAAATGTACATGTGTTTGTTTATAACAAAATTTGTACATTTTGAAATATGCGTTCACTTATTTTTATGTCAAGTTTATACAAGTACAAAATAAACTAAAGCATTTAAGAAAAATAAAATAAATACATATATTTTTGTTTTTTTAATTCTGACAAACGTAAATCTGAAATATACCTAATTCGAATTATACTCTATAGTCTACACAATATTACATTGTGTGTTGAAAGGAATAAAATAAATATTTAAAAGGAATCTCATTCAAAATTTAAATTGAATTCATGATTATTGTTTTGATAAAATGAAAATAAAATGAAAAAAAGTAGAAAAATAAAGTTCTTTCATAACGAAATTGAAGCAATAATAATGATGATAATAATAGTTGGTTGTATTACTACATAGCTGTAGATACTGATTTTTTATATGTGCATAAATACATATATTATTATGTCTACATGTTTGCATACATATACGTTATTATTTGTACGAAGGAGCAATTTTTTGATTTAAAATTTAATAGCATGTACATATATAGGATAACAATGTTTTGGCTAATATAAAATGTATGAGTATGTATCATGATGGAAATAAGCCAGAAATACAGCAAATACAAAACAATGTTTCAAAAGACAAATTAAAATATTATATCAGAATTATTTTGATTATAAAAATACAAATATTATAAAACGGAAAAAATTTTATTTATGAAAATGAATAAAAATTAATTCAGAATGCTTTTCTTAAATTTTTGCCCATATATTCAATATTCATAGGTTTTTTAGTACCCCAGTCTTGACGTCATTTCGAAAACATTTTTTTCTCGCATTTTTAATTTACTTTAATAAAATTGTGTTATTAATTAAAAAGTCCTCATTTTAATTTTTATAAAAATCATTTTTTATTATAAAACAAAAAATTTAAAATTATATTATCTATTATATTATTATATTAAAAATAAAGAATTACATACTTACGTAATGATATGAACAATTCATATGAACAATTAATTACTGAATTTAATGAATAATGAATATTTCTATATGTATATAATAATATATGAGCAAAATACATGCATCAGCATGACCTTATTTCATGTATGATATCAAATTTGAATTCTATAGGTTTAATTGAAATTCGTTAAGATTATGGCATTAAATAAATTTGCATACAACACATAAATTCAATTTCATTTTATCATTCCCATTGAATATTCAATCATTTTGTAAATAGAATGGATTTTGTGAATAATTAATGTTTTCCTCTTTTTTTTAATGATTTCCAAAAACAATAAAACGGAAATGCCTTTTTTTTTTTGTATGAACAAGAATGATCAATTTAATTTATCATGAATATTCAAATAAAATAGGAATCAATGAAACAATGAATATAAATGTGTACTTAAATTGATATATGACTTCATTATCCATGTCCACAGTCATTTCAGAATATCCTTAAATATTTTGTTTTTTACTTATATATTTTATCGTTATAATTGATGATATGAATTTTTTAATTAGAAAACGTATATTTACATTTTTTTTTAATGCAATTGATGCATTGTTTAAACCATATTGACTATAAATTTAAAAGAAAATATTCAAATGAACCACTTACAAAGAAATGTTTTTTTTTTGTTTTCACATATTTTTATTTACACATTGTGTAATGTACTTTAATGCTACTTTACATGCATTACACTTACATACACTCAAAATCCATCAATTTACTCTTTAATTAATCGACCGAATCGACTCTATATACATTCTATAATACTCGTGCAATCATTGCAATTTTTTATATCCTTACTTTTATGTTATCCTTTGATGATTTTCTTGAATAGAATTCAATGAAAATAACTTTTTTAAATGATTTACTTTGATAGGTTTTCGAGTATAGAAAAAACAAAATGTTAAAAAATCATTGCATTACGCAATATACATATAATACTGTACAGAATGTAGTACGTATGAATAACGAACGAACATAACAAATCATTTTTTTAATGAAAAAAAAAAATGTTTCATGGTTGAAAATTGAAACATGAGTGCAGTTCAAAAAAGGATTTATATCTGTATAGAAATTATTCAAATACTAAAAAATGGTAAATATAATTCTTTTTTTTTTTTTCATTTTTATACTGTTGTTAAAATTTGAAAACTTTTTGTATAAGCACTGCTACTGGTTAATTTAAATTCAGAATAATAAATAAATTCCTGAAAAATTTTTATTGAACTTTTTATTTCCATTTTTTATGCTAATTATTCAATTATAACGATGAAAAATGCAAGATAATTTAATTGAAATTATTTTTTTCTGCAAAATTAATTTCTTTTTTTTTTTTTGTTAAATAATTTATATTTTCAACAATAATTTACATTTTTTTTTTATTTTATCATTCATAATTTCCATTCATATCATTCATAAAAAAAATTACAAAAAGAAAATTCAAAGCATAAAAAACAGAGTAAAAGAATAACGAATAAATCATTTTTTTTTTTAACTACATTCATAATTTTTCTCATTTTTTTGTTTTGTCTGTGCACGCGTTATTCAATTTTGATTACACAATTTTGAAATGAGAAAATTAACTTAAGAAAAAAGAATTTTGTATGTGTGTATATATACGAGTACTTTAGGCTTTAGACGAAAAGAAAAACGATTATGTATTCCTTTTTTTTTTTTCATCGTAACAATAAAATTTAAATTGTGTTTTGTTATATAGCTACATAAATGTTTTTTTTAATCATTTTAATGATGGAGAAAAAATAATAATTTTTTTTTTTTGTGTTTCTGGTTTATGTAAAGAGGAAATTATAATTTAAAATGTTTAATAAAATCTAAATTTTTATTCCTTAGAAAGGTATTAATGAAAGAGTTTGATAAAAATAAAAAAAAATAAAAAAAGGCAATTAAAAATGGAAAAATTACAATCGTAAATTTTTGAAATTTTCATAGATTTTATTGATATTTAAGTTGTAAAAGTTCAAATTTATATTTTTATTTATATCCAAACTTTTTTTTACTTTAGTTGAAGAGAAAAGGAAAAATTATAAATGTTTCTGGAAAATTTCATAAATCTATAAAAAAAAAAAATGGTATACTTTGACAAAAAACATAATAAAATAGCTGACAACCCTGGAAAAATTAATAAAGTTACTAAAGAAAAAAATTTAATTCAATACTATATTTTTTAATTTAACGTACAAATTTAAATAATAAAAGTAATTTAGATTAATCAATGCATTTCCAGGCAGAAAGGACGTATAAAGAATTTATCTTACTATTCAATTTAGTTTTTATTTTATTTTATTTTTATACAAATGACAATGTATATTGAGTTTTTCATAATAATACGATATGTATGACATAAATTTGAAATTTTCATACAAGAAAGATAATAAAAAAGAAAATTGAATTTACAGAAAATAACGATCGTATTTATATCCCATGTACACGTTTGTAGGCGTGTAAAGGACGAAATAAAATAAATTCTGTATGTGTTTATGTATGTAAAAATATCTATTTAGGTATTTTATATTCCACATTACAAAATTGATTCAGTATGTGAATTTCATTTTTTTTACATTTTCATATATTTCTTTTATAAAAAATTACAGTTATAAGGGAACATTTTATATGGTTGCTATACAGCTTATGTAATATAGTTACGAATAAGAATAAAATGTGATAAAAAAATGATATATGTGACATCGGTGAAAAGTTTAAATTACTCGAAGCTCTTAAAACAAGAAAATAAAAACATATTTTTATGACATATCGAAACGAAATGCTTGTACATTTATTGAAGCTACAAACTATAAATAAAAATTCCAATAAAACAAAAAATTGAATGTTAGTTACATACATACATACGTATATGTACTGAATTGATACACAATATTTCAGACTCAGTTCATAATAAAAAAAAAAAAAAAAAACATATCCTGAGAAATATTCTAATCAAAAAAGAAAAATATATTTTATATGAAATTTATGAGCAATTTATTAGATTTAATGTCAGTATCAATACGACAGGTAAAAATATTTCAATGTTTTAACAATTGAATTTTTTTTATTTACCGGTCTTTTTTTTGCTTTAAATTTAAACCAAACTTTAATTTATAACAATTTTCATCTCATAAAATTCATTTTCTGTCATTAGTCTGGAAAAATAAATTAATTGATAATACTGAATCGTTTTCTCTGCATGACAACATGATTAAAATTATTTTTTGTTTATTTTTAAAGTGTTCATATTTTTAAAAGACGATGAAAAATACGTGTATATTTATGTATGTGAATGTATGGACATACATATGTATATTAAATATTTCATCGCTACATGATATCTGCACAAGGTATTGTGTTTTACATACATATTTATACGAACATGTCGTCATTTTGTCTGCTTTATTCACTTTATGTAAACATTTTGTTTTATTTCGCAAAACATTTGTTTGTTGTACAACTTTTTATTTTTATCACATTATGATAATTATCTCGTCAGGCAGACAAATTACAAAATAATATTGATTTTATTACAGACATATACGTATGTATATAGGTATCAATATACATACAATAAATTTTATATTCTATTTTCAGTTTTCTTTATTATTTTTCTTTTTTTTTTTTCGTAGTCTTATGAATTTTCATTTTTTAATCCATCGTTTTTTATTCTTTTGATTGTTGACTTTATTTCTCTTTCAAATCGTTATATTGTTTACTTGATTGTTTACATAGTAAAAGTTATTAAAAATTGTTTTACTGCTTTATATACATATCATCGCTAATGTTATTAACGATTTTTTAAAATAAGAAAAAAATTCATATTGAGAAAAATAGACTTCATAAATAAAATTACAGAAAATATGCACAAGAAATACACATGTATGTATACATATCCGATTTTTCGTATTGTAAATGAAACTATTGTACCTATATACAATGCCATCGTTAAAAAAAAGAAAACGTTTTTTGGATTAAGTTTTTCTAATTACTAGACTTTTACATTTTTTTAAAGTTTCGTTTGAATTTTTTAAATTTTTGTTGTAGACAGAATTCATAAATAAATAGAAAAATTTATAATTTCTATATACCTATAAAAAAAAATACAACTTTGTTTATGTAAAATTAATAAAACAAATGAGTTCGAAACGAACCAAAAGTTTGTCTATTAATGATTATCAGTATATGTATGTCTTATGAAAGTATGTATGTACAATATGTATTTTTCCTTCTCTCATCATTTCTAATAAGACTGTGTTTCACGAAGGGTGTTACCAAAATTTTTTCAAAATGTAGTGTAAAATGCTAGTCCTGAGTCCTGTTCATCTTCATTTCTCAACCAGTTTGTTTTCACTTTTTTTTTTTCACTTTAATGTTTCATTTCATGGTCTGATCCAGCGCTGCCACTTTACCACAATTGTGGTAGATCTACCACTTTTTTGTTAAATTTGGTGATCTACCACTATTAAGTTCAAATCTACCACATTTTTGTATTCTTTTCAAAGGTATGAAAATTTTACCATTCTTTATTCTATCCATTGGAATTCATATTCATGCAATAAATATTTTCGAAAAAATGTATTTCTACATAGTTTGTTTTTGAATTATAAATTTTATTTTTTTTTTATGTTATATGGTTTTTATTTTGTCAAATTTTGTTAATTATCTCTAATTTTTTATTTCAAATAAACCAATTAATTTTATTTTTAAACAATATCACCTTGATTCTGTAGATTTTTTAGTTTTATACAATTTTCTGAGTTAGTTTGACTGTGGGCTTTAATCTACCACTTAAATATCTCGATCTACCACATTTTTCAGACTTATCTACCACATTTGTTAAAAAATAAATGGCAACACTGGTCTGGTCTAGTATACATAGGAATAGTACAGTGTAAGGCAGTTCAGCGGTCTAGTCACTCACTAGTGTCTAGTCAGTAATCAGTTGCTCTTTGAACGTTAGAGAAGGCGGGTGGTATTGAACAGTGGCTCTTGAATTTTATTTTCATAGCCAGGGTACGAAAGCTATGGATTGGCATAGTAAGTATAACATTTAGTTTATAATCGACCGATATAACATGAATTATAGTAAATAGTTCAAAATAATTATTAAAAAACAAATGAAGGAAAACAATTTAAATTAGAGACTAAAAAAAACAAGAAATTCATTGAAAAATAATATTGATTAATTTTTGTATAATTTTTGAATAAAAAAAAAAAACAAAAAAACAGTTTTTTCAAATTTGTATGTTATTTACATTCCAATTTCGAACACAAAGCTATCAAACTGCTATTATATACATAGATGTACATACATATTTTAACGAATAATACATGATACGAGTACATATTTATAGAGAAAATAATTTAAATTTTGAGCCAATTTCTCCAAATATATGTATATGAATTCTAACATTTTTATGTGCATCCTACATGACTACATCGGATTTCTAGTGATTCATTATCCTTGCATATAACTGAATTCGTTTATTACCAAAATAAAAAAAATTTAAATACAAAAATATGCAAAATATCCAAAAAATAAATGTACATTTGTGAAGAATGTGTGGCATGAACTTGTATATGTACACGTTATGTGTATTAGTTTAACAAATAGAAGATATTTTCCTTTTGGGATTTTTTTTCTTTATTTTTTATTTTCTGATAGATTGATAAAATATACATACGTGCATAAGTCTGGATCTGTATACATGCATGGAGGTACCTAATTTTCGACAATGTTAAATTTCTGACAATCAATTTACAAATAAGCATTTATTACGATTATAACCCATAGAACGATGGTTGAAAACTATTACCAAAATTTTATAAATATCGAATTTCGTTTATACGTACATACTTACATGTATACATATGTATGTATGTATGCATGTATGTATGTGCTATTTTAAATGGAAAAATGTATGTGTGTGTATGTTTACTTTATATACACCTAGAAATGATAGATATCATTTATATGATTAGAATTTTTAATGTGCGAACGTTTTTAAAAATTTATTCTGTATTTATATTTTATATACCTATACAGATTTTTTCAAAAATTGCTATAATATCCAGCAAAAAACTGAAAATTAAAAAGAAAACGTTAATAACAATCCTTTATGAATAATTTTTTTATATACATAGACACCAAAAATGATAATAAAAACTGAGTATTTACAAAGAATTCAAAATATTAAAAAATTCCTAGACAAATTTTCACAATTCAAATAATTAACGTACATACATACATATGTACATATTTGTAGAAATGTATGTAATATAAATAGTTTTAGTTTAATTTAATTTGACCTAGATTAAAGAGAATAGAATGAAAGATATGCATATAAATATGTATATGTATACCTATAATAAATTATATTGACAAGTATGATAAGGACATAATAATATATGTAAATTTTGATCGATTTTATGTGTGAATAAAATATTTAATTATTAAAGTATGTGCTTTTGTTTTAGACATTTATAGGTAATGTATGTCATGCATCATATGCTAATGTTTTATAATAAATATTAGCATATAAATGACTTCATCGAAAAGTCTTCAATTATATTTACAATTGAAAAACAAAAAATATGAAAAATTTAATGAACACTTTACATACATATGTGAATCTTTTTAAATAATTTATTTTGTAAATGGGTGTTCCGAAATTAAAATCACTTTGTTTGATATTGAACTATTGTTTGATAGTTTTGCTACAATTTACATTGAAATCGCAGCAGGTGGGTTCTAGAACACCCGATTTATGTATGTATGTGTAAATATTTTCAGTATAATTTTTTGAAGAGGAGAATATACGTACATATGTACCTACTGTTCGAAACAAAAATAATTTACTATCTTTTAAAAATAATTTTATCATATTCAAATCTATAGGATGTTTTAGATGAGATATATTTCTTAACAGAAAAGGATAAATCGATGTAAATGATTTAATTTGTTATCTTTCATAAATTTGGACTAACGCCGTGGTAATGTACACAATACTGATATTATATTTATATTTAAGGAAAATTTGAAATGTACATAAATCATGGCACTCCCACATGTTATATCATCAAAATATTTGTATCTCATGTTCATGATTTTATTTGATTTCTTTTATTATTTTTTTTTCTTTCTATTTTTGAATCGGACGTTTTTTTATAAATTACAGTGTAATTATTCTTTTCTTAAAATGTAACGTATAATAAACAAAAATGTGAAATGTGAGAATGTATAAAAAGAACTCACATTCGTTTTTAATGAAAAAAAAAAAAAAAAAAAAAAAAAAAAAAAACATGAAAAAAGCAAAAAATAAATAAACTAAAGCAGAAGTCTTTTATTGTAGCGTGACCAAAATTGTATGAACAGTACACATATAGCAAAGAAGAAAATTGCCGGTCAATAATTTTTTTTTCTTCTAGAATCTCAAATATATGGATTGTAATTAAGGTAGGTATACTCATTTAAAAATAGTTTATTTTGTTTGCAATAAATCCAATATTCTTTTTTTTATGTGAAAATGTTATTATTACATACATTCTTTTGTTTTGCTATTCATTTGTTATTTTTTTAAATATATTAATTTTTGAAAAGTAATAAATATTACAGCCATCATAGATAAGTAGAAAATTACTATCTTTTTTTTCCATTTTTCATAACAGGAAATACTAAAACCGAATATTTTCTCTCATTTTTTTCTGTACTATATTTCAAAATTTATTTTTTACTTCCTTCATCAATCAAGTTGTTAATTTCATATGAAATGACAGGATACTGTATGTTTTTTTTTTATTTCTATAGTATATAATCGTGTATAATTTAGTTGGATGATATAACTTAATGATATAGCCTTGAATTAAGTGCAAGGTTCTTACTAAAATCGACAATGTATGATTACAACACATCCACTATATGTGTACATTTAAAAGTGTAATTGTGTGTGTGTTAAAAATTATATCAATGTACGTACATATTTTATGTATTTACTAGATTTTGTACAATTACTTCATGTCCTTGAACTTCCCTTTTTTTACATACATATTCTTTTAAGATTCAAAAT
Source organism: Anthrax anthrax (assembly GCA_963971155.1). Taxonomy (NCBI): domain Eukaryota; kingdom Metazoa; phylum Arthropoda; class Insecta; order Diptera; family Bombyliidae; genus Anthrax; species Anthrax anthrax. The sequence continues at coordinate 4,224,814 of OZ020118.1, read as the reverse complement.
TAATTCTTTGGAAAATTTTATAAAAAATTTTCGTAATATTTTTTTGTAAATATTTAATTTAAATTTCCGTTATACAAAAATTTGAATTAGAAATAATTAACTTCACTTTCTTACATAACACATACTTTATTTCTTTATTATTATTATTATTATATTATTTTTCTTATATACAACAGAAAATTGCCAATATTTAAAATCACAGAAGTTTTCAAAAACGGACTAAATTTTCTTTAAAAATATTAAATATAAAGAATACATTCGAAATAAAATTTCGGTTATATAAAAATTTTGTTAATTTATGTAAATAATATACTAAGAATAGTAATACAAAATATTTTTTTAAAAATTGAACATAAAAATAATTTCATTTAATTCTCATGAGTATTTTGTTTTTCTTATTTAAATTATTCAAATTGTAAATTAACTTTACAAAATTACAGTGTTTTTTTTTGTACAGAATATAGACTGTAGACTTAGTTATACATTAAGTATTATTTACATATGTACATATATACCTACATATTATATTGTAGATATTAAAATATTTAAAATAAATACCACAAGAGTATGTAAAATTCATGTGTAAACTTTAAAAAGTTTTTGATAATAAAGGAAAAAAAAAATACACATCCTATATAGCAAATTCATATACAAAATAATAATAAAAAATAATGAAATTACATTTTTGTAGTAAAACTTTTTACATGAATATTCAATGACTTTCTGAATTTGAAAAAAACAAAAAAAATCTCTTTATGATAAATAAATGAAAATATAAAAACTCGTATCGTCGTATGGAGAAAATAATATTGAGTAGAAAAAAAATGAAAAATAAAAAAATAATTCATTCATGTGTATATGTGTATATATTTTGAAAATTATTTCTAATTCATTGTAATTATAATTGAAAAACTCTGTGTATACGTACAGTTTATTCATAATTGATTAATTAAATAAAATACTCATGAATTATTATTGGCTTTTAGCCAACACTGTGTACAAGACCGCAAATTAAGTATAAGGGTATAAGTTCATTATTGTATATTTTACCAAAAATTATACTGAATTATTGTTATTACATATTATTTTTATTATTTTAAATTTAAACAAGTAGAAAAAATGTTAAAATTCAAATATGTATGTACATTAAAATTTTTTACTTTTTTCTTTATTTTTAAATTGTAATGGATGAAATTAATAACTTTTATAGAAAATGTAATTTTAATGAAAACTTCATTTACAATAAATGAAATCCAAATTTTTGAACAGCAATTAATTAAATGAAAATAAATACAAAAGATACATACTTTTGTACCCTCTGTATTTTGTTTTTTTTTAATGTAAGCATCTAAATTGCCTTTATACAACAAATATAAATTTATTTATACAATTCTGTTAAGAACACATACCTATGTTTGAAATTTCAAAATTTTAATTCGATTAAATCCTAAATAAATCGTTGAAATTAGGGTTAGTACACTATAACGTATAATTAATAATCGATATAATAATTAGACAACTTTATACATGGGAACTATGTACATACTCTTAGGATCTTTATTTCAATAACTTTATTAATATACACACACATGTACAAAAAATTATTTTTGAAATCTACTAATACTAAATAATGTGTAATTTTATTCCAAAAATATTTCATTAAATGATAAAAAATTTACGATAAAACCATCATAAATAAAATCATATTAAAATTTAGATAACAAAAAGATATCAAAGATGAAAGAAATTTTCTACATATACGTGTACTACAAGCAGTGTACGTATGTATATGTGCATACTCACATTTATGGATACGATATAGATATTGATAGGGAATTTTATTATAACTTGAAATTTCATTATATTGGGTTTTTTGTTTACATACTATCCAATACATAAAGATATTATCTGTATTGTTTAAATATGCACATAGTCATATATAAAATAAGTTTTTCAAAAAGTTACCCATAAAAACTAATGAAATTATTAATTTTAATCTATAAAAGTTTATAGATAAATAACTTTTCAAATATATATGATAAGATAAAATGGATTTAATATAAATTGAAAAATAATAAAAGTAGTAGACTTTTGTTTGGAATACTTACATAATATAATTTAAATATATTTATACTTTAACATTTTAGAAGAGAAATTAAATTATAAAAATTCATTTGTTTTTTAAATAAAATGATAATATTAACAAAAGAAAAAAATAACTGAACTTTAACTTATTCTTTTTGTTTGCTTTTATTTTTTTAATATTTTTTTGTCTTTTTTTTTACTATTGCAGCCATTTATTCTGCTTTTGTTTTAATATACATAGTACAAGTGGTATGCAGAATTTTCAAGAATTCTTAAATTCACTTAGTTTGCACATAATTTTCATGTTTTATTTCATTTTATTATTCTAGCTCGTTAAGTTGCTTTGAGGACAATTTTGTTTTTAACGTATAATATTAAGTTTTGTACAATTTTCATAATAATATTGCTTAAAACAAAAATAAAAGACAAAAAAAATGAAAAAATAGAAAAAAAAAAACGATTTTTAACACCTACACAAAATACTATATTTACATCTGTATGTATGCATGTTCGTATGCATGTCTGGTATGATATATTCATGAAAATTGCAACAAGTTAGTTGATAGAATAATAAAAACTAATGTCAACTTTTTAAGAAGAGTCTTTTGAGACCGAAATTGTCTGAATTATCTAACAATGGTATAAAAAGTATATTTAGAAAAAAGCACCAAGAATTGAAATTTAAAGATATGCACATACATATACATATGTATATAAAGGATAATTCTATTTTTTCAAGAGGCCAGCGTTATAAGTCAGTGTCTCATAAATATTTTTAATTTCATTTCATTTTTCCACTTTAATTTTTAAAATTTTAATATTCAGTTTTTTTTATTTGATTTAAAAATTTTGATTGGATTTTCCATTTTTAATTTATTTTTTAAATAAAATACATATTACATTACTTACAATTTTATGATGTAAAGCTGATAATTCACGTTCGGTTACACGTCGACTAGCTGCCTCCCTTCTCCTCTGACGAAATTGACTGTATTTGTATGCCAAAATTACACCAGGTAAAGCTAATGCTTCTAATGGTGATTTACGTCCAAAAGGCATTATATCGATTTTTATTGCATTAAAAACTTTCTGGATGTTAATTTTTTTTCTTAATTTTTTTTTTTGTTTTCGTTATTATTTACACGTTATAGTATAATTTTCCAAGATATATTAATTATTTGTTGAAAATGAAATTTAACAAAGAAACAAACAAAAAATACCATTTGATGAATTTGAAATTTTTTTTCAAATTTTAAAAATTAATTTTAATGTTTCTTATATTTTAGGGGTAAAAATCTACTTTTTTCGTTTTTTCATATTTTATGTTAATTTATTTATAACGATCACAATAATAACAAATATTTGTTAACACTCGCAATTTATACGTTTAAATGAAACAGATAAATGTATTATAATTTCATGTTAACATTTTTGAGTTTTGTCTTTTTTTTTTGATACGTTTTTGATTTTAAATTATTGCTTTAAATATTTGTTTCAATTGACTGAAATTTTTTTTTAGTTTTTTGTGAATTCATTATCGATTTTTTTTCTATTTTAAATTAATTAGTTTTTAAACTACATACTATATGTCAATTACATTTGTTATTGTGTAACAAACTTATTTGTATGTAAATAAATTGCAATATGGGAACATAAATAAATTTTCTATTTTCCAAATTTCATTTTCTTTAGAATACATAGTCATTCTGAACCTTACAAATAAAATTTAAAAAAAATTATCATTTTGATAAGTAAAATAAAAAATAGTCATTTGGAAAACCAAAAATATAAATAATAATTTAAAAAAAAGAATTTTCCAAAATATAAGAAAAGCAATGGATTTATTTGTATTTTTCAAAGGAAAATGATAATAATAATTTTCATCCTTATAATATATTTTTCAATTTAAAAAACAATTTTTTTAATAAAATTAATTTACAGTATGTATATGCTTGCGTGCATATTAAAAGCGAAAATATTCTGTTTTAATTTTGAATTACATTTTTATCCCATTGTTTACAAGAAAATAATTTTAAAATTCTTCAAATATGTGAATGTTGTTTAACAGTGTTTTCACATATTTTTTGTATATGATCATAGAGAGAAAACATGAAATTTGCATTTATTTAAAAGGAAACAACGCATATATATCATAAATTACTGTATGTATAATTTTATATGTTGTAAACATTATTATCAGATTTTATTTCATGATGTGCATACATTTAATAAAATTAAAATAACACAGCTGGATATAAGGAAAAAATAACGATACATAAATTAAAGGAAAAGATCGTGATTTAATTAGAAATTATAATACATATTTTTTTTTTTTTTTTTTAGATATAAAATTGTGAATATTAGGAAATATTTTATAGCACAAAAAATTCCAAAAATTCATATTATAAACATACGTGTTTTTAATGAGAAGATGATAAATGATCATTTTTGTACACCGAAAAAGCACATATGTATACTTGCAGTTATGTAGGGTGTCATTATATTTTTATAAATTTTTTACTTGATTTATTATAACGTATTTTCATTCACATATTTTGTATCCAATATATCTATTTATGTTATGTGCATCCTTATTACAATTTTTGTTCAAAATTACATATTTATATAATTACATATTTACAAAGCTATAAACTTATACATAATATTTAATCTTTCTTTTCCTATTTTTTTTTGCTTTTTTATAAACATGTTATATTCTTTTTTTACTGAAAATAATACCCAAAAAAAATGAAAATAGGAAAAATGCTGACGTATGTACAAAAACTATAAACAAAATGTGTAGAGAAAATTTTTGAATTTTTTTTTTGGTTTTATTTTATGATTTTGTATGAAACTTTTCATTATATCCATATATATTTGCGTTTATGTATTGTATTTTAGATGTAATGTGTGCAAATAATACGATACAAAAAATCTACATTCTTAATGTTTCACACAATATAATGCTTATGACAGCAAATGGTTTTTTTTTTGCAATTTTCACGTTTTGCTTTTTACGTTTTATTTTATTTTTTATATAAATTTTTGCATATGTATACAATACAATGATGTATATAATAAAGAGTATAAATATACTATAATCATACATATGTACGTACGTACATATATACATATACCAATGCTTAACTAATGAGTTTTCCAAACTAATATGGAACAAAAGATAAAATATACAAAAATTTAAGTAATTAAGCAAAGAAAATTTATAAAAACGCATTTATTTTAAATTTATTGATTTTTGAAATTTGTGATAAAAAATTCGAAATTAAATTGAAAAAATTGAAAAGCACTAAAAATTTTTTAAAATCATATGATAGAAACATAAATTAGTTTTACATGAAAAAAAAATCACTTATCAAAATAAATCAATTAATTTGTTGTTTTTTAAGTAAATGTGTGAATTTTTTAAATTTTACTGTTTATGTCACATTTAAATTTTTTTTTTTTTTTTCAATTTTTAATGTTATTAAATAACTCTAACAATAATTTATAAAACGACAAAAAAAATGTATTACGTATCACATATTATTAATTTTTTTTTTTTTTTTTCAACATTTGTAATATATATTATATCCGTTAAGATTAATAGTACACAATAAACTGTGATATGAATTATTTTGCATTACATGAAAAATTAAGAAATTGTTACGATAATTCACTGTATGCACGTGAAAAATCTAAAATATAAATGAGGATGTACTTAAAATAGGTAGATACAATTTCGTTTTGCACTGAAATTTTGTACAGCATCCCCCTTATTTTCGTTAAATTGTATTCTTTTAAAATTTATGTACACCATAGCCCACACCATAGCCTATATACATTCACATGTACGCAACGCATAATTTGTGATCCTTTTTTTGCAGTTAAATGGAAAGTGGGGAAAACAGTATTCATAATGACATTTACATTGAAAATATAAATAGTGGGGATTATCAAAAAGAAAATAAAAACAAAGAAAAAAAAAATAAACAAATAAAAATGCAATATAAAATACAAAAACAAATGTGTATGTAGTTTGTATGGAAAAATAAAAAAAAAACCAAAAACATTTTTTTAATTTTCACAAAAGTATCAATTAAATGGATTTCAAAATTTTAATTTTTCCAATGTAATTTTGCAAATTTTTTTCAAATCATTTTACACTACAGTTAAAATAATACAAAATTTTTAAGAAAAAAATTTTTTTTTGCTTGTGTGTATTTTTTCTTACACACGTCACATTTTCACTGCATCGTGGTTTTTTATAGCAACAACACATACACAAATATACTTTATATAAATCATAATGAATCACTACATCGAAATTTTTTATTTATTCTACTTGAAAAAAAAATATATAAATTCAAATTTTCACATCACAACCTCAAATTTTATTAAACAATTTCTTATAAAAATTTTGTGAAAAATTCAATTTTTGCATATTAAATTATTATTTTATCGAAATGCATAACAAAATAAAAATGTATAAATATACTACATTAAAATATGAACTATATATTAGGTACAATATAACCTCTTAAGAGTATCCTTCAACTTGGACTGGAAAATGTATGGATATTTTATGATGAAGAAAAGCCAAATATACTGTATACATATAGCCTTTGCAGATGGGGAAATATGTATGATACATATGTTTTAATTTTATACCTGTTTTGTTGTTTTCCTTTTATGCACCAAATTTTCCTAGTTAATTTTCTCCTATGCATGTAGCATGTACATATGTACATAAAAAATAAAAATAAAATTGTACTAAAATTTATCCAATAAAATGTACTATAAATAATTTTTAAAACGTTTATTTAAAAGAAAAATAAACGTATTTTTATATTTATTTATCATTACTATTTCGTATTTCAGGAAGGATATACATATACGTATGTAGGTATGCTTATCATTTTTATAATCTTTATTGACCATACAGATTCTATTCGAATTTTGAATATGAAATGCACGTGTAAGTATTATCTTATAACATTATACTTTTTAATCCATAAAAATTCTTTGCAATTTTTACCTTATATTTCTACCTTTATTTACATGTTCATGTAATAAAATCATGTATGGTCTTTCATGGTTTTATCTGTTAGTCATTATTATTATTATTAGCTTTTACCTTTTTTATGGTATGTAAACACATTCATACGTTTTTTTTTTTTACATAACATTTTCTATAGTGTGAATATGAAATAATGGTATTTTTATGATAGCTTAGGGTCATTAAATTTTTAAGTTTCTATGATATTTGAATAGCCATTCTAAGTATGTATCATCAGAAAATCTAGTACATCCACTTTGAGAAACTATGTAAGTTTTACCTAAATAAAAGCTTAACATTCTCTCAATTTCTTTTATACATATACACACAAATCAATATAATATCGTATAATATATTTGGGCGCATGTCCTTTCACATACTAACCATGCATGCATATATTGGAATTGTAATTGTTGGAAGTGTATAACTGTGATGTTTTCAGATACCTTAACTGTTAATTGTACTATTTCAAATTTTGCATCTTTTTTAGAATATTTCAACCACCCCTTTTTTAAAGGTATTAAAGGTATGTATTCTACTACATATAAAGGTGCATTTTTATATACATATGTATGTACATGTGTATATGCTTATCAGTAATTTTCGTTATAAAAATTGTCGCATCCCCCTTTATATGTGACGTACATTTCATCCTAGATTGAAAACTTAAAGCACAATGAAAATAAAATTGTGACCATGTGAAAATTATATTTTATATGAATGTATTGTGATATATACATGCATATAAACCAAATTAAAGCCCATTTCGTTTATATATGGCACAAATAAAATAAATGTGTGGAATACGTGTGTACAAACCGCTATCGTCCCAAATTTGTTAAAAATATAATGCAGTTGTGTATGTTCTATATAAATTGCATAAATGTAAATACACAGTATGTAACACAAATGAATGTATAATTTTATATATGTACATACATAGTAAAATAAAACTTAAAAAACAGAGGTCGAAATTTTTGTATTTTGTGGTATCTACATGATATAATTGACTTCATTGTGGTATTTTCTATCATTTAATGAGAAACCAATAATAAAATATGCAATCACTTAAATGCTGACCACTTTTTGCAATATCACCACCACCTTAACCCAAATCGCCCACATACTAAATATGTATATGCCTATACGTTTATGTATATATATTTTTTTTAAAAACAAAAAATATATATTAACGTATATTGTTTTAATTTTACAATTTCTGTCGTGTAAACAGAAAGTACATATGTATGTATGTATGTACATAAAATTGACAGGGTAAGAAAGAACTTAAAAATATTACTCTACCAAAAAGGATTAAATTAAAACAACAAAGTATTTTTTTTTCTAGTTTTGTGGTACACGAAATGTACTACGAACTTATACATATATGTATGAACATTATACACCTATGAAACAACATAATAATACTTATTACACGTAAAATATAAAGTTGATGGGAAAATATGTATATAAAATGCAACTATGTACATGCATACATATACGAAATGAGTTTATACGTATGTACACAAATTGTATACTATGACTATTATTTGGCACCAAGTCAAGATAAGTGCCATAAATAAGAACATTTTTGTTTTTTTTTTTATTTTTATTTTTATTTTACTATCAGGTGAGGTTAGACTTTCAATTTCCTACTATGGGATGGTTATTGTATTTACAATTTAAAAATTAAAAAAATAAATAAATAAATTCATAAATAAATAAATAAAAATCACTATGAAAATATGAAAAAAAAATTATTTGTACACCGCAGAAGGAAAAATTCAGAGAAAAATTTTAACTTTAATATGAATGTATTGTTTTAATGCTGATAATGTTGATAGTTTAAGTACATTATTATATTTATGTACAGTACATATACTTGATTGTACACTTCATTGCTCTCGATAAAAATTATTTTATTATTTATGTAAACTTTGCACTTTTAAAAAAGTTTATTTGTTCATTTTATTTTTGGTTGAAACGTATAAAACACTTATCATAATACATAAATAATTTTCAAGTATATTTGTTTGTATACGTAATAAAATTTTCATCTACATACATTTTTGTGAGAAATAAAAGTTTTCTTTTTTTTTTTGGCTTTTGAAATTTTATTTTAAGAAATTAAATTCTTTGCTTTTTTCTTCTTGGCAAATTAAATTCATTTCCCCCTTTATTTTTATTTTTTTTTTAATAAAGAAGTTAAATATCAAATTTTGAAAAATAAAGAACAATACTTATATAAATACCTACAAAAATATATCGAATGAATTAGGAAAACTTTAAATTTTTCAATGAGTTTTCATTTTGAATTTGGACAAAAATACTTAAAAATGATTATCAAACATTTTATTTTTTTTCAAAGCTCTTTTTTCATGTAATGGAAAAAAAATCGAAAATTATTTTCTTTTTAATGTTAAATTTTACACAATTGAATGATAATTTGCGTAAATTTAATAAATTTTAAATTTTTATTGTAAATACAAATTTGCCTAAGGATAAAAATAGAAAAAAAAAAAAACATGAATGAAAAATTAGTAACTCTTGAAAATATAAATAGATTGTTATAAATTTATTTTTAATTTGAATTTTTATGTGATTCATATGTATATTTGCTATAATGTTGCTTAGTAAATCACGAATAGAATAATGACGAAACAGGTGTCCTAGACATAAAAAACAACAAATGACAAAGTACAGAAGAACAAAATCTTTTTCTAAATAACATAATACATTTGCTTTGTTTTTTTTTTCTTTTTTCTTTGCTTTTATTATAATAATTTAAAATACATTGTTAAGTATTTGTTTTGTTCTTCCACTTTCTCTTTTCAATTTTTTCTTCTTGGTTTTTTTTTTCTAACTCATTTGTAAGTATTATGTAACATAAGAATACGTAATGTGTATGAGTCTTGAAAATATGTACTTTCATTTATCATTTGCTGTACGTCATAAATAATCTTCTTTTTATTATTTTACTGCGATTTACGTCATGGGTATTATGGGTATATGAACTTTATTTAAAAAAAAATAATAATAATAAAAATAAAAAATGTCTCACATTGGGAGCATAAATGGGTGGCACAATGTAAATTTTATATACCTAATACGTGTATGTACACGTACAATGAAAATTTAAATCCTTATTTATATATATTACCTAAAAAGATCAACGGGTGGAACCACTTGAACAAAACATAGGATTTTAACTTAAATATCAATAATCAAAATATTCAATAAGATTTTATTCATCATAATGCGAAACTAAATAAAAGGATCGATTACTTACATGAAACAAATCTTCCAATATTCAAACATTAATTATAGATTTATTCAATTTTCATATATTCAAAAATACTTTTTCCTTCTTAAATAGAACATCCTGTAAAATATTCGTTTTTTTAATATCACTGTATTATTTTTTCAATATCATTTTTTTTTAACATTTTAATTTTTTTCTTTATATATAAATGTCGTCCTTATTTCCCATTTTACTAAATTATTCAAATATTAGGTGTATACCTATTTATAATGTATATATGTTTTTTTTTTATGTAAAAGAAAAACAATAAAAATAAACCAAAAACAAAAATATATTTTTTAAAAAAATGAAAAATAATAACGTTTTTCAAATAGAAAATTACTTAATAGGTATGTACATTTGTTTACTGTTTATGATTATTCTCAATGTACATACATGTATAAATGTGAGTAGGTACATATGTATGTATATGCTAACATGTAACAAAACAACATGAAAATAAAAGATTTTCAAACAAGAAAATAAAAACAAATAAAAAAAACTTAAATGAAGCAGGAAATGTAAAAAGGAAATGTGTGAATATAAGAATAAAAGAGAATACAAAAAATTATATAAGAATAAATTGGAACAAAAAAAAAAAAAAAGATGTACAGACATATTTGTATGTACGTACCATCCACGAATATAAAAGAAATTTGTATTTTGTATTAAAAGAATCTGTACACATAATGTTCTATAAGAAGATAAAGTTTACTTAGTTTATTATAATTGTTTTTCTTTTTTCTTTTAAAGGTAGGGAAACATAAACATTACACACTTTGCTTACATGATGCGACATATGAAAATTTACTAAAATGTTTTGAAACATACGTAATAATTTCAAAAAAGTTGAAAAAAAAAATCAAAAGTTCATTTTTTAAACATATGTATATCTAGTCATGTGTATTCTTATAGAGCATGGTTTTGCTAAAATGTCATTTATGTTTTTCTCTTTTGGTTGTTGTTGTTCAATGAATGAAGCCAAAAAAAAAACGAATTTATTTAAATTTGAATGCAAAAGATAACGAAAAAATATCCAATATCAAATTCTTTAAAAATATGGTGTAGATACCTATGTATATCAGGAAAAATATTATATAATTAATTTGAATTTTTGAAAAATAAGAAGCTCGTAAATGAACATAAATCCTTACACAAATTAAAAACCAATAAATATACATTCGGTAACTAATACATTAGTCATTAAAGTAATTTAAAATATGCTAAGTAAGAATTGTAAAACACTTCTAATACCTTGCAATTTATTCGTACGTGTAGATAAATTATAGGTGTAACAACAACAAAATTTGTACCATGCAATCTAAATACACAAGAAGATAATGTTGACAACCAAAACGTATAATAAATAAAAGGACAAAAGAATAAAAATATAGAAAAATAATAGCATGAAATTAACGGTCTTTTTAATACTAACAATTGTTTGACACACCTTTAAATCCTTGCTAAAATTATGAAAATCATTTATAATTGTACGCAAAACAAAAATTAAATAAAAAATGGAAAATTACGTACAAAGGACGAAAAATAGTAAACATATAAATGTTAAATATAAATAAAACCAGGTTCATTTAGTTAAAACAATGGTGGTAAATGTATATTTCATGTTCTCAGTATTTTACCCAGCATGACCTTTTTCTAAACATTAAAAAATGATAGGTGTCTATTTAACAATAACAGATTATATTTTTCGTAAAAGTATGAAAGCTTTTAATACAGAATAATAAAATTCTTTTCATAATTTTTTTTTCAATTGATCTTTTTTTTTTTTAAATAAATACTACACCTTATATGTGTTCGTGATCTTTTACTCATTGTTTATTAGTATAAAATTGTTTGTTGGTAAATGCAGTGTTCATTGGAACACAAGACCAAAAAATACGTGTACATAGCTACACGAAATAATTTCACAGTCATATCAATGTTTTTCCTTTTAGTATACAACCACTCCTGTATTATATCCTTGCATGAAAATAGTCTTAATCTATTTTCCTTTCATATTTAAAAATATTATATGTATTGCTTTTTTATATGATTTTTTTCTTAAATTATTATTATTATATGTACATATATAAATTAAGTTTTAACTTATGATGAGTTATGAGATAATGGACTGACCAATACCGAATTTGTTAACTACGTATGCTCACAACCTGAACTAACACATATAATATAATAGAAAAGGTTGATAAACAAATAAGTTAAACGTTTGTGTATTTACATATAAAAGTTACCAAATGTTAAATACGTATTCCATTTACATATAGAGTGTGTTTAATAGCAAACATTTGTTAATTTTTCAATATTAATTTTCAATATTTTTATGAGTACCTACCTAATATATAAAAAAAATTAATTTTCTTCATGTTATTTATTATTGATACAGTAAATCTACGAAACGTCGTTCATAGACAATTAAATCAAACATTAATAATATTAAAACGGGTTTAATGATCGATATTTCTAGTAATAAAATAAGTTAATATATTTGTGAATTGTTCAAATTTAGTGATTATTCTATTTTGCGTACATGTGCACTCTTATATAATAAAATAAATTATTTAAATAAAAAATGTTTGCTTAATAAGACATTAAAATACTAAAAGAAATTAGTACCAAAGTAACATGTAGTACATATGTGCATATACGTACATATGTATTTTTGCAGTTTTTGTTTAAAACTGCAATCTTTTCAAAAATAACGTAATTTTATAATAAGATTTATTATTCTTATTGTATGAAAATAATTTTTATATTTGTAAGAAAACTATTCTTTAGCATTTACATGTATGAAGCTGCGGTGTCCGAGTGGTTAAGGAGATGGACTTGAAATCCATTGGGTTCTACCCGCACAGGTTCGAATCCTGTCCGCAGCGAGTGAGTTTGTGTTTTTTTCTGCTTCTTTTTTATTTTTCTACTTTTTTTTTCTTTTTTTACATTATTGATTTGCTTTTATTTTTATTTTGATCATGAAAAAATGAATAGTAAAGTAAGTATATCTTATCCCAGCCTAGGCCATAAATATGTTTTTGAATTACAAAAAATTTACTTGATTTTCACAACGAAATCGTTAATAATGAAACACAAATTTTTTTTAAAAAATTTGTATTATTTATTTTTTTCTGTTATTTATACATATAAAAAAAAATATTCGTTTGTTCTACAACCAGTTTTATAAATTTATTAAATATATTATATTATTTAGTTTTGTTTTAAATATTAATTTAAATACGGTACAAAAAAAATTAATTTGTAAATTTAATTTATAAGATATATAAAGATACACATAAAATATATTTTAATTGCTATACGTTTTTTTTTTTTTTTTACTAAAGCAAGTTATACATACATTTGTAAAAAAAAGCAATCAAATTTTGTTGTTCTTGATTTCACATTTTTTCCACATATTTATTTTTAAACTAAACTAACTAAGTCATCACACATATTTTATGGTAAAAAGTGTATTTGATTTAAAAAAAAAAAAAAGATTGTTAACTGTGTGTCAACGTTATTGGTTACTTTATCAAATTAAAAATTGAGTTTAAATTAAAAAACGTTATTTTATAAAAATATATTTCAAAATCAATAAATAGTTATGCAGTTTCCATCTAATTTTTGATTATTCATTTTTTTTTGATTTTGTTATAAAGTACGACATTTATGAATGACAAAATAAGAATATAAAAACATTTTCTACATTGTAGTTTTTAATATTGTCACACAAAAACAAAAATTCAACATTATCTAATCTAATAGTTATGGTTTACATGGTCTGTTTTTTATAAATTTAACTTTAATTTTTAATTTTTTTTTTGTAATGACCAATTTACAATCTATAAAAAAATTTTTTATGTAATTAGTCTAATAAAAGACATTTTATTTACAATATAACTGATTAGAATTCTTCAGGATTGTAATTTTATTACATTCCATTGTTAATACAAAAGAAAAAAAAATTTAGTGGAAAAGAATAACTCTAGTTTTCTTTTTATTAATTTTCTAATATTGCTTTTTTGCATATTTTGATATTCAAATTAAGTTCAAAAATTAATTTTTCAAGAAACATAGAAAATTTAATTAATTATTCCACTCAAGTATGTATTAAAAATAATCTTACATCACTTTTATTTTTTTTTCTACAATATTATAAAAACGATTAACCAAAGAGATATATTATATACATCAATAACAACAACAGTTCTACAATTGAATTTTTAATTTTAATTTTTTTTTTTTTTTTTTTTTTTTTTTTTTTTGTGGAAAAAAATGAAAAAGAAAATATATTTTTTCTATTTTGTGTGTTTAACGTCTCAACTATCAAGAATATGCTCAGATTTTTCCAATTCATCTAATGTATCTTCTGATCCAGAGGCAGTTAAATCTGATAATTCATCTAATAACCGTTGTCGTTTACGAACATTCCAATGTAAACATTCCGCTAAGGAATCAAACCAGTCAGATATTTGATCTTGAGCACATATACTTGGCACCGGATATATTGACATTGTAACTTTTAAACAATCGCCATGAAATAGCTCTTGACGATTACGTCCATCAAATGATACCCATGCTGTATTACGGCTATCAGGTGATATTGAAATCTAAAATTTAAAAAAATCATAGTCATGAAAAAATGTAGATCTTTTTAAAATTTATTTGTTTATGTTTATTATATGATGTTGGATTTACCTTAAGTTCAACGCCAGCTGGTACAACGATTGGTCGAAAACTTAGCGAATGTGGACATATTGGTGTGACCATTATAGCCGGTACGGATGGATGAATCATTGATGCACCAGCAGCAACAGCATATGCTGTACTACCAGTTGGAGTTGATACGATTAAACCGTCACCTTGAACCGAGGTAATTAACTTATCATCCAAATATAAATCTATATTACTTAAATATGGTGAAGGTCCCCTATCGATAACGACCTCATTAAGTACCTTTATAAAAAAAAAAGAAAAAATTCCGTCAATGTTTTTCTTATAAAGATTTTCAAGTTTTCTAAATAATACTACCAAAATATTAACAGCCGGTTTTTTGTTAGAACCACTACCGCCACTTGTTTTTGAACCAGAATCTGCAGCTGTAGCTGATATACTTGCACGATCACTCTTTCTATGTAATATACAACGTAACCGACTACGTAGTGTTAATGCTGCATGCCCTTCTAATACATTTGTTACTTGTTCACGAAAATTATCAAATTGGAATGGTGTCAAAAATCCCAGAGAACCCAAATGAAATGCCATTACAGGTGGCACAGATTGTTGAAATAATAATGAAGCATATAAAAGGGTACCATCACCACCTAAACATACTATGAAATCGATTCGATCTGTTAAGTCATCACGACCGTCTCTGTAAAACATAATTTGAATTTTGTTAAATATATTTTATATGAAATATTCATTATTACTTCATTTCAAAAATGCTTACTTAAATGTCACTAATTTCTCTCTTATGCTTTGGAATTTTTGATCTTGTTGTAATAGAGGATCCTCTAAACAAGCTGCCTCAACCCATACTACCATGTGCTTTTCCTAAAAATTTCAATAGAATCAAAACTATTATTATACTTTCTTGTTTATTGGGAATATTATTAAATTACCTGAACAAGCCACACGACCAGTTCAACAAAAGGAGGTAAAACAGTTGAATCGCGAACTTTTTTTATAACCAAAACTGTTAATGGTGGCTTATACCATGTCAAACGTTGACTGGCTGGATCTTGAATTTGCCTTGAAAATTATAAAGATAATTTAAATATTATATTATGTATAATTTTAAAAAATATACATATATATATATAAAATGTATGAACAATGTTATGTGTAATAAAAGTAAACTTTGTCATAAGAAGTATATCTGCTGCGGTGTCCGAGTGGTTAAGGAGATGGACTTGAAATCCATTGGGTTCTACCCGCACAGGTTCGAATCCTGTCCGCAGCGAGTTTTGTTCTCTCATTTTTTTTCTTTTTTTTTTTTTACAAATTTTCAATTTGACTACTTTTCCGATTTTCTTTTTACATATTTTCCATAATAATTAATAATTTTCCATTTTATAAAATCGATATATAAAGCAAAAAATTTAATTGTGTACATTCTTGGCTTTCATTAATTTTATAAAGTAAACGTTTTTTATTTTAAATTTAAAAATTTTAACATAACTGAATTTTTTGTTTTTTGTCTGTAGAGAATTTAATTGATAATTTTTAATTAATACTTACATAACCATAGCTGAATTTTTCATTATTCGTCCACATGGTCCAAAATGTTGATACGGCGATGGAGCGTTTAAGCTTCTTGTGCGCCTGAAATGATATAAATTATAAAACATTTTTTAAAATACAAAATAAAATTTTATCAAAACAATTTACAAATTTTATTTGAAAAATAAATTATAAAGTATTTTTAATAACATTCTTCTTTTTTTATTCAATTCCACTTTATTTTCCATTTATAAAATAAAACTTTTATTTATGTTTTTTATATAAACATTCACTTTAGGTAGGTATATTTGATATAAAAATATTAAAACACTGCATGAAAAATTCTAAATATTTTATTAAAAATTTTATTGAACTTTTTCATAAAATTCCAAATATTAATATTATTTTGTTTATTTTTATGACTAATTGAAAAAACATGATTTTGCAAATTTTCATTTATTTTGTTATTTTTCAACAAAATTTGTTATTTCTCTTTTTGAAAATTTTCGAAATATTTTTTTAAAAATTATACACATCCAATATCTCATATTTAAATGTAACATACTCGTAAGTTACACATGTATTAGGAATTTAAAATTAATAAAAACATCGTAGATAAAAATAAAATTATATGTACATTACAACATACATACATACATATATGTAAGTGTGATCACATAATTACGGATCAGTGAATAGATAGATAGATGTTATTTGTGAATTAAATTAACTTTTGAATTGAAAATATAAAATGAATATTGCAAAGAAAATAGTATTTGTGTAATATTTAAGATATACCAATGTATGTACATATGTAACTATGTATATGTTTTAAGCATGTACATATGTACATATGAAAAGTAACAAAAAAAAGTTAATTTAAAAGATTAAAATAATGCAAAGAACATTATGCTGTTAATTCGTAAACAGACCCAAAAAGTTTCTCATTCGTCCATTATAATAACACTTATTCATATAAAACGATCATTGGTTAGGTCAAGATCATATTCGTATTTATATCGTCTACGATAAAAATTTATGTTTTATTTATTTTTTTTTTTTTCTTTAAATTTTTGTTTTTGTTTTATGTCATGTTATTATGTTGTTTTGTTTGAGAATGTGAAAATCAGTGAAAAAGTCCATGGCCTTGAATCACATACGATGATATGAATACCATTTTATATTTATTTATTTTTATTTTTTTTGTTTCGAAAATCCGCACTATTATGTTATTAAATAAAAATTTTACTATATACATAAATATACAATAATTTGTTTTCTTACATACATACATACATATGTATAGTACATACCACACAAGAGTACACACAATTTGTACAATAAAATAATAAAATAAAATGAATTCATTGAACCACAATATAAAAATTATATGTTTTTCCAATTTAATTGAATGAAGATATCAAGGACATACGTACAAGTATTGCGAATATTATATACCATATTATTTACTGATTAAAAATACAAAAACCTATGAAATTCCTTAGGATTAAATACAACATAATTTAGTTGATTTCACATATTATTTTGAGGCCAAAAGAATTTCATAAATAAAATTTATTTTAAATTACAAAAAGTAAAAGTTCGTTAAGTTAAAAATTACTTTGAAATGATACTGGCTTAATGGAATCAAAATGGAATAAATAAACATTTTTTTTATATTTATTTTAATGGATAATTAAGAAAAAGTGAAATTTTTGAAAATTTAAATAGGTAAATGATTAACATAAATAAAATGAACAAATTTTTTAAATAAAATTTGAACAAAAAACAAATTTTTGTACCAAGTAATTGCATATACTAAATTCGTATTCAGAAGAGTAAATATCTATGTAGACGAATACATTCGTCTGTGTATGTATGAATAAACAAATAAGTATGTATGTATGTAGCAATATGAGTAATAGAAAAATAAATAAAATTATTTAATGAGCATGCATATATTCAACTTTTTACGATAATTTTGATGGACAATTACGGGTGTGATAGTGTTATGTACGCTTGTATAACATTTGCTAATTACCATAGAAAGTGAATAAAATAATTCACGTAATTTAGTTTATTACTATAGAAAAATAGAAATTACGAGAAATACGTTACCTGTAAAATGTAAAATGATAATGAACTTTTTCTAGTTTATTTTATTTTTTCATTTTTCTTGTCAGTCAATAGTTAAATACATGTGTTATGTATTTGATTTACTATTATTGATAAAAATAATTTTGAAAAAAAAAAAATACAAATATACATTTATTACAGAGACTAGTTTTTATTATATTTCATATAGTAGAAATTTTTAAAATGTAATTTTCAGATAAGTTCAATGGCCTTTAAATCATTTGTAAAACCAACAAATTTTAAAATTTCTTAGCTAATACATCGAAAAATATTAGATTTAAATTAGTAGATATTTTAGTGTTATTATTTTTCAATATTTAATGTACAAGTATATAAATACATGAGTGATTACAAATTACAATTAATATAAAATAAAATTTTATTAGAAAATGTCATGCTTTTATGAATTTTCACTTTTGTTTTATAAGAGAAAAAAATTATATTTGTGAAAAGTGTAAGTATAACAGATAGGTAAACAATAGATATTTAGGTAACTTTTACAATTTATTTTAAATAACTTACTTAAAAGAAAAACAAAAACTTTATTTATAATATTTAATTAATTTGTTTAAAATCAATTCGATTTGATTAATTAACTTTTTTTGTTTTTAAATTTTTAATATTATGTAATAAATTTGGTTATGAAAGTGTAACTAACACGCACTGTATAAGTTAACATGAGTTCGTAAAATTTTTTCTACACTTAATTAGAAAATTTTTTAAATTATTTACAAAATAAAAAGAAATCATACTAGAAAAAAGAAAGTTTACAAATTTTTATCATTATTACATCATATAGCAATTTTAAAAAAAATTTTTTGCTATATAGGTATGCGATTACACAAACATAAAGTCATTTTAATGACTATTTAACGACAATCTTTTCCTAAATTTTTTTGTTATCAACTTTTTACTATAAAATTATTTTTAAAAAATTTTAAAAATTTATTTAATTATGTAAAAGTATACCAGAATAGATACTAACCAAAATCCAATTAATTTGGACCTTTATCTAAAACATGTTTTCTTTTTCTTTTACCAAGTAAAAAATAAACAAAAATACTATTGATTTAATTCAGTTTATGAATTTCACTGATTTAAACTTATTGTTTTTAAATAAAACAATTAATCTATATAGAAACTAAAATCTACATGTAAACGACAAAAGGCAGCTTAGAACTGTGTTGATTGTCGTAATTACTAGTCGTTTTTCAAAAACTAAATTAGCATAAAATACATTTTCGAACAGTGTCGTTTCAATAATTAAAATTTCATTTCTTACTTTAAAATGTACACGTTTATGTCGAGGTTTATAAAATAAACACATACCTAAGTACTTAATAAAACCAGGTTATAATTGCGTGACATGTTTTTTTTTTTTTTTTTTGAATGAATTAAGTTTTGACCTATTAGTCGGGCAATAGCAAATTATAAAACAAAAACACTATTTAGATTACAGAAAGAGAAAAGAATATTCTAGATAATTAAAAGCTAATAGAAAGCCTCGTTATATTTATTTAAATTTACTTTAAAAAATTTCACATAGTTTTCTGATTGAAAACAAAATCAACTATTTTGGGAAAACATAAAAAAAATTGTTTTCCCATACCGGGAATCGAACCCGGGCCTCCTGGGTGAAAGCCAGGTATCCTAGCCACTAGACCATATGGGATGTTATCTACTTCACCATGAACTTATGTCCAGGTAAAGTTATTAAAACATGTACCTACATATATTTTAATAATATGAAATTAATTTAAAAAAAAAAGTAAGTACCACTTATTTAAAATCAAAATTTTATGTAAATTAACATTTTGATACCCAAAAAGAATTTATATCAAACATTTAAAAATTACAAAATTTATAGATGTCAGACTTTTATTGCTTTGTGCAGGTTTGTATACGAAATGCATAAATAAAACTTAGAAAATTTCAAAATTTTAAATAATTGACTTGAATAATTTAAAAATAACTCCTATTATCACACGACAATCAAATACAGAAATAGAATGCCTTACAAAATATTGGTTCCAAAAATTTCTCCTAGCCAGCTAAATGAGTTGTGTTTTGTATGTGAAAAATTTTCAATAATAAATCAAACCGAATACACAAATCACTTTTGAATTTTGTATCATACAAGAAAGATTTATAATTCTTATACAGTTTATAAAATACACATGATAAATATGTATATATACAAACATGTCCTTGTTATTTAATGTACTTTTTGGTAAGGGAAAAATGCTGAAGATCTCCTGAATTACCGATCCTGTCCTGATTATGAGTCCTGGGCATTTACCGGTATTTTGCTATGCTGATTCGATAATGTGTTGACAGTTTCAGTTATTTTCTTCCTATATACATATGTATGTACATATTTTTACGTTTTAGATTCTTATACATTCCAAATGATTTTAAAAATTCAAAAATTAAATTTTTTAGTTTTAAAAGTTCAAAAAATTATTTCCAAAAAATCATATAAAATTTATACAAATTAAAATACAAACAAAAACCATACATTGCAATTAAGATTTAATAATTTTGAAATAAATTTGCCAATTTATCTGCATTTAGCATACTCGAAAAGTACGCTGAAACCTATTTAGCCGTATTCCGCACACACTCAAAAAATCCTTTTTAAACAGAACCGATATATGAAAAGTTAAATACCTACAAAAATTATAGAAATTTATAAAAAATAAATAAAACAGGCTTTTTCCTTACCAAAAAATACATTAAATAACAAGGACATGTTTGTGCATGTACATACATACATATACTATATATTATGTATGTACGTAATGTAATCATGAACAACTATACAGATTATAAGTGTTACCTAAATCTTTCTTGTATGATACAAAATTCAAAAGTAATTTGTGTATTCGGTTTAAAAATTTTTCACATACAAAACACAACTCATTTAGCTGGCTAATGAGAAATTTTTGGAATCAATTTTTTGTAAGGTATTCTATTTCTGTATTGGATTATCGTGTGCTATTACTTTAAATTAACTATACCTAAATACAAAACTATAAAATATATGCATATAATACATATTTTATACATATTAACTTACGGCCATGTTCCAGATCTTCCTCTTTTTATAATTGGTGATAAATTTAAATTGAAAAAATTTTCTGTATAATCGAATTCATTATTTGTTAAATTTTCTTCACAATGTGAATAATGATGATCATCATTTTTATCATGTAATGTTAACAATTTAAAATTATTATTTAATCGTTTATCACAGATTAAATTTTGGTTTTTATTATTATTTTTTTCATAATTACTATTATTATTATTGTAATTGTTATTATTGTTATTTCGTTTATTTTTATTTATATGAAAATTTTGTTTTTCATTTTGATCTTGATTTAACTTTTTTGTCATTAATTTATTATTTATTATATCATCATCATTATTATCATTCTCATCATTTATTCCACGATTATTTTTTGTATTGTTTAAATTATGAATATCATTATTATCATTATTTAAAAATGTATTATTATTATTATGATTATTATTAATTTTAGTATTTTTTTTACAATATGATCCTGACCATGATAATTTATATTGTAATTGTTCTTCAAGACGTGTTTTATGTAATGTTGCCAAATCAATGCATGATAAACATGTCATTTTCGTGGTTGTTTATTTTTTAATCTTATTTATCTGAAAACTTATGTGTAAAATAAAATTATTAGAAAATTTCTATTAATCAAGTTAGAGTTTTATAATTATATAAGTTTGCTTGTATTAATTAAAAATAAAAATATGATTACAGTTCAGAAATTTCTTTAGTTTCCTTGCAAAGTGTAATTATTTTGTACGTTTTTTTTTTTAAATTTGAAAATTTTGGGTATATTGTCTAGAATTATTGTTTTAATTTTATTTTTATTTTTTGTAAAATCTTTTCAGGAAAAAAAAGCACAAGAGACACAAAGTACTTTTACTTTACACTAAACATTCTCAATGTTCTATGGAACATTTTAATTAAACCTTAAATACCTACATATGTATATCAAAAGTAGTCGAATAAATCAAATTAAACGACAACTAATTCATTTGTCTTTTAACTAATTGTAATGTAATGATCTTTGTACAATAGTAATCTAACAGCATTACATTCAAAAGAAAAAAATATTAAAAAGAAATAACTTAATAATTTTAAAATTCATCAACAATTATAATTTTAGAATGTAAAATCTATCTATTTAGGTATTAATATATAGGTACATACTAAAATGTAAGCAGTTTAAAATTTACGTAATTTATTTAATTTGTTTTTATAATCCATGTCTATATGTTATAATTTACAATTGAAATTGTTCATACCTATACTATACGATAAAATCATTTAAAATAATTCAAAAAAAAAAAAAAACGAATGAAAAATACGTAATTCAAGTGAATAAATAAAATCTGTGGGATAGTTCAATTTGGCTTATGAAAATATTACAAAGCATTCAAATAATTTTGTTTTTTTTTTGTTTAGCAATTTAATAATATGAAAATTCATTGCATTATTCGTGCCACTCATATCGAGGTAGTATATCACATTTTAATTAATTATTTTACACATGTTATGTACGTACATGTGTATAAAATAAAATCTGATCAAGATCACGCGATTTTAACATATCTCTGATGTGTGTATCTTTAATTATAATCTTTGCCACGTAAAAAAAAACATAGGAAATTTTTTTTAATTATCGATGCAGATTTATTAATTTGGTTTTTTGAATAGATAAAAAGTGTATCACATAATAAATCTCTTTTTTGTTTCATATATGTATAAAATTAATTCATCGTTTTTATATAATATTATCGGTGCTGATGTTTATATATTATACATATGTATAGGTAATCTATCAATATATTTAAATGTTTTTAAGCACACATACATATGACCTTTATCATATGTAAAATTATCAAAATACATATGATTTATACGTGAATTCAATGGAATGACCTCAAATAAAACTTGCTATAATACAAGCTTTACGTATGTAAAATACATAATGAAAATGTTTGTATTTATATGTAAACTTTTATAAAAGCATTAAAATTTTAAATCATGAATGTAGTGTATCAGGTCATGTTATGGATTTTTACATCTGTTTTATAAATTTATATAATTTTTTGTTTTTTTTTTTTGTATTTTATTTTGCTTAAACAAAAACTTTGTTTATTTTTTAAATGTTATTTTTTTTTTAATTTCTCTACTTTAAAGACTTTGATTTGTTTATTACATAACTACTTTTTTCTTTTAATTTGTTGAGCAGTCAAGATAAAAAATTGAAATTTAAAATATTTATAATTTTGCTTTTTAAAACACGTGGAAAATATTTATAACAAATAAACAAATTTTATTACCTCATTGTTTTTTGTTTTTCAATTACATATGTATTTTTTATGGTATTTAAGGATATGATTTAAAAATTATAAATCTATATTTAGACATGTTTAATCTAAAAAAAAAAAATAAAATAAAATGTTGTATAAATTATATAGTGGTAATAAAAAGTAATTTGTTTTCATTTTCATTTCACACAATTAAGTGGAAATTTTTATGATAAAAAAAAATATACATTTTTCTGCAAGTTTATTTTTAACGACTTTTACGTTGTTAAATTTAGGAAAAACCTAATTTAAAAAAATATAATTCAATCGGCAATTATTTGATTGCTATTAATAGAAATGAAATAAAAGCAAATTCGAAAAAATTGATTACAGTCAAATTATTTAAAAAAATTGTAAAATATAAAAAATTACATAAATGCATTTGCAGTATTTAAAAAAACAAAAAAAACATTTTTTTAATCGATATTTGTTTAATATCCGTATATAAATGTGGTCAAAACACCTGATATAATACATAAAAAGTAATGTATATGTACGCACATGCACATATGTATATATCTATGTATATCTGAAACGAGAGATTTATCTATAAAACCAATTTAAATCATTGAATTGATTTCCAAAAAAAAAATAATAATAATAATTCAATAAATAGACGGAAGTTGAATCTATAAATATTCAAATATTTAGACCAATTTTGTCATTTGGGTTGGAATAGATCGCTACAAAAAAGGGCTTGTATTGTATAGATACATATGTATACTTGTATATCAAACTAACAATATGCATAATATATGATGAGCAATTTTATGAATTTAAATTATTCATGATGAAATATGTAATGTAAATAATTTTTAAATATTTGCATTTAAATTAATATTTTACAAAATAACGATAACAATATAAGGCTATATAATTTTCTATTACATTATGCTTTTAAAAAAAAAAAATAATAACTTCTCATTTCCATTTAAATAATAATTTTCAATAATTAAAATATGATTATATCCTATTACATTTTATTTTATTTTATAAAAATTTTGTAGGTACATATTAAAATTTATTTTATAGTTTTAATAATATTGATTGATAAAATAAATAAATAAAAAATACCTATACACATATTTACATATATCCGGTACAAATTACAATTTAAATATTTGATTATATATACATACATATTTTCTATTTCCCGTCAATTTAACGATATACTTGAAAAATTAAATAATAAATAAATATAAAATGGAAAATTCGATAGGAAATTGTAAATAAATATTACATACATATTTTCATTTTTTTTTTTTTTTTTTTTTTTTTTTTTTTTTTTTTTTTTTTTTTTGTAAAATCAATAATTATATTACTATAATAAAGCCAGACATGCAGATTGTTAAATGTAATCGTTAAATGTAATTGTACCTAGAATTTTGTACCTGATAATTAAAATTGAGTGAGAATCATATAAAATGAATAATAACAAAATAATGACGAGTACATATAAGTAATTACAATAAATAAATAAAAAAATTTTTTGCAAATTCATTGTTAAATGACAATTAAATTGAAATGACTTAATAGCGCATGTATTATAAATTACAACTGATATTCAACTCAAATATTACAAAACAATGTTTTTTTTCTAATTTTTCATGTTTTTTTGTAAATAATTTTTCTCGTATACTGCAGATTAGATATTATTCACATATTAAATAAATTTAATACATAAGTACATATATTGTGTTCTCATTTTTTTGTATGAATACATATGTACATACATATAAAGCATTATGTTCTTAATGTGAAAATAAATTGTAATGATTTTAAAAAATTGACGAACTTGAATTTCCTGCTTGATCAGGATTTGTACATACATACATATATGAAAATTGAAATATCACTCATGTCATATACGTGTACAATTATGTTATGAATACAAGTGATCAACACATCAAATAGTAAAAACAATTTTCAAAGTTTAAATTTCATTATTTATAAACATGTGGTTATAAATAAATCAAAATGTACACATGCTGCACATGCATAATATCGTAATAAACTAAATACTAAATTGATCGTAAACTGAATATTAAATTTCAAAAAAAGAAGTTTTAGTTAAATTTATTTAGAACATAAAAATTGCATCATTTATATTTAGAGATAATATTTATGTATATATATACGAACATATATTGCTCAGAATAACCACAAATTAGTAATCTAACTATACAGTTACATAGATTACATTTATAACGTATGATACATAATTATATGAGCAAATAAAACTATTCTTTAATTTTAGATTCTAATTTTTTGTTTTTCATTGTAGAGATTTAAAAAATTATTTTCACAGTTATTGTTGAATTTTGTTTTGAATTTAAATAAAATCACAAAATTATAAATTCACAATTATTTGAATATACCTACTCTTAATTAATTTTAAGAAAAAATATAATGACAATATAAAAAATATAATAATGAAAAAATAATGGTCAATAACCTTTAGTAAGATTTGTAGACACAATAATGCACCGACAAAAGAATTATTAAACACGTAAAATTTTTAAGATATACAATTGTGCATACTAGAATTATTGTATTCTCTTTGGTAAATGACAATGAACTGATACAACAACTACAAAAGAGAATTTAAATTTTTAACCTGCATACATAAGCGCAAAATTTAAATTAAAAAAAATAAATAAATAAATGAACCAATACGATAAATGATGGCGATGATGATGACGATAAAATTCTTTTTTGAAAAATATAAATAAAAGCAAAAATATCAAACGAACTGAAAACAAAATTACATCTACAAATCCAACTGTTTTAATAGGATTAATAAATTTTATTGTTGTATTTTTGTACATATATATGTAGACAAAATCTACAATACATGTATGAGAATCTTATTATATTAATTGATGTAAACAGATGCTAAAACGACACTCAAATGACGGAAAAACTAAAATGAAAATTATACATTTTTAATAAAAAGTGACAGTATTTTCGCTTTCATATAAGTAACTTAAAAAGTTTAAATAAATATACTCTAACATTATTAACTAAACACAAATGTATTTAAAAAAAAAAATTATGTTTAAAGACAACATAAATTATGCTGATGCAAGTCTTAAAATATTTTTTTTTATATACATATTTATTATGTATACATTGTTAAACACATGAATAAATAAAAAAGAAATATTTAGTCTTGTATTTTCACCAAATACAGACATGTAATAACAGAAAACTTATTAATGTAAAAAAAAAAAAACCAACAAGAATAACAAGATATTTACACATATACAAAATAACATACGTTTAAACTTTAAATTACATAATGAAAACATGTAAAATATGTACGTACATTAAACAAAAACAATTTTTAATTTGCACGTTGCATATGCAAGTGCAACTAAATTTAAAATATGTATAAGTATGTCAATTGTCAGGTTATTATTTATTTATTTGGCTTTTTTTTTTCTGTTTTTGGGGAATGTTGTTTATGTGCACACTCTCCCTATAAGAGGAATACACTGTATAAATACGTCGTCTTTATAGTACACATTAAATACAATGTACTATATAAATACCAACTCACTCTTGGGAGGTTATTTGTAAAATATTTAAACTTAAGTACATTACATATAAACATGTATGTACATACATGTGCCTGTGTATATTTACAATTTAAATACATTTTCCTCAAAAAACATGAAAAACAAAATTTAAAAACAAAAAAAGACATCCAACCACTTTTCCAACCTTAAAAGCCTTCAAGGTATGCATATGAATATTAATATTTGTATGTGTATGTGCCTGTTGGAGGTGTTAACCAGAAAGAATGTAATTACATATTTTATAACTATAACATTTGGACATATGCATCTATGTACGTACACAAAATAGAGAAAAATATGTCACTACATTTAGAAACTAAAAGAAAATTCTGAACTGAATAAATAAAAAATAAATTCGTTGATTAATGAAAATTTTGCAAATTATGTTATTTTTTCTTTGTTTTGAAAAGCACTAAAATGCTTTAAACTTTTTTAAAATTTTTTAACAAAATTTGTTTTGAACAAAAAATTTAAACGAAATTTGATAATTATAAAACGAAAAAATGTATCATGTGTTTTTCTAAAATTTACCTTGAAAAAGGCAAATATTATATTTTCGGATTTTTAATAATTTTTTTTTTAAAATCAGTTATTTGATAATTTACTTTGTTTAATTTAAAAATGTTTTTTTCGTGTTTTTTTTTTAAATGATTATTATATTTTTTTAATTATTAAATGTTTCTTATTATTCTTCTTTAAATACCACAGTTAATAAAAACTTTTTAATATATTTTTATTTTTTATAAATTTTCTTTTTAAAAGCACTCTCTGTATATGTATGAAACGTATTTACTATTATATGTTTTATATCAAACTGATTCAAATGAAATTTTAAATTTTTATTTTGTATCGATTATCTAACAATAAAACTTTATCAAATCAACGAAAAAACAATTTGTAATTAAAAAAAATTTAAAAAAAAAAAAATAAGCAACATAAATATGATTATATGCCTATGTAATAATAAACTTTTAATCCATAATAACATACGATAACTTAACGTAAAGCGGAATATACAACTTTTAAATGATTAAATCAAGAAACAGACAAATGAACTACCAATATAAAACTGAACGGTTACGATACGATGACTAACTAGAAAAGTTTATAATCTTAAATGTATAATGTACAGTACACGTATTTAAAAAATCAACACGATACATACATTTAATAAATTGTTATTATGTTTGTATATATATTTATATATTACAACAAATTATATATTTTAAATAAAATACATATAAATGTACATTATATATTTGTATTGTGTATATTATCATAATCATTATTACAATGGTAATTCGTATATTCATTTTAGTGTAGTGGACAAAAGATAGATGATCAGGGCCAGGGCAATTTGATATACTTATACATAGAGACATATAAACTACATCACACCATAATATTATATTGTACAGTGAAACAAAAAAGATTATAAAAAGTAAGCTTTAATAAAATTATTAAATTATAAAAAAATTAATTAGAATTAAAATCAATTATTATTAATTATTGTAAAAATATTTGCTTTTACGTAAACGTAACAGATGTGAAAGAAGAAATTTGTTAAAAGTAAGTAGAAATAATTTTTAATTATTCATTATTAATTAGATTAAAAGTTTAGTGTATAATTTAAAACTTAATAGTTTTACACGTACGTTTGCTATCATTCATTATCATTCAACCATTTCAAATTAGGAATCATCAAGAATTTTAAAAAAATTTAATTTCTAAATGATTTTTTTTTTTAATTTTAATAAATTTAGTACCTACTAAATAAATAGATATCCTCAAACATGTGCATAAGTTTTAATCAATAGAATAAATTCATTTTGTTATTAACTGTTGCTGAACAACATTATCAATTTGATATCATTTAAATGTTTATAAACAGCAACAATTTATGAAAAATGCAATTAATTACCCATGTATACATTAACATTTAATAACTAGGTACTTATTGTACCATATATGATTAGATTTTATGTGTATCACTTTTGACTACCTGTCTTTATTATTATACATGTTATTGATTTTGATGAAAGTATAATATAATTTATGAGTGCATACATGTACGTGTATCTATTTGTATGTCTCCCTTCTTTAAAATATGTTTATAATAAATTAAAACTTTAAAGAGGTAGAGAATTAAAAACAAAAAGCAAAATAAACAAAAAAAAAAGAAGAAAATTTTATACCATCATCAATATGAAATAAACATTAAACACTCGCACCTGTTAATACTTCTACAACCGGAGCTATTTACCATTAGAAATTAAAAAAAAAATAAAATTAAATAAACAAGAAAAATAGCAAAAACTTTACATTACAATGATTTTGATCAATAGATAATTGAAATAAAATTTTTCAAAATCACCCACTTTAAAATTTTTTTATTCACATTTAGGTATTTTATTTTGTTCCAAAAATAAATAAAAATTACTAACGATAAATTTGGTCGATAATTAATCAATCATAAGTAAACGTGTAAAATTTTTTTAAAAATATGTTTATACATATTATTTTTCTTATTACTGTTTTCATTATCAAATTGTTGCTTAAAAAAGACGACGTTTTTTATAATTATTTTGCATTACCATCATTTTATTCACGATCACATAACATGATCAACAAGATATAAAAAACCAAAAATATAGACAAAATATTCAATAAAAAGTCAGAAATAAAATTATTCAAATTGAATGAGAACCGTGTGTAATTTGGTATACAGAAATTTTTAAAAATTTAATTAAAAATTAAATATTATCAATTTGGTGGGGGGGTTGGGAGAAAATCATTCATATGTAAATACACCAAGAAATTGTGTTTTAAATACAATACATATTATGCTTACACAAAAGCAATAACTGAACAAGGCCAATATTGTAGTTATAAAAATTATTTTTTTTTTTTTCAATATTTTTAAGTGTAAGAATGGTTTCGTTACATAATCCATATTTTTAATTACATATTAAAAGAAAATTAATTTAGTCTACAACATTTTATAGAGGTATTAATATTGTGATCTATTTAATATGTGTATTTATGAATTTGTTTTTTTTTTTGTATTTTTCGCTTTTTAATATTTTTTCATTTAATAATAAATTTCAAAAATTTAAATATCAATAAAATTGAAACATATTATAACGTTCTTCTATCAATGAAAACAGGTGGTTCAACAAGCAAACACGTATGTAAGTACATGTCCATACATCTCTTTAAGTCAAAAAAAAAAAAAAACTTCCAAAAATTGTTATTAAATTATTTTATCAATTTTTTTAAAATATTTTATTTAAGATTAGTAAAATACATATGAAGTCACGTTATTTAATTTATATTTAATGTTGTCAATTTTTTTTTTAAATTTATCAGTTTATGTGTTTTAGAAAAAATAAATGCTTTTTATGCCATATCAACAATTTTATATATGTATGTATATACCTATGCATTTTTAAATGCATACCTATACTGTTTTCTTTTTTTTTAGTTTTTGTTATTTTGATAACATTTGATTGTAATTTAATTTTGCATTTTTTTTTAAATGTTGTGCAACAATTTACTTAAGTAATACATTATTAGTAGGTACCTACAAGTGTTTCATTTATTAAATTGGAAATATTTTTAAGTAAGTACCTACCTATAACAGAAGAAAAGACTGATAATAAAGTTGATAAATGAAACTATTCAAAAAAAAAAAAAATAAAAAATCATGTATTTACATTCACGTATATATATATACACGCAAGTTATTTTAAAGCATAGTAGATACCTACAGCAGATATTTAAACGTTTATTTCTAAGTTGTTTTGAACGAAAACCTTTTAATCAATTTAATAATTTATGTAATCTGTAAAAATTTTTCGGAAATACATTGGTATTTCCTTAAATTATGCTAAAATTTTCAACAAAATAAACTTTTATTTTTAAATACCATTTACATAATTTTTGTAAATAATATTATTAAAATAGGTACCTACATAATATATCAAAAACAAAAAAAAAATAAATTGTACATAACAATAATAAGAAAACAATATTTAATTTTGTTAAAAGCTTTTCATTATTACTGATTCTCTTTTAAAAGAAATAGGTATTATAATTTCCTTATCCTTTTATATCCTTAAAAAATCCTTTCCTTTCTACACTTTCAATTATATGATACATTACATTTACAATATTGATCTTCTTTTTCTTTAATAAAAGTAAAAACAACAAAAAAAGAAAAAAAACAACCCCATATGATTATAAATGTGTGTTCAAAAAAACTTTCAAGGACCTTTATCGTAATGACTTACATACGTTCTTATATAAAATTCTAATTGTTATTCTAATTACACACTTCTCATAAGTAATTTATTTCAAATTTAAATACTTAATGCTTCAATATTGATTCATAGTAGGTATGTAGAAAGGTAAATTACATTATTTTTATTTATGTACATAGTAATTGACCATGAAAAATTTGTTGATAATTTTATGATAAAAGTGAATTTTATCATGTGAATAATTAATGCGTAAAATTATAGAAATAAAAATGAAAACGATTTTCAAATAGGAAGTACGTATATTGTATTTTTTAAATTTAATTAAAAAAATTATTTTGTTTATTGAGATTTATAAATTTATTACTATTTTTCATTTTACTCTTTTTATTAATTTTATAATATAATTTTTCACGCTTGTTTACAACATTAATCTATATTATTGGCTAAAGCACTGCTGGTGTAGTGGTATCATACAAGATTCCCATTCTTGCGACCCGGGTTCGATTCCCGGGCAGTGCATATAGGTTTTTCTTTAAAATTTTCCAGCATGAAATTACTATTTTCCTTTTTTTAATTTCTTTTATTTAATTTATTTCACGTTTTTCTTTTAATTTAAGTATTTTTTATAAGAAAATTTCAATATTTTTCTATTCTCTCTATAATAAATTTAATACAGGCATATTAAATAAAAAACTTACCACCATTCCCTCATCGCTTCAACTTCATTATCATTTTTTTGCTGTTGTTGCTGTGATACTGAAGATGAATATGAATTATCTGCTTCAACTGATGTTGAACTTGTCGTCGTTGTGCCATTTAAAACCTGTTTTGACATAATGCGCACCAGGCACTATAAAAACTTAACTCAATAACTAACTATATACGTACGTATATCTTTTTATTTTCCAAAAAACAAAAAATTTTTTCTTTGTAGAATAAAATTAAAAATTATTTTCATAAATTTGAAAACAAATTGAGTGGTAATTTCTTTGTTTTTAATCAAAGAAAAAAAAATTAATACTTTAATAGAAAATTTAATAAATTAACAATAATTTAAATAAAAACTATCGCCATACGGCATACACTATAATGAATACACGTTATTTTTACATAAAGGTAACGATGTCACTCATATTGGACATCCAATTTTTCTATTTAATACGATTTTCTTTTGTCATCTGAATATACTACGATATTATAATATAGGTAGGTACCTATCAGCAACTATTATAAATTTATTCCTATATATTACAATACAATATTATATATCGTACATTGGACAAATTACTACGAATGGAGAGAAATTTTAAATGTGAAAGTGACAATTTATATTTTTCTTTTTTATTCTTTTTTTTTTATTTCTCTTATATTTTTATTATTTTTGTTTTTATTTGATCTCCATTCAGAAAATTATATATATATATATATATATTTAAATGAACACTTTTAATTTCAACTTTTGTAATAACAGAGTTTAATCACATACTAAAACTATTAATAAGTAAATTTGTAAATATAACCAGTTAAAAGTTTGATAATAAAACTAGTATGATAATCTGACAATAATAATAATTATATATCACCTTTTGTTTACAACAATTTATAAACTTGTATTTCAAATACATATAATATTTTCATCGCATATATGTACAATCACATATGTATGTATGTATATTATGTTTTATAAATGTGTGTAAGTAAATTTTTGTGAATATTTTTTTTATCAGGTTCATCACATACAATTATTTGTGTATACATTGAAGAAAAAAAATATGCCATTTACATATTTGTGTATAGTTGTAATAATTATTGTGACCATAGAAACAGATTTTATACATTTTTTTTAAGAATGCAAAATTTATGATGACTATTATATTCACTTATGTCATTTAATAAATATTAATGATAATTATACAAAATTACTTGTAATTTATTATATGATTGCAAAATCATTTTCTAAAATGAAACAAGAAAAAAATGTGTATAAATGCAATTGCAATTATCTATTGAATAAATTGTAAATTTTTTATTTAATAATCGTTTGCTTACTATTATTATTTTCTGCTCGTTGTATTTAATTTTGAAATGTTGACATTATAAAAAAATTAACAATAAGATAAACAAAATCAGATGATTTTTATTTAAAAAAAAAAGTTTTTTTAATACTATTTTTTATCGTGATACAATAACAGTAATACCAGTTAGAGAGTTTCATTTAACCATTATTTATCTAATCAATTATTACTAAATTAACTTAATAAAATACAAATAACAAAATAACATAAATTTGTATTAATATTAATTGGTAAAAATAAATTTGTAATTTTTGGCAATAGATTAAATATTATATTAAATATTTAGCATTAAATAAAATTCAACTACTAGCAGTATCCAGGAATTCAGGAATATTATTAAAATTTAAAAGGGAAATCATCTATTTTGACATTCTATTTTTTTTGACATTCCATTTTAAATACATTTTAAACAACAAAAATGTTGAACAATGAACAGATGATTATTTACAAGCATTACAAAAACAAAAACAAAGAAAACAAGAGATAAAAAAAACACCTGTAACCATTTACCCAATTACCATGAAAAATGACATATCGACAATTTCTGTTGCATGGAAAACGGAATATAATATAAA
Organism: Anthrax anthrax; assembly: GCA_963971155.1. NCBI lineage: Eukaryota > Metazoa > Arthropoda > Insecta > Diptera > Bombyliidae > Anthrax > Anthrax anthrax. The sequence goes on along the minus strand of OZ020118.1, from coordinate 4,190,097 downwards.
TGAGTTATATACGATGTAATAATTTGCAAACATTTGTAGGGTTTCATATCAATTTTAGACTACAGATGGAACTGTTTTAGGTAAGAAATAAATAACCACCAGCTCGTATATCTATTAATGGGGTGTCTCAAAATATATATCGTACAATATATTTTTCTTAAAAGAATATTTCTTTTCTACCGATAGATCGTTATAGAAATAGACCTCTTTCTAAAATCCTCCACTTTCTGAGATATAAAGGACTGCAAGTTTTTAGACCAAAAAAAGGTAAATGTTACTTATGTTTTTAGCAATTTTTCTTCAACCTCTCTGTGTACATGCATACTACATATAAATTACAAATTAAAGCGTTTGGGCCTACACTCTACAGGTCGGAAATGACTTTTGCTAGAAATATTCTGATATTGAGCTCTAAGGTTCCAAGTACAAATGATTATCATTCAAGAAAAAAGGATTCCATTTTCAACTTCAAAGACGCTCTGTGTAGATGACGACAATTTGAAATATTATTTTTAAATATGTATTGTTATTATAATTTAATTTGTTTATATAGTAGAATGCATATAAGTACATGTTGCTTTAATTTCATTAAAGTCTCAAATACTAAATTTGAAAATTGTGATTTTTCAATCAGGAGTTTCACTTTCAGGAGCATTTTAATAATGCTATCAAAGAGACGGTTAAATATGTAAGTTTTCCATATACTATATGTATGTATATAATTATTTGTTCATTCATTTTTAGACATTAAATAAAAAGTAGAAAAAAAAAAACAATTTTATGCAAAATCTATTTACAAAATACATAAATGTACCTTTGTGTAATAAACACGCTGCTGTATAATAAATACCTACATTTTTTTTAAATAGGTACGTTTACGTACTTTAATTATATGTAACATAAGCATTTCATTTGTATCTCGGACGTGACCTACAGCATTTTTTTCCATTTTTACTTTTATTTTCTCTTTATAATCGTAGAATTACTTACTTATTTTTTTTTCTTGATATCTACATATAAATATACGCTTGATCTTGAACTATTTCAAAAATGAATAATATAATATAATAATAACTACACTATAGGTATGTATATACATACATATATGTACATTCATACATATGTATGTACATTATTATTATTTTTTTTATTCATATTTTATGAAAGCATCGGATTACCAAGTATTACTTACCGGAATTGTTTAGTTTTATCTTTAAATTCAGTTACATGTGTCCTGCGTAATGGTGATGGAGAATTACCAGGTGATTGAGATTCAGCAACAATAGCACGTGCTAATAGTAAATCTTCCTCCTTCATTTTATTTATTTTTATTTTTATTTTTAAATAAATATTTAAAATTCTATAGTCGAAAATTCGTTAAAATTCGTATACAAGCGTATATATGCACAAAATAATTTAAATTTTTTTTTTTTTTTTTTTTAATTTTAATGATAAAAACCAATAACGTAATTTATTTAATATTAATAATTTTATGAATTCAAACAAATAAAAAATTTGTTTTTATATTTGAAAATTATTAAACGAATAGAAGAAGTGTTTCTAAAAGAAAAAAACGACTTCTATCAATTTTTCGATTAATATTTTATTCTTATATTCGTGTGTTCGACTTACACTACTGTTATTAAATTAACTACATTCATATGTGGACAAGAAAAAATAAAAAATTAGAAATAAAATAAACAAAATATAAAAACAAAAAACGTTAATTTTTTGTTTGTTTTATTTTATTTATCTTGTTTTCAAATGTAAACATTACAATTATTTTCGTTTTTTGTTTGTAATAAATTATAATCTGTTTGATTTGATGTAAGTAAACACTAAACAAAAATTACAAAAAGAATTTCGTTTTATTAATATTTTATATTTTATTATTTTTTTTTTAATATTTTAATAATAATGTTAATCACTTTAAATGTATAAAAATTATATTTCACATTTTAATTTCAATTAAATTTGAAATTCTAAACTAAATTGTATGTATATATTACAATGTACATCACATTAATTGTTTTTGGTAATATAATTTATAAAATTTGTAATAATTTGTAAAATTTATTAAATATTCTATAAAAATGTAAAAATATCCTAAACAAAATTTTATTTTTATCTGTTAATTAATTTTAAAATTGAACGGAATACACATAATAGCTTTGAATATAAAATTAAAAATTTAATTTTTCATTTTACAGAATCTACTTCGACGTAAATTAAAAATGAATGGAAAAATTATTAAATAAAAATTACACTTTTTATTTTAATTTTGCGATTATTACTTTATTATTTCACTTTCAAGTATTCTTTAAGGTGTAAAAATTTAATTAGAATTTTATTTTTATTTTAATTTTGAATTTTTTTTATTTGCATCACCTACCTAAGTACCTATATATCATATACCTATAGGAGTATTAACTAATAAGAATGAGGTGAGACTATATCTTAAATACTTAAATAATGTTCATGTATTCACTTACAAAAATAAACTGGAGAACTTTTGTACATTAATATATTTTATAACGATATATCTAAAAAGATATTAGGTTGTATATAGCAAGTATATAGCAGTATAAGTATGTATACAGTACACATAGATATATGTATATGCGAGATATATCGATTATACATATACATATATGTACCTATATTGTATAAAAAATATAATGTACCAATCGTACATTATATGTTTTATTATGATGTATGAAAATATATATGTAGGTATATATCTTTTTAGTATTAGTATATGTACAGAGGAAAAATGAATATACAATACATGGGTGTACTTATGTGTATGTCGGTATATTTTTAAAAATAAAAATAAGAAGAAAAAGATACGTTCCAGATGTGAATTGTGAACATTGATATATATATTAATTGTACGTATATATATGTACATATATAAAATATAACAATGTTCAACCATTCATTATTTAGATATAAGTACACAAAATAAATTGTACATATATATATATACATATATTTGTACAATCATACTAAAATGTTCGTTGTCATCATCAGGTCGTTATTTTTAAATGTAAATGTTAAACTCTAAATTTCAAGTCAAAAAGGTGGGTAAAAATAAATCAAAATAATGAATGAGGGAATGAATGGATGCTGTACACACATGTTACTGATGATATGATTTAGATGTATGTACCTACATTTTTAAAAAATGTAATTGTATGTACATACATGTAGTAAAGTGATTTTAATAATAGATACACCACTTTTGGAAATGATGTTTTATGTACCATATGTATGCTGATATTTTAAATTTTCAATATTAATAAATAATTGATGTCTCAACAATCTTAAATGTTAATATATATTAGATTTACATATGCATAAGTATGTGTATGCACGTACATATATATTACCTAAATAAACTAGAACACCTTAACATACATTATAGACATAAATTGCTGAGAAAATAATTAAAAAAATATATGATGCTTGTTAAACAAAGTAAGTAAAATGTGTTTTCATTTCTTTTTTATTTTAAATTATTAAATTATAGATAAAATGTAATAGTGAAAGGTGATGATACTAATAACAATTAAATGTAACATTAACATTAACTGTTAGATTAATTAAAATTTGAATACCTATATAAAAAAAACGAAATCAAATTACACAAAATATTGGTTTTCCTCAATAGAGATATACATATCTCACTTCACATAATAAATCTTTTTTTTTTAAATGATTGTGTCTAACTTTTCAAATTCAATTATTATCGATCATAATTATTATTTTAATACTTTTTTTTAATCAATTCGAAAGCCTTGAAAAAAAAAGTTCATTACCAAAATCAAATCAAATAATTATACGTTACGATATGATACTATAATAGTTTGAATTGCGTATATAAAAATACATAAGTAGTAGTCAATGTAATAAGATATTAAACATAAAAGTCAAGATTATTGCACGATTATTATATCTGTACATTAATTTTTAAAAAAAATAGTATAAAAATAAATAAAAACTAAATAGAATTTTTATATTGATAGATATCATTTATTACATACACACATGTATGATTGAAAATAACGATTTCATGTCTTATTACGATATTGAAACATGATATTTTTGCCTTAAGGCTTTTTTTGATTTAAAATGGATATTCAAAAAAAAAAAAAAAATTAATAACAAAACAATTTTTAATTAAATCAATATATAGATACGTAGATACCTATATTAGATTTTTGCAATTTAGCAATAATATTTGTTTGTATTTAGTGCCATAATCACATAACTTTATAATTTATATACTATCTGATACTAGGTACAATATAATAGATATTTATCTATTATAGATTGTTATTGTTTCTCAATTCTCGTACATAGTTTTGATTTTCAATACGTTTATATTTAATAGTGATTAATTTGAAACGGGTTCATAGTCATACACATATACTAAAATGTAGGTATCATACGAATAATTTATTATATGAGTAAATATAAGTGTACATAATATGTATATTTATGTACCTATTATTGTTTTCGTTATATACAATGTACATGTCATTTAGGAGGACAATATTGCTATTATATTTCAAGAGTCTTAACAGACTGCAAAGTACCAAATCACTGTGTTACATATTACAAATAATGGGGTAAATGGGCATGGGCATTGGCATACAAATACTCATAAGAGCTTTTAAATTATTTTCATTTTATTTTCTAATAAATTCAAATAAGTATGTACATATGTATTCATTACACAATACACTTTTATCTTTTATGTACATATTCACAATTTCTTGATGACCTTGTTCTATGCATATACAGCTTGTACATGCTTTTGAAAAAAAAATTATTAATTTAATATTGGCAAAAACCAATAACGTCAGCCGGACCTCATTAAATAAGCAGTTAACATTATAAGTACAATACTTAGACCACACTTAAACTGTTTATTTTATATACTTTACAGTTTAGACATTTTAATTCAATAACTGCTATAAAAAATATAAGTACATATACTTATATAATCTTATGTAGGTATGTATAGATTTTAAATATGTGAATACCCATTAAATTTTTAAAGGTACCTGATAGTGCAAATTGCCTCAGTACACCATATCTGTATTTCTGTACATTATGTACGAATATGAACAAATTTATTTGAAAATTTCATCTTATATCTTGCAAGTACTTTTCATTTATACGTTCATATTTCGAAGTATGTAATATGAGTTTCCATGTCCTAGCCATACTAATATATAAGCACTGATAGTATAATAATGTGTAGTAATAATAATAATAAGGTAAAGCAGTTTATTTTTTACTTTTATCCTACATTTATATTTTTATCGAAAAATTAATCTTCATTAAATATTTATTAATTACAATCACTCAAGTACATTTATGTATGTTTACCTTACAAAAATTTAATTAAAGTACAAAATCCTTAAATCATACCTATTGAAGTCCTAGTAATGCTTTCTTACTATTTAAAGAAGAGCAATTACAGCAGTATAAATACGTAAGTACTCGTATGTACACATCCAAACGATATAAATTGGGAAATTATTTCAATTAAAATAAATAATTGGACATTAAGTATTTACTCAATAAATTAGGTTTTTTTAAAAGTAATAACGGTCTGTGAACATTCTGTTTTTATAAAACATATGTCTTATTCTGCTTATACATGTGCACATATACATATATAAACTGCGTTCATGTATTTATATTATTGTAAGAACTTATAGCACGTGCTCTATGATTGTACATTGTATTTATTAATTAATTAACAAACTTAAATAAATACTTTATTATACTCATAACGACTAGTAATTCGTTTTAATAAAAAAAAATGTAAATAAATAAGATAATTTTATGAAATATGTATCTTAATGTTAAGATATAAAAAAGAAAAATAAATCCTCCCCGGCGGGGAATCGAACCCCGGTCTCCCGCGTGACAGGCGGGGATACTGACCACTATACTACCGAGGATGTTGATTAAATTTGTCCTTTATATTTATTTAAACTAAAGTACGTATACAATAAACTATTCTCATTTATAAATTGAGATAACATTTACATTTTGTTTTTTAATTCAAAGCGCCTTCCCTACCAATAACCGTTTACTAAATCGTTACTAAGGACTTAGTCTTAAATTATCAAAATCGCCTTACTAATAACGATTTTAATCACAGAATTCTAGTTAGTCATGAAAATAATAATTAATATAAAAATTTGAATAATCGTTGCTCAGTACTAACCAAGATCTATGTACTAACTACAATAGTAACGAAATTAGTATTTTTTATTGGTAAGGCCTAAAGTCAATACTTCCAATCAACCAATAAAAATTAATACGATATGTACATTGATCGTATGAACTTGTCTGCAATTTGTTATTTATTTGGTCTATTGAATACGATTCATACTGAATTATTTAAAATATTGTTGAAATATGTATATCATGTCAAGAATAAATTGAACGAAAATAAATAATAATATGAATATGGAACTTGCAACTGAATTCATAAAAGTTGTCAAATATTTTCAATATCCTCGGTAGTATAGTGGTCAGTATCCCCGCCTGTCACGCGGGAGACCGGGGTTCGATTCCCCGCCGGGGAGGATTATATTTTTTTTTCTTTTTTCTTGCCGTTATACAAATTCCATTTTTCCTTATTCTCATCTCACCAAATCAATTACATTTAAAGTTACTACTTTTTATTTTTTTATTAATTTCTAAGTGAATTTAAACAATTAATTTAATTTTATACAAATTCTGTTTTTTTTTTATTGTTGTGATATGCCATAAATAAATAGTTATTGATTATAAGATTGTAATATTGTACCTAAAACTAAATAAATTAAATATTACACTACCATTAAATTTCAAAATCAAAACAAAATAGAAAAACGATAGATAAATCACACTACAATCTTATAATTTCCCATTTGTTATGTTTTACGTTTATGATTTATTGTTCAAATTCAATCTCAAAATGATTTTTTATTTCTCTGTGGAAGTAGAGAGTCTTTTGCAAAATTAAATAACGATAATAAACCTTGTTTTTTTCCTTTCCTTGAGAAATAATTTGAGACAACATCTCGATTATCTATAAATAAAAACAAGAAAATTCCATGAATTTATTGTGTAAGAAACATACTTTTTCTTTACTAACCAAGTAAAGGACTTTGTTCATTAACTGTTGTTGGTAAAACGTTATCGTTGGCACTCAGTGACACGAAAAGTGCAAAAGGCACTAACCAAAGACATAATGTAAAATATGCCATAACCTATTTACAATAAAAACAAATTCATTATTAGATTTAAATAAATTATTATCCTTTACAATGTTGTTACCTCTGTGAGCGTATAATAAATAGTTGCGAAATATCGAAATGCTAATATATGATTTACTATTAATAAAAGAACGGCACCTAAGAATGATGGCGATAAGAACTGTACATATGGAAAATTTTTCATAATTAATCCATGTAAACACTGCGCTATAAGACCGCATATTATCATTGACCAAGGAAGATCATCAAAAAATATAAACAATACATAAATGATTGTTGTTATTATGATCATCCATGTGATTACTTTTTTTGCTATGACTGTGTATTCTTCAACTAATTCCGCCAAATAATATAAACCAGCAGCTTAAATAATCACATTTCAAATAAATTATAAAAGTTTATTTAAATAAAGAAATAAAATTCTTAAATTACCAATTGCTATGGTTGCAAAACATATTTGAATCACAATAGAAATATAACTTAATGTATAAAGTAACATTTTGATGATGTTATTTTGTAAGAATTTTCATAATTTTTATAGGTGTTTTAATTAAAAAAATTTATAAAACTAGTGACTAGTTAAAATTCACAAATAAAATTTATACGTAGAAAAAAAATTTTTCGCAAATATTAAAACTTTTTAATATATGTACAATCAAAATCAAGGGGTTATGTTTACGTTTATAATTTATTTTTATTTATAGCAAGCAAAATATTTGAAGTTTTCTGAAACGTCATTTTAGATTACGATTTACGATTATCTAAAAAACGAAATGAAAAATGAAATCTCGATTGTTGTGCAAAACATGGCAAATGAAACATTCAAATTACAATTGTTCCCCATTCATATGTTCCTTCCTATACAAATGTACATATTTTACAAATTTATGTACTGATTTGTATGAGGATTGAGTATCATTGATTCATTGCACGTGCTTGACGTCAGTGCTATCGTTTATCAAAACTGAATGTACATACATATGTATGTATTTTTCCTTTTCTTATTTTTATTAAGTGTTTCACAAGAAGTATTATCAGAATCATCGAACATTCCATACAAAATTGAACTTTACTGAAGATGGTTGATATTGTACAGTGACTCTTGTTTGAATTTTATTTTCATAGGCGGTGCATGGAAGAGATAGATTGGCATACTAAACATTACATTTAATTTATAATTGGCCAATATGAAGCAAAAACAAATTTTTGAATTTCAAAATAAAACAATTACTTTCGTAAATGATATGATATGAATTATATTAAATAGTATCGAATAATTATTTGTTGGTAAAATAATTAAGATGAAACCTCATCATTTGTGTACACATGATAGAAGACGCTACTCTATTATGAGTTATTAATTTCATAATATTCAAAATACGCATTTGAAATTCATTAGTAATTTTGTTTATTCTAAAATACATTTGAAAATAAAAGTAATACATATGTACATACAAAATTCTAAAATTAGTATTTTGATGGAGACAACCAGACAACAGTTAACAGTATTTCAGTATCAGACATTGGACATAATATAAAAGCAGTAAAAAAAAAACAATTGCAGTAAAACGATAACACTGTCTGGCATGTGTTGTTTTTTGTTTATAGTTGATTCATTGATCCTAATTCCCTAAGTCCTAAGCAAATAATTGTTTATGCATTCTTCTAATAATTACTTATATTATATCTACTTATGAGTTATGACTATTGATAAACAAACAAAATAAGCACATGACAAGAAATAAGAGCGTGGTTTAAAGAAAATCTTAAAAAACGTGGAAAAAACGTGCACTACCTAATATTGTTTTTTTTTAAGGTAGGGTAAACCCGACCGTAGACTACTCTCTACACGTTGATTGGTATTGGTATTTACTATTTACCACTACAATTATCACTTCTATTTGAAAAACTGTGTTGTTTAGAAAGATTCAAAGAAAAGAAACCAAGAATTTGATTATTTAAGGTATTTAAATTAAAAGTTGCCAATTTAATTTGTTTCATTTTCATCGTTCCAATTCAATTAAGATTTACAAATGTCATTTTCATAACCATTTATTAAACCATTAATCAATAATCATCACAAAATAGAATATTAGAATAAAAGAATACAACAAAGAACAAAAAAATCAACAGCAACAGCAGATGGGAATTTTCAAGTTCAGCAGGTTATAGACAGAATTTAGTGATTATCGTCAAGCGAGGAAATATTTTATTTAAGTTATTGTAATTATTTGATTTTGTACAAATTAATTTTTTAAAATTTGTAAGTTACTTTTTGTAAAATAGTTTTGTAAATTTTTTGTATACCTATTAGAAATTGAAAAGTGAGGTTAAGTTGAACACGAAGCTTCCAGTGTTTTAAAGAATTCTGCTCGGAATAGGTACATACATACGTATTACCTGGATTATTTAAAAAAACTATTATTATTTATAATTTATATGTGTTATATATAGTGAAATATAAACAAGGATGTCCTCACCTCGAGATCCGGAATCAATTTTGTGTGGTCGTGATTTGCCAGCAATTTTTCGTTTATGGGAAGAAAATATTTCAACACCTGGTTATGATCCGACACCGATCGTTAGAAGGTATTGTTTTTATACAATAAAGAACTTTAAAAATGTTTTATATATATATATTTTTGTTTTTCCTAATTATCTAGATTAGCGGAAATTTTTGAGGAAGTCACTGAAGCGTATGCAAGAAAAAATCCAGATCCATTCGATGAAAGACATCCTTCAAGAACAGATCCGGATTGTGAATTAGGGAAATCATTAAAATTGCTTTTTAAAAAAGATAATTTTATCACAAGGGTATGTATTAAATTTAGCACTCTTTTTAGATTGAATAATATACATACATATATATTTATTTCAATAGCTTGTGAATGATTATCTTCGAGAGAATTTTTTTACACGACAAAGTATTAATAAAAGTTCATTGGAATTAAATATAGCAGCATGTCGTTTAATACTTGTAATTATGCCTGGCCTAGAAACGACAGCAGTCTTTCAGGTAACTTTCAGTATATTACAATTCGTTATGATTTCTCATTTATAAATTAATTTTATTATTAGGTTGAATCAGATACTCTTATAAATCGAATATACAGTTGGGCTGAAGATGGTATTGAACCATTACAAAGTTATGCAACAGGTTTATTAGGTGCTGCCATGGAAGTGGCAGATATTGCAGTTGCTTTTCGTGAATTAAACTTACGTTTAGTACCAAAAATGTTAAAGCGTTTACAAATGCTTCAAGCAATTTATAAAAGTCGTGATAAAGATACATTATTAATATCATATAAAACATCGTCATGTTCTCCATCAACAACAAATTATAGTAACGTTAATAATAGTTGCTCTAGTAGTTCCAAAGATCTTTCATTTACAGCACCACTATTTCAATCATGGATGGAAGATGGTGAATTAGCTTTAAGCAGTCCAATACGAAATGAAAATAATAGTATCAATGACAATGCAACTTTACATGATTTAGATGAAATGAATGGTGCGACAGGTGTACAATTGGAAGTCGAAGTCGAAACTGAAAAATTATATAAAAAAATTAAAAGACATCATTCATCATCAAATTTATCTATGTTGATTGAAAATGAAAATAGCCGTGATACAGTATCACAAAAATTAAGAAAATACATGATACCAATACACCCAGCAACAACAGAAACAAGTCAGATGTTCATATTAAAATATTTAACATCAATGGGTGAATATCAAGAGGTTAATATTTCTCTTAACATCTTTACTACTTTCTATATAACTTCTATTTAAATACTTATAAGCTCTTTATTTCTATATAATTGTAGTTCCTTGGATTTATTTTTGAATATAATGTAATGCAGTTAGTATTTGGATATATTGAAAATTTAGATCCAAGAGACACATGTTTAGCATTTGAAGCATTGAAATATTTATCATCGTTATTATGTCATAAAAAATTTGCTTTGGAATTTGTAACACACGGTGGTCTTGAGGTAACAAGATAAATAATACAAATTTTAAATACAAAATACAATTCTGGAATTTTTTTTTATAGCTTCTTCTTAAAGTTCCTCGTCCTAGTATTGCATCAACAGGTGTCTCAATTACATTCTATTATTTAGCATATTGTGAAGATGCAATGGAACGTATATGTTCGATGCCTAAGAAAATTGTTTTTGAACTCGTTTCATATGGTTTACGTTTATTAGGAAGTCCACATGATTCTGGAAAATGCCACGCAATTATGTTCTTCGGTTTAAGTTTTCAATTTAAAATAATTTTAGATGAATTTGATAACCAAGATGGATTAAGGCGATTATATAATGTGGTAAGTATTACTAAAAACTCAAATTTGATAATTAATATTTGATGATTTTGAATGATTTTAATTTTTTTTCTAGATTTCCATATTACCAATATTAGCACCAGATTATGTAAATATTAATGATGATGAAGAGACAGCTAGTCGACAAGTTATTCGTCATGTATGTGTCGCATTAAAAAAATATATGGAAAGTCATCTGTTTTTTAAATATCATTACCAAATGCGTCAACAATGTCCAAGTAATGATGTTGCTCAACCCATTTTAAAAGCAACTAAATGTACGTTAGATCAAATTAGTGATCAAATACGTTATTTACAAGAAAATACACCAGTCCGAATGCATTGGACACCAGTTGATCAATTACTAAAATTAGGCGGTGTTACATTATTATTACGCATAATTGCATACTCTTATGACTGGAACAACAACGGAAGGTGAAGAGAAAAAAAATTTTTTTGTTTGTTTTTATAATTGAAAACTAAAAATGTTCTTTACTGTTGTTTTAGAGCGGAAACTGTTAGATCAGCATTAGACGTACTTTCTGTTTGCTGTGTCATTCCAAAAGTTTATTTAGCATTTTGTGATCGTATTGAATTACCAGATAATAATTCAGCAGCTGGAATTAATGCAATTTTAGGTGCTGCAATCGGTGAAGTTGTTACAGATGCTGAAGTTCAAAAATCTGCATTAGGTGTATTAATACATTCACTTTGTGCTCCGCTTTCAAGGGTAAAAACTTCATATTATCGTTTAAAAAAAATTTCCAAAAGTATGCATTTCAAATTTTCAATACGATAAATTTCTTTATTTTGTAGCCCTCAGCGGTTAGTCGTTATGGTTCTACGACAAAGAAAAAAGCTGGTAACCGACATGCAGAAGAATTAGTTGAAAAAGTCTGGGAAAGCGTTTGTTCTAATAATGGAATAATTGTATTACTACAGTTAATGCAAGTTAAAACACCAATTACTGATGCTGATTGCATTCGAGGTATGGCATGTAAAGCACTAGCAGGCTTAGCTAGATCTGAACGTGTTCGACAAATTATTGGAAAATTACCATTATTTGCTAATGGACATTTACAACATTTAATGCGTGATCCTATTTTACAAGAAAAACGTGTAGAACATGTTGCATTTCAAAAACATGCATTGGAATTATTAGAACGTGTTTCTGGTAAATCTAAATCGGGAGTGAATAAATTAGATACATCATTAGCAAATATTCATAAAGCAAACGTTGTAGCACAAACAAGAATTCAATATAATGAACAACAATTATTTCATTTGATTCATGATCATTTACTATCAAAAGGAATGCATGAAACAGCATCTATGCTACAAAGAGAAGCTGGACTTAATACAATATCAACATATACAAAACAATTTCATCAATCTCCGTTTAACTTTAAGTAAGTTAATTAAGTTCTTAAATTATAACATATTCTTTTTGAAAAATTTAAATTTAAATTTTATATTTCAGCAAAGCCGTTCCAAAGACAAGAATTCGTACTAAAACACAAGAATTTAATCCTAGTTTATCTGGATGTGAATCAATGTCACATTCAATTGCAAATGAAAATGAATTACATAATGGAAACGGAGAATATACTTCCGTCGATGATCATTCAAATTTTAATACACCGATTAAATTGATACGAAAATCAAGTACAGCTACAAATCTTAATACTCTGAATAACATTGTTAACAACAGCAATAATAATCAAATTCATAAATCATTACAAAAGCAAATTTCTGCAGCTGAGTTGCCATCATTCGTACCCGGATCATCATTAGAAAATCAAAGTTCTTCAAAGAATGTAACATTAAGCACAATTGTTACAGAATATTTAACAAATCAGCATGCATTATGTAATAATCCGATGGCAACATGTCCGCAGTTTGATTTATTCGTACCACATAAATGTCCAGATCCAAAACCAAATCGTGTATTAGGATTAGATTTTAATTTAACTGCACGTCTATATAAAGCTCAGTCTGGTTATAATACAATGCGTTTAGACCGTCGTTTTGTTCATATGCAATTTAGTCCAATAAAAACGATACGATCACAAGATTATACTGAATTACAATTTACATGCTGTGATTATTTGCCATGCAATAATTCAATTGCAGTTGGTACATCACATGGTGAAGTTAAACTATATAGTATATCAGATGGTAGTGAAGAATACGGTGCACAATGTCATAATTCGTTTGTCGATTGTGTTAAGTGCAATCGTGACGGTAGTTTACTATTAACATCATGTTCCTGGAGACCACCATTATCAACATTATGGTCAATTATTAATTCTGAATTTGTTAGTAAATTACAATTTAATGATGACTATTATTGTGAATTTAGTAATTTAACACAAGATAAAATTTTAGGAACAAGTATAGAGGTAAACTTTTACATTTTCTTTTCAAAAATTTGTTACTTGAAAAAATATTATTTTTTTAGTCAGCAGCAATTTATGACATACTGACTGGAAAAAAACTTACAACATTTAAACCAACTATTTCTAATCAATATACAAAAAATCGTGCAACATTTTGTCCAACCGATGAGTTAATACTTTCAGGTATTGTAGTATTTTTATTTCATTCAATTTGAAATACCAACATACATATATTTTTGAATTTATGTTTTCTATGGAATTATAGATGGTGTATTATGGGATGTTAGAACTGGAAGAGAAATTCATAAGTTTGATAAATTAAATCAAACATTATCAGGAGTATTTCATCCAAACAATTTAGAAGTAAAATATTAAATTTTAATTCCGCATTTGTTTGATTCAAAATTTTAAACTTTTCTCTTTTCAAACAGATTGTTTCAAATACAGAAGTTTGGGATTTACGAACATTCCATCTGTTACAAACTGTCCCAGTTTTGGATCAATGTTTAATTAAATTTTCACCATTAAATGTCATTTATGGTATTAGTTTAGATTCTGAAAGTCGTAGTGAATTTGAAGAAACTAATAATTACGACACAAGTTTTAAAGTATTAGACAGTTATGATTATTCAAGTATATCAACAATCGACGTCAAACGTAATATATATGATTTAGGTATAAATTCACATGGTAATCAAATTGCATTAGTTGAAAATCAATTAGCATATGACTCATTGCAAGAATCATTTATAAGAATATATGCAGCTGGTGTTCGAAAAAATGACGAAGATGAGGTAAGTACACATTGGAAATGCATTTTGTTATAATTTTTAAATCTTCTAAATTTCGTTTTTTATTTTATACTTTTTATAGGACGAAGAAGATGAAGAGCTACAAAGCGAAGCAAATTCTGGTTCTGATAGTGATTCTAACGGTATTTTTTTTTTTTTTATAAATTATTATTTATTTTATAATAAATAATAATTCTTTTCTTCATGTTTGTCGCAGGAATACCAATTTTTTTAGATGGTAATGATCGAAGACGTAATCGTAGGCGTCGTAATCGTCGCAATAACGAAGGAAATAACGATAATGATGATGATGGTAGTGGAAGTGGTGGTGATGAAGATGAAGATGATGATGATGACAATCAGTGGTATGATATTGATTCTTCATCAGACGATGATGACGATAATAATGGTGATGGCGATGAAGATGATGATGACGACGATGCTGTTGATGTAGGTAATAAAGAATACCTAATAAATTTTACAACAATTCTCATTACTCATTTTTTATTTTATTTGATTTAACAGATGTAATGTTTATGCTCTGATTTTTGATGACCAGCCGAATAAGCATATGAATTACACAAGATTTTTGTTGGACGGAAAGCAAAATTTATTATATTCATATTAAAAAATAAAAAATTTAAAAATAAAATAAAAAGTTAAGAAGTCTGCCAAAACAACATTTCAGAAAAAAGTGTATAAAAATTGTATTTAATAATTATTATTAAAAGAATGTTATATTTTATACATTACATGTTTGCTTAATCTATACGCCTTAGTATTTCAAAAGACCAAAATCCATTCTTCAAGTGTTGTGAAAATTGAACATTTAAAATTAACACTATTATACCTATACACATGTATAATTGAATAGTCATTTTTCTATTTCGATTTAATCAAATGTACCAGCATATAATTTTTATGAATTTTTTTTTCTTCTTTTTTTTTTTGTAACAAAATAAAATTGTATTTATCAACATTATACAGAGAAGGTAAAATAATTTGCGAAGATCAGGAAGATCTTAAAGTTGAAATTCTTGATATGAGAACATATTAAATTAATAATAATGAGTAAATGGTGTATATATATAAAAATATCAGATTATTACATTTATCAATATGTCATTATAAGATTTTGTTCTAATTTAATGAAATGTTTGTTTTTATCGAGGAAATAAAAAAGGATTAATTGACCGTATTATTTATTTTAAAAAAGAAATTATATTTTCTTTTATATCAGAATTCCAAAATTGTTTTAAATACTTTCAAAGCTTTCAAGCTTTCAGCTGGTAAAATATGTTACGAATTTAATTTATGGATTAAGAAAAATTTGTGTCGACCTTGGTTCAAACCCCAGAGAGATCTACACAGGATTATTTTTTTATTTTATTTTACTTTTTTTTTTAATTTTTTTTTAATTTATAACTTTTCCATTTTAAAATTTTCTTTAAAAAAATAAGCATACAATTTTTATTCCGTACCATCTTATATTATAAATTATTGTTTGAAGTTATTTTCATACTTTTTATTAAAAACAAGCATTTCATGAAAAAGAAATAAATACTTATCATAAATATTAAAATTTAAAAATTATTTAAAATATTATAGGTAGAATTTTTTAAGTAAAAGTAAAAGTAGTATGTAATTGAATTGAAAATGTTATTTGTTTATTTGTTGTTTTAAAACCATACAACGTTAAAAAGTGATTGAAAATAAGAGAAGATATCTTGACTGGGAGGTTGGCATCTCCTGTAATCTGGCTACTCAGAGGTCGGGTATTTAGGATAATTTGAGGTCGGGGGTCCTGTGTAATGGGCCAGGTCATGTTGACGGTACGTCCGCACTAAGCTCGCCATCAATATGGACACCTTGGATGAGTCCGAGGTGTGCAGGTTGGCTAAGGAGGGATGAACCGGGCCAGGGGTGAAAACCAGCAGCCAAAAGTCCCCGTGGTGAGCAGTAGTGGGATAGCGTGCCGGAGTGAAATGCCATTACCAGCCTGGCCAATATAGTTAGACTGGTACCTTTTTGCTACTTGAAATTTTTTTTTAAATATTTTTTTCTCAGCTGTTAATTATTTTTTTTTATCATCCTATTTATTTATATATCTTTGAAAGTGAGATTTGTTTTTACTTTTGCGAACAGTTTGTATTTTGGATTGAAAAACTTCAAATAGGGTGTGCAAAGGAAATACAATAAGTTTTATTTTGAATGTAATAAATTCGATTTTATTAAATCAAGTCTAAGTAAGTAATAAAAGAATATCATTGAATGAGGTACACATTACAAATTGTACATACAGATAAATAAGTAAATAATCGAGCACTTATACAAAATAAAATCATAAAATTTGTGAACTCCAAGACAAATAATAAATTTAAAATATCAATAATATCAAGTTAGAAACCTTTCGCTGTTATTATTATTAGACATTCTGTTCCTTAACACTACCATCTGGCATACCAAAATATGCTTTCGTTGCCATTTTTACAAATAGTCCAGTCTCTACGACACCGGGTATCATCATAATATCTCTGTTAATTTTATCCCAATCGTATTTACTGCTTGTATCGAATATCCAATCTAATATGAAATTACCATTATCTGTAACACATGGTCCTGCCTTGGCAATAGCCATTCGTAATTGTACTTTACCACCGTATTCTTTATAAATACGTTCTCGTACAGGAACATAGGCAATTGGCACAACTTCAATTGGAATACCTTTATTATATTGTTCACCTAAAAATTTTGAATTTTTTGTATAATCAGCAATTATGATTAATTTTTTAGCACATGATGCAACAATTTTCTCTTGTAATAAACATCCACCGCCACCTTTAATTAATACCATATTAGAATCAACTTCATCAGCACCATCGATAGCACAATCTAAACATGGATTTGTATCTAAATCACCTAAAATTAATTTATTTTCAACAATTAATTGTTTAGCTTGAAAACTAGTTGGTACACAAATAACATTTAAATGTTCATTTTGTACACGTTCAGCAAGACGTTTAACTGCATAAACCACAGTTGAACCACTACCGATTCCAATTGATGTATCATTTTTTATCCATTCATCTACGGCTTTATAAGCTGCAATCCTTTTAGCTTCATTTAATGCCATTCTTTTACTGATGCTGATGTCACTATTATTATTATTATTATTATTTTGTAATTGTGAAATAAATTTTTGTAAAAATGTGATAGGAATAAATTTGTAACGTAGTAAAAGTTGATTACTAAAATAAACTAAACTACCTTGATTCATGTAGAATAATGACCGAGAACTGAATGTATAATTTTATTTTAAAAGTGTAAAATGTAGATTAATCATTTGCGATAATTTTTATGAATTTATGAATAGCGACGACGAGTAAATAAAAAAAAAAACTTGGTTTTGATTGGTAACAAAACAAACACAATTTGGGTTACTGACTGTGCTGTGCTGTGACTAAAACCTAAAAAAATTGATAAAATGCTGTCGTGTCGTGTACACATTGATCTTGTTTGATTACTTTTGTTTTCTTTTGTATAAAAAATCTTAACTGAGATTAAAGTTAATGGAAATTATCGTCGATTTTAAACATAATTTAAAAAATTAATAATTCTACATTAAATAAAATTAAATGTTTATTGTTTGAAAAACAAATTGGTGGGTAATTTTAATGTTTTTAAAATTTCTTTATAAAAATTTTGGTCAATGTCCAATTCAACCAAACTAAACTGTACCCCTTGTATTTTGTTTATTTTTATTTTTAAACAAAATAAAGTTGTTTTGAGGTTAGATTATCTTCAATACGACATGATTTGTTTTGATATAAATAATGATAAGGAAAATTGCAATTGTTTTCCAATATTTCCGTTAAAAATATAGAATTGTGTTTTTATTTATAATTAATAACGCTAGATGTCTCTAAGGTTTTCTTTTTCGTATTTTAAAAAATGTAACTGATTTTAAAATAGAAAAATTGTATATGTTACAAAATTGCAAAGGAATCCTTTTGCAACTAAAACGAGGTCAAAAACTATCAACACATTTGCATTGATGAATTCGATTGAAATTATTCTCGGATTAAGAAAGGATCAATCATTGAAAATACATTCATTCTGACTATTTTGTAAATGTATACATACATAAGCTATTATTCAATTTAATATTAATTAAATTTATATATTACATACATACATTACTTAAAATCGTTAACGAAGTACAATACTAAATCAAAACAAATTCATCATATATCAAATGGTATACTTATGACGTTGTCGTTGATAGAAATATTTTTTATAATAAATAAATGACTAGGAAAATAAATAATAATTAATTTGTATTGTAATATTCGATATTAGTATTTACAGTAAAAAATTGTAATTAAAATAAAATAAATTTAAATAGAAAACAAATCACTTAACAGAAGAGAAAAAACGTTTAAAAGGAGTTTTTTACTTAAAAAAAAAATAAAATCTTTTAATTGTTTTAATTTTAGTGTTTTCCTTTAATCTTGAAATGTTCTAGTATATTACTTCTACTTGTAATAATAATAATAAATGGCACATTGGCTTTTAACTTTTCCTTAACGCTTATCACATTTTTATTTTATTTTTCATAAATGGTATCTAATTAAAATAGTAAAATAGATAAAACCAATGTTTCATATAGGTACATGTGTATGTTCATATAAAATAAATTATTCTGTATTTTTTCAGTTTATTTTTATTTCATTTTTCTTTTCTTTTTTTTATTATATTGCTATTTTGGTCGAGATTCTATTTTTATTTTATTTTATTTTTTTTACACTATCACACACACATGTGTATGTATGTACGTTATGTTTGTGTGCCTTTTTACGTATGTACATATAGGCCAAAACGTATACAAATAGGATATATCCTTATTTATAGCACCTACGTGCCATGCTTCCGGAAATACGTGATGATATGATTAAAATGATGAAACTTTGTTATTGATAATTACCTTAGTCAGAAATTAGAACAAGAATTGGATTTATGTACTACAACAGTATAAAATACTAAGGATTACGTATATACGTTATACCATGTACAATATACACGTCTATCTTATTATCTTAATACGATAAATAGGTTTTTACACCTATTTCCTTTTTTATGTTATATTTTTCTTCATTAATATTATTATTATTTTATGAATGAGAATGAAAGAAAAATACACAAAATACTATTAATAATATGTGTAATAAAAGTCACATTTTAACAGGAACAGGGCATTATGATGTGTTATATAAAAAATAAAAATGTATAAAAACAAAGAAAACTAATAAAAATTAATAATATGTACATACATATACGAGTATATATTGCTATGTAAATATGGTATATATCTCACATGCATACGAGTACATCGATAGAATTATATATACATTTGTATGTATGTAGGTATAAAAAATTTATGTTTTTCCTTTTTCTATTTAATTAAAATTATGTCTAATAAAATAAAATAATTTTTAAACAATTGAAATTGTGTAAGATGATATAGAAAAAAAAATATCGTTTGGAAAATAAAAATATAGATACTCATATTCTATTTGAATTTTAAAAAAAATGTAATTATGAAGAAATTGTGCAAAATAATAACACAGAAACCTGTGTTTGATATTGATAAAAAAGCTTGTAAAAAAATTTTACATTTTCAAATTTTTTGTTTATTTTTTCTGTACATTTTATTGTTTTTAAATTTTCGTTCATTGTTTTATTTATTTTGAATAAAAACTATGAAAAAAATTCAACTGTGCTGCGGTCGATTATAATTCATTTAAATTTTCTGGGCATATACACATGTGCATACATATATACATGCATAAGTGTGTACCTATATATATGTCTATCCTATAGCTTTTTAAAAATTGTGGATGATAAAAATAATAAGTCTGTCTGCACTTTATTGGTTTTGTTCAAATATGAAAAAAAAAAAATGAAATTTTATTTTAGGTATTTCTGTTTGTTATTTATTTACATAAGATCTCTTTTATGTAATACCATGTAGTACCATATCATCTTTAAAATTGCATTTTCCTTATTACCGCATTTACTACATAACAATGTGCATTTTCCTTTATATAATGGATTATGGATTACATATCTCTGTTGCAAATATTCAGATGCATTTAGTTTTAAAGTGATAAAAATTTAGTTTAAATTTAATATTTGAAGATATTTTTGTTTTTAATAATTATATGTGTACATATACGTACGTTATGTATGATGGATTTTGTATGTATGAAATGTGAATGAATGATAAATACATAAATAATGAATGGATGGCATAGTTTGACATGATTTCTTTTTTGTTTTGTTAAATTAGAAAACAGAGATTTGTTTTTATTCCTCGTGTCTCGAATGTGTGTCACTTAATAATAGAAGTATTTAGTTGTAATTTTACTATGTGTACACAATGCAGAAAATAGATATTAAAATTTGACCTACATGTTTTATATGAATAAATATTCGTATTTTTGCTATCATTGCATACTCGCATTACAACAATAGTACATCATATAAAATAAACGATTACTAATTTTTCATTTATTTTACGCTTAATTCTTATTTAATTTATATTGAAATTGTTTTGTTTGATTTTTTTTCTAGAACTTTATCATAGAAATTTTTTTCTGAATATTTTAGGTATATATAGGTAGTCATCGTACAATACCTAAGTAATGTTAGGTAATACTTGGTAATACGGTGTTTGATTGGTATTATTAGAAAATGTAAAAACCCCAATAGTTTTCTATTATTTTTGGTACTATGTAAATACATCTGCAAAAGTAGGTATTTACTGTGTGTGTTAATGTGATATTTTTCAATTGAAATTTATTTAAAAAAATAGTAATTTTTAAAATTGTTAATGGTATAGTTTTAGATGCTGTTACTACATTTGCTTGGCTTTATTTATTTTACTTTTTATTTTATTTTATTTTTACTTTTTATTTTTTCAAATAAATTATTAACTTTTTCATTTGATATTAAAAATTTTTATGAAAGGTCATTAAAGTACAAAATATTCCCTTAGGTACGATTGATGAGATCCTGATGTTTCTCATGTTACACACATGTACACTATTTTTATGATGATTTCATGTAATTGACAACATGAACATTATTTTACCTTTTTTTCTTGTTATATTTAGATTTTATTTCTAACTTTATTAAAGTTATTTAATTTAAAAAAAAAAGTAAAATTTTCTAAACATAAAATGTATAGTTTTATTTGAAAGTGGTATAAGTCAAAATATAGGTTTTTTATAGAAATCGTCTTGCAAGAAAATAAACTTAAATTTCCCTTAAGATTTACAAAAAAAAAAAAAAAAAAAACGAATTAGAAATTACGGATTTGATAGAAGTCACAGTTTTACTTTTCAATAAAATTTATTAGGACATACTATATACAAATGGAAAACTTGAAATATTTCAGAATTTAAAAAATTGACTTATTTCACTTTAAAATAAAATGGTTCAAATAATCTGGATCGTACATCATATAAAGTAAACAAGCATTAATTTTTCCTATTTTAACAGTAGAAAAGATAAATCATTTAATATGTCAACAAATTAAATAATTTAAAGAAAAATTATTTAGGATATCATTACTGTAATTTTGTTTTTATTTTTCTAAAATAAAGTAAATAATCCTTAAAATTCAAATTATTAATTGGAAAATTTCAAAATTAAAATTAAACTCAATGTATGTACACGTGTTCAGTCACGAAAAATATATTTTTAAAATTTGTTAATTTTTTGTCTGTCAAATAATTTGTCTAATTAAATATTTTTTATATTTTTACTAAGAAGTTCAAATTCATTTGTTTTAATATTTTTTTAAAAATTGTTTATTGATTTGTTAATGAAGTTGCTACTGTATTAAATATTATTATGTCGTTCGTTTTATGAATTAAATACATATCATTATTTAAATATTTATTATATAAATATGTATACATGTTTAATATTTTATTTATTTTACATATAAATTTCAATCTAATTTTATTTAATTTACAAGAAAATAAATAAATAGATTTCGATTTAAATTATTTTTCCCTTATTTTATTTAAAATAAACGTATAATTATTATTATTGTAAGTAAAACATCAATTCAAGCTAAAAAATTAATTAAAAGAAGGTACAAAGGAAAAAAAGATCTCCTTTTTTCATATACATAGGTGATTTTTAATTCAATATCTCAATTTAATAGCAGAGAAATATCTGTACACGGATAACGAATATTCTGTCGAAGTCTTCTATGTACTAAATATGCACATTAAACATAATAATATGTACGTGTATGTACAGTACATACAGTAAACGTTTACGTTAAAAAAAGTAATCAATTCGTGTAACTTGATGTTTTTGTTCACTGAAAAAAATAATGTGATATTCGCACAAAAATGGTCCACCAAAAAAACCGGAAAAAAGAACAATTTTTATGGAATTTAAATCAATTAAAAGAAAGGAAAGGACCTCAGTCTCAGATGTTACATTTACCATTTTATTTTATATAACTTTATATGAATGCGTTATTTTTTACTTGTATTAAAATTTTTTCTACGAATAAAAGAAGATGAGAATATGAATTTAAATGTATATTTATTTTACAAAAAAAAAATATATATACATATATATATGTACATATATAAATATAAACATACAGGGTGTTCCATAATATTTTTAGCAAAAAATTGTTGTAGACAACACCAAACATCCCCATAAAATTTAACCCTTCTGAACTAGAGTGGATTGAAAATTTTCATCAGATACTTGAAGTATATGACGTCATATATTGGATAATGGGTGCTATTCAGTCACATTTTACAAATCTGTAATAAAATCTGTAGCGAATTGCTACAGATTATGATTTTTACAGATCTGTACGAATCGGTATTCAAGATGTACACAATCTACTGATCTTTTCACTTTCCATAATTTTTAATTTCGAAACTGGAATCTGTTGTCAAAACTTTGATATTTGACATAAATAAAAAAGGATAGATATATATATATCGTTATATATATATCTATCCTTTTTGCACTTATTTAAAATTATAAATCGTAAAACTCGTTATTTTTAAAACCAGATTTAAATTTGCATGCTAATTATCTAAAAATGAATTTAATATACATACTTACATATGTATGTATGCATATACAAAACTAATTTGTTTACATACATATGTATATGCGTCTTTTTAGTTCTAAACCAAATTTAAATTTGCGCTTCTAATATGTAAAAATTAATTGAACATATACTTATATGTAAATATACACATACATATATACATATACGTATATATACATAACCCAATGTACTAGAAATGTCATATAACAGAAAATTGGAAAGATAAAAGTACATCCATTTGTTTCTTTTACGATTACAGATTTTCAGTTGTCAAGTCTACAGATTTTCATAAAAGATTGCCATGTTGAATACGAATTCGAGAGATTACAGATTTTTTTTTCTGTTGTCAAAATTTGTTCGAAAAAATATTACAGAATCTGTAATCAGTGCCATGTCGAATAGCACCCAATATCTTTTGAACTATCCCATGTAACATGATTCATATTCAACCCTCTTATATAACGTATGTGGTCTTTAAATGTATATTCTGTATTTCATTTGTGCGTTTAGAATATTTATTTTTGCAAAAATGAGCGATAGTTACATACTTTGATTTTAGTATGGCACAATAAAAGAATTTTGAATAAAATAAATTTTGAATGTTTTTCTTCTTTTTTATTTTTAGGAAAATTTATGTGATACAAAATTCATGTATTTGGTGAATGTTGTACATTTAAATATATTATTATATTATAAATTTTTTTTCTTTACTTCTTCTACTCAATTTAAAATTCGTGTCATCCAATTTTATCCTATTTGATGGTTTTAGTGGACTCAAAAATAAAACATGCCTTTTTTCCTATCTTTTAAAATTTTTTCCTTCACAATATATCTATGTAATACATTATAAATATTTTTTAATTTATACCAACATTTATACGTATGCGTGTGTAAAAGATTTATTAGAAAATTTTTTCTTCTCCATAATCCAAATTTAGGTATTAGGTCTCTTTTCTTCACAAGGATTTGAAAATTAATGGAACATGTATGTACATATACTCACATGTGTACTTTTATTATTAAATAAAATTCATTTATAATATTTCGATTTCAGATTTTCTTCTAAGGAGAATATTTGATTTCCAATTTTTTGTGTTTTACTTGGAGTTTTCTTGTAGGTATCTATTTTTTTTATTCTTATTTTTATTGAATAAATAAATTTTAATAAATTGAATAAAAATTTCTTTTTTCACGTTTGATTTATTTGTGATTTTAATTTAATTTATACTAATATGTAAAATGAATTTATTATTATTTTTTTGATGAATAATTTTTAATGGACTAGAAATTTTGTTTTAATTAGAGGAAAAACATTTTTTAACTAGATTAAACATTTTATTAATGCCACGTATAATTGAAAAAATTTATAAAAATATGTTACTAATTCAAAATTATATATATTTTTAATTGATGATTAGATATAATGACCTACTTGCGATATCATAATGATCAACTTGTTTTTCAACATCAATTCTGAAGAAACTTCAATATCATAATATTTTTATGATAAAAATCTTGAAGAATTTATTAGTAGAAAATTATTCACAAAATTCATTGAAATTTGATTCGATAAACATTTATTTATTTGAAATATGTATACAAACATCACAGATATTGTTTTAGGACACAAATTAATGGAAAGAAATACATCTTAATCTAAATTACATCTTTAAAGCTTATAGAAATTTTAATATTTCAATATGAATTGAATTACTTCTAAAATACAGGATATGATGCATGGTTTGCGATTCCACAAAGATTACCACTGTTACGAGCCATTCTGATGTACCCATTTTCACCCCATTCAGGACCCCAGGAATTCTTCACAATCCAAAAATCTTTTCCATTTTCTGAACCATATCCAACAACAAGCACAGCATGGACAACTTTATTGGAACTGCAAGCACTATCCTGATATATACCTTCTGAATATTGTGACCAACTATTTGGAACGTCAATTGCTACTGACACTGGACCATAATTAGCAACAGCTTCTTTTAAAGCTTTTTCATCTCCTTCTGAAACTGAATAGTAATCGCTGATCTTAGTTTGTGAACCAGATTTAGAGCATTGTCCTTGTTTTTCTTTGTATTGGTACGCAGAAAGTGGACTAATTCCTTTTTCTTTGGAATGAGCATAAACTTTATCGGGCATTCCACCACTACATCCATTGTTTCCTTGCGAAGTAGAACAATCGATTGGATCTTGTTGTGATAATTTAATTTTTTTGCCATTTTTAATATAATACGCAGCTTCAATAGCTCCGACTGCAGCGAAAGCATAACAACTGCCACAACTACCTACAGACGAAAAATGAAAGGAAATTGAATTGAATTGAAAGGAAAGTAAATCAATCTTGTGTTTACCTTGATTTGGAACTTGAGTTTTCCATCCTTTTTCAACCCAATTAAGTTTTGGTGGAGCTGCACCTCTCATTTTTGTATCATTTCTTGCACGACCTTTAAATAGGTTGAGGGTCTTTTCATCCACCAACACCATAAGTATTTTAGCTAATTGTTCTTCAGTTAGATCAGAATAGGAATTACGTGCCCTTCTGTATGATTGTTTTCCTTCTTCATATTCTTTATTGTGTTTTTTAATCTCATCTGAAACGGCCTTGTATCTCATTTTATGGGACTCTTCTTCGGCAGAATCATTATAATGTTTTGAATATCTCATCTAAACATTTAGAACATATTTTGATTAAGATTATGATAAATTTACTTTATTAATTTGCTATTAATGAAATTAACTTAAATCCTACCTTAAATGAACTCCAGTCTTCGTCTTCATCATGTGCAGCGAGACAGTAATTAAACACAAAGATAAAGTACAACAATAAAAATCCACTCTTCATCATTTTCTCGGGTTACAACAATTTACCAGTACTTTACTTTTTAAAATTTAAAATTGTTAAATTATTCACAATCTAGATTAATATCTTAAAATTACTTGACACCTAAAATGTTGACTATTTTGTACTTTCAAGAACTGATGTGATTCTGTTTGATGACTTGAAAATTTTGTCTTATATACTAAAATCAGTTTCCTATTTATTTATTTTTAAGCTCACGTTATTACGCCTTAATTCTAAATTTGTCTTAGTTTATTTAATTTTGAAACGTGTACGATTAAAACCAAATATAACCAAGAAAGAAAACATTTGTCTATGAATTTTTATTTATTTTGAAACAAAAATCTGTGTGATAACTTTATTACGAGTTACAAAAACATATTTTTTCTGTTTTTTACAAATCTTCAACGACACAGAAGATCAAAATATTGACAGAATCAATATTATCTTTAATACCAATAATCATGATAATACACCTGATATTCATGGGATATACAAATTAAATAAATTAGATTTTTAATATCTAAATATGAACAAAACTCAATCAATTGATAAAATAGTTTTATTTTGTATTGACCAAAGAAGTGCGTACATAAGGATAAATATTTAACCGAAATAAATTTATTCTTCGTGGACACGTAAACGGGATAAGTGAATTTTTTTTTTAAAATTAACAAAAACAAATTATTTTGTTTTGAGAATATCATTACGTATAATTTCTCGAAATAAAAAACAAAAATACTAATTTTGAAAATATTTATTTACATGTTTTATTTTTAATGTAATGTGTAAGTAAAGTATAGTAAGGTAAAAAATACATATTTGAAAATTGTTACATGTGTAGACACACAATGAACATTTCATCTAAAAACAAAAAATGGATCCACATTAAAAATAAATTAAAAAAAGATACATATTTGTATTCGAGAATAATACATTAAAAATTTATTTTAGGTATTTTTTATTTTTATTTTTTTTTTGTTATTTATCTTTTAAATTTGAATAAATTTGTTATTTTGGACAAAACAGAAGGAAATAATACATTAAAATTTTTTTTTAAAAGAAACATCGAATATTTTCGATTTTATACTCATAATTTAATATTTATTTCTCTTTGAAAAATATTACATGAGTTAAATCTTACAAAATTTAAATAAAAAACGGATTAAGAACAAAAATTGTGAACTTTTAAAGAATTTATATAATTTTTGGTTTCTGGTTGCTTTGCTTTGGATGACATGCTTTGCTATGAATGATAATGATATTTCAAATAAATTTTTAGTTAAATTCTGTCTTAAATTTAAAGATTTTTGATAAATCTTTGGGAAACATATAATTGAAATATACATAAAAATAACAATTTAGAATGTACCAAATTACAATGTACTAATGATGGCTACATATGATGTACTGGTTCTTCTTAAAATATTGTACCAAAAGTTTCACTAGATATGAGAATCAATTATCAATTATTATTTAAAAAATTTATCAATTATTATCAATTAATCAATTATTAATCATAATTTTATCAATTAATTATTTAGAAAAAATTAAATTACATCAGTTTTGGTCTATTGGAATGCTTTTTCAAGGTTGTTCATATTAAAGTTAATTTTAATAATTTTTTTAATTTATGTTTGCAAACAGGGTAAATACATAAAGAGAAAAACATAAAAATAAACAATTCTGAGCATCTAATAAATTGTTTTTTAATTTCAATCTCCAAAGAGTTAATTAAAATAACAAAAAAATTAATATGAAAAATTACTAAAGGACTTTAATTCATTGACCATTTTTGTTTAAAATATTCTACGCCATTTATTACATTTATTTTTCCATCTATTTTTTACAGTGTAACACTGAAGGTTTGAATATTTTTCTGACTCGTTATTTCATTAAGTATTTAAAATCAAATAAAGGAAATTTTAATAAACAATTTTTTTAAATGCAATTTTAATTTATTATTTTATTTAACATTATTTTTCACAATCAAAAGGATATAATTAAAACAATTTAATTACATTTTAAAATCTATTATAATTAATAATTAAAATTATTATAGTTAACAGTAAATTTTATTTAATTTTATTAATATTAAGATCCGTTTTTATTTGTTTAGAATTCTGGATATGATGCTAAATTTGCGATACCACAAAGATTATTTTTATTACGTGCCATTTTTACGTAACCTTTTTCACCCCAATCAGGACCCCAAGAATTCTTTACTAACCAATAATCGTGACCATTTTCTTTACCATAACCAACTACTAGTACAGCATGGTTAATCTGTTTTGAATCACATTCAGAATCATAGTAAACTCCACTCTCATACTGTGAAAAACTTTCTGGTGATGCATCAATACCGACTGCTACTGGTCCGGCAGTTGCAACAGCCTCTTTTAATTCTTTTTCATCTTTTGATCTTAAACGATGATAACTTTTCACTTTTATACCT
This sequence comes from Anthrax anthrax, assembly GCA_963971155.1. Lineage (NCBI taxonomy): Eukaryota > Metazoa > Arthropoda > Insecta > Diptera > Bombyliidae > Anthrax > Anthrax anthrax. The sequence continues at coordinate 4,160,825 of OZ020118.1, read as the reverse complement.
TCATTCTTTTCTTTTTTACATTTTTGTTCTTCAGCCTTGTACGGATAGCTTTTCAAGTAATCAATACCTTTGTCTTTTGAGTATTTATATACTTTCCAAGGAAAGCCACCATCACAACCATCATTACCATATGATTCACTGCAATCTATAGGATCTTGTTCAGACAATTTTACATGTTTCTTTTTCTTTGCATAGTATACTCCTTCAATAGCTCCAACAGCAGCAAATGAATAACAACCTCCACAATCACCTGGTAGTGAAAAAAGAAAAGATATTTTTTTGTTTTAATTAATCTTTCACATTTGTGTTCTTTATTACGTATATTTTACCTTGATCTTGAACTTTAGTATCAAAACCTTCTTTGACCCAATTGAATTCTTCAGGTATGTTATCGCCTTTACTACTAGACATTTTTTGTTCCGCTGGTTCTACTTCATTATCAAAGTCATTTGTTGACATGTTTCTTAATCTGTTTCGATATTCATTCAAAGATAAATCAGAAAAGAGATTTATACCAATTTTAAATCCAACTATTCCTTTCAAAAAATCTTTATTATGTTTAATTATTGCTGCTAATTTTGTCAAGAAAATTTTTTTACGTGTTATCTCTTCCGCAACTGAATAAACTTTATTAAATTTTTGCTGAAAAAAAAAAAAAAACAAAAAACAAAATTCTTAAAATTTACAAATTACAAAAATAAAAATAATAACTTTTTTTTACTTTAAATTCCAGCCACGCATTTTCATTACTTTTATCTTCAAAAAGGCATGCACTCAAACTCAGTGCACACAGAATAATAAATATATGTTGGAGTGTTTTCATATTTGTAAAAAATATGTACGTATGTAAAAATTATTTTATACTTATTAATAATTAACACGACGAGAGTCTTAATTATATTGATTATATTAAAGATACATTAAATCCTTTTATATACATGATATCGATCTAAAATAAATCGTAAATATTAAAGTCTGTTTATTTATTTTGTTTTGTGTACACGGTATATATGTATGTACATATGTACGTACAATAGAACTATAGAAAAATAAAGACATGTGTGTTTATATAATACTTGAAAATTTACACAAATACATATGTGAATATTTATATTGATAATTTTTGTTTTTTATAATTTACATATTTTAATTCATGTTGTTAAAATAAACTTTAATTGAAAAAAAAAAACGAATTATGTAGTCGTATCAATTAGTAATAATAACACAACAAATATTTATGAATTTATTCATTTTTAATAATTTATTTGAATACAAACTTGTATTTGTAACTAAAAATTTTAATAAAAGATAAATTTCAATTATGATATCCCATAAGAGGTGAATTTGAAAGAATTATTTAATTGAAATTTAGTATACTTTAGGGAAGACTCAAAATTCAATTTTTGTTTTTTCAATTTAAAAATATATAAAACACATAATTCGTTTATTTAGTTTGTACTTTATTACTAATATATAAAAATATTTAGAAGTAAGGAGATTTACCTAATTCAAAAACACCAAGAATTAGGTAATTTTTTACGTAACGAACTCTTTTTGTAAAACATTTAGAGAATACATTTAAAATTTTTAGACCCAATAAAATAACATGATATAGAAATTAGTCAATAAACTTAATGGGAAAAAAACTGTTGGTTACATTTAGGAAGTAATCATTTTAACGCGATAAGGATATATCGGATGACTTGCAACTGCACAATGATTATGTCTGTTACGCGCCAATTTCATATATCCATTTTCTCCCCAGGATGTTCCCCATGAATTTTTAATTAACCAATAATTTTGGCCTTGTTTTGTTCTACCATAACCCACTAACAGCATACCGTGATTATACTTACCTAGCCTACATTTCGATTCGTAATAAACCCCACTTTTATAAGTAAAGAAGCTTTGATGAGATGCATCCATAACTATTGTGACTGGACCATATGTAGCAACAACTTTTTTCAATTCTTCTTCATCGCCGTACTTCACACGGTAATAGTTTTTAATTTTTAAACGCTGTTGTCTTTTATACGCACTTCTACATTTTTGTTCATTTGAATGATATGGATAATTTTTTTCTAATGCTATTCCTTTTTTCTTAGCGTAGTCAAATACAAGACTTTGATATCCTCCATTACATCCAAAATTTCCAAATGATTTTGTACAATCAACAACGTCTTGTTCAGAAGCTCTTATATTTTTTTTAAATCTTATGAAATAATGTGCTTCAATTGCTGCAACAGAACTGAAAGCATAACAACTACCACACCATCCTGAAAAATGTATACAAAATTCGATAACATTCATAAAACAAAAAGAATTAGGTCAAATAAACACTATTAAATGTATGACGAAATTTATGAGTAATTCACCTTGGTGTTTTACTGGCACGTTATATCCTGCTCTAACCCAATCAACATGATCTGGTACCGGACCTCTCAACGTGATATTTCTTGATTTAATTTTTAATAATTTTGGATTATCTGGAAATTCACTAATCGTAAATTCTTCAAACTCTTCTGGTAACATATCACTGAATTCATTAATTCCTTTCTCATAAGTCTCTTTTCCTTGAAAATGTTTTTCATTATGCTCTTCTATGTCTTTTAAGTTTAACAGAAATTCTTCTTTATGGTTTTTTTCATCTTCTTCGTTTTTATAAACTTTTTTAAAGTCCAGCTTGTAAAATTAAATTTTAAAGTGTCACAAAAATTTCCGAAATGAATAAGATTAGTAAAAACAAATATTTTTACCTTAAATTTGCGCCATTGTTCCTCTTGTTCTTGATCTAGAGATGAAGTTGCACAAAATTGTATTACAATAGCACAAATAAATTGGAAAACTATAAATTTGTTCATTTTTTTTTTCAAAATTTTTACTTTCTAAATCTAATATCAATTAAGAATTGCGGTAGTTTAAATACTGTTCACCATTTTATTTGAAATAATTTTTATTGTTCCAAAACAAATGAAATTTAAAATAATTAGATTTTAAGAAATGAAAAACAATAATAATAATAAATGCAGAGTTTTTCAACATACATATGGATGTACATCTGTAAAATGAGTACATAAAATGTGTAGAAAAAAACATATTTAACATATAAGTATATGTACCTATATATACGTGCTTACAAAAAATGTGTGTTTTAATGCCATTCATTTTCATTTAAATTTACTGTTGTACATATGTGAATCCTGGAAAATATTAGCAAATTGTCTATTTCGTCTAAAACATTTGTTCAATTCCATTGTTATGTTCATTATTGTTTATTATTTTCAACACAATTTGAAGAATGAAATGTGAGTTTAATTTTTCTACATAATAAGGTTCAAGCGTTTCCATACTTTTCGTGTGATAGTAAAAGGATCAGATGTTAGCATATCGACACATGGTTTTGTTTATTCAGCAGCTTTACTTTAAATAACAAAACATTTTGTTTTGCAAACTGGAATACGATAATTATCTTCATTTACAGGTGTTAAAACATAAAACGATATTGGTCGATTATAATGAAAATTATAATTCTAATAAAACAAATACTTAGATTGTTGAACTGCAAATTTGGCTATACCCGAAAAACTAAATTACTGCTGATTAAATTAAAAATATTTGAACTAATTATATGTTGTTTTGGTAAATTATTCACAAAATTCATTGAAATTTGATTCGATAAACATTTATTTATTTGAAATATGTATACAAACATCACAGATATTGTTTTAGGAGACAAATTAAAGGGAAGAAATACATCTAAATCTAAATTACATCTTTAAAGCTTTGAAGATTAATGGAACATGTATGTACATATACTCACATGTGTACTTTTATTATTAAATAAAATTCATTTATAATATTTCGATTTCAGATTTTCTTCTAAGGAAAATATTTGATTTCCAATTTTTTGTGTTTTACTTGGAGTTTTCTTATAGGTATCTATTTTTTTTATTCTTATTTTCATTGAATAAATAAATTTTAATAAATTGAATAAAAATTTCTTTTTTCACGTTTGATTTATTTGTGATTTTAATTTAATTTTTACTAATATGTAAAATGAATTTATTATTATTTTTTTGATGAATAATTTTTAATGGACTAGAAATTTTGTTTTAATTAAAGGAAAAACATTTTTTAACTAGATTAAACATTTTATTAATGCCACGTATAATTGAAAAAATTTATAAAAATATGTTACTAATTCAAAATTATATATATTTTTAATTGTTGATTAGATATAATGAACTACTTGCGATACCATAATGATCAACTTGTTTTTCAACATCAATTCTGAAGAAACTTCAATATCATAATATTTTTATGATAAAAATCTTGAAGAATTTATTAGTAGAAAATTATTCACAAAATTCATTGAAATTTGATTCGATAAACATTTATTTATTTGAAATATGTATACAAACATCACAGATATTGTTTTAGGAGACAAATTAAAGGAAAGAAATACATCTTAATCTAAATTACATCTTTAAAGCTTATAGAAATTTTAATATTTCAATATGAATTGAATTTCTTCTAAAATACAGGATATGATGCATGGTTTGCGATTCCACAAAGATTACCACTGTTACGAGCCATTCTGATGTACCCATTTTCACCCCATTCAGGACCCCAGGAATTCTTCACAATCCAAAAATCTTTTCCATTTTCTGAACCATATCCAACAACAAGCACAGCATGGACAACTTTATTGGAACTGCAAGCACTATCCTGATATATACCTTCTGAATATTGTGACCAACTATTTGGAACGTCAATTGCTACTGACACTGGACCATAATTAGCAACAGCTTCTTTTAAAGCTTTTTCATCTCCTTCTGAAACTGAATAGTAATCGCTGATCTTAGTTTGTGAACCAGATTTAGAGCATTGTCCTTGTTTTTCTTTGTATTGGTACGCAGAAAGTGGACTAATTCCTTTTTCTTTGGAATGAGCATAAACTTTATCGGGCATTCCACCACTACATCCATTGTTTCCTTGCGAAGTAGAACAATCGATTGGATCTTGTTGTGATAATTTAATTTTTTTGCCATTTTTAATATAATACGCAGCTTCAATAGCTCCGACTGCAGCGAAAGCATAACAACTGCCACAACTACCTACAGACGAAAAATGAAAGGAAATTGAATTGAATTGAAAGGAAAGTAAATCAATCTTGTGTTTACCTTGATTTGGAACTTGAGTTTTCCATCCTTTTTCAACCCAATTAAGTTTTGGTGGAGCTGCACCTCTCATTTTTGTATCATTTCTTGCACGACCTTTAAATAGGTTGAGGGTCTTTTCATCCACCAACACCATAAGTATTTTAGCTAATTGTTCTTCAGTTAGATCAGAATAGGAATTACGTGCCCTTCTGTATGATTGTTTTCCTTCTTCATACTCTTTATTGTGTTTATTAATCTCATCTGAAACGGCCTTGTATCTCATTTTATGGGACTCTTCTTCGGCAGAATCATTATAATGTTTTGAATATCTCATCTAAACATTTAGAACATATTTTGATTAAGATTATGATAAATTTACTTTATTAATTTGCTATTAATGAAATTAACTTAAATCCTACCTTAAATGAACTCCAGTCTTCGTCTTCATCATGTGCAGCGAGACAGTAATTAAACACAAAGATAAAATACAACAATAAAAATCCACTCTTCATCATTTTCTCGGGTTACAACAATTTACCAGTACTTTAATTTTTTAAATTTAAAATTTTTCAAAATCTAGATTAATATCTTAAAATTACTTGACACCTAAAATGTTGACTATTTTGTACTTTCAAGAACTGATTAGATTCTGTTTGATGACTTGAAAATTTTGTCTTATATACTAAAATCAGTTTCCTATTTATTTATTTTTAAGCTCACGTTACTACGCCTTAATTCTAAATTTGTCTTAGTATATTTAATTTTGAAACGTGTACGATTAAAACCAAATACAGCCAAGAAAGAAAACATTTGTCTATGAATTTTTATTTATTTTGAAACAAAAATCTGTGTGATAACTTTATTACGAGTTACAAAAACATATTTTTTCTGTTTTTTACAAATCTTCAACGACACAGAAGATCAAAATATTGACAGAATCAATATTATCTTTAATACCAATAATCATGATAATACACCTGATATTCATGGGATATACAAATTAAATAAATTAGATTTTTAATATCTAAATATGAACTAAACTCAATCAATTGATAAAATAGTTTTATTTTGTATTGACCAAAGAAGTGCGTACATAAGGATAAATATTTAACCGAAATAAATTTATTCTTCGTAAACGGGGTAAGTGAATTTTTTTTAAAATTAACAAAAACAAATTATTTTGTTTTGAGAATATCATTACGTATAATTTCTCAAAATAAAAAACAAAAATACTAATTTTGAAAATATTTATTTACATGTTTTATTTTTTATGTAATGTGTAAGTAAAGTATAGTAAGGTAAATAATACATATTTGAAAATTGTTACATGCGTAGACACACAATGAACATTTTATTTAAAAACAAAAATGAATTAAGAAAAAGATACATACATACATATTTGTATTCAAGAATCATCATTATTATCATCGGTAGCGCAATAGCTCGAAAGGCCGGGTCTAATTATAGTTACGATTATTTTATACGAATATAATGAAAAAAAAAAATTTTTGCTTTTTTTTTTTTCATTTTTCAATTATTTTTATTATTTCTTTTTATTTTTAAAACTTTCATACATTTGCTATTTTAGACAAATGAAGGAAATAATATAATCCATATTTTATTTAATTTTTTTAGCAATATCGAAAATTTTTTGCATCTAATGAGTTTTTCAAATTTGCGACGAAAAACGATAGTAATTTTTTTTTAATGAAATATCTTGAAAATAAATAAATGAATATTTCAGAAAATGTTTAAATTTCATGACAAGGGTATTATATAAAATTATACACATATATAAAATTATATACATACATACATCAATTCTGATTGGATAAATCCTAGAAGCGGTTATAAGTTACAATTAGGGTGAAAGTTCCAAAAAAAAAAAAATTAATTCATTTTAAAAATTTTAGATTACTCTTTCACTTTTCAAAAAGAGAGTAAACAAGGTATATGTATTTTCTCAGTTACTACCAAGCAAATAGTTCTCTCATTATTAATATCTATTTGATATATTTTATAGAAATACACATATTTTTATTAACTACTTTTTCATACATTTCATATGAAATATTTTACTTATGTATTTTTTTTTTTAATGAGATGGGGTATTAAAAAAATTTACATATTTCGAAATTTTACATTTTTAATGAAGCAGTAATAAAAAGCTCAAAATATCTTAAAATTATGTTTTTCAGTTTTGTCAAAATACATATTTCCGTTTCGAAGTTATTGGCGGAAATTACTAATCTATTTTTATACAAAAATTATGCAAAGTGTAAAAATTGTATTTTATGCGTTATTAAATCCGGTGTTTTTCATTCATTTTCAATTACATATACCTGCACAAAATAGTACAAAACTCAGATTTTTGTTTGTAATAATAATTATAATTTATAAACTAGAATAATTAAAACGATATCAATGATTTGAAAATTTTCTGTACTCAATACTCGTACATACATATATTAAAAGAGATGAATATAGAAGAGAGATGGGGGAGAAGATAATTGGTTGGTTGGTTGAATATATTTGTTAGAATCTGAATTTTAGGAAAAACATGTTTTGTATAACATTTATTTACTAAAAACCCCGTTATTAATACATGAATCAAATTTTTTCATTTGAGTATATTTTAGAGAGGAGTTAAAATTCAAATTTTTTCTCATTTTAAATTTTTAGATCCAATAAAATAACGTGGTATAGAAATTAGACAAAAAAATTAATGGGAAAATAAAACACTTCAAGTAATGTTGCATATATAGTATATATTTTTTTATTTTTATATTATAAAGAATTTTTATGCCAATAAATTTTCAAGTATAATTTTTCAAATAGTCTCTAAACACACATTCATAACATTTACTAAAGAACATCTGTATTTGCAAATGTTTCTATTTATTTTCATGCTGTTTGTTACATTTAGGAAGTAATCATCTTAACACGAAAAGGATATATCGGATGACTTGCAATTCCACAATGATTACGTCTGTTGCGTGCCAATTTCATATATCCTTTTTCTCCCCAACGTGTTCCCCATGAATTTTTAAGTAACCAATAATCTTGGCCTTGTTTTGTTCTACCATAACCAACTAACAGCATACCGTGGTTAAACGTATCTGATCTACACTTTTGTTCAAAATAAACACCACTCTTATATTTGAAGAAGCTTTTATGAGATACATCAATAACTATAGTAACTGGACCATATGTAGCAACAGCCTTTTTTAATTCTCTTTCATCGCCAGATTTCACACGGTAATAGTCTTCAATTTTAAAACGTTTCTGCCCTTTGTGTGTTCTCTTGCATTCTTGTACAGATTTTTCATATGGATAATTTTTTTCTAATGCTATTCCTTTTTTCTTAGCGTAGTCAAACACATTTGTGGACCAACCTCCATTACATCCAGAATTACCAAAAGAAAATGAACAATCAATAACGTCTTGTTCAGAAGCTCTGATATTTCGTTTAGATTTCATGAAATAATGTGCTTCAATAGCTGCGACAGAACTGAAAGCGTAACAACTACCACACTTTCCTAAAAAATTCATACAAAATTCGATATCATTCATGAAACAAAAGGAAGTAAATCAAATAAACACTATTAAATGTATGACGAAATTTATGAGTAATTCACCTTGGTGTTTTACTGGCACGTTATATCCTGCTCTAACCCAATCAACATGATCTGGTACCGGACCTCTCAACGTGATATTTCTTGATTTAATTTTTAATAATTTTGGATTATCTGGAAATTCACTAATCGTAAATTCTTCAAACTCTTCTGGTAACATATCACTGAATTCATTAATTCCTTTCTCATAAGTCTCTTTTCCTTGAAAATGTTTTTCATTATGCTCTTCTAAGTCTTTTAAGTTTAACAGAAATTCTTCTTTATGGTTTTTTTCATCTTCTTCGTTTTTATAAACTTTTTTAAAGTCCAGCTTGTAAAATTAAATTTTAAAGTGTCACAAAAATTTCCGAAATGAATAAAATTAGTAAAAACAAATATTTTTACCTTAAATTTGCTCCATTGTTCCTCTTGTTCTTGATCTAGAGATGAAGTTGCACAAAATTGTATTACAGTAGCACAAATAATTTGAAAAACTACAAATTTGTTCATTATCCAAAATAAAACTGGCGTAAAGTACTTTCGAAACGTGACATCTAGTTAGAATTTTGGTAGTTTAAAGACTGTTCACCTTTTTATTTCAAATATTTTTGTTTTAATACAAATAAAATTTAAACAAAAAAAAAAAATTTGATTTCTTAGTAATTATAATGAAAAAAGTAAATATCTATGTATATGTCGAGTTTGTCAACATACTTATGTACATATGTACATGAATGAGGTGTTTATATAAAATGTATATAAAAATTTACACATTTATTTCATATACGTATGTACAAAAAAAGTGTGTTTCTGCCATTCATATTCACTTAAATTCACTGTACATACATATGTGAGTCCTGGAAAATATTAGCAAATTGTCTATTTCATTCAAAACACTTGTTCAATTCCATTGTTATGTTTATTATTGTTTATTATTTTCAAAACAATTTGAAGAATGAAATGTGAATTTAATAATTTATAATTACTTCATAATAAATTTCAAGCGGACCCAAATAAACATTTTTTGTATTTCATCTACCTTTCCATACTTTTCGTGTGTTAGTAAAAGGATTACGTATCAAGATCTACATATATAATTGAAATAATAAGGAAAGAAATTACAGTATATAGGCAACGGAATTAAAGTTTAATAAAGTAATGGAATTAAAAAAATTAAATTGATATTAATATTTTATAATATTTATTTTGCTTTCTTGAATTAAAAAAATAAAATACTCTTGTTAACACGAACCACATAACATCATTTTTTTAATCTATAATTCTTATAACAAAACACTATGCATTTCAACATTTTTCATTAAACTTTAAGTTTAAACTGAGATTATTCGCAGAATCGCCAATTAAACTTTTTATCTAACATATTCTTAACAAGTACGATAAGAAAAACATTGAGTTTGTTTACAAATGAGTTTACTATTATACATATTTACATACATCGAATAACATACATATGCAATTTAAGCTGTAATTAAAAATTTTTAATATTTTTATGCGTTATTGCAAGAAATAACGAAAATGAGTAAAATATATTCTTTTTATCAAAAAGAGATATTTGCATTTAAAAGCTTTTAGTATTATTTAATTATTGTTAAATTTTAATTTCATAAAAATTCATACATCCATTCCTTTTCGCTTGTTTACATTCAATTTTTATAGTTGTCAAAAGTTCATTCGTCGATTTTGGTAAAATTGAATAATTTAAATTTGTAAAATTTTCTGATATGATAGTTTGTTGAAGTAATTCTAATGTTTGTTGTGTACCGAATATATTAAAGGTAATTATAATTTTTGGTAAACGTTTACGTTCACTCATATCATAACCATAAATATAAACTGTTTCGATTTTATCACATTGAGAAACTTTTCTATATTAAAAAAAAAACAAAAAAAAGAAATACAATATGATTTTTCTTTTTAATTCTTTAGAAAATATAAAGGAAACATATGTATGCATTTCTGTAACGTTAACTAACCTTAATGGTCTATCAATACTAATTGCAAAAAAAAGTTCTGTTAATAGAGAAATTAATTCAAATGCTAAATGTATATCCTTAAATTTTCTTGCTTCTGAACATCGCACTAAGCCAATATAACATCGGTTTAATTCATAAATGATTCGCCAATGTCCTGGACGTATATACGTAGATTTTGTCCGTTTGGACATTTTATAATTCTATAATAAAATATAAGGATAAAAATATGTTTGAATCACAAATTTTGTCATTAAATAAATATAAAAATAGAGTAAATACAAGATTAAAATCATTTGCTAACTAATTAAAAACTTACATTCAGTAATTTCAAGATTGTTGTTAAATAAATGAAATTTGATATTCTTTGATTTAAATATTCATATTTAATATACTTAAAAAAATTATTTAGAATTTTGGCTATATCTTCAGTCTCCAAGTAAAAATCATGACAATTACAATATTTTACAAATTTTAATATTGAATTTGAAAAAATATCATCATATCCATTTTTTATAAATGGCCATACAATATTTTTTAATACGACTACCTAATAAAAAAAAATCGAAATTACATATGTATGTATGAAAAAAAAAGATTTTCAAAATTTTATAATATTTTATTACATCAAGAGATATAATAGTTTTTTGTAAAAATTGATTAAATTTTCGTATTAGAATACAGTCACAAATTTTTCTAAAACGTTTACATGTATTACGTATTCTACTAAAATGCCAAATATCGATATAATTAAAAATTTTTTCTAATAATTCAGTTGGCATATTACATAATAATAAATTTGAATTAGATAACATTTTCATACGTTTTTGAGTTGAATAATAAAAAGAAATTTGATTTGATGGTCTTTTATTTGACATTATTTTCAAACAATACGTTTCAATTAAATGTTAAATGAATTATATTTTAATTTATAGTAATATAACAAATAATTTGTAAAAAGAAAAATTAACAAATTTTTTTTCCAAAAATTTACTACACATAATGTCTATACTTATAATGCCTACTATTCTAAGGGAAATTACATCGTAAATGTTACTAAAATTTTGACTGGTTTTTGTATGACGAATTTCAACACCATTTACATGTGATTTAATTACTATATCTATAAGTAGTAATGCATGTAGTTATACATACATGCATACATACATATGTACATATAGGATACATACATATGTATGGTACATATGTACATATTTCCTTATTTTGAAAGCTTAAAAATACGAACATAAGATAAATATCAATATTTTATAAATGCATTGATGTTATTCGTATTCCTAATTTAATTTTTCAAAGTAATGACTATAAGCAGAAATCCAAAACTAGGAGATACTGCAAGCAGTGCAAATTCGACGTTCAAAAATTTTTCTTCCTGGGTACTGACATCAGTACCCAGTGCTACCGTTTTATTCAAAAAATAAGGTGTAAAATAAGAAAATGTATTGAAATATATATAAAAAAAGCAAGCAATTTTCAGAATAAAATACCCATGTAAAAAAACTAAAATACCCATGAATCAGCATAGAATGTGAATATGTATGCATATTTATCACATACGTGCGTATGTAATTTAAGTGTACATATTATTTCAGAAGAAATCATTCAATACCCACTAAAATACCCATGAAGCAGCATAGAATGTGAATATGTATGCATATTTATCACATACGTGCGTATGTAATTCAAGTGTACATATTATTTCAGAAGAAATCATTCAATACCCACTAAAATACCCATGTATCAGCATAGAATGTGAATATGTATGCATATTTATCACATACGTGCGTATGTAATTTAAGTGTACATATTATGCGCAATATTTATAAGAATATTTTGTAATGTACGTATTTATCGTATATATGCGTGTGTAAAACTTCTGTCCTAAACAAACAAATTATCGTCCTAAACAAATATAATTTTTTCATAATTGTTCGATCATATGGGTCATAAATTTCATTACATCAGAAACGAGGATAGAAATACAAAATGTAAATTCAAATTGTAATGTATTGTATGGGAAATACAATATATTTTGAATACGATCGGTTTAATGTTAAATTTTGAATTTTTGGGTATTCAAAATTCATACTTTTTAGGTAATGATAAATAAAAATATGATCGTGTGAATGCATTATATATCGTATACGTAAGTATGTAATTTAAGTATACACTCCACGTGGAGTCATATATGTCCCTGTACAAATATTGTACCATAAAATAATGACTTGATTTTGTTAATTATAAATACAATATATACATACATACGTGCAATATTCTGTACACATCTTTCGACCGTATACAAATTTATGTGTTTATAGATCGTACTTGTATATATTTTTTTATCTGATATAAAAAGTAAAAGAAAAGTGTGAAATATGAACAAAAATCGACGTGAAAAAAAAAGTAATGTTTGTATATGAAATATTGTACGATATATGTATGTATGTATGTTAATCTGAAATTACACATTTTTTATTACTATCCTAGTCTCTGATCTTTAATTCAAGTTCATATATATGATCGAACCATTACAAAATTGTGTTCTAATGTTCTTATGAAAGAAAATTATGTTTGTTTAGGATGACGGTATTTATAGTTAAGATACCAAATTTGTATGAAAATATTTACAAACACTCGTATGTAATATATTATTACATATGCATACATGCATATGTATATATAATAAGTACATGGCTTAAAATTTCTCGAGTTTATTTTGAATATTCTTATACGAAAAAACGACATCCCTTTTTCTACCAACAAATGTACTAAATCATTCAATCATTCATGCCGTCCCCTCTTTCATCGCCCGAACCGCTCTATCGGCTAAAAAAATTTTTGAAGCCCCATAATAATTCTTGGATTTTCAAATTTTTTGCTATAAGTAAAGACGTTTTGTAAAACAAATAAATAAACAGATGAATCATCAAATGTATTATACAAATTCAGATTGTGATACAGTGGATTAAAAATTTTCAAAAACACATAAAGTACGTGATGTCGTATAATAAGAATGGTCCATTTGTAATCACATTAATTACAAATTAAAACTGGAGGCAACCATGCAATTATGAGAACAATCAAAGCTATTAATATTTAAATTCTAAAAATATATACATAGGTACCGTATTTTGGCAATAACAATGTTAAATTTTTGAACAAGACTCTTAGTGACCGTTATTTAAAAAATTAACTCTTACGTTTATGGTAATTCTTACGGCATCGAATTTACGTTTACTGGATTCAGAAGTCAATAAGAGTAAATACTTTATTTATTGAGCTACATATGTATTTAATCTCAATCGTCCTCAAAAACAAAATGTTGTCGTCATAATTCCAATAATAAAATTTTATCAAATCAAAATTTTATGTACAAAATAAATTTTTTTTAAATTGTTTATATGTATATGCGTAGTATACTTGCGCATGTTAGAATGTTTGCAATTTTCTTTTATACATATTTTGTGTATTCAGCTTTATTTTAACAAATGAATCAATGAAAAATAAGCAAAAATTAAGTAGAAATTAAATACGTATGACATCTCCATTAATTTTCTTCTTTGTTAAATTTTTTTGGTGAAATGACAAATATTGTTCATCAAAAGAAATTGGATTATATAAAGGCTTACTAGAAATTTCTGAATTATTCATAAAATTTATTTTTCGCAATTAAAGTAACGTTTAAATCATCTCGATCAAACAAATTGAGTTTTTTTTTTTTTTTTTCACATAAAAAATGTACAAATTATTAACTATATTAATTTGTTCGGTATATTTAGTTCAAATTTGTTTTGCAACTAATTACGAAGAAGAATGGTGTAATTTTAAGGTAGAAAATTAAATTTATTATTTCTTTTATATCTTATGTTGCATTAATTTATTTGTTAGTATCATCATTGCTATACGAAAATACAATTTTTTTATTTTATTTATTCATTTATTTATTTTTTTTGTTTATTGAAATTCGTTTTTTTATTTTGATATATGTTTAGAAAAAATATAATAAAAGTTATAATTCTTCAGAAGAAGAAAACGCACGAAAAAAAATATTTATTGAAAATTTCAAAAATTTTGAAGAACATAATGAACATTTTAAAGCGGGTATTGAAACGTATTCTATGGGTGTAAATAAATATTCTGATTTAAATCAAACAGAATTTATTAAAAGGATGACAATAACATTACCAGATGATCCAGACTTATTAAGAATTCGTTCGAAAAATGTCACACTGAGAGGTCCGTTGCCAAACTATGTTAATTGGGTTGAAAGAGGATTCAATACAACTGCAAGACAGCAAGGTAAAAACTTAAAATTTTAGAGAAAATTTCAACATAAATTTTGTTGCTGCATAAAATAAATAGAAAATTTTCTTATCTTTATCATTTTAAATTTTTGTTATATACATACATATTTAGGTGGCTGTGGAAGCTGTTATGCATTTGGTGCTGTAGCTGCTTTAGAAGCACAATTTTTTATTAAGCATAAAAGTTATATAAAAGTTTCTGAACAAGATGCAGTTGATTGTTCACGTTTCTATGGTAATTTGGGATGTCGTGGTGGTTGGCCAGCAAAAGTTTTCGAATATGCTAAACAACAAGGAATAGGCTTACACAGAAATATACCATATAAAGGGAAAGATGATCAGTGTGTTAGAGCTGGTTCACATCCTTATATGAGAATTAAAGATTATTATCGTGTTCAACAAAATAATGAAACTGAAATGAAAAAAATTGTAGCAACAATTGGTCCAGTCACTGTTGCAATTGATTCGAGTCATGGAACTTTCCACGGTTACAGCGGCGGTGTTTATTACGATCCAGAATGTAAATCAAATCGATTTACGCATATAGTACTGGTCGTTGGATATGGTACAACTAAAAAGGGTGAAGATTATTGGTTAATTAAAAATTCATGGAGTGAATATTGGGGTGAAAAAGGTTACGCAAAAATGGCACGTAACAAAAATAATCACTGTGGTATTGCAGCACATGCAGTTTATCCGATTTTGAAGTAAATACAAAAATAAAAATAAAATACTTTTAACATTAAAACGTTTCAATCAGGTATTAAATGTTTTCGATCCACACAAAATAAGTACTTGTGAGCATTTTAATGTGTCTTGGTTGAATTGGTAAATACAAAAATTTAGTTTAAAATAATATTTCTTTTGCATAAAATTTAGTAAAAATGTCAAATTTTTAATTTTTTCAATAATTGTTAAAAATTTAAGAAATTATTTTCAAAAAATTATATAAAATCTATAAATTCAAAATACAAAAAAAAAATCATACAATACATTTCATACTTTATCATTTTGTACAAAAACAAAGAATTTACCAATTTAGCTGTATTTAGCATACATGTCGACCTAATTGACCAATTCTTTTCAACAATTAAGCACTTAGAACTTTAACTACATTTAGCCGCAATCCATATAAACTCAAAATTTCTTCAATTTATCAAAAATTTTGTGTAACCAGTTTTTGCTATTCCGGAAAAATCACAAGAGAATATAACCTAGCCAAGATCTTTTCATATCACAAATACATACTTATGTATATTGTGCGAATTCAAAAATTCGATTGTACGTATACAAGCATAATTATTGAATAATATACGTAAAAAAAATTTTGTTGATAACAGTTGAACTCAAAAAAGACTGAGTTTCGTCCAGATATACATATGTATTTATGTACGTAATATGAAAACCAATTGGTTTGATAATATTTTCCAACTGATTCAATATTTAACTTGTTTGATTGAATTATTGTATTATTGTACTGTATTACTCAAAAAAAAATTGTTTTTCTTTTGTTTAGTATTTATTCTTTTAAGAATCATTTTAATTAAAATTTTTTAATTGTTGCAAATAAAATATTGTATCGCGGAAAAATATTGTATACATAAAACAAAATATTGTAGAAAGGAAAAACACATGCGAGCATATGAACAAAATGTCAATAAAATACAGCTTTTTGTTTTGTTCGTTGAAAATTAAATACAGATGGTACATATGTAGGATAATTCGCAAGTTGATGGGGGTCTGTCTCCAACCCTGCCACGCTAAGGTCATTTGAAAAAATGTTGTATGTCGAGTGACATTCGAAATCTTGTTGGTAGTTAAATAAAGGTAATAGAATGCTCTTTTCAACCAATATAAGTAAATTATCGGATTTATTTATTTATTTTTCTTGAGTATAATTTTTTGTTAACTAATTCGTAGTTACTTTCTATTTATTTAGCTATGAAAATGAAAAATATACACATATATATATATATATATATTTTTCATTTTTTTTTATTGAACATTAAATTTAAAAATTTGAATAAAAGCATGCAAAAAGTGAAAAATTTTTCTACATATGAGTACATGATACATGTAACTTAAACTTTAAACTTTGTGCATTTATGTAACTTCACACATAATATAAAGTATATGCACAAATGTAAGTATGTATGTATGTATATATTTTCAGTAACTTTGTATTCCATAAATGTTAAATTTTTCAAAGAGGTAAAATTTTATGAAATGACATCAATTTTACATATGAATTTTTAAAGCATGAAAAAGCTTTTTACTATATTGGCTTTTAACTATAAAGTAGGACCAGATGAAATGGGAATTTGCAAATCCGCACAGATGCCATCATATTGCAGTATATTACTAAAAGAGTAGCAGAGCAGTAATATAATAAAAAAAAAAAAAAAATTGTTATAAAATTTTTTGTAAACACGTATGTGTGTACGTATGGTTGTGCATGTATGTACAAATAAACGCTGTGTAAGTCAGCGATGTTTTATTCACATACATTAATCTGTACAGTAAATACACTAAAAAAAAACTAAAGTAAAATAAGAAAATAAGAAAATACATCAATATGCCACTAAAACGTGTAATTACAATACGCTACAAACGTAAGAAGAATTTTATATGTATAATTTTTTTCCTTTTTCTCTAAGGATGGGTATCCTTATAGGATACATACAGAATGTATAATGCTTATAAATATACTTTCAATTGAGTTACGTAGATACATACATATGTATGTACATATGTAAAGATGTACATACTATATGTACATTGTGTCGGTATGTACGTACACATACATACATAAGGATTTGTTTATATATAGTATAATATATTTTTCTACTGTAGGTAGTCAACTGATCCTTATTAAGCCATAAAAACGTATTGATATTTCAGTAAACGATGTAAATTTTAGCGAAGAAAAGAAAATCAAATAATAAAATGAAAAAATAACTTGCTTACATTTTGCATTGGCTAAGATTTTTACTTAATTTACTTTTCATTCATAATGGATTATTTGAATAAAAAATGATACATGTATGAATGTTTGTATATTCTAGGTATGAGTTTTAATGATGTCAACAATTTGGCAAATATATTGTTTACTTTTAGTGAAAAATTAAAAAAAAAAAAAACAAAAATTCGAAAAACTTTAACCAGTTCAAAAGAAATCAAAGAAAAACAAATTGACACTGTTAGAACTTTGACATTTTTACTGGACATGAGATATGTATGTTACTTATTTAAATTTCATTACAAAATTTAAGCAATAACGACTTCAAAATAGATAAAAATAGAAAAACTACTCAATAATTTGATTTAATCGTTTTCTTTAAAGTATTTTATTGCCAGTCATTTCAGACTTTTATCGTTGTTTCAATTTTTCTTGTTATTTTCATTAGAAAATTAAAAATACGTGAAGCAAAAGGAAAATTTTCATTTTTTTCTTATTTTTGACATTATTGCACAATTTTATTTAATTTATATTTATCTTTTTTCCTATCGTCTACAAATAATTATTTATATTTATACGTACATATATCCATGTAGAGGTATAGATAATATTGAATAGGAAAATTATGTTTTGTTTTTTGTTTTATTACTTTTTTTTTAGATTTACAGATTTCAAACTATAAAAAATTTAATAAAAATTAGGAGTAAAAATTTGGGAAAAGATAAAAAAGAAGTCGATATGAAGTTGAAGGAAAGTTAGAAAAAGGTGAGGAAGATGGGAGGGTGATAGTCAGGAAGAGGGTGAAAAAAGGTTCGGAAAAGGGTCAGAAAGATAACAAAAACAAAATTACGAAATTAATTTTGATCAAGTAAAAAAATTTCTATTAAACTAATTTCTATGATAATTTACAGCGAAAGAAAAAAAAATGGTATTCATATACATATGTATGTATGTATGTATGTATATAATGTAACAAACAGGAACTATAATCCACAAAGTGTGATTCAACTTTTTTTTATTTTAATTGTATTTTATTTAACATTTTATCATAGAAAAAGGACAAAAAAAAATTAAAGTTAGCAGCTACTTACATACATGTATATTATTTATACATATGTACCTCTACATGTATGTCGGTGCATATTTCAATTTTGCTTTAATATCATATTAATTTACTAATACAACTATCTTCTATACATACATATGTACATATATATACATACATAACATACGTATATACATGTATACGTATATATATGTATATATGTACATACGTATATACTTTATTATACATTTTTGTAACAATACATTGTTAAAGGATTATCACCAAAATATTTTGTATTTGATTATTTTCTAAGGATTTAGCTATATTATTTAGTTGGTTTTATTTATAAAAAAAAAAAAAAACGTGAAAATAAAATAACAAAATAAAAAATAAACAATAAATAAAAAAATAAACACTTTATTATGTTAAAGATTTACTACACTTTATACATACATTGTATATACAATTCTACGTAATTCGTATACATATATGTATGTATATGTATGTATGTACATATGTATGTATATGCCTTGTACGCGCGTATATCCGAATGTATTCATATATATACATATGTATGTATGTATGTGTACAGCTTTAATGAAAGAAAATAAAGAAAAAATACATACATATGTAGGTATGTATTTATTTCTTATTGCTTTTGTTTTCTTGTACGTGTATTTATATACATATGCACATACAGTTAGTTTTATTTCATTTGTTTGTAAGTATGTAATGTCTTTTTATATATTTTGTGTTTCACTTTATTAAGATTTTGTCTTCATGTTTTTAAGAATAAAAACACATGTATAAAAATAAATGAATACAATGTGTTCTACAAAACATCATACATATACTCATGCATGTATGTACATACATATAAGTAAAAGTTCAAAGTAAAAAGAACAAAAGAATTATTTACTTTTTTATTTTATTATCCATTTTCTTTTGATTATTTTGTGATTTCTATGTAGTCCTTTCTTCGAATTCAAAAAAGTAAAAATGTATGCAAGGAAAATGTGAAATAAAAATAAATAAATATTGAAAAAAGGTTTTCTTTTTTTTTTCGTTCTTGTTAAGATGAAAAAACATTATATGGTTTTTCTGGTTTGTATGTGGTTTTTAAAATTTTGTCATGTGAAAATTTCTTTTATCTTTCATCATGATGATTAAATAATAATTATTTTGTATTATATAAATATGATATAAAAATTATCTAACATATGTATGTGTTTTAATATTAAAACATGCATACACTCATACAAACGAATGAAACAAATAAGAAAATATAAATGTAAAACACTTTATTAAAATGATCACATTTACTTAGAAAAAAATAAAAAATAAAGGATTTTCAATTTTTTACGTGTACGTAAACTAAAATACACAAATTATTTTAAGAAAAATTAAAATTGAATCTTTAAGGACATAAAATGCATTTTAATAATTTAAATGTATTTTAAATAATCGTAATTTTTTTGTTTTTTTAGTTTTTCAAAGCCAACAATAATTTCACGTACGTATATTATGTGTGTGTACAGTGTACATACATATATGAAATGATAAAATGAAATTTTTAAATGTTACAATGAAATGTTTACTTTTAATTTTGTTTTTACTTAACTATAAATATTGTTTTTTTTTTCTTCTGTTGTGTAATACTTGTTGTTCAACTTTAAATTATGGAAAAAAATTTTATATTTGTATTTTTATTACAAACAATTTTAAAAAATATTCTTTTTTCAAAAAAGTATCAATAAACTTACAAATAAGATTCGTTATTAAACGTTACCATGTAGCAACTGAATAATTTTAATAAATTCTTAAAATTATTTTAACCCATTATGTTACCAACTAAATACATAATTTTTTCATACGATAATTTTAAATATGTATCTAGATGAAAATTGTAAAATGGTACAAACGTAAATTAAAACATTGATCGAAAATATTATTAGAATACCTGCTAATATATAACATATAACATGGTATAACATAATAATAAAAACAATTGAACTGATTCCCAGTAAACGAAACAATGTTGGGTATCAGGTGTAAGGGAAAAAATAATCTAAAGTTTTTGTTCTTAAGTTTTCTTTTCATTTTTTTTTGTCAGAATGATAAATTTGACTTTTGAATTTTTTTGTTTTTTTATTTTTTGCATTTAGATTTAGATGAAGTTCTACACTTATGTACGAGTATGAATTTTTTTTTTTATTGAACAAAGAAAATATGAAAATATTTAAGTATGTAATAAAAAATTTTTGCTCAATTTTGATCATTAAAGATAATAAAAAAGAAAGAAAAGTTTGAGTAAAAGTAAGTGTAAATTTATGGTATTTGAAAAAAGAAAAACAAAAATGAAGTAAAAATATTAAAATTATGATTTATGATACACACTTTATAAACGTTAAAATATGTGTATAAATTATATTTAACCTGTCTGCCTACATGCACACATATTTACATGAACATAGAATGTATGATAGGGATTTTGAAAACATTTATACATATACATATGTACATTCTTCAGTTGCTAGCACTTGTCTCATTGTTATACCCTTTTTGGTTTCAACGGTAAAGGGTGTTTCTTTTGTAGAAAAATGATGTTTGACGTTTCAAAATAACATACTTCTGATACAGTTAAAAATGGAATCAAAATTCTGTAAAATTTGGAATTAGCACTCTCAATTTCAGTAAAAAATGACTTTAATTAGTACTTAAGAGGTAATTTTGGTTGCCAAACGTAGGATGCCAATGCTTTTTTTTTTGAATCAAAATAATTTTCGTATGATGCGATATACATATGTGTGTACATATGCTTGTATGTATGTATGTTAATGAAATTTAGTAGCAATTTTAAAAACATACCAAATTATTATAATTTTCATTGGAAATGAGTAATTTAATTAAACATTTTCTCACTTAGAAACACGTATGAAGGATGTCAATATTTTTTTGACATGCTGTACATGTCCATATGTACACACATAGAAGGTAATACATTTTTTATTTTTGTTTTTATATATTGAATTTCACTTTAAAAAAGTATACATATATAAAACTTATTAATAATTTATCAAACAGCTTAATGTTAAAAATTTGCATACTCCTTAAAAAAAACGAATAAATATTTGAAAAAAGTTTTTTTTAACTTTCATTTTATTTCGACATTGACTGAGTTTATTCGAATACCTTGTTGATGTACATAAATATGTACATATGTATACCTATATATGTATGTACCTACATATATGTAAGTGAAGTGACGTATTTATATTGTATCTTGTATACATGGGTTCGATATATGCAATGCATACTTGGAAAAAAAATTACAGCTTTCACAGTACATTTTATTTGTACATATATATGTACATACATGCATACATATACATACATATGTATATATGTATGTGTATCTACATACATATGGATGTATATACATATTTGTATATATTCGTATTACGTCTGCATACTTTGACAACGTTAAAAATTCTTTATGTGAATATCAAATTATTGCAACATTAAACATATGTACGTAAGTGTTTATTAACATATAAATATATGCATACATACACATATGTACATATGGATGTATATGATCATGCATATCTATAGCACATGCAGCATAAAATTTCCATTACGAATTACGGAAAGGATAATAGCAAGAACTTAAAGTGGATTGTCATTTTTGTATTACAATTTTATTTACATTTAGCTATGTAATATACTCACATAACACATGATATTGTATATGAAAATCTTGTATTTGTAGAGTTAAAAATAAAAAGAAAGAAAAATAGAAAGAGTTGACATTTCACTGTACATATTCATTATATGATAATACAAGAAGCGACAATATAGTCTCTATGAAATTTTTGTATGTCACTTATTTTTCTATTAATGGATTATTTTGTAAAATATTGTACAAGTATATAAAAAAAAAGAAAATATAAATATAGAAATGAATAAAATACAGGTACAATTTATACTTACTGTTAACAAAAGTAATTTTGAAAATTTAACATGTCAACATAACGTCATTTAGAATTTTTCTGTACAATTATTTTTTTTTCTTTTATAATTTTCCAAAAGGAAAATCGAAATAATTTATTTTCAGTTTTTCGTTCTAAATAAAGGTAAAAGCAAGTATAAGTATACAATTTTTAGAATTTTCCCAATAAACAAAAACAGATTAACATGTTATAGATACATATTATGTGTACTAGACTAACAATTGTAAAAGGTTTAAAAGGACTTAAATTTTGAATTTAAAGAAAACATAAAATATTGTTATTATTTCGAAAGTAAAAAATTGAAAAACATGAAAAAATTGTGTCACATTACATGCATTACACTTCTTTATAGTATATTAGTATATGCATGTATTAATTTATATTTAAATTAGCACTACAATTTTGTTCGTTTGATAATAATAATAATTGAATAGTTTATTCAAGTTACTTAGATCGATAATATTTATTTTTTATTTAAAATAATTTGAAAATTTAATAATTTAAATTCTTATATATTTTTAAACACATAATGCATAATTATGTGTGTAAATTTTGTAATACATAATTATGTAATTATGTAAATACATATATGTATAAGTATAAAGACATTTTTTGATATGCTCCTTCAATGCAATTAAAATAATTTGAAATGATAACGTAAATTTTTTTTTTAAAACTTAATTAATTGTCACTCATTATTCTACTTAATTTAAAATTAAATTCATTATAAATATTAATTAATTTGTAATTAATTAAGTTAAATTTAGCGAATATTGTATATCTGTGAGTACATACTTATAATTGGCAATTTTATTTATGTATTTATTTTTTTTTTTAAATTTTTAAATTTTTTATATACATATTATTTGAACTATTTTTTGATTTTTTGCTTTTAATATTCCATTTTGCTTTCCATACTTCACATACAAATGGAGTATATGTTTGCATTTTTTTTTTTTAAATTATTTTTAAAAATTATGTATATGATATACGATATACCTGATAATATTTATAACTGTATGGTAATAAAAACACAAAAAAATCAGTTAATTTCATACAAAATAAAAAAATAAAATAAAATGTTCAAAAAATGTATATGTTGTTATGTACTTATATATTTATGTATAAAATTATTAAAATTCATGAGTCCAAAATAAATACATACTTTATATGCATACATTTGTACGCCATAAAATATGCAAAATGAAACAATAATATTTTTCATCCATTAAAATATTCAATTTAAAAAAAAAAATCATAAGTTGAAAATTTTTTTGTCTATTTAACTGAATATTTTGTTATTTTTATATAATATTATCTTTTAATTTGATTTTATTTAGTTTATACATATTTAATATACTTTAAAAATAATCTGGCAAAAATTGAATGAGTTTTTTATCTGTGATACAATGGGTATACTAAGTATATGAACACGAATTTTATAATGAATTGTATTAAAAATTATTGTTAAAATATGCATAAAATTTTAATTTTGTGCATTTTGTTACTAATAAAACTATTTCATTTGTAGATAATTTAAACGATTTTTTATTTTGTTAAATAAAAATGTACACGTACGTACAAACAAATATGTATTATATTTTTAAGAAAAAACAAATATGTACATGATATATGTATAAATAAATAAACGACTATCAACATTTGTTCAAATAACTACTAAAAATCATTAAAAAAAAAAAAAACTAAATATGAAAATATATTTTGAAATGATTTATTTTTCACACAAAAGATAGACAAAAATGCCAGCTTTTTAGTACATGATCTAAGTCCTATAATAAATATTTAGTTTTATTTGGTTGTTTGAATACGAAACAGTTTAAACTTGTTTTATAATTTTATTTAAATTTCAAATCTTTTATTTTAGAATTTGAATTATTATTGTAAATATCTTAATTACGAGCATTGGAAACAAATGTATTTATGCATGATTTTTAATAGATATGCTATTCTCTTCCATAATATTATTTGATTCATGTAAAGATATACTATATAACAATTCATATTAAAATATTTTACACAAAATATTTTACAAATTAAAATATTGATACAGCAGGCTACACACATATTAATTAAAGTTAATTTTCGATTTCAAATACATAGCATGTTAAATCATGTGAAATATCACACGTAATTTATTCTATATTGTTTTAAACGGTTCGATTATTAAATATCTAATAAATGAAATTTAAATTTCAAATTTAATTTTTTTTTTTAATATTTTCAATTAATAAAAATTGATGGTTAATTAGAATAATAAAATTATATAGCTTTAATTTAAATTAAAGATAAAAATTAAAGCTTTAGAAAAAAATAAAGTGAATTTAATTTATTTTTTATGGTGATTATGTAACGAAGTAAATGTTGTAGTTTATTTAATCTTTCATAAAAGTATACTAAAAAACGTATTTATCGGTTTTAATCCTTCTTATCAATTTATTTACTGAAATCGCACGGATACATGCATACATAAAATTACAAAATGTATTTCAGTAAAACATATAGTTACCAATGTACATATTCTCAAATGTATAAGTTATACGTACTTTCGAAAACAGTTCTAATTTAACAAAATCATTATACTGATATTCTCGATACTTTCAAGTATACATATGTACATATACGTACAGTATTGTATGTATCTAAATGCACGATGTATATGCATACATATGTACGTATTTACAATCATATCTGACCAAAGTAAAAAGAACGTGCTTAATTTAATCACTGATACGTGATTTATTTGGGTCATTAGACCTACTCAGTGCAGTGTATAGTAGAACATCATGTACTTTTTAGAAATGAACGAATAAAACGCATCGTTAAGGGTTAAAGGTGAACATGCCGTACACATTTATTTCGATTATAAATAAAATGTAACAAAATTACGTTTACTAATATAAAATACAAATGTACACTTACATTTCTATACTTACATAAATTTATATGAAATTTATGTGTTATATTACGCAAAATATGGTACTTTATAAGTTTATACAATCTTTATACTTTGTATAAAAGTACTTAAAGAAATGTCAGGACAGTAAATGAATTGACTAACACTTATAATACACAAACACAAATTTAATAGATGGTTATGTGTGTTTTTTTTATTGCTTTAGTTAAACTTAAGTTATCCTTTTAGAATAGAAACGATGATGGAAAAGTTAATTTTTTTTTTTTTTGTATTTGTAGATAAAGTTCACGTACATAAAGTACATATATATATGTATGTATGTATGTATATGCGAGTATGTAGTGTACACATAGTATATGTATATCTACATATAAGTATCTTTTGATTGTTGTAAATTGATTTTATTTTATGTATGTAAGTCATGTAGTATTTTTTATCGTCTATCATAGAGCATACAAAACATCAGATACAAAAGTAAATTTTATGTACGTAAGATACTTTTGAAATTATTTGAAAACTGTAATAAAAAATTTAGTAAAGCACAAGATATGCATTAAGGTGTGTTTTTTTTTTCTGGTTAATAAAAATTCAAAATGAAATGATAAGGAAATTTACCCATATGATTTTAAATGATAAGAATTAAAAAACGTTGAATATAGGCGAAAAATATTGTCGATAAAAGAGTATTTAAAAAATCATTTTAAAAATAAAATGAAAAAATAAAAATTTAAAAAAATCGAAAAACTTTTAAAATTTTAATTAAATTATATAAGTGCACTGAAAACATATAAATGGTCGATAATGTAGTATAAAACAAATTTAAAAATTTTAATTGTACATATTATATCTACATCCATGTAATGTTTTATTCGTTTTATAATGTTCATTTTTATTTGCATTGTAATTTGTAGATTTACGCAAATAAAAATGAAGTATGAAAAAAATAATATATGGATGTATTTAAATTTAATAGTACATTTTTTAGTTATTTAATCTTCTGAAAAAGAAAAATTGAATATATAAAATGAATGCTTATTCAAGTGTATATATATTTATTTTGGTCATAGAATACACATATTCATATATACAAGTAGTACAACACATTTTATATAAGTATAATATGTAGAAAAGTCGTAATAAAAAATATTCAAAAACAAAACAATTTTCTATGTTTTTAATATTTTAAAATTTCCTGTAATTTAAATTAAATATTTCACATTGAATGTGAAATATTTTTATATTTATATACAAAATAAAATGTATACAATGTTTTTTTTCATTGTACTTTATATACAATGTATATACATTTTTATTTGCGATATTATTTTAACAGTTACACATATTATTGCTAAATAAAATGACCTAAATGTAATAGTGAAATATTTAGTAATTTACATATTTTCAAAAAATTATTCTTATTGCAATAATACAATTTGAAATATTTTTATTACAAATACAAATAAATTATTAACAAAAAACAACAACAAAAAAAAAATCAAAATGAAATTATTTTTTAACATAGATAAACATGCATTTGTATCTATTCGTTTGTGAATGTAATCGTATATATGTACATATATACACAACATTTATGTACATAATTTCATTTACATTTTTGTACATTCATATTCGTTATAAAACATATAAGTAACGTACTAAATGCGAAAAGTTTCTTTTAATCTATTTTTTTTTTTACATTTATACTCATTCAGTATACACAAAAATTTTGTATATTTATGTGCTCATATGTACATATATATATTTACAATTATTTAAAATATTTTAGACTTTATTTAACATCAATTGCATTTTTAATTGACTGGAAATGAAAATTAATGGGTTGGCAAATCTGTTTAATGTGTTTGTTTATGTACGCTTTTCCCAAGGATATATCTAAAATCCTTAAATGTGTCTGTAAAGTGTAAACGAACATATATGGGTACATACATACGTAAATGTGTTTGATTAGTATATGACAAACACATATTATGTACATAACATTTGTATATGTACATACACACATATATGGTGTATTTAATATTTATTTCTCGTTCATTCCAAAAAAACATTACATATGAAAATGTATTAAATTTTTCTATCTATTAATAAATTTATGCTTTTTTTCATATGTTTTATATTAATTTCCTCAAATTAAATAAAATATAAATTTTAGTTGTAATTCATGCATGCCTGCTGAAAACAGCACATTAAAATCACATTTGCCTTAAATATTTGAAAATTCAAAAATTCAATAATTTATCAATTCTTCATTTTCGTGGTAATAATTATGTAATTTGTAATGATAAGGGGTGAATTTAACCTATAGTAATTGATAAAACTCCTGTGGAAGATTTTAGTGCATTGTAATTTTAACTTTATCAGTATCAGAACATTGAATTACATAAAACGTATTCCTGAGATTAATGATTTATTTTTTTTTAATCTTCTCAGTATCAAGCAATATATAAAACATAATATCCTTTTTTCACTCTGTTTTTTTAACGGTTTTTTGTTTTTTTTTTTTCATTACGCCTTTTATATTGCAAATTCAAAAGTTTTAATCAAAAAATGTTTGAAAATAGTGCATATAAGCAAAAACATAACAAATGAGAAAAAGTACATACATACGAGTAATTATAAATTTTTTTGTCTTCAAGGTTTATGCAACGGTATCATAAATTGGTCTTGACAAATGTCAACTAGAATAGAGCACTTTATAATTGTCTTTTTCTTTACATTATCATACTTTCATTTTGCTGTGTTCCTGCTTTTGAAACTTAAATTTTTCTTTTTTTTTACAGTACATATGTGTAGAAAGTTTATAATACATGAAGGAAATTACATGAACGTGACTTTCTCTTTTTGCAACTTTTTTTATGCACATACACATGTTAAAGTTAATAAAGTTTCTAATAGTAAAAAAATACATGCATTACACATACGTTTGCACAAAAGGAAATATTTCTACAAAAGTGTATTTAAGTTACATTTAAGTATAAGGAAGATGTTGTTTTTTTTTTTTTTTTTAAATTTTTCTAAAATTTAAGTGTCATAGAACACAATTATTTACTATTTGACAAGAAAAATTACAGAAATTTTGCGAAATTAGAAAGAAAAGTAGTGTAAAACTAAGAAAAAGTTTTCATTGATTAAATTGATTATACATCATACATATGTATGAATTTTCTTATTAAATATATGAAGTGAACAATATATGCTATAATTTAATACACTGATATACAAGATGTAATTTTTATTTTAATTTTGAGTTAATCAGTTTTATACTTCAACATTTTCTTATTTTATTCTTATCTACATACTATGATAATTTTGAATAAAAATAATTTATAATTTCTTATGCTATGAATAGGCTCTATGTATATTTTCCTTACCATTTCCTTGTTATTTGTTTGTTTTCATTTCTGCAAACAACATTTTTCTTTTTCTAAAGAAAATCGTCTTAAAACTGATTTTACATAGGTAGTGGTATATAATTTGTAAACTTTCTTTTGCCTTTTTTATTCCGGAAACTTAAATATTTGAAAAACAAAAAAACATAAAAAAATAAGAAAAAATTTTACACTATGTAAAACACTTACGTATGTATGTGGAAAAAAGTGAGAATAGAAAATATGTTTAATACTTCACATATTACAAATATTATGTTGAATAATTGTCTTAGACATAATGGTATGTGTTGAGACATATGTACAAATGTAAACGAATGAATATATTACACGTGTAAAAAAATAGTTACAAAAGAAAAAAAAACAAAAACAAATTTTAAGGTGAAATTCTTAGATGTCAAGAATCCATTTACACTACATGATATTTTTTCTTTTTCTGAGAAAAGGAAAAACAAGAATAACAGTAATGGTACAAGTATTAAAACAATTTCTCAAATAGTTGAAAATGATGAAAAATTATTGTTGACAATTCTAACTGTAATTTTTCCTTCTTAAAAATTTCATAAACAGATGGTATACAAATTATATTCGTATGTAGAAGTATGTGAATATATAATATACACTTACAATTTTTTTTTCTGAAAGTTCAAAAACATAAAAAATGAATGTTGAATGAAAAATACAACTAGAAAAGTACAACAAAAAACATGACAAAAAATAAAGTAAAAATAAAAAATCAAGAAGTGAAAATATGAAAAGTAGAAATATTTTAGTTGACAGTCTGATGACATATTTCATGTGGTATAAATTTTTAAACGCAAAAAGAAAAAAGAAATAAAGTAAAAAGGAAGTGAAAATCTTAACATGAAAATACATACAATTATGTACAAACTTTAAAAGGTAATGAGCTTAAAATGTGAAAAAACTAAAAACCTTAGTATTAAAAAGATAAAAAAAAAATAAAATCAATGTTAATCCACTTTTTTAATTTAAGTGTTGGAACGTTTTAGTTATTTTTTATTTTTATTTCATTTTATTTTTTTATTTTTTTGTAAATTAATAACACAGCATTAAATTTTCCTTTTTAGATAATCTGATGTACATTATAAATTTATTTTAATGAAATAAATATTGAAATTTTCTATTTGAAAATAAAATATAAATAGAAAATTCTAACAAATATTTTTGTAAATAGATTTAAAAACAAAATTTAAAAATAATTGTTTGTCCATAAATCCATATTAAACCATAGATATGTGTGTACGAATATTTGAAAAACCAAATAAAAATTTATTTTGTATTTATATACTATGTGTATGGCTTTAAACAAATAAATAGTACACCCATACACATGTATACATATATAAAATCACAATTAGATTTATCATTTTTTTATTGAAAAACTTTATCAATTAAAAGTTTTCCTTTAACTTTATAAAAGTATAAATTTACCTATACATAAATCTATTACAGTTTTATAAATAAAGATTTGTGTACATAATCAAGAAAGATTAAGAAGAGTTTTAGAATTAAGAAAAAATAAAAACAAATAAATAAAAACATTTACACACAATAAAAATTATTTCCGATGAAAACGAACAAGTTTCTGTATTTGAATTTTGTTAAATTTATAAAATTTTCAAAAATCAACAAATGATACGTATCATTTAAAAACACAATGATAATAATCGTATATAAAATTTAAAGGATAAATTAAATTGCAAATTGTATAATATTGGATGTTACGTATGTGAAATGATAATAAGAAAGAAACTATAAAAGCTTAACAAATAATAGGATTTATTTAATTATAGTTGCTGAAAAGAATAAATCAATTTTTCTAATAATTTGGAGAAAGGATATTAACAACTTGAAAAAGTTTAACATATTAATTTTTTGTAATTTGCTGAATTTAAATTTATTAAATATTTTTAATTGTTTTATGATCATACTAAAATCAGATAATTTCATTCTAGAATTACGATTTAAAATTTTTTTCAATCATTATATTGTTTTTATCTTGTTTATTTATTCCAGAATTTTTTGAATACAAAAATTTAATGATTACAGCTAAATTAATTACAACAGCATTGAATTATAATATTGATTAAAAAAAAACTATTTCATGAATTTATGTTTTGTTTTTTCAATCTAGGCACGTGTTGACTTGTTAGTGGTGCTTCTCTTTATTCTTTTGCTGTCTAAATACGTTTTTTTTTGTCTTTACGCCGGTTTTACCAGATTGCTAGTTTACTGCGTTTTATAAACGAAAACAACAACAACCACACGTGAGCAAATTTAAATCATAAACACTAATGGTGTTTTTTTTTCTTATCTCCTATGATTTAACACGTGCCTAGATTAAAAAAACTAAGTATAAGACTTAATTTTTAAATCTTTTATAATTTAAATATTTAAATATTTAATCTTTTCAAACTTTCCAAAAGAAACAGAATATCATACATCATTTGGTAATATTTATTATAGGTAGAGGTGGCCGCCTGCTCGCTTCCAAGCAAGCACACTTAGGCCAGAAAGGCCCATTGTGATATTTTTATTATAGTCCTTTCATTTCGATATTTATTATAAATTATAGATTTCCATTAACGTGTGTACACAAAATAATTTTTCATTTTACTTTCAATCCACTGTTCTTTTTCTTTTGGATTAATGTGTAAGTGAGTAACTTCAACCATCAATCGGTGTACTTATCACATTATATGTATGTTAAAAACAAAAAAAAGCACGAATATCTATTAGATTATTGAAGTAAATAAAAGTTATCTTGAGGGTACATGTGTACATATTACATATTATATGTGCTTATACATACATACATACATATATGCACAAATACGCTAGTATATGTAAAGAAAATATGTTTATATGTATATATAAACTAATATTCTTATATGTATACATACATATGTACACATACATATGTGAATATGGATATCGATTATAAACTTAAATTTATTCACTACAATATGTTTTACTTGGTTTTATCAAGTTTTACTCATAAGAGAATTTTTTTCCCATAATAAAAAATAATTCCCTTTAGAAAAAAAAAACATGAGTTAAAAAGATTTTTTTTTCACTCATCCGATTTATGAAAAATAATTTTTTTTTATTTTGATTTGGGAATTATAATAATAATGTGTACTTATATATATGCATCATACATACATACATTTATACACACATAATCATACAATGTAGAAAAGTATCCAAAAAAATATGAAAAAAATTGAAAAAGGATCAACAATAAAGTATAGCATATAACTTTTTTTGAATCAAAAATAAAGTGGAAAAAAATGTTTTTTATTTTTATTTTTTTACCATATACGCATATATGCTACATGTGTACATACATAATGTATGAATTACATATATGATATATTTGGTGTACATAAAAAGGCCTAAGCTCGTTTGGCTTAACATTTACTTTTACAATTTACAACATTTTACTAGATAAAATGCAAATTCACTAGACAGATGTATGAGAAGATATTTGAATATATCTTACATGTGTATATACATATGTATGAGGATAATATCTAAAAGCATTAGGATGAATTTTTTAAATAAATAAAAAAGAATATGGGGTTGTGTTTATTGTATATATGAAATGAGTATCTAAATTTCAAACGAACATAAATATAAGTAGTATCATGTAGTATATATATTGTATACATACTGTAGAGTACAAACAAATATATATTCACATAATATGTACATGATGAATTTATTTAAATGATCAAAAAATATACTATAAATAAAGAAATGATAGTGAATTACATTGCGGTAAATTCATATGTATTATATAACAGAAAAAAGGATCTTCATACATACGTATATTTTTTCCTACATTCAAATTTAAAAATTTTCTTTTGAAATTGATATATTTGATATAAGTATATCTTAAAGGTATAAGTAAATTTTGAATAGAAATTTCAATTTGGAACAAACATGAATAAAGGATAAATATTTATAATATTATTTGTGTATATGTAAATATTTATTAAGCAGGTAATTTACGGAAAAATAAAGCAAAGTCCATTTTTAAATGTAAATTATCTACGTGAATATTTTTATTAATTTTTCTATTTAAATTTTTGCTTTGCTCGTGTATAATTTAAAAAAAAAAAAAAAAAACAAATGTTTGCACACATGATAAATAAACGAAAATATATTTATCTTACTTGATATATTATCTAAATTAATTTCGATGGTACATTTTAATTAGTGAATAAAGTTAGTTAGTAATCAATTAGTATTTTAGAAAAAATTTCGGGTTTATATGGGTTTACTTTGAAAACAAATTTAATATTTATATGTTTGTATTTTGTGATTAGTACAAAATTTATTAACGAAAATCTGAGAAGATTTTTTCAATGTTTTTTATTTTATATACAAGATTGAAGAAGTTACTAAGCCAATATCTATCTATTCAAGTTAAAATTATATCTGTATGTTGATGGAGTGGGATAATTAAAAAATTTTTACGGATTCTCAATAATTTACAACATTATTACGAAAACTGATAAAATCATGATTTCCCGTTTATTATATATTTTCTGAAAAAAAAAAAAAAGTTTTTCTTTATTAACATACATATTACAATTTAATATATGTGATTTTTTGCATACGTTCTTGTATGCTTTTTTGTATATTCAATATAAGTTTAAACGTGTCAAAAATTTTAACTAGCTTATTACATTACTTACCTCAAAATATTCAAATACATAAGTTAAATACGTTGAATAGTAAATTGTCTTTGTCAGCAAATTTCCATTTACAAAATATCACTCATGAATTTGTCAATATATTGTATATTTAAAAAAAAAAAAAAAAAAATGTGTAAAATTGGTTTGCTTATAGGTAAATATCGGTTATAAAAGAAAAATGTCTTTATTTATACTCCACCTATAGAATCCGATACAAAAAGATAATAAAATGTCTGTTTTGTATGTATGTGACATCTGAAAGGATTTAATATTTGACATAAATTGGAAGACAAAATAAAAAAGACGATATGTCGTAAATAAAATGGGGATGAAAATTTTCCCTTTTATACTTTTTTTGCAATATAAGACAATATCTTGATATTTTCCTTTATTCCGCAAAAAAATTTTTTTTTATGCTTTATTTTGTGTTTAAATTTGATTCATAAGAAAAAAAAAAAAAAAAGAAATGAAAAAACAAAAGTCAAATTCAAATTTCAATTGATATCTATTCTTCTGTTAAAAGAAAAGACCAATATATAATCAAAAATGTGTAAAATATACAACATACATACAGAGTTTGCATTATTTGTTTTGTACTACAGTTAAAGGGTTAAAAATAAAAATGAGAAAAAAGAATTGAAAAAATTTTCACACTTACGTGACAAGAATTAAAAAAAAAAATATTATAAATATACAAACCGAATGCAAATATTATACAAAACAAAAAATCTCTTTGTTAATAATTTTTTGTTTTATATGTATGTACATATAACATACAAAGAGTGAACGTCGTATAATATTTAGGCCCTTTATCATTTTTCTCTGTAATTTTTATGTAATTTATTTGTTGGGAACCCTTTTTACTTTCATTTCCTGATGATAAAATATAGCGAAAATGTAAATTCGTAAATTTTACTCACGAATTTTTCATGTAAATTATTCATTTAATAAATCATTTTTATATTGTTGTTATTATTAATATGTTATGCATATATTTAGGCTGTAATATGTATTCTGGTTAAAAGACCAATGGGAATAATATTATTATGATAAAAGAAAATTTTTAATTAGAAAATTGACTGTTGTACATCAAATACATAGGTATATATGT
The DNA here is from genome assembly GCA_963971155.1 of Anthrax anthrax. Taxonomy (NCBI): domain Eukaryota; kingdom Metazoa; phylum Arthropoda; class Insecta; order Diptera; family Bombyliidae; genus Anthrax; species Anthrax anthrax. The sequence continues at coordinate 4,125,539 of OZ020118.1, read as the reverse complement.
ATATATAGTACATTGGTTTTACTCTTATTCACTTGGGTTTGAATGGTAACAAAAAAGATTAAATATAAATTTAAAAGGATTAGATTTATTTTTCAAATGTTTAAATAAAATTAACAAGTTTTATGAATTTTTTCATTTTTAAATATTTTTATCAAAAATCTTTTATTTTTTCTATGACAAAATAAATTTTAAATATAAACTTTAATCATATTCAAAATAATTACATAAACAAAATCTTAAATCATTCACAAATATACATAAAAAATTATTAAAATAGATAGAAATAAAAATTTGAAAAATATTTGAAACTTTACAAACATTCAATATTTAAATTTTTAAATGTAAGCAAAAATTTCAAATATTTTCAAATGTTATTGTTACTCATAATTGTTATTTATTTATAAATTTTTTTTTCTACCTTAAATTAAAATATTCTATTCAACATTGTTATTTGAACGATTTTTTTTTTTCTTATAAAATAAAAATAAACAAAAATGATAACATTTCATGATAATAATTAAATGAAAAGAAAAAAAAAATTAAATTAAATAATATTAATTTCCGCCTCAAGAAAATATATAGAAAATTTTTTATTTTGCATTCCATCACATTTTTTTGTTATATAGTATACTGTATAACGTACATTGTTTTATACTTAATTTTCAACAAATTACCATGTACTTTAAAGTTTACACATAACAGAGCATATTTTCATGTACGTCATATAAAATAGATAGACCATATAACATGTAATATACATAGACATTGTATGCAAAATGTAAACGTATAAATTTAATGTATACATGTGTATGTACATACGCATATATTTAAATAATGTACGCAAAACATTAAAATTTCATTATACACCTTGATATATATAAAAACATTAAAAATACAATAATAATAAAAAATGTGAATACCGTAAATTAATGGAAATTTATTTTTCATTATATATAAAATTCAGAAAGAAATTGTAAAATAATATAAGAAAATTTACACTGTTCTGTAGGTATGCCTTTAAATGCCCACAATTAAAATGTAAGTAAATAACATAAGAAAAATGTCTAAAGACAATTACCTGTTTTTTAGTAAATAAAATTTACAAAAAGATAGTAAATAAATGAAAAGAAAAAAGGAAAAAATCTTAAATAAAATTTTCATTTCTTGTATATATGTGTAATATTATATGATATACTTAATTTTGTGACTTTATGATGCCTAACATTGTATACATACATACATATAATATAGAGTGAAAATTCATTAAATTTGTAATGCGTGTTAATTACCTTTTTCACATCATAAAAACACATGGTATTACAAAATAATGTACATTTTAATTGAAATTATGTAACAGTCAAAAATTAGATGAATTTTTCTCTTTAAACAATTACAAGTACGAAAATATTTGTAATTTGAGGGAAAACTCTAAGAAAAAATTACTTAACATGCTATATAGGTAGTATTCGGATTTATTACTTTTTTTTAAAGATTTTAATTAATTATTATAACATTAAAAATAGGGAAAAATAGTAATTTTTTTAATTGACTTTTAAAACAACGTATGAAAGAATTTTTGTTTTTGATATTTTCATTCAAATAATTTAAATTTCGCCATGTCCGTTACATTGTTTTTACATGAACTTTATTTTGTGTGAAAATTTTTTACATTTTTACCTCCCTTGAACATATCACTAGCAGTCAGTTGTGTGGTTAATACAGAATCGCCATATTTATGTGACATTTCCTTTATTCAATTTTAATAAAGTCAATGTTATATTTAATATTTTTAATAAATTTTATTTAAAAAATTTGGTTTATGTTTTTGTTTTCAGAGTTTACTTACATTTATGTTACATATACTGTATGACTGTTTTTCTTCATCCTGTTTTCTTTAACATTTCTGTTATTAAAAACAATTTTCACGTATCGGAAGCACTTTTGATTAGAAAAAAAAAAAAAAAAATGAAAATAAAAAGAAAGTCCATCGTGCTCATTTTTATTTACACAAGTACATAAAAAGATTACGTACAAGCATACTAATACGTATTTGCAAGAATGTAGTAAAAAATATCATACATACATACATACATATATTAAAAAAGGTTAAATAAATTCACTACAGTTATTTTTACTTATTTTTCAAAATCATATATAATATTTTCTTTATCAATTTTTTTTCTAAAACGTATCAGTTAGTACATATAATACAATCTTGTATGATTTTTATTTCTGATTGTCGTACAAAATAACTTTTTATGTACGTATATGTAATGTGTACACATGTACAAATGAATATATATACATATATAGTTTTTTTTCTTGCAAATGTCAAAATAAAAAATCTAGTTTTTTTTTTTAAATTTCTGACTTTGCAATTTTAAAAGTCTACTCATGAGACATGACCAAATTTCAGATTTTCATGTCTAGAATTTTAGTTACCTTTTTTATTATCATGAATGTATTAGTAAGTACAAGTGCATTAACTTATACAGTTTTAAACTAAAATTTACTTGAATCGAACAGTAGAAAAAAAAAAGAAAAATAAGAATCCAAAATCATGATGATTTTATTTAGTTTTGTTTCCGTATAGTAGTTTATATATAAAATGCAACCATTGTATTTACTTATTTGGAATACTGAAAACATTTTTCACTTGAGCTTTTATAAATTTGTATATATTTGTATTTGTTTTTTTCTTTTCGTCTTGACAGAAATTAAATTTTACATCTCCTCTATGACTTTAGTATTAGAGAGATATTAGAGTAGAGTGTATTTTTGCAATGACTTCATGATATGCTGTATATACTTTTTCGTTAAAATGCATTATTGTACATTTGTAAATAATCCTTTTTATATGTATATGTATGTAAATATAAAGTAAAATTCGTTTTTATTTATTCAGTGTGCAGATTTTATATTATACAATTTATTACATTTACATTTCGTGTACACAAATCACAAAAATATATTTAACGTCTAATAAAAACAAAATGAATAGTTAGTATTATTTTATTTTTTTGTTCTAACAATTTTTTATGGGTTTTAAATCTGAATGAAGAAAAACATTTTTTTTAAAACAAAATATGTAAACAGAACATGTAGTATATGTATACAGAAGTGTAAGTTTATTATGTTATATGTTTGGATTATTAATTTGTATTTTTTTTTTTGCAATTTTTAACTAAAAAATGTAAATAAATTTTTATTTACAAATATAAATTAGATTATTTGAAATAACTTAATTAAAAATTTGAATGTGAAACTTTTTCTATTTTAGGTAAATCCTTTTTTTTTACTATGCTGAAGTAAAATTTTCACTTCAACATCAAAGAGACTGTTTCTTAGAATTGATTTCAATATTAAAAATAAAACTGAAATAAATTTTTTAATTAAATTTATTTTTTAATTAAATTAAAAAATTCTCTCTAAGAAATTTTTTATTTAGAAATTACATGAAAATACAATGAAATCTGAAGAAAAATCAATTCTAATGTAAACAAGAAAATTTTTTTAATATTCATGTATTTACCATTATCAATATAATAAAGGTAAACACAATTGAACCAAATGATATACACATGTATAATAATTTGTTACGAAATGGAATATGTACGTATGTACATAGATTATCTAACAAATTTGTGTAGATAATTTGAACAATTTATAAAAGGTTAACTTATATTTAAATGTATTTGTACATATTTATGTACGTGTATAAGTATATTTACGGGTGTACGTATGCAAAATCTCATGTATCACCACATAAAATTATCGAAGTTATTTGTATTATTTATTTTCGTAAAATAACAACAAGAATACACTTACTTTATATGCAATCATTTCACATGCAAATAATATGTAATATATGTATGTACTTTTGCTTGTGCAAGTATAAATATGCGTATGTGTAAGTTTTTACATGTATATGTATATGCACGTAATTTTAACTTAAAATTTTTCTTAATAGGATTAATATTTTATGCATAATTTACATATTATGTATGTACATATTTGAATACATATTGTCCGCTATACTTATACATTTTACTAATACATGTACATACATATATATGATGGTTATTCTCTGTTGCTATCGTATATTACTGCAGTAAAAATGATATTATTAAATTGTATACAATGTGCAAGGATACATATACAAGGATTGAAATAATAAATATTCAATTTACAATATTTGTACAAGCTGGTATAAATTCATTTTACACTCAAACATACATACGTAATTGTGCTCGTATAAGAATTGATACATGTACATAAAATATATAAATAAATGTAGTTATACGTATACAGCACATTTCAAAAGAGCATGTATAGGTGCTTACGACCAAATATGTTGTTTGTTGTACTCGTATATGTACGTGCAAATACACATACAATTGTACGGAATTACATATCCGTCTTATATGTGTGTATGTATGTATATGCCACATAAAAATGTCTACAGAAACTTCAATTAATTTTTTTTTTTTTTTTGCTAAATGTGCATCATGTTGTGAATATTAAATTAAAGTCTTTTAAAAATAAAATTTAAAAACAAATGTTTGTATGTGTATATGTATAGGTAACAAAAATAACATGTAAAAAGAAAAACTCAGTTATATGAAGATACAAAAAATAAAAGAAAAAATATATAGAAAAACATGAACTGATGTGCTCAAATTAAATTATGTGTTATGTTAAAAAAGAAAATTGATTTTACAACATTTCAGACAAAACATGAAAAAATATTGTTAAATGGTTTACTTGACTGTCGCAATTCGTTTTAATAAAAAACATTTTCATCTTTTTTTTTTTAAACACATACGTAGTACATAATATATGTTCAATGTTGTTCATATCGAATTAAATAAGAATTTAAGTAAAAAATGAAAAGTTATATATTTTTAAAACTTTTATTTAGCCAGTAATTTAAAACAATTTTATCTTTTATTACCATAATGTGTAATGATTATATTTTAATTCAATTAATTTTTCTTTTTTTTTAATAATACATTATTTTTAATGTAGAATGAAATTATTGTTTCATTGCATTTTATTTGATTTTTTCAAAATTACAATACTTTTTAATCTTAGACTCTTTTGTACAATATTAATGAGTAAATAATGAAAGTAATCTTAATTAAAAAGTTTTCCATTAGAAAGAATTTTCTTTATAACAATAAGATTTTGCATTTTATTCAAAGAAAGTCTAAATCTAAAAGAAAAAAAAAATATTTTTTCTTAAATTCATACCACGTATATTCTTCGTTTTCTCTGAGCTGAAAAATAATTTTTTTTTTTCAAATTTTCCTATAATAGAAAATGAAAAAGTAATTGTAAAAATGAAGAAACATTTGAAATTTTTGAATATTAAAAAAATTTTCATTGTAAAATTACACTTTGAAACTTTTACCGGTTAGGATGTGTTGATGAATAAAAGAATCAGCGAAAAAGAACTTAACTTATAATAAAACAATTTTCATTGAATTTTTTACCTTCTTATTTATAAACAAATATGTGTACGAATATAAAATGCATTTATTGAATGATATGAAATTTTCTTTTCAAATAATTTTCTTCAATTCAAGTGCACTCTTGTGGGTACGAATTTACGATAAGAAAATAATCGTAAATACAATGAAAACTTTATGTACATATATCGATAAGTAATATGATAAACCATACACAAAAAGGAAATTTAATAAATAATTTTATTCTTCGATTGTAGAAATCTTAACTCTTTGATCTTTAAATCAAAATTAAAAAGGATGAAAAAATTAAAGAAAATCAAAATGCATAAAACTCTTTTTGTGATTATATGTATTTGATAAATTGTAGTGCATTAAGTTGTTTTTATGATTTTAGCTTTTAAAATTTTTCATTATTTTCATATTACCTTGACCTAAATCGTAAGTAAAAGTATACTGATTTTTAATTAATTTGTAATTTCGTCCTTTTTTCTCTAATTAATTTGAAGGTAAATTTTTGTATAAAACTTTGATATAATAAAAAAGATATTCATTTTGAAATTTTTATATATTGATTTGAATATGAAATCGAGAAATTAATAGTAAGAATAGTATTCGTGTATGTAATAATAATTTCAAAATAAGAAAAAAAAAAAAATTACAAAAAATTGTGGATTCTATATTTAATGGAATACAACATAAAGGAAAGAGTTTTTTTCATGTCAAAAGCTAATAAGAACCCAATTAGTTATGTTTTTTCAATATTTCTCTCTTTTTTTTTCAATATAATTTTTCATTTACTTTATATGTATGTATTTGCATTAACATTAACAAAGTTTCCTCGAGTAAAAAAAATGTATAGTAATAAATACGTATACATATACAAAAGTCGAACAAGCAACTAGACCATTCATTTATTATTAATTATCCATCATAAATTATTTGAATTCTTAATTTCCATTTTATAGATAAACTTTCCAAAGAATCCATTTTTAGTCCCTTTTTTTGCTTTATTTTAATGGAAAAAAAAAGTATTATTGTAGACTAAAGATTGCTTAACTTATTCATCAATGTCCTTTTATACATATTTTCATATTTTCATCAAATTTAAGTTAATATACATACGCATATATATTTGTATGTATGTACTAGCAAAGTGTTCATCACATTTAATTTCATCATCATTATTTTGACCTTCATTTATTCATCTTAAAAGGTTTTTCATTTTTTCATTACATATTTCTATTTTCTCTTTATTTTCCGTACTTTTTTTTTTCCTTTTATTTTTGTAATTTTCTATTTATGCCTTTGAACGTATTTCTTTCTCATTTTACATTATTATTATTGTTTTTTCTTGTTGTTCTGATAAAAATTCTGTTCATTGAATAATGGAAGGTTATCAAATACAATAACGTCATGATATATTGTGTAAATGTTATGTATTTGTACATGTATAAAATATTATAAGTCAGTAGAAATATGATACTAAATGTTCGTATTGTTCGAAAGTCAAAAGAACAAGAAAACGAAGAAGATTTAGTCGAGGTGTTGAATACATATTAAAGTCCATAACATTGAACAATGTACGTATAATAATGCTATGTATAATGATACATTAAACATTAATCATCATTAGAACAATAATTACGGAAATGATTTTGTTCTTTTTTTGTTCTTTTTGTTTTTTAATAATAAAAATTGTTTACGTTGTTGCTTTTACTATTAGGATATGATGTTACCCAAAAGAAAAAAGCAATACTGAAATACAAAAAAAAAAAAAAAAATTAAGGATATATTCAAGGAAACGAAAATTAATAGGTTAGTAAAATTTGTATTTTTTGTTTTTTGAATGAAAATAATATTTTTCATTTGAACTTGAACCACAAGATATTTTTCTCAAAATAAAATGATATTCGAATAAGGTATTTTTTTTTTCCGAAAATTAGTTAAATTAATTTATGTACATACATAAATGTAAAATAAATATACAAATCTTCCTTTCTAAGATTTCGTAAATTCTGTTATTATTATTTTTTTAATGTAATGAAAATAAAATACATTGCTATTAAACTTATTAACAAAAAATAAAATAAAAAAAAAATATTTTCAAAAATTATATATTTCAAAATTGATAAAAAAGTAAATACTAAATTCAACAAAACAAGAAATTATGTATTCACATTCATTAGTTTTTGAATAATTTTTTTTTTTTAAATCTACAATCAGGTGACCGATTTTCTAATATTTTTTTTCTGATTTTTCTGTTTTGAATAGAATTCTACTTGTTTTTATTTACAAGTATATATGTATATGTACATTCTATATATTTTTGATATTGTTTTGTACATACATACATATGAAAAAGGGTTTGAAAATATTATATTATGAATCTAATTATTTTTTCCATGGAAATCTTAATTTGTCTCGTTGATTTATACAAAAAAAAAAACACTGATTTCATTTTGTTTAATTGAATTCCATTAAATTGTAATTTATCATATTAATTATAAAGTAAGTGTTAAAAAAATCATTTTAATAAATTCGAATTCATTATTCTTAAAAATTATATCCTTTCTTAGTTTTGTTTCTCTTCATTTTTTGTTAATATAATTGTAGTTTATGTTTTACTAAGACAATATAATTAATATCCATTAGTAAAAAGTGTGATTATTTTAATGTACAAAACAAATTTTAATTAAATAAATGGATATGTTTATATACATTTTTACATATATAAAAAAGGAAAACTAAAAATTGAAATTTGATATTAGAAGAGAAGAAAAAAGGAAAAAAAACCTAATTAAAACGAAATGAAAATAAACTACGATATGTATTATATTTTTGTTATAATTTTGTAATATATGCGTGTATAATAAAACATTTAGACTAATCAATAATCATCAAATAATGTGAATGTACGCTTATACTTATATACATAATCACATACATACGTAATACCCATATGTATGTAAAAAAAAAAACATTAAATACATTTATTGTATTATGTCAGCAATGGACATGTTCTACATATTTGCATGTATTAATATTTATACATGTGATATTTGTATATGTACATACAAATGTACTCAGTTCTCTAATTTAAGAAGTCGAAATTTTAAATTGAGTGAAAAATTGGGAAAGTTTTTCAAAATAAAATCAAATACTTTTTTTTTAAAATTATCTTTGAATTTGTTTTCGTTTTAATTTTGTATTATTTAATGCCTTATGGATTTGTTGACCTTAACATTGTATAGTATTACAAAAAAATAAATAAATAAAATAAAAAAAAGAACTACACAACTTGTAAATACATGTGAAGATAGAAAATTTGAAAACCATATGACAGACATATGACATGAAAATATATTAACTTTCATAAATAATTAATGAATATACTCGTATATGTACATGAGAAGGATATAGGAAAAAAAAAAGGAAAAATGAAGAATGGGACGAAGGAAATACTATAAAAATAGTGAAAATGTTATATTTTTTAACATAAAAATTACTTATATGTGTATATACATGTGTGTACAATTGATTTATGTATAATATATATACTTAAATATTGTATATGCATACATATGTAAGTATGTTAAATAAAAAAGTTCTTAATTACCTCGTAAATATAATGGTTAACATGCAAAGCTGATTACACATATTTATGTATGTGTACAGAAAGAGGAAAATATTATCATTATTGTTGGAAACTCTGAAAGCACAACTTAATAATCGTGTAACAGAAGAAAATACCGAACGTACGTACAAGATATAAAAAGTAAAAACACACAGTTGAAGGCAATAATTATTTTTTATTTTCATGTTTAAGAAAAAATACGTACACGTAGATGCGTATGTGGGATAGGAACTGCATACATATACATTTTGTATATAAATAAATGTATAAAAATGTCCTGATCTATGGAAATTAAATGTCATATTACATGCATGTGGGAAATGTAATTTTTATCATAATTAAATATATATGCATGTACAGACATTACGTAAAAAAAGTACTATGCATATTGAAAATAATAATTAATTTACCAAAGATCAATTAAATAAATTAAAAGAAAAAAAAAATGACATACATTCAGCGCTTATACTTTCATACAACACTCTTGTAGTATGTAATATGCCCGTACATATACGCAAAAGAGTAGACATGTAACATGATAAAGTTGTATGGTTTTATCGTATAGTCATTAAATACAATTTTACATTTTATATTATAGCCATTTTCTTTTATTTTTCATTTTCATTTTTTTTTTTATAAATAATTTTTTGTTTGTTAACATAAAATTCATTACATTCTTATATCATTCATATGCATACACACATATTTAGTATGCATGCACATAAAAGTATAGTAGTATTTAAAATTCTTAATGCTTGAAAAATTTTTGTATTTTAATTTCTGAAAACGGACCAAAAAACATATATGTATGTAGTATATGTTTTTTAAAACGTCAAGATAAAATTAGAAAGGATGGTAACGTAAAATAATTTAAATTTGCATTGCAAATTATATGATGATGAATACTGAAAAATCTAAGCAAATGAAAACATTGAAAGGACTTAATTTACATGAATTTAATTTAAATTTTTATGAATATAACCGGCATTAAAAAAAATATATTTGTATACATTATATTTATCTTTTGTTGTTTTTTGTAAAAAAAATATTTTGAATAAGTACATATTTTAATAAAAAAAAAAAATTTTTTTTTTTGACCATCACTGTATAAAAATAACATACCTATACATAAATACATGTATACATTGTTGTTCAATGTAATATATGTAGTTTATTTTACATGTAAATATTTGATGCATGTATACGACCATAAATTAAAACCTAAAAATAAAATCCCTTTTTTCCAATATTAAAAATTCTACATTAAAACGTATTGAATGAACTTTTAATAAAATTTAATAAAACATTAAACAGTGGTTAATGTGTTAAATATTAAAAATTTAAAAAGTATTATTTTAGATCTATCCGTACATAATGTGCATATAATATTTATACATAGATCTATATTTATGTATGTATGCACGAATATATGCATATGTTGGCTTAAATGAATTATTTAACGTTGTATATTGCATATTGCATATATGTACATAATGTTGTTATTGAAAATATAGACATAAGTCGAATATTTAATTTTATTAATGATTTTATGTTTTCTGGCATATAATAAGAGATTTTATTTTCATTCATGTACAACTTTTTTTTCCCCTATTATTAATTTAAAGTGAATTTTTCATTAAAATGTAATCAATGTTAACTCATACATATACGTACGTTGTGTATGGATGATTTAATTTACATATATTGTATTAAATGTATTGTCATAGAAAAAAAAAACAACATAAAAAATTTCCTTTGTTTATGTGATGTTTTTTTATTTTCTATTATTTTGTATAATAATAAAATTTTAATTTCAAATTTTATCGCTATATTAGAAATAAATTTTAATTAGTTTCTATATATTACAATGAACTATGTACATAAAAAATTAAAAAAAAAAAAACAATCAAGGCGTTTTCCTCTGCTTTGTGTAAATAATTGTGAATATAAATGAAAATTAATAAATTTAGAAAATAAAATATAAACACAAAAACAGTTTATTAATTTATGTATTTAACAAATGATCAATTATTTTCCAAATAATGAAATTTTGCATTGTATAAAATGTTGATCAGAATGAACTGATTAATAATTAATAAATAGATATTAAAATGTGAATTATTTCTAAATTTAAAATGCGTATCAAAATTCAAATATTTTTGATATTTTTTAATCATTTTGTAAAAAATATTGAAACGTTCTGTTTAGAAAAGGTTTATAAAGTTAACTTTTTAATTAACTTTTGTAATTAATTTTTAATAAGTCTATTTATTGTTATTATAGTTTTGGTTTTGTTTATTTAATTACAAGTGTTAGTAAAATACTTAGACGATATTAACAAAAAAAAAAAAAAAATTATTTATAGAAAATTTTTGTTTTGTTTTTATCAAGTTAAATTATTTTCTTGAAATAATTACACATTTTCAATGTATGTACGTATAGAAGAAAATATAACTAGTGTGTGTGTAAATAATTCAAAAATAATGTTAAATTTCTATAAAAGTTTAAAAGTAATTAAATTATATACATATATACATATATTTATTACTGTTTTCACATGACACACAAATGCTCTTGTTTAAGCCTGGGTGTACATATACACAGATAAATGTATGTGTATTTCAACAAATATTTTTTTTTTAAACAGGTACAAACTACAATAAAAAAAAAAAATTAAATGTTATATAAATACATACATTTGTGATTACAAACACTTTAAATCGTATAAAAGTGTTAAACATTTTATTTTATCATCATGTTTTACTTGTCTAATTTTATTTTTTGTTTTTTTAATTTTGATTTTTTTTACTTAAATAAATGTTTTATTTTTATATCAACATTAACTACACAATTATCTGACTTTTTACTTTTTTAAACTTCTCCTTTGTAGGAAAAGTATAAACATATTTTTTTGTTTTGTTTTTATTTCATTATATCATGTACAAGCAACCAAGTAACGTGATTCTATATACATATGTATTGTACACATAAGTTTTTTTATGTTTTCTTTTTATTATCTTGAAACTATTATTTTATACATAAATAGTAAACATGTTACAAAAAATAAAATAAAATAAAAACAAAATATAATTTAAAAAAAAAAAAATTAAAAACCAAAAAAATTAAAAAAAAATTGAAAAATTCAAAAGTATAATGAAATTTCGTGGTAAATATATTATGTTAAAAATTGTTTGTGAAATTTTGAACATGTTCGTTATAATTTAAGTACGTTGTATGTACTTAGGGCGAAATCCTTTTTTATATATACATAAACATTTTACTTAAATTACATTACATATATAGTGGGTACATACATATGCACTTGTATATAGACAATGTAAATGTTTAACTGTTAAAGCAACTGTTTTTATAACCATATATGTTGTTCAAAAAACAAAAAAAAAAAAAAAAAAAAAAGAAGAGATTTCTATTCAATTTTTCTGTTATTCAGTGTAATATACATATGTAGAATATAATTACATACTTATTTTTATTTTACATTACATAGAAATTTGAAAACTTTATTCGTAACAAAAAAATTATTTAGACGAAATTTAATTTATTTTTTTTAAATGAATTTAAACATTATACAAATTAAAAATTTATTAACTAACATAGAATAAGTAAAAATGTATAAAATTTCAAAAACATTTTTAAACACAATTGAAAATTAAAAGCAAAATTGTCAATGATAACGAATATGATTACACGTAAAGAAAATATATCTGAAAATGAAAATATGCAAAATTATTTGAAAATTCTTGTAAAAACAAAAATTTGAATTTAAATTTTTGGAAAGAGAACAAAACATAAATTTAACTATTTTATTATTTAAAAATTACATAATACTAGCGTAAAATTATTCACGATTTTAAACTTAAAAAAGCGTATTTTAACATTTTTTGTCCGTCTTTTCAATTTTAGATTTCGCTTGCATAAATATTTGAATAAAATAAAAAGGCAAAAAAAAAAAAAAAACACAATAAAATAATAGGAAGATTTTAGCAATGAATAATGAAAAAACGAAAATAAAAAAATGAAATCCTTTTACATAGATTCAATAAATTTTATTAGAAGAAAAAAAAAATTTAAAGATTTATTTGTTTATTTAAGTATTAATATATGTACATAACAACAGTGCAACATCAATAAAATGCGATCAGGATATACAGGATTCGATAGTTATTTCCAGGAAAAGAATATAAAGAATAAAAAGCAGAAAATTGAATGTACATAAATTGATTATGTTCATAAAGACGTCGATATACATGTGTATATGTACACATTTATATCTGTGCAACTCATTCATTTTTAAATATACCAAATACAAATATACTACTATACAATACGTGTATATGTACACATCTATAATTTGATGTAGTGAGTATGAATTCCATTATAAATTATTCACGTTCAAAATGTAATTCAATTCAATCGGTATTAAATCTCGATTGCTGTTAAATTTTATGTACTTTTAGTCTATTACATGGGGTATGTATAGATATATGTACATACATACATATGTATACGTAAATGGTTATTTGTGTAATTTTAATTTTATTTTTTCTATTTTTCAATATAAGAGTTGAAAATAAAAACAAAAAAAAAATAATAAAAGAATAACGAGAAAAAGTTCATTTTTAAAATTATGTTTTGTATATTAGTACTTGTGAAACTTCGTGGAAATTATATAAATGAAAAAATAAATGGTTATGGAGTTTGTTTGTATCTAATAGCAGTGAATGTATCTACTTAAAAAAAAATTAGATTAAAATAAAATTATTGTTCACTTTGTAATCGAATGTTCATTTTATTTTTTAAAATTCGTTATTTTTCTTGCTTTTAATTTCAATTGAATTTAGGCATGTATGAAATCAAGTCAAGAATAAAAAGAAAATAAATTTAAAAATTTAAAAAAAAAAAAATCCTCATGTAAATGTCTTATTGATATTTTTGTTTGAATGTTAAAGAAATTTTCTCGATTCGTTATTTTTGCTTTTTTCTTTTTGATACAGTCTCATAATCTTAAATCTTATTTCATTTTGTAAATAAACTATGCATTCAGACATTAGCAATAAATAAAAATGGAAATCGAATTAAGAAGAAAAATGATTTCCTTTTGTTACATAAAAAAAAAAACTTTTCTTTTTCTTATAATGCATACGTGTATAAATGCGTTTTTGATAATTCATTCAATTGTATTTAATTTACTTGTATTTTTTTTTTTTTTTACTTTTTTACGTATACACCCATATATATATTATAAACATTTTGATACATCGTTATTATTTTTATGTACGTAAATGCTCACACAAAAAAATGTACATACACGTTCATTTTTATTGAATATAAATTTTTTTTCTGTTAATGTAATAGAACAACAAATGAGACCATAATAGCTGCTATTTATTTATAATTCAAGGAAAATAAAAAAAACAAGAAAAAGGATTGCCAATGAAATACATAATTGAGTTACGCATTCTTTTTTTACAAGGCTGAAATAAAAAATTTAAGAAAGGAATAAGCAAAAATAGATGAAGTGAATGAAATGAAAAAAAAGGGAAAAACCTGGATAATAAATCGATACAGGTTAAAGGAGTCATCGTCGTCATCATATCATTGTCTACCCTTTGTATATGTTCACGTTTATATCACAAGAGTAAAAAGAAAAACATTATTAAGAAAACTTTATAAATGATATAAGAAAGTACACAGGAAATTTAACGTACCAAAAGTATGTATTTATGATAAAAATGGGAAAGTAAAAATACGAAATACATTATTCTTTTTTTTCTTTTATTCTTCATTATTTTTTCTCTTAAGTTTATGTTTTTTATTTTTGTGTGTAATCGTTTCGTTTGTGTTTTTGTCATTTTTATATTTTTCCCTTTTTTTTTCTGCTTCTATTCATACGTACATTGGATAGGAATAAAGACATTACATTATTGTTGAAGTGTATTATATAGAGGTATTCAATTTATACAATGGAAATAAAGTGAATTATTTAGTAGGATACATAATTGAATTGTTTTAGGTTTATTGATTCGTCGATTCTTATTGTTTTTGTGTGTTTTTATTTTATTTATTTATATTCGTGTAGCAAAATAAAATGAAAACAATGTATATTATATGTACAATATTGTATAATATCCTTTTTTCAATATGAATGATACAAAGGAATAAAACAAAAACATTGAAAGGAACAAATAAGCATCTAAATAATTTGAAATTATCTGAACACACGAAGATACTTAATTTTTATTTATCTAAGAGACAATATTCCAATTTGTTTATTATTTTGTATACTAATAAATAAATATAGTCTTCAAAAATGCGATTACCGAAAATAAAATAATAGAATTTATCCATATGTATGTAAACATTATGATTATTACATATATACAATAGAAAAATAAATAATTTGAGAAAAACATAAATTTTATAACAATGAATGAGACAAGTCAAAACAGCTTATAATCTTACATAGCTTAAACAAAATTTCGATGTAATATTTTTATCTATAATATTATTCGACAAAACTAGAAATTACGGATTTAAAAAGAAAAAAATAATAAAAACTAAGAAAATACAATAATTTCTTTATTACATCACGTAAATAGATGAAATTTCAAAATGATCGTTGAATAAAATACGTACATATATGTATGTATGTGTTTAAAGAAATAAATCTAATCTGATTCTTTATTTTTTATTTTTTTTAATTAATTAAATTCCGTCATTTAATTTTTGAGTATATGTACGTGCACCATGCATACAAGTTTAAAGTACTGAATTAATTTAGAGGAACATTCATGGGTTAACGTATGTTACGTAACCAAGTAGCTTATAAAATTCATGCTTGTTAGATATCATAAATTTAATGTTCATATGTCTTCGGTATTAAATTTATTTCATTTGTAAATGAAAACTTGTATGTATTCGTGTTTATAATTTTATCTATGTATATTCGTTATAGTACTTAACTTGATTTTCTTGTATATGGCCTAGGAAAAGTGGATTATGTAAATTTAAAGGAAAAACTTTCTATCAAAAGCAAAAGTACAAGAAAGAAATAACAATTTTTTAAAAAAAAAAATGTAATTGTGTATAAGTAATTCACATTAATTTAAATAAATTTTCAGTCTTGATATGTACAATATTTTATTGTAAAACTTTTTGATATATTACAATGAAATGAAAAAGAAAAATTTCAGAAAATTATTTTATTATTTTTTATTTTTCATTTTTTATTTTTAATCAAAATTCGTGTTTATGAAGATCGGTATAAACAATATATTTTGTTATCATTTGTAATGTAATGAATAAAAAATACGAAAATGAAAAAATAAATAAGTATGTGTATGAACAGTATAAAAATATTACGTATATGTATATCATATCTGTCACATATTGTATGTAAAAATAAATAAAGAAAAAAAAAAAATTACCACTAAATGAAATTAAATTTGATTCATTTCATTTAAATTTTTTATATGTACATACATATGTATTTTTAATTATATTATATGAATTTTATATTTACGTATTTTCATGTAAATATATGAATTGTATGGATATGGCAAATTATCAGTTAATAAAATATAAATATTCAAGTATACTTAATTAAATAATGTTCGCAATTCACATGTATAAAATTAAATATATGATATAAAAATAAAAAATAAAAATATATGTATATAAATTATATTTAGGATATAAATAAAAAATATAAAGAAAGAAAGAAAAATAATTATAATTTTAAAATTATGTTTGACTGTCACATAAATTATTTTTCACAACTGTTTTTGAATTGTTTATCATTTTATTCATTGTTTTTGTATATATTAATATGTGCAGGTATTTAAATATTTATATGTTTACTTGAACAGGAAAGTTAAAAATTCTTTCATATTTTTTAACAAAAACTTTGTCTTTTATGAATTAAGTATGTGTTTGTTACACGTACAAATGTATCTGTATATACGAATTAAAGTGAATATACATAAATAAATATATACATACATACATACATATGTATGTATGGCATTTATGTTACAAAAATGTAATAACTTCTTTTGAGTTTTGACTACATAAGTACATACATATATCAATTTATGTATTTATACAGGAAAAATGATTAGAATTCATATTATGTTATAAATTTATATAAGATGAAAGAAAAAAATTATAAATTTTGTTTAGATATGTATACTGAAAGTAAATTAGGCATAAAATCGAATTTTTACGAATGGTCGCTTACAATTATAACAATAGAATAAGTACAAAATTTTGAAGAATTATTAAAAATTAATACAACAAAATATCTAAGGAATTTATTTCTATTTGTATTTGTATAAAAATATCTAAACTGTTCTATATGAAGAAAAAATTTTCATCTAAAAATAAATAAAAATTATTTAAAATTTAAAATATTAATTAGACTGATTTTAATACGTTACAAATTACAGTCTATTCGGTTAATTATTGAAATTCAACACAAATAACAGTAATAATTTAATTAACCTAAATTAAATAATAACAATTTATATGTTGTATTGTAAAATGTCATATTCTGCAATATTTTAATTTATGTCTTTTGTTTCCTTTTTATATGGAAAGGAAGAATAAATTAATTATGTGAAATAAACATACACAAATGTATTTATGCACTTTCGTTATATATGCATGCACGAGTTACAAACACATATAAATCATTGTTTTTCAAACGTATATTTCCACCCTACATCAAATATGTACATACGTACACATTTGAAAATATATACGCGATATTCGCATAGTAATTTATATGTGTAGAATCACCATTTTATGTCACTATAGCTGCTTTATGAAAAGTTAAATTGATAATTACTCACTTCTATTACTTATTATACTTCTGTATTACAAAAGTATACACATATACATATGTACGTATTTGAGTATACAACATTGTATGTGAATTTCTGTTTTTTCTACAAACACCTACATTTATTTGCGAATGCAGTACATGAAAATGCAGACATTTATGTTTACATAAATATCAATAATTACGTGCGAAGTATATACATACATAATATATTGTGTGTATGAATACTTAGATAAGAGTATGTATACATATGTATATATGTATCCTTGTAAAACAACGACAACAGCAGCATATAAGAATTTTTCATATTTTATATGTGATGAATTCAATCCTTATATTATGTTAACATGTTACAAACATACATACATATGTATTTACATATACATATACTTATACTTCAAGTAGAAAATTTAATAAACTTTATGTTCTTGAATAAGGATATCCTACATTTCACATACGTTCAATAATAATAAAAAGACAAATCAATGTACATATACATACATACATTTGTATATTTATCTGTGCATAAATGCACACATAAGTATATTATAATATACACGATAATAAAAGGCAAATTTAATTAGAGACCTCCAAACCATTTGCATTATCCTATTTCCCAAAGCTGTCATTATTCTCCTTTCATATATACACTAAATATGCACATATGTATGTACATATGGATTTTTACACGTATTTACATGTACATGTCACACTCTCGTACACATAAATATGTACATGTATACATTTTCGTGACTGCATTTTTTTATACTGCAGCAAATAATGCACATTAATGTTGTAGAAAAGCAGATATCACATTATAACAGTGTACATTTTATAACATGACAGTGTAATATAAATATACGTATCTATAATTACATATGTATGTATGTACATATGTATGAATTTTTGTACGTATTTGTACATAACTCATATACATATGTACATATATATATTACATGTAAGTTAATGCTTTTATAATGCAGTAAACAAAAAATAGCAAAAATTTCTATAGTGTCTACTACACACACATTGAAACAAATATTTATACAGGCTGCATAACTTTTTTCACCTTATTATCCTTTTGTTGCATTATAATAATTCTGATTTCTTTACATTAATTGTTATACGTTCGTTTACATACAAATTACATTAAATGTATGTACGCATATATTTATTACATATACTTGTACATATAAGTTAACATTTTTGTCGGCACATATTCACTTATGTTTATTCATCGAGTGCACTTATTCATTTGAATGTAATATACATATATAGAGTAAGCATACTAACATACACACAAATAACACGTGATTAAAAAATATAAAATGTGTGTGTAGCAAATAAGAGTTTTTACTCCTTGTGATGATTATGATATTTCATCTTATTATATAAATGTATCAAACTATATACATACATATAAGTACATTTTCATACACCCATGCAGATGAAAATTTATTTTTCATCATTGTCATCATCATCAACATTATGATCTACTGTGTATATTATAGTAGTTGTATGAATTTTACTTATTTTATATGTACGTAAGTATGTACATTTGGATATGTATAATCTTTCAAAACTCTCATATTAGAATATACTATATATACATACATATGTATGTACATTTGTCTATATTGACGTACATACACTGGAGACTGAAATAAAATGTCATGGCACATTATAGATACAGGTTGGCATATTGTAACAGAGATGATAACAGCAAAATAAGAAAAATGTGTATGTACCTACATATATGACATTTTTATTCATACTTATATATGTATGTTACAATGTAAGCATTTGATGCAGCAAAGTCCTTGTGTAATTCACAGAATACACACATACATATTTGTAGCAATGTAAAATATAGTTTTAATTTTTATATTTTCTTTTACAAATTAAGACAGCACCTTATATTTATTTAAATAAATTAACCGATGTAATTCCAACAATACACTTAAGATTTAAATAATAATTTTATTATTAAAGATATAAGTTAACATTTCATGAAAATATTCTAAATTTTTAGATATTGCCAGAAAATTAATGAAAATTTATTAAGGTTTAAAAATTTTCATTGAAATGGGTTGAAAATGGAAAATGATTTTAAAAAGTTTTTTTTTTTTTTTTTTTTTTTTAAATATATATGTAATTATGTATTTAAAAAATAGATATATAATAAATATGAAACCATAAATATGTTAAATATGAGACAGGTTAAGAGACTTTTTATATTTATCTGTAAGTTATTTTTATGACTGGTTATTACTTTATTAAAAATGTTAAAATGGAATATTTAATAACATTTTATAACATTATTATTTGTCACTTTTTATATGTGTATTTTACGTACATATATGTGAGTTTTTTTATATGTAAATACATACACATATAAATTAGTGTAAATTTAAGAGTTTCTTTTAATTTATATAGTGTTGATAATATGCACTTTTTCTTTTGTTTTTATTTTTTATTATTATTTTTATTTATTTTTTTTTATTTTATAGAAAAATACATATAACTTCATAAAAGTCTGTAACTAACTGTTTTATCACTAAAATGTATAAGGTAATAAAATTTACGCATCATGAAAGATTAGAAATATTAAAGAAAATGTTATTAAATCCCTTTATGATTTTGAATTTTTGTTGTTTTTGTTCATAATACACGATATAATACGCACATACATTTATATCCTTATATACATATGTATGCATGTATGTATATGTTCTATAGAATACAGACTATTATGTATATATAAAGTATGTACGTATTGGTCTTATTTTTATGTGGTTGTTATCTATTTACAGTAGCAAAAAAGATGAAAAAAAAAAAACAAAATTATATATTGCACATCTTTTACATTATACATTATGTATATCACATATGTATATATAGTATGTATATAATATGTATTTATACATATGCATATAAAAAATTAAATGATAAAAGGAAAAAGGAATAAAAATGGAAAAAATAATTTGAATTAGTATTTGTTCATATGAATATTACGTAAGTTTGTATAATGTATTTATTCGTTATAAAACTAACGTTATACACCTTTATATTTCATTTTAATAAATATAAGTACATGTTTATTATATTATATAGAAATATTTCATATTTAATACAATATTTTTAGTTTTATTCCAGTTACACCTAAAATGCAATAAAATGCATACATACATATATATATTTATACTTTAACGATTTTATACGTATACATTTATCTATTTTATGTAAAAGAAATATAAATACATTTTATGTTAAATACTTATACTTATATGTATGTAGGTATATATGAACATATTCATATGAAAAGGAAAAAAGTTTATTTTTATGATCTCTATCATAAACATTTTACTGCTAATAAACAAACAACTATACATAGTAACGTACATATTTTTTAAATTTGGTGAAGTAAAAATGACGGGTTAAAAAAGGAATAATACATAATTTCACTATATTTTTAGTTAAAAATAGAAAAAAAAAAAAACAATTTTTTTTAAAAGCATTTTTCTTTCAACATTTTCTCTTTTTTAAGTATATGTATATTACATATTTTCTTCATATCATAATTTTTCATAAACGACATTTTACTGATAAGATACAGGTAATAAATGTTTTATTCTATGTCTTCTTTTTTTATCTTTTTTTTTTATAATATAAATATTATGCATGTTTGAAATTTTTCTACAATATTTTATTACATCAAAAGGTTGAGATCTAAATGTACGAGTGTAGAAAAAAAATTTAAAATAAAAATAATTTTTATGTCGAGAAATTTTCCATTACAAAAATAACTTCAATATATTACAAGAAATAATATTGTGAGGAATTTTATTCATTTTTAATTGATAAAATTGTCGAAATTTTTTTTTATTACGATAAAATTTAAAACGTACATAAAATTATGTTAATTTGCGATTTTAATACACATTGAAGTCGTTTTTTATTGAGCCTCTTATCAATTTAATTGAATAAGATAAATCTTAACCGCAACTTTAATTTACAAAATATACTATGATTTAAATACAGAGGGTAGATCAAAAGATACTATCAAAAATTCGGCTTCGTATGCTTAACATGTTTTCAAAAGGGATGGATCTTATGGAAAATGATATCTAGAATTACTTTTTACTAAAAATATTCGAACTTTTAAACATCTACTTTTCTAAGGCATCCTTCATACTTATATGTAACGAAATATTAAAATAATATTTTATATTTAATTGAAAACTTTTGATTTTGTACATAATATAAAATATAATATGAATTTTACGTATTTACGTGAGATTTTATTAAATTTCTTTATATAGTATTTACTATGCTTGTGGTGGCTTATTTTATATTACATTATAACGTAATGCAAAACATATGTATGTATATTAAAATTTTATTTAAAAATCTTTTGATGGTTTATGTGCACATGTGTAAACAAAAAACTTGAATATGTCATGAAGTTTTAATTAATTTTGTGTATGTACATATGTATGTGTGTATGTATGTTTTAGAAAATTTGCAAAAAATTTGTTACTAATTGTTTTACCATTTAACATCATCGTAATCATCATCAGATATGTCTTCATCCTCTCACAAGTTTTTTATTATTTGACAGTATTCTGTTTACGTTTTCGTAAAGTTTGTGCATATACACGTGAACATACTCGTACATATCTACTACATATGTATATACATACTATATGTACATAGTTAAACAATAATTTGTTGAATTAAAATTTTTTCCTTACAAAAAATATCTTCATTTTGGAGTTACAATTGTTTTTTAATTATATTTATTATTTAAGTAAAAATTTTATGAGTTGATTCTTATTTTAACGGTTCAGTCTTAGATTTCATATCCATTATATTTGATAAAAGTTATTATTTTCTTTTTAGTAACAAAAATATTTTCATAACTTTTACATAAAATTTTTATTAAGGTACATAAGAAATTTCATCTTAATATAAACATTCATCTTAAATGAAAAAGTTTTGATATACACAGTTGTTTTCTGGTATGAGTTGTTTACACATAAATTATTCATATACGTATACAGTCTTCTATGTTTACACATAAGTACGTACGTTTAACTTTTGTTTTTTTATACATTTAATATTTTTTCAACAATTTTTCTTTTATTTAGTTTTGTTTTTCAGTAATGTTTTCAAAACAAAATAGTATGTTTGTGTTACCTCATCTCTGATTGTATCAAGTTTACGTATTAATAAATACGTTAAATTTATTTTAATATGAAAAAATAAAAATTTATGAAAACAAAAATTATTTTCACAGTATACATGGTGCATATGTAGAGAAATTAAAAATAAATTACGTGAAAGTTAATTACATTAAAATTTGGAAGAAAATCTTAATTTTAAGTTTGATTATAACCATGTATATTAAATTTGTTTTGTTTGATTTAAATTGAATTTGTCGTTATAAAATATTTCCTAATTATTAACATCGTAGACATCTGTAATGGATTTTGGGAATTAAAAATATAATTTAAAATTTTTCATCAAGCAAAAAATATTTACAATCATTTGTGAACAATTTTATTTTTTAATTTTGTAAATATTTTTGATATTCATATTTTTTTAGATTTCGAATTTTATTTACTCATACATACATATGAAAAATGATTTATTATAAAAAAAAAGCATTTAAATTCAACGTTACTAAAGTAAATTTTTGTGTGTAAATAGGAAAAATTTATGTTAATTTACACACTCAATTGAATCTAGAATATTTATCACATTTTTATATACCTTTTAGCTATGAATTCAGTTTACAAGGCATTATAACGTAAACTTTTTTTTCATATATGAAAAATACACATCAATTATAAAAAAAGCAAAACTGAACAAAAAAAAAAAATAGACACACAATATGTTAGAAAAACATATTATTTTTTCTTTCATTTCATAGTCGATATTAGTTTAGTATATTAAATTCATAAATAAACTTGCTTTGATAGTTTTATGTGTACGTACAATGTTATATTTATATTCAAAAGAAACTCAATTACATTAGTACTTACAAAATATTTGCATATAAACATTAACGTTTACAAATAGATTCGAATAT
This sequence comes from Anthrax anthrax, assembly GCA_963971155.1. Taxonomy (NCBI): domain Eukaryota; kingdom Metazoa; phylum Arthropoda; class Insecta; order Diptera; family Bombyliidae; genus Anthrax; species Anthrax anthrax. Next base: position 4,101,477 of record OZ020118.1, on the reverse strand, counting down.
AATTCTTTCATCTTTTATATAAATTACATTTTATGCTGAAATGAATTGCAATGAATTTATTCGAATTTTTTTTTTTTCATATACATACACTTGTAGTACGATTATTGCATAGGTATGCAAAATACGTATTTTCACTATGTAAACATATAATTTATTTGTTTGTATGTAAATGTATAATGTTTGCATATAGAAGACTGAAAATTGATGATGCATAAAATTTAGAAAAATTGAAATCATTTTCAAAATGCAACGTCATTTCAAAATGCAATTTGTTATTTATAATGTTTGTATAATGTAAAACTGTATGGTATACCGTACCAGTAGTACAGATATAGCAATTTTGCATACATGTAAGTACGTGAGTATAATATGGTATAATCAATGTACATTGTTTCTACAAATTTTATTCGCCTACTTAAAAATTATTCTTATAACATACTTACATGAAAAATCTACATGAATATATTTGAAAAATGTTTTCATATTAATTTATTTATTTGTGTATTGTAATTACATATTATGATTACAATAAATTTATATAATTTAAATTGATTAATTTCAACTAAAAAATACCATAATTTACATTGTACATTGTTAATATTACAAAAACGTGAAAGAAATTAAAATGGTCATATAACGTTTGGTAGTTCAAATTGATATAACTTTCATCACTGTACATTTAAATGAAGAATGAAAAATTAATTGAAATTTTTCTTGTAATTTGAAAATCAACAGATTTAATAGAAAAGTAATCAAAACAAAGTAAAATAAATAAATTAGATATGTATGTTAGATGAAACAATTAGAATGGACAATGAATTGTATTCATAAATCTTGTCTAAATAGATTTTAAATAAATAATTAAGAAGTACAGTAAAATTAGATAATCGTATTCAATTTTAAAATCAATAAACAATTCTTAAAACTTTACATATTTATATTCATTCTTAAAGTTAAAACAATAAAAGTAATAAAATCGAAAATAATATATCAAAATTTGTAATTAAGAAAAAAAAAAAAAATTTTTTTTAAAATTAAAAAATTCCTGTAAATATCTTAAAACTTTTCATTAAATTATAACCAAAATCTTTCACCAATAATATAAACTTTAATATTCAATATACAAAACTTTTATAATATTTAAAACTTTTTACTAAAGTTTTCCTTTTCTCAACTATCTATTATTTTTATATAAAAAATTTCATTGAGTATAATATGAAAAAAAAATAAGTAACGAATAAATATACCATTATGAACTAATTAATTAACTATCTAAAATTGATTATTATGAATTTATAAATATTCCTCAATGTTTTTTTTCTCTTCTGGTTAATTTGTAAAGGAGGAGTATACACTTTTTCATCAAATTTTCTGCTTTTTCAAAACTCTACTTTTTACAACTTTACAAGTTTTTTTTTTCATTTTTTTTTTTTTTTTCATATTTCAAAATATAAAATGAATTTCAATTTTATTAAAGGAAAATGAAAATTTCACAAACAAAAAACGAAAATAAAAACTTCACATTAGAATGAAAACACAAAAAAAAAAAAACAACAACAACGAAAGAATATTCACAAACAAAGGTAAAAGTTTTACTTATACATACTATATAGTATATTTTTAAATATATTATATAATTTTTCAACATTTTTTTTTTTGTTCATTTTTCTTATGGTATTTTTTTAAATTTATTTCTCTTGTAGAATGTGTTTAAAAGCAAGTAGAAAAAAAAATATTCATTTTTATACGAAAAAAGTCAATAGAAAATTTTCATTTGAAATAAAAAAAAAAACAACTTATTATTATGCAACGAACCAAAAATTTAGCTTATGTAATATTATGCACATGCACTTTTTGTAAATTTATAAAAGTTATACTTTTTTTATACGTGTACGCTTATGAATGTAGTTTCAGAAAAAAAAGAAAAAAAAAACAGAAAAAAAAAGAAAAACATATTTGTATGTAATGTTAACCATATAATTGATTCTTTTAAAAATTGCAAGAATATTATACTGAAATGGAATTTAAATTAGTATGAAGATGGAAAACAACGAAGATTATGCAATGGAGTAAAATTGTGAAGAATAAAAAAACAATAGATAGCAAAAGAACAATGAAGAAGAACAAAAAAAAAAGTAATTTTGATAAAAAATAAAAATTTTCTAAAAGAAAATAATTTTTTTGTTACATAATGGTACATGTGCACATTTCATATGCATATGCATAATTGTTACTGTAAGAAGTGAAAAGATAACACGCAGGGTGTCAAAAAAACAAGCTGACAGTTTCCAATAAAATTCCCTAAATATTCCAATATTTTCCCTAAAACCTATACTTTTTGAGATGTCATAACACAAAGACTAAAAAGTATCGTTAAGCACAGGTACAAGTTTGAATTACACTGTGTAATCGACTCCCATTTATGTGTCGAAAATTATTTAATTCTTGAAGGATTGTCTAGAAGGGAGGGGAGTTTAATGGGGTAAGAGATTCAAATCTAGAATCTAAGCTTCCAGAAAGATGGGCTTTGTGGCATTTATTCTGGAACACTTTGCACTTTTAATACTTCTATTTTTTTTTTTTATTGTGTATACGTATGTGAGTACGTACACGTGCATGTCGATGTAGTACATAAAATAGAAAATTTTTATTTTAATAAGTTTCACTTGCTTCAGAATGAAAATTTTCAAAGCACAAAATTTGCGTTAATTTTATACACTGCATAACACTGAATGTGTATAATGATGTAATTTAATGATGTTATCATGAATAGTCCGATTTATAAAATTTCTGTATGTGTAATGTAATGTATGTATTGTTCTGAAAATTCTTTAAAACATTAAACTGAATATAACATTTCAATGGTGTTTCTATTGTTACTTTTATCTTCTGATTATGGTAATGAGGAAATGAAAAATTTTCAAAATATTTACTATTTAATTTGTGAAAAGTTAGTTCCGTAGTTATAGTTGAATTTATTTTTACAATACATCACGTAGATGAACATAATTAAATGAAATGTTAGACACGCATAGAAAAATCATGCGTAAATTAAAAAATTAAATAAAATTTAGATTTAATTGATAATTTAAACACAAAGTATTCAGTTCAATTCTTGAGAAATTTCAATATTAGATAATTGTCGAAAAGAGACGTTATATAAAAGAATTTGAATTTAATAACATTTTGACATTTTTAATTTGGATTTTATTTAAAAAAAATCTAATTTGAGCAATGAACAAATTGAATATAATTCTAACATCATTTTTGGCTATTGTAAGTAATTAGAATATTTTTTCTAATATGAATAATAATAATAATAATTTTTTATTTATTTTTAATTATATAGAGTACATTAATGGTCATTGATGCATTTCCACAAAATGGAGTTATCACAACAATTGATGCTATCTGTAATCGTGTTTCATTATTGTTAGAAGCTTCAAATGCTATTATAAATAAATTGTTAGCATATCTATTGGCACAAATCGATCAATTAATATATGACAGTTTTGATGAATTATTAGGTGGAACAGTACAAGCCATAAATAGTTTCTTACAAAATTTATTCGAAGCTGATTGTTATAGTTCTATTTTACGACATATACCAGTTGAAATACGAGATTTTTTAAAAAATGTATTTAATTCATTTGCATGTTTATTAACTGAAATTATGAATACCTTAACATGTATAATAAAAATCTTAGGGCAATTAATTGGACGTCATAATATATTAAAAGAATTTACAAAATTAATTGATGTTCTAATACAATGCGCTTTAGATGAAATTAAAGAAATAACAAAAGAATGTTCAGATAATCCACGTGTTGTACTATTAATGAAAGATGCTGCAAATGATTTAGCACAATGTTCAAATATTGTTTTAAGAAGTGTTACAACAGAAATTGAATGTGTAAATATATTAGTAGATAAATGTGGTGTATTAGTATCAAAAATATTACAAAATTTAATACAATGTCTAACATTAGAATTAACATGTATGCAAACCTGCCTTGATAATATGGTTACAACATCAAAGGAAACATTAGCAGAATTAAAAAATTTAATAACATTAGATGAAAAACAAGATGTTTCTGAAATATTATTACAAACACAAGCATGTGTAAAAGATGTTGTCAATAATGTTAAATCGGGAATAGAATATATACAAACATACAATAAAAAATATTAGCGAAAAAGTTATGTATAATTTTTGTATGAAAAATTTTATTATTTATAAAATTATTAAAAATTGATTAAAAATTTTATTTAGAGATTTTCAATTATAGTTTTTGATTTTATAAAATTAACAAAAAAAGGGAATATATGTATTAACGATTTTGATTTTTCCACTCAAAAATGGTACTTTATGTAGTTTAGATTAAAATGAAAGACATTTAAAACTACACACTGTGGATTCGAAATAATACCATAACATGTATTTGCAATGGAATACATATTCACACAAATGTACTCGTATTCTATACGGATTGCAGCAGTTTATCTACAAAAAATTTTTGAACATTTGGTTTGTTATTTAATTTCTTGTTTAAAATTTAGGTATTTGTCTAAACCGTCAAGCACATAACTAAAATTAATTTCAATAATAAAAGATTTTTAAAAATAAATATGTTTTGTACTTGTTTCTTGAAAAAAAAAATTTAATTTATGTTTATCAATGTTTATCTGTTACTTGCTTAATTGTGAATTATTACGACACAATGAAATAAATTTGCTCTAACACTTTTGAATATTTTTTTGAAATAATAAATGCAAAAATGTATATTAAGAGATTTTTATTTAATATATTCTTCAAATTTTTTATTTACATATTTATATACATTTACTTAATATTTTAATTATTATTTAGTGCACATTTATCACATTTCTTATTAAATAATATAGGAATATAATTTTATACACTGAAGTAATTTATATTATTTATGTTCATCTTCTTCAAAGCAAATTTTTGGTAATTCATTACATAATCCTAATGAACCTAAACTTGCTAATAAATTGAATAACGCTGTATTTACACAAAGATTAACCTCTGATAATAAGCCAGATATTTGTTTTGAATCTCCTAAGCCAAGTAAATCTGTTATTTCATCTAACGCTTTTGTAACTTCACCTAATAAATCTTTTAAGCAATTTCCTAAATTTCCTAATTCACCACCTAAACATTTTGTTAAGCTTCCAACCAATCCTGACACCAATTTACCAACAGTATCCAATAAACCTTCAACAAGACCCATTTCTGATGTTACTGAACTCAACAAAGTATTTGTACAGTATGTCAGTTCACTTGTAGCACTTTGTACGATACTGATTACTTGTGGATCCTTTTCATATCCTTTTGTAAGATCAGCAATTTTTGATAATGTTTCCTTTACTAAATTTTGAGTTGTGCCAAGAATTTCTTCTAGAAGACCTTTTCGGCCAAGTAATCTGCCAACTAATTTTAAAAGTTGACCAACTAATTTTAAAACAGCATCTAATAGAGGTCCTAATCCTTTCAATACACCATCTAGAAGATCTCCTACACCACCTACAAGTCCACCAACACCATCAAGTAAACCACCTTTACCATCACCACCACCTAATAGTCCGCCAAGAAGATTTCCTAATAACTTTCCAACTGCATTTAAAAGACCACCCAGAAGATTATTTAAAACTTGGTCCAAAAGTTTATTGAGAAGTGAGTCAACCGATTCTAATAGTTTTCCGACCGTTCCCAATAAATTACCGACAACATCAGTTACTCGACCAAGTAAACCGTCTACACTTCCCAAAACATTCCCAATTATGATGTTTCCATTTGTTTGTGGAATGTAAAATGTTCCCTAGGATAATACAATTTAAAAAATGAAAAATCAAATAAATAAAAACTGAATGAAATTTTTTATTTTAAAATATAACTTACAATTGCTAAAAATGTTATAAAACAAATTGTAACTTTATTCATTATTTTAATTTTCAATGTCAGCTAAATTAAATTGGCTAGACTTGAACAAGACCAATGTTAAAATTTTAATATACGGTGTATGCACTAAATGAAAAATTTGAATGTCAGCAATTTGCGATTGTCACTTGACTATATATAGTGATAATTAAATAGAATTGTCCATTGGTAACATAATTTAATAAAGAAGACATAAATGACAAAGAACATACATATTCGATTATGTACATACATAATTATGTGCATGATTCAAATGTAAACAATCAAATATTATACAAATTTAAATTTTTAAAAGTACTTATAAAATTTTTTAATTGTTTATAGATTTATGAGCCATACCGGTGGTATGTTAGTTTATTTTGTCATATATATTTTTAATTAAAAAGGCGGATAAATAATCTTTGTTTTTGATCAGATTACGTGATATTAAATGATAACAATTAGATAAGAAATTAAAATCTGTTTTTAAAATGCAAATAATATAAAAGAAAGGTATTTTTAAAATTTTTCTTAATTATACGTGCGTGCAATAATTATTTATTTTATTTATGAAAGATACACATTACTTTTCAAATCATTATCATAATTGTTTATTACTATAAGCTCTTTTGTGTATCATTTTAAACGCATGCATCAAAAGATCATTAGTATCGTGTTATACATACATATATGTACATGTGTACATATTTATAAAATTTAATTTGATCTAAAATAAATTTTTTCAAACATTTTTTATTTAATATTAAAATTGTGTAAGTTCACATGTGCTCAAAATTAAATAATCAACTTTAAATAGTATTCAAGAGTAGAGAATAGCAACAACTAAGGAGGTAAAAAAAAATTTAGATAAATATTATGCGTAACTTTTGATTAATGTACATTCATACAATATAAACATAGTTTTATAAAATCATCGTGTGCCAGAAAATAATCAAATAATGGACTTTTTAACTAAATAACAAATTTGTTTAATATTAACGTATAAAAAAATTCTTTTTTTTTTCAAACAAATTAGTAATTATCAATTGATATGATATGTAAACATATGACGCGAAATAAGAGCTTTTAGTGACATATATTTTTTATCGTTTATTGTAACCGTTTTAGTATTTAAAAAACAAAATCATGATCCTTTTGTAAATTTTGTTAAATTCTTCCTATATTATTTTTCACGTTCAAGCAATTTATATAGCATTATTAGAAGTATTTGAGACATACAGAAATATTTATGTACATATGTGACAAAAAAAAAAAATTAATTGTTTGTTTTTGCCACACCGAAATAAAATCCAATAATCAAATTGAAATAGTTTACTGATTGTATGTAATATGTGTTAGAAAAACTTATGTATAACTAATACAGTAACCTTTTTTTTTGTTTTTGTCAAAAAAGGATTGAAAATGATTTTTACAACTAAATCCTTTAAGCAATGTCTAAGTCAAACGAAAAATAAAAAATAAAAAAGTTCAAGTTTCAATCTAAAACTGTTAAAAAATCTTCAACTTTAAATTTTGTTGAAAACTTTTGTGTATTTTCCTAAATTGCACTTCATTGCCTGAATAAATGTTTTTCATATACATACATATACGTATGTATTTCATTCATTTTCATAAGTACACACATACAGATAACACAAGAAGAAAACGATAAGAATAACTTTTAGGTTTTGTTCCTTATATGTGATTTTTTTTTAGATCATTTTTGTGTTTCCTTATATGAGTTTTTTTTATTTATTTCATTTTCTTGGGAAATATTTTTTCCATAAGCAAAAGAAAATTCTAATTTTATTTTATTGTTGTTTTTCTTTTTGTTTTAACTAAAATTTCTTATAAAGAAAAAAAATGATAAAATAAAACGAAAATACTGACGTATTCAGTTCATATACAAATGAATTTTCTTTTTCAATTTTGTTTTTTTTTTTTTTTTTTTTTTTTTTTTGTTTTTTCATGTTTGTCAAAAAAGGGACTAAAGTTTCAATTTTTCTTTCATTTTTTTTTTAAGAATAAGTTTAGAAATTTTATTTTTATGATTTATTACTTTTTCACATAAAATTAATATAATCTACCAAAAAATTTATTTTCATATTACTTAAAAGTTTCAAAAGTCTAAGTTCCTTTTCTCTTTTTTTGTTTTCAATTTAAATTTTCAATTAGAAAATCAATGTAATATTGGAAAAAATGGAGAAAAAAAAATATATTGACAGAAATCGACAAATCATTTTTAATAATCTTAAAAAGCTTTTTAAATTTTCAAATAAATTATAGCCGTTTATGGAGAAATTAAAAAACCTACCCATGATTTCACAGAATTGAATTGAAATCCAATTAAATGTTGTTTAACTTGATATCTACGAATTATATTATTGAATAGAAAAGACATAATATTGATTGAAAAATAACCACAAAAGTATATTTAATGTTTTACATAAAGTTTCTACCATCTTTTATATATGAATTAATGTACATATACATATGTACAGAATTTATTTTTGTAAAATTTCATTAGTTGTATTTGAAATCGAATATGTATAGGAATCCATAATGATGTACTTGTTACATGTATTACAAAAGATTTAATAAATGTGTGCATATTTTGTGTGCAGGGTAATTCTATATTAATTACTTTTAAACATAATAGTCTTATCTGATGAAAATGAAACCTCATTAAAAAAATAAAAACAATTCGAACACAGACATTAAATAACTTTATTCTTTATGTTTATGTACTTATGTTCTTGTAAAAACATGAATTTCTGGTATCATTCTAAATGCAAATGCAAATCATATCAACTTTTAAACTTACTTTTTCTTTTTTTTTTTTCTTTGTTTTACAGGCAATAAAAAATTTTTTCATTTTGATGATATGCATATAATTGCATATAACCACATAACACAAAGATAACTAAAAGTACATAATGCATTAATTGTATTATTTTAATGTCACCTAACTTTATTTTATTGGATTTTTGTTATCTGATCAGTAATGTTATATCTGCTATAACAAATCTACATACATATATGTATGTGTATGCATTATGGTTGTAATATTTCTCGACATTGACATGATTATATATTAAACATTTTTCACGTATCATACAAAAATAGAAATAATAAAAAATAAAATGAAATCAAAAATAACAAAAACCTGCAAAAGTATGTTGGTGTTATACGTTACATAAAACGCTTTCAAATGAAATCCTTTTAAAATGTACATACACAATCATTTAACACAAGCCTTTTCCTGATATAATCCTTTCCAACATTTACCTCTATATGCATATACATATATTTTTGCCTCCGTTACATATTACTATTGTTTTACTTCTTCTTTTTTTTCCTTATATTTTTTATCGTTATATTGACTGTCACGCAAATTTCAATTCCTTTACATGTATGCAACTACATATACATATTTTACATACCTCGATATCTGGGCACATTTATTTTTATACGAGTTGTATATGCTCAATGTAGAAAATGAAATGAAAATCTTTTTAGATACTTTGCTATACATAAGTTTGAACGGAACTCGTCGACGGAAAAATTAGAATTTTACAGTTGAAAAATCTTTAAGCTATATAACGATATAATGAACAAAACGGAATTTACATATACCAAAGGGATTTTTATGTAACCTCTGTTCTGTAATACATAACTTTACGTTACACTTACATATCATCTGAAAAGTATCTGTTTTGTTTTGTTGTATTTATATATTACACCTGCATATGTACATTTTCACTTACATACAATACACCTGTAGAAAAGCTTTTTACTGTCACCCGCAATATTGAAATAGTACAAAATGTTGAACACATAAAAGACTGATGTTGTAGATAAAAACTGAAGAAAGTAAATATACATATATACATACATATGTATATCATATGTGTTAAATGGAAAACCGAAATCATCTATACATGTAACATAATATACATGTACATAATAAATGAGTTATTTTAAGGTCTCACAAAGTGTATACTGTGTGAATATTTTATGTCAAGGAATGTCGATTTAAATAAAAGAAACAATGTCAAAGAAAAACTTTTCACATTTAAAATATCCTTGAATAAAATGTTGATGCATAAGTAAATTTATATGTTTCATATATGTATGTATATACAGTATATAAGTTTTTATAAAATTAAGTGTGTCACGTAGGATATGTTATAATTGACGATGACACAACAATATAGCATTTAATTAAACGTGGATATTCAGTATTTTAGTTTATGAATATTTTTGTTTAACTTTGATTCCATTGTATTAAACGAAATGTGATATACTCAAATATACATATATGTATATGTATGTGTACGTTATGTGTTACATAATAGCATTTATAAAAAGGAAATTTTAGTGATAAATGAAGTTCATGACAATATAAGAAAATACGTATTGTTCTCGAGATAATGACAATGACAATTTCCCTAATTTCGTTTAATATTTAAATATTTAATTACATATGTATGAATATAGATATATTTTTAAAATTAGTTCCTAAATTTATTTAAAGAAATTTATGCGATAATACAATTTTTTTTGAAAATGTCTGTATCGCATCCATAAATACATGTAAATGTAAGTACATACGTTATTTTTCGTAAACAATACATACACTTTTTTTAAAAATATTATATATTGTATTGCCATACACACAAATATACTGTATACATATATTAACATAAGTATATATGTATATGTTTTTAAACAAAGAAAACTAAAATAAAATGATCATTATTAGAATGATGACTATGATAATGATAATAGGTGTAGTATATAAAAAGAAAATTAAATTTTCAAAAAGAATCTATAGTATAATATGTATCTAATATTGGAAAAATACGTAAGAAAAATAATCTATTACGTAAATTGGCTGCGTTTTTATATATAGAATGTCTATATGTATACTTCGGTATTGCACAATCTCCATAAAATAATACACATAGTATCTATATGTACATATTTGAACAATTGAAAGAAAACAAGGAAACTATTGACATTGGTTGCTTTTGGAAAAACCAATTCGTGCGGATAAACTGTCCTTAATTTACAGTTTAAAATGTACATAAATTTGAACGTTTTTATTGATATATATGTATATTATGGATGTATATATTAAATAACAATGATATATCGGAAAATTCTTAAATTTCCCTATATGTTATTCTGCTTGATAAAGATATGATATTTACTCAATTATATAAATGTACATACATATGTACATACTTATGTACATTGAATATTTCACTTTATGTTGGGTGTTTTTAAAAGCAAATTGTATAAATTAATTATTGAAAATTTAATTTTTTTTTCAGAAATTTAAATTATTTACATACGTATGATATATATGTATGAATTTATAAATTTAAGAATAATTTTAAGGCAAAATATGTATGTGGAAAAAGGACAGATTTAATTAATTTGTATTTAAAATAATTGGGTTATTTTTAAGTCACCCCGTATACATATTTCAAATTCTCTCATTTTCTTACAACGTACAATTTTACCTATATCACATATGTACATACTTGTAAGTTTACATATATGTACAAGTACTTATTTATGTGCGAACATTTTAATATACCGTATGTTTTTAAACCAAATGTTATGTGCATGAAAAGTATATTTATCCTTGGCCAGAAAACTATATGATAACTAACCTAACAAAAGTATTGGGTATCAAATACATAGCTAACTGTATATTGAAAGAATAATAAAAATAGAAATTTTCTTGAATATTTTTCATCACACATGTATCTTGTGTGTACATACATATGTATATGTATTGTATATGGACATATGTATATGCACATTTGTGTGTATAAGAATAAAATTTACACATGAAGCATTTTTGTGCTCTGTATGTATGTACATTTGTATTATCTGATGATGTATTGTTTAGATTACAAGAAATGAAAATTGCTAAAATTAAAGAAAATAAATAAAAGAATAACAGAAAAAAAAAAACGAAAAAATAAAGAATGAAATAACAAGAATTGCTAAGATAGGAAGAAAAAAATTGTACAATTGTAATACAATTTAAGAAAATCAAAACAAAATAAAATTATGTACAATAAATATTGTAATTTTTTTTTGTTTTTATTCATTTTTATTTTATTATTGTGTAATAGTTTTTTCTTTTAGAATCTATATATGGATGTATACACATTACGAACAGAATTAATAAGATTGTATCTTTAGATTTTCTTCAAAAATTTTCCTTTTTATATACTTTTACATGCTTTTACGTTAGTGTATACAGTATACACACATGCAATTATGTGTGTTTGTGCATATACAATTCATTTTGGATGTGTAAGTGTAAATATGTATATTTGACAAAGAAATATGAACGAATTAATGTACATATACCTATCATTATATACTTACATAATATACGTATATGTATATAACTCACATATAAAATGAAAAATGTAAACTTTATATGTTGTGCCATTGTGTAAAGGATAAACGACAAATTGTAGCAATTGTCTATTATTTAATATAATAAAATGTGAAAAACTCTGTTTCATGTACATATGTACATATATGCGATTAAAGAATTAAATTCATAAGTGTGCATGTGTGTAGGTAAAAAAAAAATTCTATAGGGAATCTAAAAAGAAAAAATAGGAAAAATGCAGGTGCAGTTGAAATTTAATTTTGTACAATATATTTTTAATACCTACATATACATGTATGTATGTGTGTACATATTTACTTATTACACAATATTAGTGTTATAATATTATACAGTTTCTTTTTTAATTTTTTTTTTGTTTGTTTTTTTAGTTGAAGAAAAAATAATGAAGTATAACTAAAATAAATGAAAGGATAGTAATACAAATAAAATGACAAATTAAGAGATCTAATATACTATATGTATTGTAAATGCAACATGCATTAATAATGTGTATTAGTATTAAAATATAAATAAAATAGAACTTACCTGAATATAAGAATTATAAAAAAAAAAAATTCTGGAAAAACATATTGACCTGGAAGAAAATGATTTTGAATTGATAATGGTAAATAATAAATTATTTTATTCTATATACAATGTAAAATTTAAGTATATCGGGTATGTATTTATTTATTCTTGTTATGCTTAAGAAAAGAAAAATTGAAAAGGATTTATTCATGTTGTATTCGACTGTAATTTTTATTTATTTATTTTATTTATTTTTTGTAATGTCCTTATCTTCTTGCATTATCTTTATTTTTATTTCTGAGAATAATATTAGATGCTATTTTATTTAAATAGTTGAAAAATTGCATTTGTGCATGTTAGTAAAGTAGATCAGTAGTAGTATAATTGTATATCAGTAGTTATGTTTTGTTGTGGTCAATTTCTAAGAAGATACTTAAAAAATCTCAGATAGAATTTTTGAATTTTCTCAAATCTATCTTTTTTTTTTGTCTTTATAAGGATTTACGTAATACTCTGATATAAAGTATTTTAAATAGAAAGTTCACTTTTTTTATCTATTATTATTAATATATTTTTTTTTATTTTACAAAATTTTAAAGTGAAATTCAATATCAACGATATACAAGTATTGCATCATGATCTGTGTATTATGATTATTTTAAAGAATTTTCTAAAGAAAATAGAAATCATTATTATTTGTAAAATTCATTATAATATGTAGAAAAGGTAATTTGAATATTTTGACTTCAAATATTTCATTTAAATAATGTAGAATAATTTCCATACATGTGTATGTATGTAGTGTACAAGGTTTATAATGTCTTAGATATTTTTATAGAAATATCTAGAAGATAATGTTTAAATACTAAAAATTTCAAAATTTCGGGAATGTTCTTTAGTTTGTATTAAAAATTTATATAAGGACACAATCGTCCAGCTTAAAAGATATTTGTTTAAAATATATGTATCAGATTTTCTACAATATACATATGTATATATTGTAGACTTAATGTAACAAATACATATGTATGTAAATGTTATAATGCATTTTTATGCATATGTAATGCATTTTATAAAGATTTTAATTTTAATTCAATTTGATATCATAAATCCAACATTTTATAGTAAAATTCAAGAATTTGTTAAGTTCACAATACAAATACAAAATATACGAAATTATTTATGTTTTAGAATTTTAAATGGAATATTAAAAAAATTTAATAAATTAGGCTTAGTTTTTCTGGAAGTATGTTATTTTCATGAAACGACATCAAAAATATGATGTTCTTAAAGAAAAACATTAAATTGCTTTTTTTTGTTTTTTATGTTTAAAATTTTTCAATTTCCTTACAGAACAAAAAAAAAAAAAAACACAGAAAATAAAAGATTCATATCAAAATTGTTTAATATTTTCTTAGAAGTTCATTTTTCATATTTATGAAAAATATACAGTCAAAAGAAAAATAAAAGAATTTTTTCATAATAACAAAATAAAAACGAAATCATTTAGTGAATGCATGTATCAGATAACTAATCAAATGTAAATTTCATTAAAACACGACAGGATATTCATTTGAATACTATTTAACTTTTTTATATATATTTTTTTTTCTTTAGTAATTCGTCGTTTATTGAATTAAATTTAAAAAATATTTCAGTCGTCTTTAATTTTTTCGCCAATTTTTTTTTTGTTAATTTCTTTGCTAAAATGTTTGTTTGTTTTGTCAGTGCTTTTTATTTTTGTTTTTTTTATACAATAATAAAAACTTTAGGAACTTAAGATCATAATCATGTAAACTGTTTTTTTAAGAGTGACATTAAAAACGTAACATCTATACATATCTTCGCGTGTATCTTTTAGTTACATATGCCGACTTATCAAAATTAAAGCAAAGGACAAAATAAAAATAGAAATTTTAAGAAAAATAATAAAATTTAAAAAAAAAGGCATTTACCTACAGCTATAAAAATTACCAAATTATTTCTTTTCGAAGAAAAAACATAAAAATTAAAACAGAGCCAAAAATGACAGCAACAACAACAGAAAATGTAATAAAATAAAGAAAAAAAAAAAAAGAAACAAAAAGAAAATAATAATAATATGTACATACATGAATTGGATATAAAAGTCGCGTCTAAAGAATTTTATAGTATTAAAATTCATTTCAATTTCATATTACAATCCGCGCCCCAATTCTCATTCATTCAATAATGTACGTAGACCGGTACACCTACACATGTACATGAGTATGCCAATTTAATACATGTTGACTTTGTTGTGAGTATAAAATTTACATTTAAAATGAATAACAAAACAGAATTAAATTTTTTGCGATTAGGTTAAATGAAAAAAAGGACTGTCATTTTATGGTTTACATTATTTTAATTTTGTCTTGAGTTGTTTTTTTGTTTAATTTTGTTGTCGGTCAAGATAATGATGGTGATGTACACAAATACATACATATACGTAATAGCTTTGACTTTTAAAAAATGCCAGAGATTATAAAATAAAAAGATATAATCAAATAAAAGATAAAGTAAAATACAATTCTAAGGTGAATATGTAGTATGCATTATTTATATGTATATATGTACCTAAGTATATTTTTTGTCTCTGTTGATAAATGACACGGGCTCATCCATAATCCTTGATACTTAAGACGTTTACTCTAGCACTTATAAGAAAAAAATTCAGTTAATAATAAAACAGTATTCAGATTTTATGAGACGTGTGTTCTAATTTTTATTTTCATATCTATCTATTAAATTCAAAAACATATTAATATTTCACACGGGTTTATCAGGTAGATACACATCACATATCTACTTTTAATATATAATTCTTCATAATAATTATAACCATTAATTAACGATTGGCTAATTCAAATTTCTAATTTCATTTTGTAATCATAATTTATATTTGAAATTCAAATATTTAATTAATCATAACTTTTAAAATATAACGATTATTTTTGAAGTTATTATACATACAAAACATATGCTAAGGTCAATATTTAAAAGATTTAAAGATCTTTACATTTTGAGTATTGTGCTTTAAACATAATTAGAATGTCTGAATTTTTTTATTTTATTTTAAATTTTTATAAGGAAAAACAAGTTATTATCGAGCTAATTTCATTTTTATACGGTAGACATATAATAAAACTGTTTTATATACACATTTAACTTTTGAAATAAGTACAATGTACGTTACCACCTTATATTTTCGTTTACAAAATTTAAAAGGAAAGAAAAACAGAAAAACAACAATTTAAGCATATACAAACAACATTTAATAACCATAAAATTGATATGAAATAATCCTTTTCCTTGTAGTAGAAATAAAATTTAGAAAATTTACTTTTTAACATTTATTTCAATGATATAAATCTGAAATAATATTGCATTGTTAATATTGTAATGGCATATTTACGTAATGATTACACATACACATAAAAATTTCATTGATATGTTTTCAAGGTATTTGTAAAAATAAAATTGTATGTTTTATTACATTGTTATATTCATTTGACACCGTTTTTTTTCCTGATTCAAATCAATAAAATTTCAAAAAAGCATAACAAAGTTTTGTCGTTTTTATATCGTAAATCATTCTACAAAATGTGTTTTATAACCACGTACGTATATATACAGATAAAAATGTATATAACTAAATAAATGTACATATATGAATATTCAGAAATATGTACATACAGTTACTCCAAAAAGTCACCGCACCTTTAGCATTTTTTGTTATTATTGGCTAGTTTTTCAAAAATTAAAATTAAAATCTCTACATGTTTATATGAAACAATTTTTGGTTAGGATGTTTACTCATACATAAACAATTTACAGAAAAATTATATTATTTAAATTTATTAAATATTGAGATTGAATTTTAAATTTTGAAAAGTTTGCCAATAATAATAAAACAAGCTGAGAGTGCGGTGAATTGTTGGAGATACTGTACATATTTCATATAAGTAAGTACACTAATATACGAGTACAAAACGAGAATGAAGAAATCTGAAAATCAAAATCTAATATGAAAATATGTATATAAAATATAAAATGTGTAAATAAATACAAAGAAAGCATGTAATACACAGGAAATAGAAAACTTTTCATAAAATTCAAATAATTCACGCAATGAATTTTTTTTTTTTTTTATTTCTCTGTAATACTATTTTTTTTCTTTATTTTGTTTTACTTATTTAACATTTTCATGTTTTTATTCCTTGATTTTATACTTTCTATAGATTTATATAGACGCACTTAAAAGTTTTATATGCTTGGGATGTGGTACGTCTGTATCTACATTCATAAAATATTTTATTTTATACATAATATAAATAACTAAATGATTTTTTATTCTACTCAATTTTATACGCATATACTGTATATCTACATATACATATAGCTCAGATTTTATTAGATTTATTTTCATACTAATTGAATATTCAAAAGCTTTCATATTACTTTTGTTGTCCTTTATTTTAATTTTTTCTTTCTTGTTTTGTTTTTTACAATTTTATTTTATTTATGTAATTTAAGTTTGTTTTTTCTTTCCTATTAAGTATTTAGAAATTTACTTGAAAATGAACATTGTCATTAATTAAATTATATAATATGACCTTCAACTTTACCAAGTTAAAATACGCAAATTGGCATAATTTAGTATGACTTTCAATAATACATAATTAAAAAAGGAATAAAATTACATAAGGGTAAAATAGCAAATATAGTATGTATATAGCCATAACATTTTAACATGAAAATAAATAAACAATTTAACTTACTATGAAATTTGTTAATGTAAATGGCAATTCTTTGGTTTACATGTAAAAGAAAAAATAACATAAAGATGATCTAAGTTGTATTGTTTAAAGATTACATTTATTTTATTTTTTTTAATGATAGGTGTATTACAATCCAAGAAGCAGAAAAAAGTTTTAATTAAAAATAAGAAAAGATACTCCAAGATGTAAATTCGTACTAATTTTTTTTTTTTCACAATAAGATTTTTATTAATCAAAGAAATGTAAATATACAGTGTGTATAAATAAATTTGAATTATTCACAGAAAATATGTAATTGTAAAAAAATTTTGAAAATAAATCTTAATTTTTTTTTAAATTTTATTTTACATTTTTATTTGTATTATTTTTCTAGAATTTATGTAAAATTTCAGAATAAAGTTATAAAATTTTCAATATTTAGTAAAAATAAATTATTATTTAAAGAACAAAATTTTATTCAATTTTTAAATCTTATGTACATTTTAAATAGAAAAATTATTACAGATAGAAACATTTAAAAAACTGACTTTTTTTAAATTTAATTGAAAAAAAAGTCAAGTTTTTGTTTTTGCTCTGCTTTAAGTAAGCATAAATTGAAGTTATCATTTTTCTCCTCAATGGTATGTTATTAAATTAATAATTTTTTATTTGAACTTACACAAAACGATACAAGAAAAAAGAACAACAAAAAATGTAATCATCAAAAGAAAGCAACAAAATAGGAAAGAGAAATAATAAAAGAAATTTTTTTCAATATATACATGTGTACATATGTATATATACATACATATATATTACAGTGTATCAAGTGAGAAATTTAATATAAAAATTTTCTTCTATATTTTCATTAAAACAGATTTTTCTTTTCATTCTTAATATATTTGACCTTGATATGCTTTATATAGATACACTTGAAGGTTGCACAAATTTAACAGATTAATGAAAAGAGAAAATGAAAAATATTTTTATATTTTTTTTCGGATTGCTTTTGAAAGATTTAAAACAAAAAAATTTATATTTGTTCGATGATGGAAAATGTACACACATATTTATGTTCCTATGATACATCAAAATATAATATGTATGTTATTTTTACTTCCGTGAAATAATGATGAAAAATTGTATAAAATTTTTATACATACATACATATGAGAAAATGTATACACATTTATGTATGTGTTACAAAGCACAAAAATATATGGAAGAAAATTTGTCATCCTTGAAGTTATCACATTTTTTGTCTTTCATAAATATGTGACATTGTTATTATATTGTAAAGATTAAATTGACAATTTGAAATATGTCTTGAAATATACTTTATTATTTTTTTTTTGTAGAATACATTTTTACAACATTTTTCTTCATAACGTATTTCAACAACTTGTGGATTTGTATGTCTGTAGAGATTAATCCTTTTTTAAATGGGAACTGATCAATTGGCAAAAGAAAAAATTTTATACAAAACATTTGTAGAATTAAACGTTTTTCTACTATACATGTTTACGTAAATTTTACTTGATTCCTTAATTTTTAACTAGTTATGTTGATATAATTCAACATGGGTATTCTTATTTATTTAACATATAATAAATAATCTAACTAACCTAACTTTGTCACTATCAAAATCAAAGTACAAACCCTTTTCATATCACTATATTGAAATAAATTTCTTGTATATATTTTACAGTACTACAATTTAGGAATTTATTGATTTTTCTGCTTGTATATTTTCTGAATATCTCTTGAGAAAACTATATGAGCATGGTATAGAAAGTAAAGACGTAAAAAAATCGATACATGTATACACATTTACAGGTGTGTATTTATAAATTCAAACGTAAAATTTTCAAAAATTAAAAAAGATACTAGATCTTATAAATATATACATATGTACATATGTTTGTGTGGTGTGTGAAAGCATGTTCTCAAAATGGATCACTTGGTAAGTGTGGTATATAGTAAATATCGTATTACAACTCTTGAGCTGCAGTTACAAGCCACATGAACAAAAAAAAAAGCCAATGTTTTCTCTAAAGATTCTAGTGTAAAAACAATGCAATTAAACATACACAATGTCAGTACTATAAATACATTTAAAGTAAATTATATTTAAATTTATAATAAGAACGAACACATAAATTCGTGTAGTATAATCAAATAAATTTAACGATATGAGAAATTTCATAAAGTAAAGTTCGTCGTTTTTTATTTCTTCAAAATGTACGAAAAATTTAGAAGGAAATTTTCAAAACAAGAAATAAAAATAAAATCATTTCTATCTGGTATTATTTGTTTCTTTTCTCTTGCTTTCTTTTCCTTACTTTTTTTTTAAAAAAATAAAACATCCTAAATATTTCACATTTTGAGATATCTGTATTGCAAATTGCCACATATTTTTTGTTCTACCAACACCTGGGATCTCACATTACGTACTATTATTATTATTATTATTATTATTGGATGATGGTAGATAATAGTAACATTATTTTATATTTCATTTTTACATTTTTTTCGTTGTTTTGTCTTTTTTTTATAGTTATAAATTATTAATATATCTCAAATGTTTCGTGTAGTAGGTATACATGTTTAAGTAATATTAAGTATGGCAAATAGCCAAAAAAGATAAAATGAAAATAAAACACATAGCGAAAATCACATTCAAACCCAAATGTTTTTTAAAAAAATAAAACTACCAATGAAGTAAAAAAAAGGGAAAACAATCATCAAAATATGTTGTACTATGGTATAAATATAAAATGTGTATCTAAGATTTTCAATTTTATTATTACATTAAAGGCCCAAAAAGGTTTTTCTAAGAATGAATTTTTTTGATTTTTTCTTTAAATATTTTACTTTCTGTACGCTTGGATGTACTCAGATATTTGATATTTTTTTCTTTTATTATTAGTATCTATTTTCTTCTGTATTGTTTACTATACATATATATATTTTTTTTTTTTCAAAATATTTAATGAACAATTTTTCAAAAGATAGAAAAGTTATTTAAGATTTTAGACAATTTTTTAATTAATTAACTTTAATTATCTTTTCATTTAATTTTCTTTTTGTTTTCGAATAATCTCTTAATAATCTCTTATTTACTTATTTGGATTAAAAGTTCAACATTATATAAAATTCGATAATCTGTTAATTAATACTAAAATGTTCATTTTTAAATAAAATAAAAATTTACAATACTGTAAATAACGTATATACATACATATACGAATATATCCGCACATTCAATTCAAATATTTATCTTTTGTAAAACTAACGAAAAAGTAAAAAAAAAATATATGTATATAAAAAAAGGAGATATGAGCAATGATAATTTTTGAACTCATATGTTTATGTATTACCCTGGGTTTATTACATAATTCTATAAGTGTAGTTGCAAAGGTTGATGTTTTTCTGATTTATCACGTGTATGTGCTTCAAGGACGAGTTGTATAAAAATTGGAAAGAAAAACTAAATTCAAGAAAGAAAACAATAAAAAACTTTAAATTAAAAAGAAAAATACAAAGATGATGAAACACTAATGTTTTTCATATTACAAAAAATTTAAAATAAAATCTTAATGCTTGGTGAAATTTATCCAATCTGCCAATAGTCAATACTAAATTGTTTTGTAATTTATTCAAGAGATAATTATAATTTAATTAGTAATGAGGTACATGTATATCAAGAATATTATGTAGCAGAAAATTCTGATAAAATAACTTATGTTTAAGTCCTGAACTTTAAAATTTTGTGCCGTATTTAATTAATACCTATAAACATAATAAATATTTCAATTTGAAATAACTGCAATGAATAAAATTTCAACAAAACTGTGAAAAATTATATTATTTATTTTATAAGGTGAAAAATTTGATCATTAATTTGTCATTGTTTAAAATTTAATTACAATGCACGCACTTACATGTAATGTGAATGCAAGTATTATCTCTATTTAATATGTTTTCAGTTTTTATACACAACAAATGTTTACAATATACGAAATTTGTATACCTTTGTATTCATAATTGTCTATTTTTTACTGTATATAAAATATAATGTATTGATAAAAGCTCATTAATAATGATGATTCATTAAAATGCCCTCAAGAATTAAATATACCTATATACATACATATATGGACGAAAATATATAATTTAGGATTTAAAAGGCAACATTACATTCTAATTATATGATTGTATAAATATATGTATTCTAAATATTTTATTGTCAAACATACTAAAATAGATAATTATACAAATTTGACATGCATTATACATTTGTACATATTCACAATATACAATTTATAAATAAATAATACATACTGAATTTTATCGTAATACCCAATAATTTCATATGAAATTATATGTAAATTTTTTGTTTATATTATAGGAAATGGAAACAACATGTACAAACATACATACGGTATGATTTATGTGTATGTGTATACATAGTTGAAACTACATACACATAATTAGAATTATTGAATGTGGACGAACATTAAAATATTGGATACACAATAATTTGTATCTATGTATATGAATATATCAAAAAACAATATAAATAGGTTAATGAAATGTAATTTTCATGTGAAAGATGTTCAATTATAGCAAAAGTTATTTGATAAAATAAATGAATTCTAATCATAAATGTAAATTACTATTATCATATACATATGTATTTACATATAAGTATGTGCATCACTTTAAAATCGTTTTATCATTAACTAGCCTTGGAATGCTGTTTGTGTTTTTATTATAAACCAAAGATTTAATTGAAAAATAATACAAAAATATTTAAAAATCAATGAAACATCAAATAGTACGAATAAGTATAATAGTACTATAGTAATAATAGTAATATAGTATAATAGTACGAATAGAGTAATGAAGAGTGAATGACTGTTGCAAATTCTATTTCACTGAAAATAACTTCATAATAACTTTTTAAGAAAAAGTTGGTTCTATATCCCATTGTATTTGGGCTTGGCTTCCCATTGTATTGGCTTTTTAAAATTCATCTTGTAAAATTATCCATTTCAGCATTTTCATTCAATTTCGGCCAAAAACAAATTGGTCGGACCTCAACTTCGATTTAGGTATAAAAAACATCGAATCGATCATACAACATCGATTATACAACATTGTCACAAATCAGAACAGAACGTACATATGTATGCATTTCTAAAAACTTGCATACGCCAAATTTTGAATATTTCTTGATTTATAAAAACAATTATTTTTTATTTATTCAAAAGATTCATTTCAGATAAAACCAAAATGAAAAAAAGAAGATTTATAGATAAAAGAATAAATGAAATAAAATAAAAATAAAAGAAGTAATTACTTTTTAAATTAAACAATTCTTTCATACTTTCATGATTTAATACACCCACAAGCATTTGAATGAAATTGAAGTAAAGATAGTAAGTTTTTTGTATTTTCTGTTTTTCTTAAAGTTATTATATACAAATGCATGTACAACGTACATACATAGTAATAAGAACTCAAATTTTATATGTATACGTATTTCTTTTTTTAAAATTGAAATATAGCTATACAATATATTATTTAAAAAATATGATAAAATCTTCGTGAGAGAAACAACACAACTTTCGAGAATTTGTAAACATAAATTCATAATAAGTTTTTAAAACTAACACAAAGAAATACTTAGAAATGATAATAAATATTAAACATATGAAATGATATTCAAGGATATTTAGAATAGTAAAATATATCAACAGAAACCAATATCATCAGCAAACAAAAAAATTATATACCTTTTTTTTTTTTGCTCAAGAATACACATGCATAGATTTTCTTTATTGAGTAAAAAAAAAAAAAACAAACAAAGAAATAAAAATGAAACAAACAAATTCTGAATTAAATTTCATTTATTTTTATTTCCTTGATTTTTTGAACAAAAAAAAAAAATAATAAGAAAAAAAATGTATCAAAAATGAAAACAAAAAATTTTAGTAATAAACTAAAAGAAGCTTTATGAAACATAAAACCCTGAAAATCCTATTAAATATACCTTGTACATAAAATTTTCTTATACTCTGATACATATACAAATTCATAAATCCTGTACTATGTGTACACGTTTATTGTACAGACAAAGCACAAAAAATTTGTATTTTCGTTTTATTTTTTTCTTTTTTTTTTCGTTTGTTTTATATCATTTTCGGTACCATTCTGTAGTCTAAATTAATTTTAAAAAGTCCATATTGTATGACATTCTTAAATTTATATTTTATCCATGTACATGTGTTTGTGTAAACATTATATTTTTACTTTTGCTGCAATTGTGTCCATTTTATATAATATATACTTTATGTACATGTACACATTCACATATTAAATTAACTTCCTTAGTTGTAAAAACCTATTAATAGTAAAACAGCTGCTGTCATTTCTTCTGTATATTTCTTTTTCTCTTTTTTTTTTTTTTGTTTTTTGTGTGTATATTTTATGAGAAACACTTAATTGGCTATGGTCCTTTTTAAACATAACAATTTTTAGTAGATTGTATATAAATAGTAGATTTTAACTTTTGGAAAGTTGACAAATTTGAACTTTATATATGTAAGTATACATTTCATTTTGTATCATTTATTTATGGAATTTATATACAAAAATATGTACAGTAAAATACGAACGCATGTATGTATGTGCGTATGCTTTGTACATACTTACATATACCTATATTTTATGTATGTATGTATGTAATGAATGAATGAGAAAAGTTTATCAACTAAATGTTGTTTTTTTTAAAGGACCAAAAGGCTATTTACTGAGTGAATTACATCGAATTAGGCATAACAAATTGATTAGGCGAAGGTTTTTGATTTGCTTTCTACAGTATATGTACAAACAGTCATCCTTTTATTATTTCATATATAAAACCATATAAATTCCTAGTAAAATACAAAAATTTTCAAAAATACTTTTTCTGTGTCATAGATTTTGTTTTGTTTCTTTTTTTTTTTTTTTTTGTTTTTATTGTTGAAAACAAAAATGAAAACTTTTTAAATGAATCAGCAATAAAGATTATTTTGAATACATACAAAACATTATATACGATCGTATAGACATAGAAAAATTTTTGTAATAGAAAATTTGTACATAGAAAAGAAATGAATTTGTTATTTTATAACTTCTTTTTGAATTTAAGTTTTATTACGCACAAAATAGAAAGGACTACCATTAATACTTCTTAGTTCACATAAATATTACACAGAGAAAAGGACTAGTTTCTTTTTTTTTTTTTTAATATGCTTTTCTACGAAAAGGAACAAATATACGGTATAAAAATTTTGTAATGACCCATGTAATTGCATGGAATTACAATATATAAATTTTGAATAGATTTTATTTTTTCCATTTTTTTCCTTGTAACTTCGTTTTTGTTTTTTGATGTTTTTTTTTTTATATTATATTGAAAAGAGAGATTAAAAAGAAACTAAGAAAAATAATTTTCCTAGAAATAAAATTGTTCCTAGAAATAAAGAAAATACAACAAAATTTCTTAGTTTTCTTTGCTTATTAAATAGAATTAAAAAACCAAAATCTTTAACAAATTAAAGGTAAATTGTTTAAAAATATAATAAAATTATTTCAAAAAATTTTTTATATAATTTTTCAGGTCGTAATGTATCTAAAATTCCAGCTAAAATACATTTTGTTAAATTTAAAAAGAAAATTATATTTAAAATTTTAATTTCCTTATCAGTATCATTTTCTGGTCATTATTTTAAATTTTCAAAATTTTTATTTAAAAAATATTAAATTTTAAAAATGAATAAACAAAAATAAAATCGTATAAAAAATTTTTATTTTTATTTGAATTTTTCATAATACCAAAAGGTATCATAATGTGCATATATGACACTCTTTTAAGGACATGAATAACATCATCATATAGAGAATATAGAAAAAAGTAAAAATAAATATTCTTATAAATATTATACACATATTACATATTGAATAAAGCAAGGAACTATGCACATTATTTTCAGATATACGTACATATATGCTGAATGTTTATGTATGTATGAATGTATACCATTCTCGTTTTGTAAGATGCATTTTAGGGTTATTACATTTTCTTAAAAGCTTATATATTTCTTATTTTTATGTGTTTTTATATAAATAGAAAAAAAAAATTGAAAAATAAAATAAAAAATAGTAAAAAAAAAAAGTTTAAAAAAAGTGTTGTCTCAAGATGATATCTAGGTATGTATTCATTTTTTCTTTTATTTCATATTATACATTGCACATACTTAATTGTGCATGTGTACTGCATTTATACATGTATTTTTATAGATGTGTATGTGTATAGCATTCTAAGGATGCAAACTGTAGAATTTTCTCATCTTGAAGCAATTCAAATCATTTCATTCAGAAATAAAAAATAAAGACAAAAACAAAGAACAAACTCATCTTATACATACATATGTGCAATGTACATGTTATCTAACACTTTTGTAAAAAATTTTACATAAATTTCATATACATACCCATATGTATAAGGAATGAATTCAGATACAATTTTTTGTAAAACTTTTTCAGTAATATTTTTTTTTCCTCAAACTTGTGTTTACTTTGAATATATTCATACAATATATTCCATTATAAAATGTTTGTGTATGTATAAAGAAAAAAAAAAAACATGACTTTGGATGTTGACTTTGTTGACTTTAAAAACAGGAAATTGTTTATAAAAAAAGAAGAAAATATAAATAAATAAAACAAAATAGAAAATTCACTTTTCATTTATCCTTTTTAGCATATGTTAAATAATACAGAATATTCTTACATCAAATACATCTACGTATAAACTCGCTCGGAAGAAAATTTTAAAATTATGTAAGAAAAACATTAACAGCATAAAAAGAAAAAACACGAAAATGAAATGAAGTTTGCCCTTTTTTTAATATATATTTTACTTGAAAAAGAAATAAAATAAAAAATAAAACCAAAAATCGTTTTACTACAGAATATTCCTTTTGAACGGTGATAGTTAAGAAGAACAAGAAGAATTTTTATACAATCTACATGCGTTTATATATAGTGTTTAAATGATAAAATTCATAAGAATATTATAAAGAAAATATGAAAAGGGACTGTTTAAAACTATTAAACACTAAACATGTAATTTTGATCCATAAATCATGAGTACATTAATTCACCCTTTACTTAATGAAATACAGATACATATGCACGAATATACACATATTAGGCTTATATAAAATATAACGTTACGAAATATTCTTTTGCCTAAAGAAATATCAGTTCATTGATTATTTGAAAATTTTTTTTTTTTATTCATCATAAATGCATTAAATGATCTATACTCGTCCACTAATAATTTGCGTTTAAGGTCTTATGAGAGTACTTGTACATATGTATTTTTTCTTCTCTCATAATTTCTAATTAGACTGTTTCACCAGCAGTATTACCAAAATCTACAAAGCTTTTGTTATGTATCAGATGAATTTTTTGAATATTAAAATACATATAGTAATGTAAAATGTTGCCACTTTAAATAATCGCCATAAGATATTAACTGCATATAATTAGTGGATTGAGTGTAGCAGTATTTTAAATTCGCATTTTTTGTTCTACACAAATTATTAAAATTTATTATGAATTTTTGCAATTTAAATAGAAAAATTATTATTTTGTTATTTTGCATATAATAAAACAATTTTATTGCACATTCATATTAATTAAATTTTTTCTACAAATAAATTTCATGTATTATAATTATAAATTATCTATTGTAAATTTCTCGTATGAATTATCGAGAAAAAAATTTGTTTTTCAATTTCAAATTACATTTATAATTTTTATTTCTATTTATAATTGAATAAAAAATCTTTCTATCGTATACGCAGAAAAAAAAATAAAATAATAAAATAAATGAATAAAAAAACACATAAAAATCTAATTTGGCTGTTAATACAAAGCGGAATAAACTTTTAAATAAAATAAATAAATGTGTATACAAAAATGAAAATTAATAATATTTATACATATACGTACGTAGAATTTGTTATCAAATAAAACAGTCCCTGTTTTAGATAAATGTGTAGTCGTGTTGGTATTAATGCACACACAAAATACAAATATCCTAATTTATGTGCACATGTCAATTAAAATTTGTTTTCTCGAATATTAATGGGAATTTAAATTAAATTTTTTTATGTAGGATATTAAAATGAATTAATGTCTCACACTCAAGGGAATAATTATAAAAATTTTACTATTTTGTTTATGTAAATTCAACAATTAAAAATTTATTATTATTTCGATTTTTTTTTTTTTTTTTTTTTTTTTTTTTTTTTTTAAATTCTGTTTTTATGTGCAAAAAGTTTTTTGATTTTTTTTATTGAACTATATTTCATTGAATTTTAATATTCGAAATAAAAGGGGAAAAAAAACAAAAAGTGTACAAAAATGTTATTCCCTAGACTGTATTTTTCCATGTATTTAAAAACAAATAATAATTTAATATAAAATGAAAAATAAATAAAGCAAACAGACAAAAATAAAACGCAAACAAATAAAAAAAAAAAAACGAAAATGATTTACCTATATATTTCATAATTTCTAATTATCTTTTGTTTATGGTTAATCAAATTGTAAATATTGTAATATTGTATTAGCATAATTATTATATAGTATATCATTTTCAGTGTACATGTGTATGTACATGCACAGTGTATTATTTTATAAAATGTAAAAATATAAACTCCATAATTATCTACCATACATTAGGCATACACACGATTATAAATTAATGTATGTATGTGTATATTGCATGTAATTAATTTTAGTCAATATTACATATTTGAATTACATAATATTTAACCGCATTTGTTTTAATTACAATTGTTTATATTATATAAATTAAATTATGTTTACATTTTCATTTAAAAATATTTAAAAAAAATTCTGAAAATTGAAATTGATATAATTATTCTAAAATGAACATAATTAAAACCAAAATTAAATAAGCTGATTAAATTTATGATTTTAAATTATATGTAATTCTTTTTCTTGTAAAAAAAAAACGATTTGTGAATATTGAAACTTTTTATTAAAAATTATTTTCAAATGCATTTATACCTATAGAAATACATAATTATCCAAATAAAATTTAATTTAAAAGTGCACACATGTGTAGAAATCATATTTAAATACATGTATGTACATGACATTAAAAACATTAAAATATTAAAGAGACATCTTATTTTATACATAATATTGCGTATTTCGATTAGGATAATAATTTTTAAATATTTAAAAGGATTTAGTAATTAAATGTTACCCTTATTACATGCATATGTGTGTTCACATATGTACGTATCTACGTATAAATAAGTATACAAATAATATTACTTATTACTTATATACAAATAGTATATTTTTTTGAATGGAAAATCATTGGAAAATTTATACATATATTTATTTTCAGTTTGAAATTATAATAATAATTAGATGTATAAAAGAAGCAGAAAAGGAATTCTATTAATTGGATAATTTTTTTATGAATGTAAATTAATTCTATAATATTTATTTTTAAATGAATTGTATATGTACTTTGATGATTAAATTTGAATATTTAATAATTTATGAAACATACATAATAAGTATTTCTTAAATTGAATTCAATTTATTTGATGGATACATACATATGTAAATATACATACATGTGTATACATATGCATACATGTGTTTCAAAGTATATAGATATTATGACATGGGTAATCAAAATTAGTCAATTTTATCTTTACACGTGTATACCACATAATTTTCATTAATATACATATGTACATACATACATATACATATACATATATAGGTGTAAATGTCATATAAAATATGCAATATCATATACTTATATTTATTTATAATAATCAAAGTACATCTATTGAAAATTGAATAAAGTCTAGGATGAACATTCGATGTGGTAAGTGTTTATATGTATGTACGTACCTATGTATATTTGGTACTATATATTATAAATTTAAATTTAATACGATACGAAATTTTATACATATTTATATCTTATGTACATAGATACATATAATTTTGTTAATTTACATCTAATACCTCAATGCATAACTGATTTAAATCGATCAGCCCGTGTATTTGAATTTATTCATTTTATTATTATGTGACATAATAACATATACACTTACTTAAAATTTAATGTACATATTTAAGTTTATGAATCTTAGTTCTTACATATATATATTACACAACTAAATTTATACATTCATGTATTTTGTTGTACATATGTATGTTTATGCACACATTTAAATATGTACACATAAATACAATTCGTCCACATGTTTTACGTATTATACGTATATACATATGTATGTAAGATTTTCACATACAGATATGTATATGTATGTACATAAATGAATGAATAAACAAATAAATAAACATATTTGATTTATTTTGATTTTAGTTTGTGAAACTGTCTGTTAACCGCATCCACCACAAACAGAATTAAGTGATTCATACATAATATTTTATTCAAATATCCTGAACATACATATAAATATTTAGTGTAGTAGTATAGTACATAAAATATGTATGTTTACGTTATAAAATCTTATATGTACACATATAAATATGTTTATGTCCTTTCATGTAAAAATTTGGTATATATGTTTCATTTTATGTAAAACATGTAATATATATTAGTCAGTCAAATAATTTATACCGCAATACATATAATATAATATGTACAAATAAAACATGAAATTTAAATGAATTTAATAAAAAAAACTGATAATTATATTTTATTCAATGTGCGATATATCTAAAATTAGGAGTATTTTTATAGAATTTTCTAATAACAACAAA
The DNA here is from genome assembly GCA_963971155.1 of Anthrax anthrax. Lineage (NCBI taxonomy): Eukaryota > Metazoa > Arthropoda > Insecta > Diptera > Bombyliidae > Anthrax > Anthrax anthrax. The sequence continues at coordinate 4,070,894 of OZ020118.1, read as the reverse complement.
AATATTATGAACAAATTTTCAGTTTTCGTTTTTAATTAATACAAAATTTTTAGCATAGTGTGAATTATGAAAACTTTTTCATTTTTCGAACACTTTGAATAATATAAATTTTGCTTTATTTTAAATCAAATTCATACCACAGCTTACGTAACATTATTAAACCAAATTTAAATAAAACTGTTTACTTTTTCATCCAATTAAAGTATGTTTATATTCTCTTTAAAATGCACTTAATATATATTCAAGATCAGTATTTGTCTTCAAGTAATATCTGTGATTACGTTTGTATAAATAGTACATACACATTTGTCTTTAAGGTTAATAAGGTTACAAAAAGTTTTAATTTTTCATTTATTTTACCATACATGTTTATATATATCTATTGTATGTAAAATGAAAATATAAAGAAACACAAGTATATATTATGTAATCTTATGGTACATGAAATAAAAAGCACAAAAAATGTAACACATACAATATACATATGTATGTATATGTATAAATACCCCTACATACAGACAATATTGAAAATTGAAAAACCATTGCGGTTTTTCTTCATTTAAAGTTTATTTACTTTTATTCATAAAATTAAACATGAAAACCAATTTGTGAATGTACGTACCTACATATATGTAATTAAACACATACTATGTATATACATAAATTCCATATTTGCCATGAGAATAAGTAAAATGTACAAAACATGAAATTTTGTGACTACATATATATGTAAGTTAATTTATATAGATGTAGAAAATGTTGAAAACTAAGTAAAAGTATTTTATAAACAAACAAAAAAATGAATAAATGAATTTAAATGTTATAGTATAATACGCAAGAAAAGTACAAGAAAATTTATATACTTAAAAATTTTATCAAAAGTATGATGAATTTCAAAGAAATTCAAAGATACATATAACATTTTATTGTTACTGTTTTCCTTTTAAGTTTTGTTATTATTTATGACAATATTTTTTATGTGATTTGTTTTTAACAGTATGATGTTAACATTTAACAAATGAACAATAAATTCATATAAAAAAGAATGTGATTATTTGCATCCTGGAAAATTTTATTTATAAAAAAGGTTTGCTTATGTATTTTTGAGCTGATTTATTCACAATTTAAAAAAAAGAAAACATTAAAAGCTCAATGAATTATCAAACATAAAAATGTACCTGTACATATTCAATTAATTTTGTTTTTTTTAATTATTTTTATTCACATTTACCACAATTTCATTTACGTTTGTATGTAAATTATTTTTGAATTTGTTTTTTCATTACATCCTTTGAATACAAAATGAAAAGAATGAACAAATGCAAAAATGAAAAAAAGAAAATCTGTATAAAAATTTTCATAAAATTGGTTTTATTGTATTTCTTTTATTATTAATATTTTCACAGATGATCAAATCATAAAAATGTGATTATCTGGTTATCTACGATACGAAAAAAAAAAATATCTTGGAATGTGATTTTACATTTTCTTGCATTTTATCAGAATTGTTCTTTTGTTGTACATATGTACATACATACATATATGAATATTTTGTATGTATAGAATATTTTTTATCATAAATAATTTTTACAATTGCTATTCCAATATTTCGAATGTACAAAAAAATTAGTTTCTTTTCCTTTGTTCGTTATACATTTATATTTAGATACATACATACATATACTAATCGCAAAGCAATTCATGGACTAATACAAAATATGTACAATATATACGTGATATGAACAATAATAATAATATTACAATAACTGTAATACGACTATTGTAAGAGAAAAAAAATTCATACTCATACATACATATGTATATTTACTTATGTACATACATACGTATATAAAATACATCCTTTAGGTAAAAATATTATAGCCAAGGTGTTATATTCAATCCACAAATCAAAGCTTTAGAATCATATTCGTATGCTTGTATTGCATTAAACATACATACATACATACATAAAAACATGTATCGATTTTATTTGATTTACTATAGCTACTGTACTCGACTGCACAAGAAATAAATTACAAGGAAAATATTATCTTATATTTTTACTAAAAAGAATATATAGTCGTATATACATATTTATACGATACATTTAATAATAAAAAAGGGATATACATATTTTTTTCTTTAAATCGCACTCAGTACAATACATTTACAGATACATATGTATATATGTATAGTCTCGTCTATTTTATGATATGTACATACACAAATGTAAGTACGATGTACATGTAGTAATAAATAATACGTGATGTTCATACATACAATACATACCTACATATATATAACACACATATACGTGTTGTATAACGTATTTGAAAGTATTTGATATGTATATAAAAAAATTATATAAAATATATATACGTATGTTCAAAGGAATAATGTGTGCACAGAATATCAATAAAAAATTATTTATAATATTATCATTTATACATATGTATGCATATTTTTATGTGTATACAAAAATGATATAATCGAAAGAAAAAGAAAATACAACAAAACATGCCATGCAGATGTTTTTTTTATTCGTTTATTCTCTCATAAATCGAATACATAAATTCAAATATTTTCATCTATGAAAGTGTAATAATATATCCAAAAAAATTTTAAATTATTGAGAATATTGAAAAAATAAAAAAATTATAAGAAAAATAATGTATGTAAATACATATTTATGATAAATAGATAAATATGTATGTAAGTTGAATGCATTCTAGTTTGATTATATGATCCTTTAAATTTTTCATAAATTTATTTCTAAATTCTTTCTAAATTTTCAAAGTTTCATTTATTTATTTTTTTAAATTTTAGTTTTTGTTTCTCTTGGGAAATTTAAAATAAATTTTCCAACTAAAAACAATAATGTAAATAATTAAATTTGTTTATACGCTTTTTTGAAATACATATGAAATTATATCTGAATAAAAATTAAAAAAATTTAATTTTCCATTAATTTATTTTTGTTTATTCGTTTTATTCTCAAAGTTCAACTTTTTAAATAATTCTTGGAAAAAAAAGTTTACATGTACATTTAAAAAATTTTTACTGTGTATATCTTCTCCGTGACCACATGTATGAAGATAACTTTAAACGGAATTACGTACATTTTTCTTTTATTTAACTAGTGGTACTAGTATTTAAGTGCGTGTCATGTCACAGAACAGATAACATTGAAATATAAATAAAAGAAAACAAAGCGAAACAAAATATTCTATTTGTAATGTGTGTAATTTCATCCTTAAAAATTTTCTCAAAAAAAAAAAAAAAAAAAAAAAAAAAAGAAGAAAACTTAGGCCAAAAAATATACGTATACCGTTGTCTATGTGTGTGTGCAAATATACACAAAATAATTTTCTTTTATTCCTTTTTAAATAAGTACGTGCTTGTTCAAATAAGTCTTTTGTTGGTTTTTATTTTGGTTTAGATTTTTTTATTTTTTGTATTTTTCTTTGCTTAAATTACCGATTTTGTTTTTTTTGTTCTTTTTTTCTGCTTTTTATTGTAATGTTCTAAAACTTTAGTTATTTATTTATTTTTATTTTATCTTTTCACATTACATTTATGAACAGGTATAAGCGTATATGTATGATTTTTGGTATTTATTTTATGAAATTTTATGTAAATTGGCCTTCGCATATTTTCTTTATCTTTGTACTTTCCATATTTTCAAACTTTGTTTGTTTCTTTAGTAACAAAAATACAAAAGCAAAAAGCATTAATTTTGAAAAAATATAACAATATATGCATGTATGTACAAGAGAAAAAATTTAGCAGAAACCTAAATAAAAAAAAAATTAAATAAAAAAGAAATCAAAGAAATGTAAAAAGTTGAAATAAAAATAAAATTTAAAAAAAAAAGTATTCAAAAAGATTTTTTTTGGTAGACAACTTTTTTTTACAACAATTCTCGGATAGATAAAATTTTATTGATAATTTCCTTTATTCTACTATTATTTTACATGGTTTGTTTTATATTTGTATTTATTTCTTTTTTACTTTCACGTGTTTGTCTTTCTTCCTTTTTATTAGATTGCCTTCTATACATTTATGTATAACTGAATTCATACGTACATTTTACGTTCAATAAAGGTGAAATTTCCTAAAAATTTTTCTTAATTTTATTTCTGTTTTCTGTAACATTGTTTTCATATTTTTCTTTTTATCTGTATATTTTTTATTATACATATATTGTAAGTAATGTGTACTTGTGTGTTTTATATATGTACGTGTATATGGACATAAAGGCAAAAAAAAATCATGAAAAAGAAAATTCTTCTTTTCAACTTAAAAGAAACATTTTTAAAGAAAAATATTATATAACACACAATATAATTTGAAATATGTTATAAAATAATGATGTGTATGTCATTTCCCTTTAATGTACAAAAATAACTGTTATTTTGTAACATGGATCAAAAATGATGTGAAAAATTGTAAGAATACCAAAAAAAAAAAAAAAGGATTCTTTCAAACATACAAAGTTTAACAATATATTGCTCTACATATGTAAGAATACGTTCATAGATAATGTTTTTATACATATTTACATACATACTTACATACATATATTATTCTAAATATTTTATATTTTACAATAAGCGGATGTAATGTGATACATGTACATGTGTATATATACTCGTCTATATGTAACAAACAATTTCAAATAACCTTAAGACATTTTAAAATACACGTTGTATTAATATTTTATTATATTAAAATGTTGCACATAAAAGAAAATAATATGTAAATACAAAATAATAGAAACATAAAAAAAAAAAATTTATAAATATGAATAATAAGACACATAATAAAAAATAAAAAATGAAACATAATTTAAATTTTCGGATTATATCGTGAATATTGTATAGAATTATTTGACGGAGAAATATTAGATTATTAAAAATTTCTTTCACCTAAAGGTGTATTTTATATAATTTTTATTTCATATGTATTAACTAAATATAAATATTTATTATACATACATATATTATACATACGTATAAATTTCTTGAATGCAAATATTCTACATGCATATAAAATCTCGCTTAAGCTTGTATTTAAAAAATAAAAAAAAAAACCTATAATATGTTGTATGATTTTTGTTTTCCTACATGAATGATTATTGTGAATAATTTGAAATGTAATGTTAATATGAAGAAATTAATAAGTAAAACAGACATGTCTTGAAGATTTTCAGTTTATAAAGTTTTTATTTATTAATATTGATGTATTCTAAAAATTTAACATGTGAACAAAGTTTAAAGTATTTGATTTTTTAGTATCTACTTTTTTTAAACTTTCAAATCCTGAATAAAAGGACCTGTATGTTTTCGGTGAATAAAATTAATTTAAAAAAACAAAAAAAAAATGGCTCAACAGATGGTTTATAAATTTTCAATTTTTAAATTCAAATTTCTTTTTTGTTTCTTTACGTCTAACAGAAAAACGAAAGAAAAAATCTAAATAATTTTTCGTATAATTGTAACTCATAAAAAATTTTTAAGCTTAAAATGAAAAAACAAAAAAATCAAACATTTCCATTTACATCAAACATTCCTTGCATTTGTCGTTGTTATTGTTATTATCATTATTACATATTCCTAAAATTTAAATTAGTTCAGTACATGTATAAAAACAAAATATCTGTCTAACCTTTAATGTACCTTTTTGTATACATTTGTTGCTCTCTTATTATGTGTTTTATAATATCTTAACTTAAGTTAACTTATTTGCATACATCCCAAATAAATGTATATAAATATGTATGTATCTATTCCCTTTTAGTCTTTTCAATTTAATTGAAAAAATCATAAAATTTGTATTACAAAAGGAACCTTTTCATCCATGTTTCAATAATCTGTCGTCTCATTTTCATTTGCAATTGGTTAAAAAAAAAAAAAAACAATACTTTAAAATTAATGATAAAATGTATTATGTACACTGTATATAGTTTGTAATATTACAGACATCGACATTGTCTGTAATTTTGTTATGTAAAAGTACAAGTTTGCATTTAAATATTTTTATTATTATAACGGCTGCTCTGTGATTAAATTACTTTATTAAAAAAGAAGAATTATCTAATTTTGTATTTGTTTTATTGTAAAGTACGTTACACACACAAAATGAAAATTTCTTAAAATTTTTCAGTACAAAAACAACGAATTTAGTAGCAAATGAAAATTCAAATTTTTACATTTTTATGTAAAACCAGATGTTTTTTTTTTTGAATAATCATATACATACGTAAGTAAGTTAAAACAAAAGTAGAATGGAATAAAAAAGCAAAAAAAAAAACAAAGAACACACGAAATATGAGTAAAATTCTTTGTTATGTTTTTATTTATCATATTTTCCATCTGATGAAAATTTTTTAAGAAAATCTTAATGAAAATCTTAATCCTTAGAAATATTTGTTATTGTACATATAATTTACATATATATGTATGGATATACAGCGGTTTGCTTACATTTACAATGCCAATTTATATACAAAATACTTAGTATATAAAATAATAAAAGAGCATTTTGCCTTTTTGATTTGATTCTGATGCTTACATTCATTTCAATGAATGGAAAATAAATTGAAAGTAAGAAGTTTTATATTCTATTATATACTTGCAAAAAAATTTTTTTTTTATATTACATATTTTTATAACGTTTGTCTGTTTGATATTATTCTATAAGTACAAGGAAAATTATGTGCGTTTATAAAAAATCTTGGTATAAATTTAATAAAATAAAATAGATAAATCCGAAAGTTGTATATTATTAAAATAAAAAAAAACACAACAATATTTTCCCAAAAAAGCTGTTATTATTAATATCAAAGAAGAAAAAAAGTAGTTTCATAAGACATTCGAAATAAAGGAAGTGAAAAAAAAAAAGTTATTGCTGTAATGATGATAATTTTATGAAAAGATTTGTACATAGATATAAATAAAAAGCAATATATACATACATATGTATGTACGTGAAAACACTTTTCTTAAATTTAATTTGTTGTATAGAATACGAATCCTGTAAAGTCGCTTTTAATGTGATTTCTTTAATTTTATATATCATGCAATATGATGTTAATTAAAGATAAAAGTTTTTAAGTACATGAAATTAAAGAAAACAAAAATCTTTTTTTCTTTTGTTTTTAATGTCTATTGTTATTGGTAGATATAAAATCAGATAATAAGCTCAAAATTCGTTGAATAAAATAATTTTAATTTTAATTGAAGCAATGACGAGAAATTTCAAGTGTGGCAATATATTTATCCGTTTACATACATACATACTCACTTACATAAACACATATACACATATGCATACATCAGATTCGTATTTTTAAAGATATTGTTAATACAAGAATTCAAGTTTCATTTATTCAATTCAATTATTGTTTAACTTAAAAAAAAGTTCTAAAATAATTTAAAATATTATTTAAATGATTTAAATCAAATGTTGATGATGAATTCACATTAAGTAATATGTTATTATCTATAAATAATCCTCTTTTTGAAAATGAATGAAAAGTTTCAGAATTTTTCCACAATTTCCTTCAATTCAAAATTTCGTACAAATATTATTTATTCGTTCGTTCATTTTTTGTTGTTGTAATTTAATAAGAAAAACATTCAATTTTATTAATTAAATAACACATGAAATAGAACAAAATTCTTTCAATTAGGAAATAACAATCATTTAATTTTAATTATTAAAATAGATTTTAAAAATTCGAATTAATTTTTTTTTTTTTTGTTTGTTAGTTTTTTGTACATATACGAAAATAAACACATACGTATCTTATAAACTACAAAAGATCAACAATAAAAGGAAAACAATAACAATAACGAACAATAATAATTATTAATTATAATTATGATTTTTATTTGTTAAATTACACTTAAAACGCAATCCTAGTAATATAATAATGGTAATAATAATAACAGAATATAAATTCATATTTTGTGATAATAATACAATTATTATTATTATATAGTTAAAATACTGTACAAACAATTCAAAATGAATTTAAAATGAAATTTTTCATTGTAAAATATTTAAACCATAATACATACATACATATGTATTTTATATCATATAAATATGAAATGTACATACGTATATACTCGTACATATGTAAATAAATATATGCGTGTGTATAATGATAATAACATAATTTAAATTTATGAAAATGAAAATGAAAACAATCCAAAATACACATGTATAATTTCATATTTATACTACACTGTATAATTATTTTATAGAATTTAATGTTATAAATACTGAATTATTGGATTATAATTGAATAACGTTCTATAGTAAAATATTCTTTATGTACACACATTGTACAAGTTAAACACACAATGATCTATTATTTTATTCATAAATTATACACAATATGTATGAAATTCTATACTATTACAAAAAAAAAAAAAAAAATGTACATGGTATAATAAGGATAATTTTTACATATTTGTAAATTTTACATTGAGAAATTAATAATTAATATAACTTATTATAGTTTGATATGTGTTATGGTATTATTGTATGAGAAAGTTAGAAATTTTTTGATAAATTCTGAATTGCAAATGAGATTAAAAAAGTTTAAAGGTCTACTATATACAATTCATTATTAGCATTATTAAAACATTAAAATATTAATAATGAGAAAAGGTAATACCATTATTAGCTTTTATTTAATTTTTCTTTTTTTTTTTTTTTCAAACAAGAAAACTTTGATATTAACTTTTTTAAACTTATTAAAAATTAATACCAGAAACACATTAAATTCAAATTCATTTAATTGAATTTGAAGTTTTCTAAAAACAAAATTTTCCTTATTTCCTTAAAAATTTCAAATTAAATAATTTTAATATTTTAAAAATAATTGTAGATGTATATTTCCGTAATTTTTAAAGATTTTTTTAAATACATTTTATAAAAAATGAAAAAACAACTTAAATGCATCCAAGAGCATTTTCTTTTTAATAAAAAATATTAAATCAAATGAAAAATTTATTAAAAATTCCATGCATTCGATTTATTTTCTTGGAAAATTTGATAAAAAATTTTGAACATATGTTGATATGTACATATAAATTTTATTAACACATTGTTAACAATACAAATTTTGAAGTTAGGACAAATGTTATTATATGTATTATTCTTTGCAATTATTATACAAGACAACAATTTTCTTTCTTGTATAAAATATTTTAATAATAAAAAGTAGATAAAATGAAATCATGAAAAATAATATAAACAAGAAAATTAAGCTAAGCCAACAATATGTATGATGATTTAAAAAAAAAAAAAACGTCTAAATAATAAAAATTGTAATCATAAAAGAAGCTATAGTGGATGGTAAAGATAAAATTGATTTTCTTGGAATTCTTCCAAAGACAATGAATATGTACATGTACAGCAAGTATAAAACTATTTCAAGTGTTCTTGTAAAAGCTAGCCAAAATATAAGAGTAAAAAAACGAAAAAAAAAATTATATTCTAAAATAACAGGAAAACAATATTGATTTGTTACAAATCTCGATCTCCATTCATGTGTATGTTCTTTAATATTACCAAAATATTTAAAATACACATTCATGTATACACGAATATATTTCATAATATTCACATTACATACATACATACATGCATATAGATAATCTAACCAATTGAGTATGTATTTCGAAAAAAAAAATGTTTTGAAAATTTTGTATTTTCAGATTTTATTATATTTTAATTTTGTATAAATAAAAAGTCGAACGGAAATTTTACATAACATAAAATATAGATACATTCTGATAAGTCTACCACAGGATACAGGGAGCATGTTCTTATGAATATCAATGGTCGTGTATGTGTATATGGATATACTTGCATGTATGTGTGTTTATGTCAAATTTTAGATAAAATATAGAGTATAGTAAAAGCATGCAGTATAGTAAACGAACATCTAAAAATTCGAGAAAATTATATTATAAAATTTATAGTATAGTTATTATATGACCACTTGATTTTGAATAAATTTTGTAAATAAATTTTTATAAGTATTTCCTTTTCGGAAACTGGCCAAAAATATAATCATAAAATATCGAAAATTATAAATGAATGAAAAAAAAAAAAGAAATAACTATATTATTTTATATTTATATTATATTGTATCCAATTTAAATATTTATATGTATAAGAGATTTAAAAAAAAAAATAAATAAATTTCACTTCCATTTTTTATTAAATAAATTTGTTACATACTAAAATTATTAATAAAATTGTATTCAAAGTCTGTGAAATTTCAAATGTTATCATAAAATTAAGAGTTTATGTATTCAAGTGATGCAGCATCGTCATAAAAATAATAAAAATGTAGTTTATTTCAACTCAAAAACACCTACATATTCATGTTTCTAATAAACTAAATGAAAATTTGAAAATTTTAAACTATTATTAAACAACAACTATATATGTAGTTAAACAAAAAGTGTAATTATCGTTCATCAACTTTGCATTATTTCATTGTACATGTCAGTCATCTATTGTACATGTACATAATATATAAATTCTATTTTTGAAAATGAAAATTTGCACCATTAAAAAATTCCAATAACTTTTCATTCATTCATATGTTGTTGTTGTTGTTTTTTTTTTTTTACTTTTAAAATATTGTAAAAAGAAGCCACAAATGTTATTTTATAGTTTACTAAGTTGCTATGTAATTTTCTTTAAATCTTTAAATTAAACTCTAGAGATTTGCAATAAATTATAATATGTTCATAAAATATACAGTACACGTACAATAAGTTACACTAAATAAAAATAAAAATACATAAATAAAATAGCATATACATATAAAACAAAAACAGATGAAAAGAAAATGAAAAAAAAAATAAAAATAGAAAAAAATTAAAATAAAATAAAGAAAAGAATATAATATATGTACATTCATATACTCATATTTAAAATTGGTGTGAATATTTTTCTTGCGTTTCTTGAAGAAAAAGAAATAATATATGACAAAAGAAACTGAATCATAAACTTGAATGTAATATAGTATATATAATATAATGCAATTTATATGTATTTACTTGGTAGCTGATAAACGTTAAATTGTACATAACTTGTGCACGTTATATAAAGAAAGCTTATTGAACATCAACATTCGTTTATACTATGTAATTTTAAAATTGCACCTGGGATGTATTCATTATTCTTTATGTGAAAATGCCATTCTCCTGTGGAAAATCATAAATTTTCACAAAGAGTTATATGAATATGTATACTATACTGTAAGCTATTTGTATTATATATTGTTTACTAATACCATCACGACTGATTATTTTTAATGCAACTTTTCATATATACATGCATACATATGTACATACATGAGATATACATAGATATATTATGTATATAGATAAGAAAGCATTATAATGCATAAACGACGTGCACATGAAAACAAATACAAAAGTTGAACAACTGAATTCATATAACAAAAGCGAGGTTATTTCACAGAAAAATTATTTTTCATATAAAACAATATGTAGTTATACTTAGATACATTATAATGGATATTTTTCTTTTACATCTATACTAAAGTTTTAAATTATTATAGGTAATTTTCTTTTATTATACAAAATATAAATTTCCCGAATAAAATATAAATGATGAAAATTTAAAATTTATAAACAAACGAAAATAAAATAAAATAAAATAAATTATATAATAAAAAGATGAAAAAAGAAGAAAAAAATAAAGAAAAATAAAATTTTTCATTTAAAATTGCATGACACTCATGTACAATAAACTTTGTAAATAAAAGAAGAAGAAAAAAATAATCAAAATTATTATTAAAAAAAATACGGAAATACCATTAATTCCATTGCAAGTGATGGGAATACATATATAAATGTAAGTATTTTAATAAAGCATAAATAATAATTGGAAAATTTTATACAATATAGTAATTATGTTTGTACATACAAAAAATAATTATAAAAATTACTTGCAATAAAGTAATATAATCAAAGCAAAAATAATTGACAATCTGAAAATATGAAAGAAAAATAATAATTTGAGTTTCATTATTTAATTTAGTGAAAATTTATAGCAGAAATAAAATTAAAAATATTTTACCTGTATTTTATAAAATTATTTATATTTAATGTGATGGCTATAAAGAAACATTTTATAATAGTAAATTTTAAAATGAAAATTTTAATATATACACGCACACATGTACATATCATCAATCACCACAGAAAATTCATCAAATTTTGTTCTAGAAATCTACATACAAACACATTGATATTCATTTTAAAATAATAATTCAATGTCAGTTTGAAATTCAAAAGTTACATGAATGCTAAAAAATTTCAACAATTTTAAACGTAAATATTTCAGGTTGAAAGTTTTTTTTTTTTTTTTTTTTTTTTTTTTTTTTTTTTTTTTTTGTAATGAAATTTTATTAAACAAAATTTACTTAACCGAAAATGTTATTAATTACAATAATTATAAATTTCAATTAAAATTGACTTTAAAAAATGTTTGAAAATCTTTTGAGTTTTTGTAATTTCATTTTTGACCGCAAACAAATGAACTATAATTTTCAGAAAATCATTTTTCATTTAAAAGAAATTTTCATAAAGTTCTCTTATTTTTATTTTGATTTTTTTTTTATTTGCATTTTTTGAATTTGTTCATCTCTTCTTTTAATTTTCATGTTACACATTTACATATTACGAGAATTTTCTTATCTACATGCAAGTTATTTTTTTCTTCTTCTGTTACTAACGTAATAGTTTACATTGTAACATTTTATAAACCTTTTGAATAATAAATGTTCATTAGTTATTGCCCTGGAAAAAAAAAACAACAAAACGTGAATTTTTAGTCTTGCATATCATTTTCTATCACAAGAGAAAGTTTTCAATGTTGTTGTTTTTCTAATAAGTACTCGTATATATAACCACATTTTGTAATGATGGTTAATAATATTTGGTTTACGTAAGCAAACTTGCACATACACAGGTAATTACAAAGTAAATTTTACAAATTATAAAACTACTGGTTGAACAACAAAGAGAGTTTCCTTCATACTTTATGTTTTCTTTTTTTTTTTTGTTTTTTTTTTTTTAATTTATTTTTTACTTTTGTCATCACATATCAGCAAAACTTTTCTTTTGTTAGCTATGCATTATTAGTATCCATAATAAGCACTATAAAGAATATAATTATGTCCTTTGTCACTTATAAGTTAATTAGTATACTTACAAATTTACACAATTGCATATTTCAAGCATACATACAATTTTTCAATGTACAATGTATTTTAATTTCATTTTAGTCACACAATTTTCTATTAATTATAAAGTGAAATAGAAAAAAACATTTTAAAGAATGAATGAAAACTTTGTACCTTGCAATTAGAATTGTGTACATGACCGTACATTTATCCTAAATAAAAATAAATAATGTTAAAATTTTACTTTAAAACTAAATATTGCAGAAAAATTTATAATCATCATATAATAAATTTTATATTTTTAATTATGTTACAAACTATAGTAGTGGTTCAACCACTTCAATATTAAATAAAATATTTGGGAGAAAAAATATTTGAATTTTTTTTTTTTTGGTTCTTTTTAGAATAAATTAAATAAAGTTATTTAATGCAAAAAATATTTTTTAATTTTTATTTTACTATGTTCTCCTTATAAAATCCCAGTGTATTTGGAACGTATACGGAATATCAAAAGTGCTCATTTTTAGTTCTCATATAAATCCATAATACAAAGCACATTTTCATATATTGTAACATTGATAAAATCGTACAAATGGTTAAATTAGACAAAACAAGTAAAAGTCATGTACTCATATCATCTGCTTGAAATGAATGTACAAATGCATATAACATATAACATACATAACATATTAATATACATATAATAGTTTGAATACATTCATGATTACGTAGGTGGTGTTTCATGTATAATGAAAAAATCTGATTTTACAGTACATACGAGTATGTATAATAGATAGATGGATTTGACCAAATGTTACAAGTCATCCTTATGTGTATCATACCGTATAATTATATTAGAAAAACAAGTACACAAACATTACCATATTCTGCATACATTTACATTTATATGCGTACAAGAACATGTTAAGAATTTCTACATTTGTGTTTTTACTAATGGGATTTACATGAACAAATGATCAAAATTAGAATAATTTCCTGAATTATAATAATATGGGGTACAGAAACTGAAACATAAATTCAATTATTTAAGTTCAAGGATATTTTATGGTTTTTTTTTTTAAATACCATAATATGGACATATAAATTTTATACAAAATTTAACTGTATTATGTATATTAAAATTTTCTATATAATGAGTTCATTAATGTATCAAATAATTTGATTTTTTGCATGATTGAAGACATAAATCTTGGAATTGATTTAATTATTAAATTTAAATTTTTATTATTTCCTCTTTTTTTAAATTCATATAATTTTCAAATTATAAATTAAAATTTTGAATAAAAAAATTATTTCTGGTAAAAATAAAATATTAGTAAATAACGGAATTAAATAATGACTTTAAAATTAACTCAAAAATATAAATATATTTTTTATTTCTAAAATGGATTTAAAATTTAAAGGAACTTTATTTCCTCTTTTTATTTAAAAAACATTTTTCTTAAACTTGTAGAAATTTATGAAATAAGTACATTATACGTAACTACGTATAAGAAATTTTCTAATATAAGTTAAGAAATGAAATTCTTTTGAGAGCTGTTTATTTTCTTTATTATTTACTTCTGTCATATACACATTATGCAAATGTTCATATAAAATACAAGAAAAGAACAATAATTCGTCTTATTAAAAAGTTCTTTATACATTATACTCATTAAATACACAATGGCAAACAATAAAATAATAATTTAAGTTGTATTCATGGATATACACTCGTATATATGTTTATGTACACTGATGTATGTACATACATACAAATCCTTTTAAACTTAAAATATTCAATATGTGTTTATATGTACGTATTTTCTGAATAAAATTATAAATATTTTAGCTGTACATTTTTCCTTTGTTTTCATATTTATAAAAATTTGTGTTTATATTATGTCACATGTACTAACACTCTTACATATGTACATACATACACACACACGCAGATAAATTAATATACATAGTGTAGTAAAAAATTTTATGAAAAATTCATAATGTGACTTTTACCATGCATCAAGGGAATTTACTTTTTCCTGATTTTAGAGTGCTTTTCATGCATTTGTTATTTCCCTTTTATTTTTCTTAATTTATTTTCGCTTATGACTGAGAATATTTTTTTTATAGAGAAAGTTTTTAAATACATACATATGTATGTACTGCACAAAACATATTTTTGTGAAAAATTCTAGGTGAATTTTTCAAGTGTAAATTAATGAAATAAATGAATAATAACAAAAATACTAAAACAAAAAAAAAAGTAAAAACTTAAAGGACATGCATACGCTTTAAATTAAATACAAAAAAAAAAAAAACCAAAAATTCAGAAATAAATTTTCGTAAAAAGCTTATACATACATATGGTTGGGTATTAATGTGTCGGAAATTCAGATAAATAAAAAATAATTTTTATTCAGATACGCATATGTATCTTACAAATATTCTTATACCCACACAGGGAAGGTATTATTTAAATTTATTGTTATTTAAAGTATTATTTTTTTGGTTTTTTTAATTTTTTAATTTTTTAAATTTTGCCATTAACAAATTTAATTTTTTGCTTGTAAATTTCATACATAAATAAAATTTAGTATTAAATATCTAACGCATCGCATATCTGGCACAAAAGAGTGCATTTAAAAATGGAAATGAATAAAAACATCAAGGATAAAAGAGAAAATTCGTTGTCTAATTTTTACAACATGTATGTAACATACCGAGACGAAAATTTTGAAATTATTTTGGTTTCATGTCACGTAAATTTTAGTGAATTTACAGTGTATACGTACATATCTACGTTCTGTCAGTAATAGTGATGAAAATTTGATAACTTACAACAATGTAACTAAATGAAAATGTATGTATACACGATACACGAATATGTATACTGTATAGACCTTATGATACCCTATAAATACATATGTTATTTAAAATATGATACCTTTTATCTGGAGAAAATTATCATCATCATCGTCATCATCATCATCATCATTTCTACTTATCAAATAACAGAAAATTAGCATAGTCTAATTTATACAGTCGAGTGATGCATATACAAATATATAAGTATGTATGTGTGCAGTATTATACATGCAGTTACTGTTATATGTACAAAAATTTGTATTCAAAGATTGTATTAAAACCTATATTTTTATACATTTATAAAAGCATTGTTATATGCACACATATAAATTGAATACATATTCCATATATACATATGCATATATGTATATATGTATGTATGTATGTACATATATGAAGTATGGTAGTATGCAATTTAAAATGATTTAAGGAGATGGATACTACATTATTATTATTATGAATACTCAGATATTGCAAATATTAAATATCTCATATAAATGAACTTTTCGTAAATTATGCAAAAATTACTTTACTTTTACTACCATGTATTCATGCACGTAGGTAAACATTTGAAAATGTTGTAAGCATATAATTTCGATATGTGTAGATACATAATGTATAACAAGCATTAGTAAATTTCGAAAATTTGTGATATTATTGAACTCAAGAGGCTATATTTATAAATTATATACATACATATATTGAAAATCGAATTCATTTAATAAAATAATATTTTCTGTATGTATAAAATCATACATATACATATGTATGTAGTTATATTAATGAAAAATATTACATATTTCTATAACTAAGTACATGTACATATTTTATAAAACTTATTAAGTCAAATTCTTGAATATTTAATATAATAAAATGAATTTTAATACTTTTTGAATTTCTCTAAAATATTGAATATTATTAAAGAAAATAATTTAACTAATTGAGTTAAGAACATTTGGTTATACAAATTTCTGTATACGTATGTAAAATAAGAAAATTAGAAAATAAATTATTAAAAATTAAATTTCTGATGTAAATATGCAATTATCATATTTCAATCAAAATTATCAAAATAAAAATTTTTAAACTCAAACGAAAAAAAAAAAAAAAAACAAAAATATTCCCATAATTAATAACGCTAAGTTATCATCGGCAAATAAATATGATGATAATTACAAATTTTACCACTTTCTAAATTATTTCTCATTTTTATTTTTCATTTTATAAATTTTATTTAATTTTAATTTTTATTTTATTACCATTTTGTATATAAACATATAATAACATTTTATAAGCCTTATTAGATTTAAATTAATTTCTTTACTTTCATATTTAAATATAAGAATATAAATGAATTTCTTCTTTTTTTTTGTTGTTTTTCAAATTTTTAGAATTTTCATTTTCTTTCTTATTGTTTGTAACGAGTTTTTACAACATAATTTAGGGAGAAGAATCTAAAATATAACGGAATACAAAAAATTAGGGAAAAATAACGAGTAATAGAAGGAAGAATTAATATCATTACTTTACTCCATTAAAAGTTTTGTAATTTTTTTTTTTTTTTTGTTTAGTTTTTGTCTTTTATATTAAAACATAACATTATACGCAAAGCATAGGCAAGGTTCTGAAAGATATTTTTGGTTAATGTTGCAAGGTTTAATTACTTTATAGCTATGTTTTGTTTTTTTCTTTTTTGTAATTTTTTATTTTATTATTCTACATGTGAAGCGTAAAATTAATTTTCCTTTATTTCATTTCTACTTTGTTTTTTATTTTATTTTATTATGTTTAAAAAGGAATATTTTTCGCCCTTATTGTTTACACGTAAATACATACTTAGACATAGTCATGTAACTTTTACATTTTTCACAATTTTCACACTTACTTACATAACACTTACGCTTCATTTATAGTATCAACCCTATGATAAAATTTTCTGCCTGCGTACAATATCAATTTGACTTCGATATCAAACAATTATTTTTATACAAAACAGCTTATACACTGTACGTATACTAGATAGACGTATAAAATATTTATATTTTATACAAAATTAAAAAGGATTTTATAAAACCGAAAATGAAAACAACATAAAGAAAATTAAAAATAGAACAAAAATAAAACGTTGGACAAAAAAAACAGAGATTAGATAAATCGATGTTAAAAGTCCTCTGACCTGACCTAATTTTTTTGTTTGTGTAGAAAAGAAAAAAAAAATGAATAATACAATGAAAAATAAATATATGGATATAAAATGTAAAACATTATAAAAAATGATTATTTTAATTATGAAATAAAAGAAAATTCAGAGAGAATGAAAAATGAATGACTAAAAAAGAAAATATTATTTTCTTCTTTTATTTTGTTCGATTTTCAATGATAACATAAAGAATAACAATAAAACAGAAAGCCATCAGTGTCAAAAGGTGTACATGCTACTATACTCAACAGTTTTATATATTATATATTGTAGCTATAGAATAATTGATCTTAAATTGTTTTTCATTGTATTTAAATGTTCATATATATGTAGGTATGTACATTAAGGAAAAAAAGAATAATGATTGTTTTTCTTCTTTAAAATTCTATATTTGTTTTCGTTCTCTTTAAATTGAATTTTTCAATTAAACAAAAATTTTCTAATTCAGCTTTTATTTATTATATTATAACAAAAGATAAAATGAAATTTAATGTAATTTATTGAAATTCATTATTTTCCACTTGAATTAATATTTAAATTGTAGGCAAAAATAATATAGAAAATGAATATAACGTAAGTGTGTTTGTATATGGAACAGAAAAATAAGTAGATGCAAAAAAAAAAACAATATGTAAAAAATAAAATTAATAATATAGAAATTATGCTGATAATAAAGTCATAAAATAGAAAATAAAACTTCAATTACATGGATCACTGAATAATATCTGGTTTTTTTTTTTTTTTTTTTTTCATTTCTCCTTTATACGATAATTTGTTATATATTATAATAAATCAGTGGTGTTTTTTATTTCAATATGATTTTATTACAATATGAAATTTTACTTTTAAATTTCCTGTTTTAAACAAGGTGATCATATAAGATTATCTTATTTCTATAAGCTTTCATTCATGTAGCTTTTACTACTTATTAACGCAATAATAAGTGAATGTATGAAACGCCCCACATTCAATGTTTTGAAAAATCTTAAATCAATTTATCATATTTTTATTCATAGATACTATACTGGTGAATGTCAATTCGTTTTACTTCAAATTTTTATTTTTCATGTCGACATACACATTTGAAAAATTTTCCACTCAATTTTTTCAGAATTTCATTTTACCTGTACCCACATACATTTATTTTTGGTTAAAATGTTGTCTTATAAAAGTTTTCCAATTAAAGCAACTTTTTATGAGGTATGTAGATTTTTACATAAGTAAAAAAAATAAATAAGTTCAAAAAAGTAAACGATGAAAAACAAAAATAGAAAATAATAAATAATCAATTTTTTTTTTGTTCATAAACTATTTTTTTTTTTTTTTCATAATTTTCCATAAGAAAAATAATGATTCTCAGTGTGCTAGCATACGTTCAATGTATTGAAATTTCAAAAATATAATAATTGTATTTTTATTATTTGCTGATTTTTGTAATAATATTCATCGACTTTTCTTTCGAAAACTTTTTATGAATTTCGAGACTATAAAAATTAATATAAACATTTCGGTACGTTCAATTAAATTAGGGAAGTGTTGTTTTAAGTTTTTTGAGTTTGTTGAGCAATAAAAATTATAACATAGAAAATGTATAAGGGGAACTGATATTAGTGATAATGAAAATCTGAATGTTATGTCTTTAATAGTGAAAGTATTATTATTTAAACTGATATTTCTAGATTCTTGTATGAACGTCAGGATAAAGTATTTAGATTATCAACATTAACATGTTCACATCTATTTATTACTCACAAACACTCCAAAATCTCTTTCAAATTTTAATATTCAAACACAATTCCGTTTTTCATTATGTCTTTCTTCGATAAAATTTGCCATTGAAAGGAAGTTTATGAATTTAATTCCAAAATAACTAATAATTTCCTGAATAATAGACTAAAACTGTGTATCACTGTTTTCAAGAATAATTATTAATTCTTTTTAATTTTTAAACAGAAAAATTTTAATTTTTATATCAATTTACACAAATAAAATTTTTTTTTATACAATATAGTGAAAAAATTTTCCTATACGGTTAAGATGTTCATACATATGTATCTGACCTTTAATTTTAAAATAAACTGAATTTCTGGCTCAAGACAATGTGAACTTCTTAACTACAGCTGAATACTATGAATAGTGGAAAATATAAAAAAAAATTTCAAATTTAAATGAAAGTAAATCAGATTTTTGTTTGTTATTTTGTCAAAATGTTAAATTTATCTTTACAATTTTTTTTTTAATAAAAAGAAAAATACAAAACAAAGCTCAAACATGTATTTGTGTATCTGTATGTTATTCAAATTTCACAATATAATTTTTTTATATTATTCTAATTCTTTTTTCTCGTTTTTTATACCAGCATGTATCTAAGGTACCTATGTAACTGTTACATACCTATAGCAGTAATATGCAAATATCACGTTGCATATCTATTGAATTTTATATACCATTTTATATTTAACCATTTCTACATTTAATATTTGAACAAAATTAAATTTAAAAAAAAAAAAACGATTTAAAATTTTCTCTTTTATTTGAAAAACAAATTGAAATAATATTCTTAGAAAATGTATAATTACTTCACCTTTAACAAGAAAATTGCAAAGTAAAGAAAAATATAAAATTTGAAAATGGGTTAGAATCATGTAGAAAAATTATTAAATATTAAAAAGGAAAAAAAAACATGCTAATGGTAAAGTAAAAAAAGAAAAAAATGAAGGACACCGTTGAACATGAAGAAGAAATAAAATCTATCTTCATCCAGATTTAAATAAAAATGTGTTTACATTAAAAATTTTTCCTCTTGTAACTGGTATCAGAGATAAATCTTACTACTGTTGTACATACTATATACCACTGATAATAAATAACATTATCGAATACATTCATTCATACATACTGTGTGAATATAAATGTATAGATTTTAATGTATTCCAAAGAATAAAAAATATTATTCTATGTAAAACTGAAAATTGAGCAAAAAAAAATGTTTATTTTTTTCTACGAAATATGCAAAAATGGATTTCTTTTTTTCTTCAAATATATGCAAGTAAATCAAAAAATATTTAAAATATTCTTATGTAAATTTAATATCTAATGTACACTATGTTAAATGAATTTCTTTTAAAACGTATAGAAAAAAAATTAAAGGGTGAAAAAAAAAAAAACAAATGTCGAAAAAAATAAGATTTTATTGTTTTGATTAAAATTTGTAAACTTATACAAGGATTTTCACATGTACAGTATGTAAATATTTTTTATAAAAATGTATGTACTTTCGTTTATGTACATACTGGTGCACATATGTATGACCAAGCATTTATTTTCAATTTAAAGAAAAAAATTCTATTTTTTCTTGCCGCTTTGTTTTTTTTTATTTTGATTTATGGTAGTTGAAAACTTTAAATAATTCACTCATTGAACGTTTATATGCATATTTACTTTCTAAACATGCTTATTCTATGTATGCACACGTTTTCTTCCAATACTTTTACATATGTATGTAGAATAAAGTTAAGCTTCTCTTGAAAAATAAAATCCTAAAAAAGGGAGGAATTTATAGCGATAAAAAGAATTAAAAAACTTTCTTTTTTTTCTTTTCGAAATTATTTAGAAAACTTTGTTTTTTAAATTAAGCTTACAGAATGTTAAAAGAGCGTAGAAAGAAAAAGCACTAAGAAAGAAAAAAGGACTAAAAATAAAATCTCTAATTTACGAATATTTTTTTTTTGCACAAAAAAAGAACTTACGTGATATTTTACATATTTGTTCTATTACTTTTTAGCTTACTGATTAGTCTTGTTTTATTATCTTTTTTATTTTATTTTTTTTTATTTTTTATTTTTATTTTATTTCTTTTTTTCTTGTTATATTAATTGCTGTAGAAATGTAATGCATAAAAATAACATAAATATTTAAAATAAAATTCTATGAAATTTTCTGATTATGCAATTAAGAATAAAAGAAAAACGATTGCTTACATTATATGACTTTTAAATGAGAACAAACTTAAAAAAAAAAAAATTAAAAATAAAAATAAATAAATAAAATGAAATACAATTGTATTATTTAAGTTCATTCATAAATTAAAAAATTTTTTTAGCAGCATTGTGTTATGCATGAATAATGTCTGCTGTTATAATGACCTAAAATTTTTGTGTCATTTAAATGCATTGTGTATTTGCACTTAATGTTTACAAACAGTACAGCTTATGCCCCAAAACAACAAGCAAATGTACATAAATTTCAAAATACAATACGAAATACATTTTTGAAAAAACAAAAAAAAAAAAAAAAAAAAATGAAACAGTAACGAATTATTGCATTTTTTTTTTTACATGTAATCTCTTGTCCTCTAAAATGTAATCTGTAATTTTTACTTTTAAGCTACTAGTATCTTGTTTTATGAGGGATGATTTTTGTTTTGTTTCTACAGAGTACTTGCTTTATTTTATTTATTGTGTATTTAACACAGAAAAAAATATTTTAATTTTTTTATTTTTTTAAATATTTTTTTTTCTTTTTTCATTATTTTTATATATGCATAAATAAATTTGTACGAACGTGATAGCAACATAAAACATTTATAAGTAAAACGGAGAAAAAATTAACAAATGAAATATGTTGAATTTTTTGCTATAAAAAGTGATACGACAAAAATGTACTTTACATTCAGTTTTTAGATATTTCTAAAGAAACACTTCCGTAAAACGAATTTAACTAAAAAAAGAAAAATGGAAATTACTAAGTATTTTATTATCGCAATTTTATTCACGGTAAAATAATCTGAGAAGAGTGTTTACTATAAAGCTTGCATTTATTATTTAACTTAATTAATTTTTCTTTTGTTTTTTCTCTTTCAGATTGCATTTGCACCAACTTCATTATGTTTTCCAACAAACTCAGATTCGCAAATAAAATTAAATGAAGGCAGTGAAGGTGGAAATGATGGTTCTAATAATAAAGATCCATTTCAAGTATTCATTGATCAATTACTTCAAGTATTCCAATCATTTTGGAATCGACTTCCCGGAAATAATCAACAATTAGATAACATTGCAGATAAAAAAATAAACTTCGATGATTCTACAAATCCATCTAATCCATTTCCAATACTTTTACCTGGTTTTCCAAGTCAATTTTCACAATTTCCTAATATACCACAATTTGGTAATTTTCAACAATTTCCACAATTTCCATATTTTCCACAATTTCCAAATTTTCCACAATTTCCATCTTATCCACAATCAAAATTATTAGAAAATCAATTTTCTATTGATAACGAATTAAAGAAAAATATTGAAGAATTATCTGAATTATTGGAAATTTATAAAAACAATAAAGAAAATCAAAATAAAAATCAAATTTCTTAAATCTAAAAATATATCAAATAAATTAAATTTTATGTATGTACAATTTCAATATAAAGTAAATTTTTAATAATTTAATTTTTGAATATTGTCCTCTGTAATATTATAATTGTACATGTATCAATAAATAAATTCATATTCATTTATTCAAACGAGAAAACACTTTTTATTTATAATAAATTTATCATTTCATTTTTATTTGATTTTTTTTTTTATATAAATTTCAGGTAAATTCAATTTTATTCGTTGAAAAATATTCTGTACAAACTTTTAAAATATAATCGATTTTCAATATTTAATTTAAATTTTATTTTTATTTTTATTTTTTTCCTTAAAAATGAATATTACATGCCATATCATTTCGAATCTATATTCTGTTTACTGTAAAAGAATAAATAAATAAAAAAATAACTATGCAAAAATAGAAAAACATTTAATCTAATGCAAAATCATATCAAATCGAAAGAAAAATTTTTTTTTCTAATCTTCTTTTTTTATTTGGATTCTATGTTTGTTACTTAAAAGCTTATAATGTAAATTGAAAGGATCTACATACATACACAAATACATTTCTTATGTTTTTTTTTTTTGCTTATTATACGTATTGAATAAAATTATCCATATACAGAACTTTTTTTTTAGTTTTCTATATTTCTTCAAACTATTTTTAAACATAAAGATAAAAATATCAAAAAAAAATAAAAAATAAAAATAAAACGAAAAAGTAGCAAAATTAAAAAAAAAAAAAAATAAATAAATAAATAAAACAATTTAAAATATTCTCTACTTCTTCTTAGATAAGGGTCTTGTAGTTCACATATGTATAAGTATAAAAAAAAATACATGTGTGTGGCATGTACACGATTTATCATCAAAAATAAAAACTATACACACTCATGTAATATAGATTCCTTCGGGCATTTTATAGAAAATTGAAAGCCAATTTTGATCTGTTTTTCAAACAGATAAAAAACTTAAAAATGTATACAAAATATACATTTCTACTAAAAACATAAAAATACATTATTTAATGTTGTATTATTTATATGTGATTTTTTCTTCCATTTGATTTTTGTTTGCTTTTTTCATTTTTATCAAAAAATTTTATATAAATATAAATGCTAAATTTTAAGGAAAAACAAAAATCAAATATATTTGCATGATTTTATACAAAATATGATTGAAACAATTTATATATTGGTATATAAAAGAAGAAAATTTCTGTTTACTATCAATGAATTTCTTATAGATGAAGACATGTGTAAAAATTATTTAAAAGTACATGCAAGTAAAAAATGCATTGTAATATACAAAACAAAAATGATTCAATCAGATATAAATAATTTAAAAAAAATAAATAAATAAAAAATGAATAGAAAATAAGTAGTTACATTACATTATATGGAAAACAAAATGATAATCTGTGTAGACAATCTATTATTCTTTATGCAACATTAAGTTCAAAGACAAAAATTATTTGTATTAGTTTTTCTTCTATTTATTTTCATAAAATTTAAACATAAATGTATATTTTTGTATAATAAGGTCAATCAAATTTTTTATATACATACAATTTAAATATATAACTTTTAAATTTTATTATATGTCTTAGAGAGAAAAACTTTTTAAAGTATTATTGCATTTTCAATATTAAAATAATTTAAGCGATGAAGGAAAATTTGTTTGTTTCTTGTGTAAAATGGAACAGGAATTTAAGTATCTATGTTTGACTATACGTTTTGTTAGATATTCATAAAAATAACTGTATTATAAAATGCACTTAATTATTCTCAAGTGTATTTTTTATTTGATTTTAATTACATTATTTTTTTAATTGTTTAAATTACCTAACAGTGACTTGATTTTCTTTTTAAATTATTAAAACCTCATCGCATCTCAATTTTTCTTCACAAATACCACCACATATACATACAATAAAAACTGAACACACCTCTTTTATTTTCTTTTAATATTTCTAATATTTTTTTTATAATTTTTTTATTATTACTATATCCAACATTCCATAAATAGCAATTCATTGACTTCATTAAAAAATTCTTTTTCAAAAGAGAAAATTGCATTTTATTTTTTATTATGTGTATATGTAACATATACATATCCATACTTTCATTCAATTTTATAATTGAAATTGGCTTTTATAAAAAGCCAGTTTAATAAAGTATATACAATTATATGGTTTTTAGCAGTTAATAAACATAATTAATGTTTACATGAATAAATACACTAAGCTATCAATTTATTTAAATGAAAAAAAAAAAAAAACAATACCGCAAAAACCGACAAAAGATCTTGTTATATTGTTCATTTAATATTAGATCAGATCAAACAATAAAAAAAAATTTACTGCAAGTAATTATTATGTCGTGTAATTAATAACACGCGCCTTACAACATTTACGTGTACGTATACAATACAATAATACAAATGTTAATGCAATTTTTTTTCTTAAATGAAGTGCATTACAAAGGTGTGTAATGGGGAAAAAACGTTTTATTGTTGATCAAAATACATACTATATTATACCTGAAATAACCACATGGTCAACAATAGAATTTTTCAGCTAATTAAGAAAATATTAATTTGAATTTATTTTGAAATTTAATAGCTTCTGCACGTGTTCAAAAACAAAGAACCAATTTCATTTTAATTTCCCTTTTTTTAAAAAATAAAAAATAATCAGGTAATAATCATATTTCGTAATTTTTTAGTTCATTGTTCAGGAAAGTATGTATTTGCAAATAACATTCATAAAATGTTTTTTTTGTTATTGGGATTTTTTCATATATTCGCAATATATTTAGAAATTATGTACATACATATATTGTTTTAAAGTTTTCCTGAAACAATAAAAAGCAAAATCAAGTATAAGTAGAATGTATACATAGAATGTAAAGTTGAAAATTATACTTTTATCTCATCTCATTGTAAATTTAACACAAAAAGTCTAATAAACTTGAAATGGTATAGAAAGTTTTTGTACACGATTTTAAACATAGATAAATACAAATATGGTCACATATTATGCTATTCACTTTACTAAACGTTTAAAGTAAAATTAAAAAAAAAAAAACAAACAAACGTTAAATAAATGATTCATATTTCATTCAGAAATAAAAAACTAGTGATAAATTTTATTTTTTAGTTTTTTTCTTTTCTCTAAATTTTTTGTTTATAAATTCATAAATTTACTTTGAATATTTTTTCTATTCATCTGTACTCATAGTGTTGTTCTATTTCTTAGTGGAAAAAAAAAAATTGAAAATAATAGAACAATCTTTTTGTGAAAATTTGCTAAACATCCAATTTTACACACTAGAAAAAAAAAAAAAATGAAAAAGAAAAATATATGAACAAAAAAGTGATATTTAAAACTGAAATGTTTTGAATTCGTTGGTTATTCCATTAACAAAGATAAAAACGATAAAAACAGAAATTTAACTAAAAGAACAAGAAATGAAAAAATAAACAACATAATGAAAAAACTTGATGAAAAATTTGAGAAAAATAAAAATACTTTAAATGCAAAAAAACGCTATACAATATAAATGAAATAATAAAAGTGTTTATCCTTTTGAAAAAAAATTTTTTTTTCTCGTGTATTTTGTTTATTTTTTTCTTCATTTTTGCTGTTTTTATTTTTTTTTTTTTACCAGATTTTTAACTTCTATCCAACACATTTGTCATTTTCATTTACATGGTTTACAGTATACATTTCGATTATTCTATACATAAAATTCCATTTATATTTAGTATTATTTTTATTTTCATTTATTTTTACTTTGTTTCCTACATATGTATATTCTATTTTTGCATGAATTGTAAAAATCCAACATATAAATGCAAAAGCAAGACTAATGGTCACTTTTGTTTTACATTAATCGATGTATTTGTAATCGTTTGTGGTATATAATAGTGTGTGTATGTGTATATATATATAAACAAGAGAATATGTATTAATAACATATAAAATCCTTTTTTTTGTTCATTTCATTTCAATTTGGTTTCATTTTATATACGAATGGAAATTAAATGTGGAATAAAACTGCATATAAAAACCATTGAATACAATTTCAAATTACATTATATCCTTACACTTCAATGTACATAAATGTACAAGTAGTATATACTAGTAGAGCTCGTACATGTGTACATAGGTAGAAATATATTTAAAAATTTTGTATATATCTGGTAGGAAAAAAATGTACGTTAGCGGAAGTGTGGATGATCATAATATTTGTATTGTATATGCAATGATACATAAATATCCTTACAACTGATTGCATAGATTTGTAACCATGTAATACACATAGTTTTTAATGTATAAAACAATTAATTTTTATAACAAAAAGGAAAACAAATGAACTTTTTCTCGTTATTTAGTCCAGATATACGACGGATGTAGTGAACATACTAAAATCGAATGTATACATATGTATGTATCTAAGCAAATGTAAATACCACATATGATTAGTACACGGATATAAATAAAACTATAAAAATACAAAAATAAAAAAAGGTGAAAATCTGGAAAGCAATTAATGGACGGTTTACCACAAAATGATCACTTTGAAAAATCTCTGGGTTTTTTTTAAACATTTTCTTTTTTTTTTTTTCTTGCTTTGTTTTCATACGAAATGAAAATTGCAAAACATTTTGTATATCTGTTTATATGTATGTACATACACACTACGTATTGGCTTAATGTACCATATGTGTGCAATTTAACATTTCAATTGTGATTACAGAATTTAGATAATAACAAAAAATCACTTTTTAATTAGTAAACTGTTTTTAAATAAACAATTAAAATCGATGAAATTTTAAATTTTCCTGGAAAGAGAAAAATATATTCTTCAATGTGAAATTAAAAACATTAAATTTAAAACATTTAAGAAATTTGATTAAGGATTTAACTTGAATTTGTTAAATTTTAAAAATTTATTCATATTTAAAGAAAAAAATCAAATAATTATTATCTAAAATCGTAAATTTTGAATAACAATATAAATTTAAAGAAAGGAAAAAAATAGGGAAACAAATACAGAAAAAAAAAATTTGAATTTTAAATTATATTACGTTATTAACAAATTTTCTTTTATTTTTCTTTTGTGTTGAATTGAAAGAAAAAAAAAACTAAATATTTCTTAAAAATAAATTATCTAATGATAAGTGAACAAATTTATTATTTTGTTATAAATGAATTTTTAATTTCCTTTTTTGCTTATTAATTTACATTTTTTCATTCTGATTAATTTATTATTTGAAAAAAAAAAAAAGAATTCCTTTAAAATTTATGTAATATTTTTGATTACAAAATCATTAGACAATTAATTAAAAGAAATCTTCATATAGTATATATAAAAAAAAAAATCAAATGTTTTTTGTACTCTCTGTATAAAATTCAAATTAGTGAAAGGATAAAAAACAAAAAAAAAAAAAAACCTTTTTTTTTAAATTGAAAATTTCCATTTAAAAACAAATTTCCTGATGACCTTAAAAGTAAAATAAAAAATAAGTGAGACAAAATCTGTTGATAATTAATACACAAAATTTTAATTATACATTCTATGCAACTACATGTGATCAATATGTGTACACACGTAACGTGTGTATTTGTAAACATACATATGTGTACATATTTATGTGTGAACAACTTTCGTGCACACCCAAATCAATCAATTTTTGAAAAAAGAAGAAAAATATATGTACATAGATAATAAAATGAAAAATAACAAAGAAAATATACAAGTAAAATCAAATTTTCATTTACATTTCTTGAACAGTACAGTATACCTAGACGTATTGGAAAAATGTTCATTTTTTGTGTGGGTATAAAAATATACACACACATATATAGGTATGTATATACAATACACACGTAAACATTTGTAAGTTTTTTTAATTTATTTATTCATTTTTTGTTTCAATTTCGTATTTTGTTTGTCATGTTTTTCCAGAAAATGATTTCATATACGGAAATTGTTTTTAACTGGAAAATTTCATCTGGAGTAGATCTCTATCGTACAGACATATTCATAAACTCATATTTATTTTGCTAACTATGCACATACACACATAAGGACATATGTATGTACCGTATGTACCTATGTACGTGTATGTATATAATTTTAAAAACATATGTACATACATCTGTGTGTTTGATGTGCGAATATTGCGGTGAAAATGTGTCACAATTTCAATAATACATAAATATTTTCTTTTTTTCTTTAAAAAAAAAAGAATGTGATTCGTTTCCATTTTTTAAATTTTATTGTTGGACACCAAATCAACCGATTTTGAGTTGTTAAAACAGAATACGCTTCGATACGGTGTACAATGTACATATGTATGTACATTTTTACTCGTACTCATGATACGTATTTACATGAGTGCAAGCAAATAAACATTTTGTGATACAAAAATACAAACGACACAGTTATTGAATAAAAAAAAGGACACAACTAAATTTAAAAATAAAATCAGCGAACTCGAAATATTGAAAATATTTCATTATTTCTTCAGTTTTACTGTTTTTATTTTCATTTTTCATGTTAAAATGAAATTTTTTTTTTTTTTGTATATTTTTTACAAATAACAAATTCTCTTTATAATAACAGAAGTTGTAAACACAAAAAATAACAAAATACAAAGCATCTAAGTGAAGGAGTAAAATAATAATACAAAAATAAATAAGTACGAATTTTTGTAAATTTTTAATGTTGAAAGTATGTAAGTACTTACATTATGTTTCAATTGATTTATTCAATTGTTTTGAAAACTGAAAAATATTGCACAAATACTACAGAAATATGCATGCATACATGTACGACTATTCAACTAAAGAATTGTACATTTTTTAAAATTTAATTCGTAGTAATGACACAACCATGCATAATGTATAATGTGATAGATATCTTTAGAGAAAGTTTCAGTAAATTTTTATACGCTCGTGTTATTATAAAATTAACAAAAATAAAAAATACATACATATGTATATAATGTGCATGTCTATGGAGAAATGTAAATCGAAGTAAATTAAATTAAATTAAATTTATTCCAAGCAGAACCTACATATATAAAATACATGAATTAAATTATTTTTTATTTAAACTTTTTTTTAATTTATATAAATACGTTTTAATACCTACACAAATGTTCTATTGAACATAAACATAAACAATTTTAAAATACACTTATTTATATGTATGGGCGTGCATTACATACATATGTATATAAATATTGTGTTTTTATGTGTACACGTGTTTTGGACTTGAGTACCAGAGAGTATTGATACGCACTATATAACTTATGCAAACATCTCTTTAGAATAAAATTTTACCTTAAAATTTTAACATTTTCCCAAATATTATTTAAAATTCATGAAATTTTTTTACATTAAATGTTCAATTTATCGTTTTCTTTTTCCTTTTTTTTTTTTTTTTTTCTTTTTTTTTTTTTGGAAAGAATTATTGACCTTCCATCAATATAAACTGAAAAATAAGCTATGAAAATCAATAGTCAATAGTATCGAATTTAGTAATATAAATTTAAATACTCGTATACAAATACATAATGTTTATTTTAATAAAAAAACATATTTAAAGTACATAACAACAAGTCAATTACGTACATTTCAAAAAAAAAAAAAAAAAAAAAGACATACTTAAACCATGTCAATACGTTCAGTTACATTATAATCACATAAAAAATTTAATGTGTTTGTCATTATATATAAGATCATAAAGTATAAAATGTAAAAAAATATCTCATCATATCAGCAAAAGTTGTTATAAATTAATCATGAAACAGAAATGTAAAAAACAAAAATATAATTTTTACTTTTTTTTTTATATTTTATTTACTCTTTTTCTTTTTCAAGTATTAAATATTCAACTTTTATGCATGCTTTTTGAAATATATAATTGCAAAAAGGCCAAAATAAAAATAAGAAAGGAAAAACATGGTGTACGAAGGTCAAATAAAATATAAACAAAGGTAACGAAAAGAAGAAGGATTTTCATATAAGTATTTTTACATCGTTGTACAATACGTAGTGCAAACCTGTGTACAATACACACAATACTACTATATACTAATGATAATCTTTAAATGGACATTACTGTCACAAAAGTATATTCAAAGACATTTTTCACAATGATTTATGTCAATTAACTTAGAAACCAAACCAAAATAAATTTAATAATAAATTTAATAAAAGAAACGTGGACAAGGGAAAAATATATACATGCAAAAAAATAAATAAAATGAAAATAATATGGTAAATAAAAAATAAAGTAAAATTTTTTATTTTTATGAGATATCTAGAGAATTGAAAGATATCAAATTTATTTGAAGATTCAATTAAGTTCGTATTGGGAATTTTTTGTTTTTTTGTGTTTTTATTTTTTATTTATTATTATTTTTTTTTTTTTTGGTTTTATGCGTTTTGAATAGGAATCATGAATTAAACACATTTTTTGCATATTAAGATAAAACACGTGTTTGCAAAGGAAAACATTAATATAGACATGTGTGTAAATTCAGTAGATGAATATTAATTTGATATTCAAGCTTAAATGGTGTTATTTGTCTAATTAAAATTGATATTAAATGGAAAGGAAAATAAAATGATCCTGAGCATAAAATATTTGCTGATACCCATATATGCGAATGTACTTATGTACATTTGCATAATATACTGTTATTACAATTTATTAATCAATTATTTAAATTTCACTTAATATACCTTTTGTATAAGTAAATGTGTATTAACGTACACATAATATAAAGTGGATCATATAATAATTTTTTGTGCTATTAAAGTAATTGCATAATTAAGTAAAAATATCACATAATTACAGGATAAAAATTTATATATGTATACCAAATATGTTCTATGCCAAATAAAAATCTATTAAAGGAAATTAAAAATATTAAAAATTAATTAAAATTGATTGTCATTTCAATATTAAATATGTTCTTATTATACGTTTAAAAAGATTATATAAATTTGAAAATTAATAAAATTTAATTTTTCTGGGAATGAATGTAAAATACAACAATCTAAGATAATTATGTTGATTATTGAAGTGAAAACGAAAAAAATATTAATGAAAATTTAAAAACTTCATTAATTCTTAAATATTGAAAATGAATATATCGTTACTTATATATACATAAATCTAAAGCCATATTATTTATGTACGATTTATACATAAATATATAATTCATTTGTATGTACCTATATGAAGATATGTTTATGTATTTTCATTTGAAATGATTTAAAATATTTCAATCTAAATTAACTACATACACATTTAAACAAATATTACTGGATGTGTAACAATTTAAAAACAAAAATATATATTTTTTTCATTTCAAACAAAAAATAAAATTATATATACATACATATGTACATATATATGTACAAGAAATTAGTTAGATCATTTATAAATGACTGACTATGAAATGAATGATTAGTGAAAGCCCTTAACAAAAATAAATAAAAAAGCTGGGAAAAAACAATTTTTTTTTTTTTTTCGTTAAGTATAGGAAATTAACTTTTTAATTAAAATTGACGTCATAATTTATATACAATATTTATACATTTAATAAACATTGATAAATTTGCTGTAAACGAAAAATACAAAAAACAAAAACAACTAAAATAAAATATTAAAAATTTTCGGTAAGAAAAAGTTTGATATTATTTTTGTTCCTTTTTTGTAATTTTGTTTTTAATTTACGATAAAAAGAATATTTTCATCATTTTTGCTTTTTTATTAATTCATTATTTATGTAACATGTAACTGACACATTTTATTTTCTTTATGTTTACTTTTTACTTTTTAATTTTATTTCACTTGAAATGAAAGAAAAAAAGGATGTTTCAGTTACTTTCACTTCTTACTACAAATTATGGTATTAAATTTTATATAAAGGATTTTCTTATTTTTGATTATGTTTTTTTTTTTTTTTATTTTTTTTAAAGAGCAAAAACAAAGTAGAAAATGAAAAATAAATAAAATGTAAAAATGAAATTAATTTTATGTAAATCAAAAAAGGGATTAATATATTGAATAAGTGAATAAATGTAAATTTTAATATTTTAAATAAATGAAATTATGAAGATTTTCTTGTAAATTAATGAAATTATGATTTGTACACTACACGTTTACTAGATAATTTCTTGAGGATTTTTAAACAGATTATCTAGAAAAAAAAAAGTAACGATTAATTTCTGTTAAATCCCTTAGTTACACTACTTAAATTTAATTTTCGTTTTTATTTTGATATTATTATTTAGTTTTATTTATTATTCTTACGAAATTCATATTTTGTTCGTTAATCCATTGGATTTCCATAGTAATAACCAAATTGAAAAAAATTACATTTTTTTATATGATGGCAATTGCTATTTTTCCTACAAGTACACATGCTGTAAATTTTTGTTTAAAATAAAGTATATTTTTTTATTTATTTTGAAAATCAGTTAAAAGAAATGTATGATAATAAAGATTTATACAGTTGATATGAATTGTGTATTTTTCTATAAATTCGTATACATAATTACACAAGCACTGTATAAAATACAAATACAAATCTGTAGATATAAACAATGTTTGTAAACACATTGAATTAAAATAATATCATAGTCGGTCATTTTTGTCATATTCTCTATTTTCATATGTATGTTAGTATATGTGTACATTTTATCACATACTCGTATATCTTTTTAAATGTATAAAATATCCAATAAATTAAATTGCATCAATTCATCATCTTTTTGAATTGTAGTATATGTATGTACATACATACATAGTGCATAGTTAATTCTTCGTGTATGTGCGTATATGTACCTAAAAAAATTTCCCTTTTTTTTATTTATCGTTATTTTATTTTTATTTTTTTGTTTTTATCTCTTTTTTATCGATCAGAATTTAAAAAAAGGCACTTCATCTGTCATCTATATTGTCCTCTACATTTTTATCTCTCGAAAATTCTTAATAAATAAAGCCACTATGTGCAAACACCAGCGTATATACTTACATATTTTACAGTATATAGAAGAGAAATTCAACAATTGATCAACGGAATGAAGACATATGTGATAGGGTCTTAAGTTCCAATTTATTTCATTCCATTTTTTTTTTATTTCCCATTAGTATCACATTTATAATCCATGAAAACTTAATTGAATATCATCTTTATATCTTTTGAAGTTTTTTCGAGTATATGTTTTTGTTTTTGTTATTTTTGTCCTCCGTTACCGTATATCATCCAAAAGTATGCGTGTTCTGGTTGTATTTATGTGCTGGATACCTTTAATAAAATGTCAATTCCAAAAGACACTTCATACATAACATTCTCTTGTTTGTATTCCCTTTTTTCCTTCTTACATTGCATGTATCAAATCAAAACTCATTTTTTTATAATTTAATGACAACCTGTGTAATGGTTCATTCTTTGATTACAATGCGTAATAATTCATTACATATTTGGTTGAATACACCCACATGTATATTGTACACGTGTTTGTACATACATATGTATGTCTATTTATATCTTTATGATAGTCGATTTAACAAAAAGTAAAAAAATGAATTTTTATTACGTGATTTATATTTCTTACAAAAAAATCACAAAAGAAGAATTAAATTATTTCGTATATAAATATGAATGGAATGCATATAAATGAAATAGTTCACTGTTCAATTAAATTCAATTTATTTTTAATGTTTGTACTTACAATAATCAGTCTAATTTATTTTCATTGTAAATTTCTCAAAAATTCTTTAAATTAAATTTTTTTTTTTTTTTACCTTATAATCTATGCTTTATTAGTTTGTTTATAAATTCATGATTATGATTATATTGCATTTATAGTACATTCTCTTAACATTAAAACTTAATTAATGAAGGCAAAACTAAAATTGTTAATTAAATTACAATTATAGTAGTAGTAAATTACATTAACTCTGTCATTCATTCTGCTATTATAAATGAATTAATACTTTTAAAATTCATTTCTAAACTGTTAAAATTTTATTTAGCAGAAATTTTGGTTAATATCACACATCACTTCAGTGCAATGTGAAATAACTCTTCTTTTATTTATTTCATTGAAATATTACTTTGTATACATATTAAAAATATGACATTGTATACAATAAATTTTTAATTAAATCAAATTATTGTTTAATACAAACTTAGTTTTCTGCAAAAAAAAATAATAAATAAATAAATAAATAAAAAACATAAAAAATAAAATAAAATAAAGAAAATAAACGTAAAAAAAAAACGAAAGTAAATAAATGAATAAGCTTTCTAACAATTAAATTATTTAAAGTTTCAATTCAATTTCAATTATATTTTATTGTAAATTACTGCATACATAGTATATTCTCTGTTAATTCATTTAAACTTAACATTTATTAAATTTCCTTTTCATAAACTAATAATAAATAAATAATTTTAACTTTTATTAAAACTATGTAGAAGATATAAGACAACTATGTATATATATGTACATGGATAAAATACATTCTTGTATTCTTATGTATTGTATGTATATTTATATATTTTGAATTTGTTTGAATAAAATTCAATTATTATATATTTAACCTGTCCTTTTCGTTTTATATAATAAATATTTATTTGTAAAAGTTTTACTTTATTGTTAAGTGTATATTTATTGTTATATATATGTACATGTAAATAAATGGTATTCTTAAAGGTTTTTGTGTGAATTTGTACACACTTTTATACATATACATTTGCCAACACTTTTCAAACTATATACACAAATTGAGTGTACATATAGACGGAAATGTATGTATGTACATACCTTATATATTGGACAATTTTACTTGATTTTATTTCCATATACATGTCTTTATATTTTATAGATCTTCTGTATATATAATAATAATGATGATGTTGACGATGAACATGATGATGTTGGTAAGGTACATTCACACAAAAGAACAAGTTTTTGATTGTTTTAAGAAAACAATTTGAAAACTTCTTTACATATTGTTTATTTAAACAAAAATTTTCATATACGAGCATACTGTATATTGTATACATTTTATTTGTTACAATAAATAAAATGTATATATAAAATAATAAATAAATAATTCAATTAAAGTATATTAAATGTAAAGTGGAGAAAAAAAAAGATTTATTTTTTTTTTTTTTTTTTTATACAAAGGTGTGGTCTGGGCTATTTATTGTGCACAGTATGTACAATGCTTAATCATACACATGAATTACAACTTTACTTTGTTAATATTTATTTATAACAATTTTTTTGTTTTATTTTTATTTTTGGTAAATAAATAAATCAAAAAAGATATTTCCAAGATTTCAAGAGATAGGATATTCAACATCCTTCATTAAAAAAAAATTAAATTAAGAAGAAATGAATTCTTTATGATATACGAGTATGTATGTATATAAAATATAAAAGTTAAAAGAAAGAATTCTAAATAATTCATATGACAAAAAAGACAGAAAATTTTCAAAATTTTTTGATTTATTATAAATTTGTTACCATAGTTCGTAGTATCTCTTTTAATATACCACAAGAGTAACTCAGAAATAGAAAAACAAAATTAAATAAAATACAGAAATATACACTCGTAACGTAGCAACCGCATATGAATAATGAAAATCTTGTAATTGACTATATTTCTGTGTTCTTCTTAACAAGAAGAATGGCTTTCAATATAAAAATTAATAAAAGAACAAAAATGAAAAAAAATATTAATTGAATCATATTACTTTAACTTACATTCCAACTGAAACTTAACTGAAATAACTTAACAATCATTACTATAAAACAACAGGTATTTTATATAAAGCAAAAAATGTATTTTACAATTTGTAAAAAAAACGCCACGTATTAATTCAATTAGAAACGGTTTCATGAGTATGAAGAAGTAAATCAATTTACCTTGTTACTTTTCTTATTCATGGCAAACAGTAGTTGATATTAATTATATATGTAATAAGTTCATTCGAATGTATTATACATACATACATACATACATGTTATATTTTCTTAAAGACATCTGGTTAGACTCTGAATTATACAAATGCGTTTATTTGGCATGCTACAAATCAATCATTCATTCTCATTTCATTTCCAATAATAATTTATAAAATTGATGAAAAGAATTATAAAAGACAAGTTTTAATAAATTTCAATCAGTAAACCTGTACATGTACTAAAAACAATTGAATTACAAAAATGCACATAATCAGTGCAATGAAACATAAAAATAAAAGATATTTTTTTTTAAACATGAAATGAATTCAATTAAACAAGAAGATTTTCCTTTCATAATTTTTATTATACCTATACACGTATTATGAACATTTTACATTAGTTTTCACTTAAAAAAAAAAAAAAAAAAACAAAAATCTGTTTTGTATTTCAAAAATGTTAACAAAATGAAAACGTGTTGTAGTATGTAATTAAAAATTACTTTTACCTTACATTCTGTGTTTATTTTCTGTTAACTCTCTGTTAACTTTAATTAAATGAAAAAACATGAATGGAAATTATTGTTTATCAGAAAATAAATAAAATAAAAAAATATTATTTTTAAACTTGTTAAAAATAATAATGATAAATTCAAAAAAAAAAAAAAATTACTTTTAATAATTATGTGCACATGTATAGGAACACATATTATAAATATTTACGTACAAAGTGCGAACAACGTTGTTTTTTTCGAGTTATAACTCATATGAATCTTGACAAGTGCCATAAAAAATTAAAACAAAAAAATAAAAAACAAAAATCGTTTAAAATTATTTTGTTTTTTTTTATTAATGTACGTTGAATTTTTGCTTCATTTTTATTTTAATTTTACAATACTGATACAATATATTTTTCGTATAAAAGATATTATTAAGAGAATATAAAAAAAACCAGTTCAATATGCCATGTAACCGTTTATGGTGAAATATATTTTTACTAAAATGAAATTTATTTATTTATTTATTTTTCAACAAAAAATATTAATAAATAAATAAAAAAATAATTTATTTATTTATCTACTGTATATAAAGCTACATAAATGAGGAGAATTTCACGTTTGCACTCTATTAAATTATATACAATTTTATGCATTACATACTGTGCGTATGGAAATTGCAAACACAGTATGTTTGCATTGTTTCATACACAATTATGTATTTATATATGTATGTATGTACATAGATGCCTATATATTGTGTATATACTTTGCAAAATATTTTATATGTTATACAAATATAATATTATATATTTTATTGTATTTGTTTTGCAATTATTTATTTATTTGATAAGAGTATAATGCAAATATGTATAACACATACATGTATACGCATACAGACAACAATGCAATACAATTATACAATAATAAATACATATTTAAATTTATGAATATAAAATCTCTGTAACACATAATGTAACGTATACGCAGATAAAATTTGAATAAAAGTTATTTAACTAAATATATATGCAAATGAAAAAGAAATGACAATTTGAAACAAAAAAATAAAAATAAAAATGATGCTATCATAAATAAAATACATTTTAAAATAAATAAAAGTTTTAAATCGGGTGAAAAAAAAATAAAAATATAAAAAATCGGAATATAAATACTTATGGGCAAATTTAAAACATTTTCTTTTTTTGCGAAGTTTAGCGTAAACGTTTCAAACATACTTTTTCGACTTTTTTAAAAATGTGTGTTTTTTTTAAAATGTTTTTTTATATCTTTTGTTTTTTGTTTTGTACTGGTTTTTAATTATTTTTAAATATTTTATTTTATCACGAAAATTTAAAAATTATCAGTTTTAAATAAAATTAATATCGAAAAAAAATTCTTTTTCACATGTTTCAGTATTGAAAGATAATTGTAACTGGTATACACAACGTTTTACATAGGTCGTGAGATATTTTTATTTTTAATGTAATTCAATTGATCTTTTATTAATTTACATGAAATCCGAAGTAATACAATAATAATACAATTGGAAATTTTTGGAAAATTATTTAATATCGAATTTTTTTTTTGTTAATTTAAAAGAAATTAAATTCTTTCGAGAACTATATGTAAAACATTTGGATCGTCGTTGTTATAGAATTCAATGAAAATTTAATTTTTTTCCATTTATTTTCAGAATTTAATTTTTATTTAATGTGTTTCTAGGTTACCAAATATTCAAGTATTTTTTTTTTTCGAAATGAAAATTCGCTTAAAAAAAAATGTTTGAATGAGTAGAAATAATCAAAAAGTGTATTTCTGCATTTTAAAATTTAGTTCATTCGACGTTTCGTCATTTTTAAATTTAAAATTCTTATAACGTTCAAATTTGACAAATATGTAAATTACGTTAATCTATCGTATTTTAAATATCATTCTATCTCTTTTCTTTAACATACAAATTTATGATTAAATATTCATTATTTTAAAATTTTTATTCGATCTTGAATTTTCACAATACAATTTTTGTTCTTTTTTTAATATTAAAATTTATTCATAAAATATTGTCTACTGATGGGTTTTCTTTTTCTTTTTAATCGAAAAAAGGAAACATTAATGATTACAATTAAGATAACAATGAATATTACAGTTACAAGAAGAATATTTCATTTATTCTTTGAACATTTTTATCATTTTATATTTTCGTTTTTGTTCATCCGTTTTTAATAAATAATAAGTGTCTAAAATGATAAAAATTTTCTTTAACTTTATGTCGAATAAAATTTTTCATCAGAAAAAAATTTTTTTTTTTTTTCATTAAATTGAAAACTCAAAGTGAAGTTACGTTTTCATGTATCTTTATATACATTTAAATTTAAATTTTTCTTTAAAAATTCGAATCACGTACAAAAATTTTTAAATTTTCCCATAAAATGAATAACAAAAATATATAAAAAAAAATAACAAAAAGTTGATAAAAACATTTAAAGGAGAACAAAAAAATAAATATAATAATCATAAAACGTAGAAAAAAGAAAATAAAATAAAATTAGAATTTTTTTGAATCGATGAAACCATTTCGGTATTATATTAAAGGTAAAATTTTCTTTTTACCAAAAAAAAAAAAAAAAAAAAAGAACAAATTTAATTTCATATACTTCCGGTGGAATGAATTTTACCACATTGTATAAATATTTAATTGTTAATTGGTTCAATTTGCGAAATAAAATTTTTCATTAAAATTTTAAATTTCTGTATAAAAAGATACATAAATGTTATAATTTAGTTTATTTTTTATTTTCTGTGTATAAAAAGCGATGATATCGATTTTTTTCTTTCGTTTTTAATTTAATTGAACTTTTCTAAAAAACTCAAAATGCGGCACATATTTTTAATAATTAAAATGACTCTGTTATCCTTAACCTTCTTAAAAACAAATTTTCCGCTTTCAACATAAAATAGAGAAAAAAAATTCTTGTTCCAATTTTCTTCTTTTTTTTTCTACTATTCGTTTATGAAACATTTCGATGCTTCAATATTATCGTCATCATTATTTTCGTTAACGAAAATTTAATCACCTACTTATATAGACATACTTTATAGCAGTTTTTTATACCTTGATGCTCTTATACTCACAAGAGGATGAAATTTTATCTACACTCTATA
Organism: Anthrax anthrax; assembly: GCA_963971155.1. NCBI lineage: Eukaryota > Metazoa > Arthropoda > Insecta > Diptera > Bombyliidae > Anthrax > Anthrax anthrax. The sequence goes on along the minus strand of OZ020118.1, from coordinate 4,029,539 downwards.
CGTGTTTTACGTTTTTGTTTGTTTTTTCTTACTTGTATTCTATTATTTCTCAATTTACACATTTGACCAAAGCCTATAATCAAGGTAAATTATTGCAATTTTCTTTTTTACAGAATTTCTTGAAAAATTTTTCACTTCACCAAAATAAATTTGATTGACTATAGTAATTGCCTATAACTATTATCATTGTTATTTTCTTGAATTTAAACGTATATACATGTATCTTTAAATTGAAATTTTAACGAAATGAAGATTAAGAAAAAAATAAGAAAATAACAAGAAATTATAAACCAAATAGATTATAAACGCTATTTTAAAGCGGACAGCAATGATAACGAAGATGTGTATAATTAAGTGGATTGAAGTTGAATGCCAATGAAATTCATTGAACTTCTTTGCTTCATAAATAAAATTAATACTGGTGCTTCTTGTTAAATTACATGTATACTGTACTGTGTAATCACACGTATTAAATTATTTACACAACACAAGCAAGAAAATCCAGAGTTATAATAAATTGAAAACATAAATCTAAAAATTCACCTTTTGTGATATTCAAATGTTTTTAAAAAATTAATTTCAAGAAAATGTAAAATACTAAAAAGACGATATAATAACGAATAATTATGTTGGGATAAAAATACTGCTGAATTTTAAATTACTGTTCTGATTTAGAGTGTGAAAAAATGTTATCTAATCAGAAGCCTAAAGATTATTCTTATCTTTTCTTACTACACAATACAATTTTTCATATCTTAAAAAGAAAAAAAAAAAAAAATTAGATGTTGGTTATAAATAAAATTATTTAAATTTTTATTTTATTTTAACCTATTTTTGCTTGAGATATTTTTAAAATGAAAATAAAAATGTAATGATTTTAATTTATAAAAATTTTAATGGTTTTGTAGAAATCCAAATGAAAGAAGAAAAAAAATTTAATGAAAGAAAAATAATTCAACTTAATTTGGTTAATGAAAAACAATACAACAAAAAGTAATAATAAATCAAAAATACGTCATAGAAAAAATAGAAAAATAAAAATCCGTCATTTATTATTCCATTGATTTTCTGTATTTTGATAAATGTAATTAAATTCGTTCGAATGTAAAAATTCGTTAAATTTTAATTTAACCGAATGGAAATATTCTGTTTTTACATTTTAATTGAAAATAAAAATACAGAAACGAATACAGAAAATTAAATGAATGTCCTGTAAGACTAATACATAAATTATTATTTTTCTCAATATACAATATCCTGGGTATATGTATTTGTGTATGTGTGTTTATTCAAGTTTTAGCTAAAAACAAAGAAAATATCACACAAATCTATCATATTTTCATCATCAAAAATGCTTTTGTATATAGTGTTCAATTTGACGTTCAAACGTCAATAATAATTACAATTTTACTTTGAACATAAAAAGCTCTTTTTGATTTATTGAATTTTAATTATTATTAAATGGTGTTATCAATCATCAGTGAAATATGTAATTGAATGAAAAGTCCTTTGTTCGTTATGTCTTATTAAATTGAAAATATGTAATGTACAATTTTTCAGTACTTACTAGTTACTACTTTTCCATGATAAATTATTACATGAATTTTTTTTTTTCTTTTTTTGTTTTAAGCATTATTTCCTTTTTTCTTCTGTTATGTATTTTTATTTTTTCTTATAACAATTTTCTTTGCAACACTAAATAAGAAATTATGTACAAAATAATAAAAGTTAGCTGACTTGTAATAATTTGTATGCTTTGGAATTTTTTTCTTCACTTTTAATTTTAATCTTTCAAAGTTTGAAAAAAAAAAAAATTTAAAAAAACAAGTTAAAAAAATTCGTTTAGTTCATTTATTATTTTAGCAAAATATAATGAATTTTCAAGTCTGCATATAATGTACATAGCATGTAATATGTATGTACGTACCATTTTTTTTAAATTTTCATTATAATAAAATAATAAATAATAAAAGAAAATTAAAAAAAAAAAATCCTTTTAAAACTTTATCCTTACCTTTAAATACGTACACATACAAATTTATTAAGTTTAAGAAGAAAATAATTTAAGTTTTTTTTTTTAAAGAAAAAATCAATAAAAATAAGAAATTCGTTATTTTAATGGTTTTCATACTCTTTATGCTTGCATTGTTTGCTTAACTTTTTTTTGTTACCGTGTTAGAAAATTACATTATTTTAATTACTGGTATTTGGACTTTGTAATTTTCCCCTTTTAATTATATATTATTTAAAAATGTTCAATTATAACGATTTTAATTTTTAAATTAAAATATAAAATGATGTTGTTTTTCTTTTTAATTTCTTTTTAAATTTGAGAAATTCAATTAAATTCCTATATTATTAATCTATTAATTTTTTAATTTTTACAATATTATTTCTAAAATATTTGAATACGTGTTCAATATTTATTCAATAAGTCTTTAAGAGATTATCGTATTTTATACTGTATGAATCATACATACATACATATGCATGTATATCATATTGTCTACTAATAACAATCTAAAATTGGGTTGAATCATATACTTACACGTTTATATTAATCATTGTCTATTGTATATATGTTCGTAAGTAGATGTATGAAACATTTAAAAAGATATATTCGGTCACTGTAATTGTCTTTATTATATTGTTAATCGAATTTAAAAGGATTAAAATTATACATTACATGTATTTATTATAGGGTACATTATCATAGTCATTGGACATGTATACATTGCACATACATATGTGTATGTATGTATGTATATGAAATGAACATAAACATAAATTAAATCCACATAAATCCATGAAAACCCAATTTTACTATGAGTTCATACAAAATGTTCTGTTACAACAAAGCTAAATATACATATGTATGTATATTTATACACATGGTTGTATAGCATATAAAGAAATTCTTTTACAAATTTTCACTTATACATAAGTACACATTTTAATTCACATGTACGTACGGATAAAAATATATATGTATATATGCTTGTATATATATTATATAAAATATAATAGCTTAATACATACTTTAAAAAAGATTTTAAAGGCAACCACAAAACATCTGAGACACAAAATAAAATGTATATAAAGTGTAATATACACATTATATGTACGACGACTTATAATAACATTTTATAAAGTAATTAAAGAATATATTGTTTGAATAAATGAAATAAAAGCAAAATAAACATATTCTTTAATTACTTATATGTATACATGTGAACTCATACATTACACACTATATATATACATTGCATAAGTAAACAGAGTACATGTATGTACAATAACATTATGAAATTAAAATTTAAATTACAGAAATAAAATGGGTTTTATTTTCAACTAAAAAAAGAATTATGTGTGAATATATGTTGAAAATTTTATAAATGATAGTTTCATGTATGCATGTGTTTGTTTTTGCATTTTATATTTGTAACATACAAAAACAATTAAATTTACATTGACTGAAAAATATTATAATATTAGAAAGTCTAATAAATTTTACATTTTCTGGCTTATACATGCAATATTTTTATTTTGTTTATGTTTTTCTATTTATTTGCTAAAATTTTAATGTTTTATATTAAATTTAAATGAAATAATAAATTTATTTATTTTCTTACATCTTTGACAGTTTCATATACATAAACATGAATTTGAACTAATTATTTTATATAAAATTTCTTTGAAAAATGCGTTATGTCTTTTTATGATTTAAAAAAAGAAAATATATAAAATAAAATTAAAAAAAAAAAAAAAATGAATTCATTATAATGTTCAATTTAAGCAAAAATAAAGAAAAATGTTCAATTCAAATCAAAAGCAGTGAATGCATTAATTTTTTTGTGCTTTCCACAATATGTAACATTTCCTAAAAGAGTATTGAGTACAGAAGAAAAATGAATTAAAACAAAACGAATAAAACATTTGAAAAATGTATAATAAAAACTATAAAAAATACATGTACAACAACCTACAGGTATTCATGTTCATTTTGATTTTATTTTGCTTCTATTTTATAAAGTCCAATTAGTAATATTAAACAACCTACGAATTTATATTGATATTTATTTCTTATTTATACATTTTTTCATAAATTAACATTTTAAATAGACAAGTGATTGAAAGATATTTTAAATTATGACTTTAAAAAAATCTAACATTTACAACATTTTATATTCATACAAAATATATGCTACAGTATAATTTATTTGTAAAAAAATAAATCATCGCATAGTATATCAAATTCAATTATCGATCAATAATTACTTGATTACAGACATGTATTCATACGTATGTGTATGTAATAATTTTTATATACATTTTGTATATGCGTGTTGTTATTTACTATATTTTCCTTATTTTTCTTTCTTTTTTTTTCATTTTTGTTTTTGTTTATCTCATATTTCAATATTCAATTTTCTCTTAGAAAAGTTTTACTTGTTTATGAAATATTAATTGGATTAGTGTCATAAATTATTTATTAGTGAAATTTTAAGTCAAAATTTCATATCATATTTATAAATATGTACATAATAATATATTTATAAAATTAGACAAGTGATAATTAACACATATCTCAAATTAACATAAATATTTGAATATATGTTTTCTTTACTGTATGTTTCATGTACATACAATATACATATATTACGTAATGTGTTTATGTGTGGGCTAAAATTATACTCATCCCATACAAAAGAAGAAAAATGAAAACAATATGAGGTGATAAGATGTCAATGTAAAAGTAATATAATCTAGTTAATATGATGATATCAATAACATGTATATGAAATTATATTGATTAAAGTTGTTTTTGTGTAAAATTACTTTTATAATATACATATCGATACATTCAAACTTTTTATGAATTTATATTTTTGTCAACTTCCGACGAAATGTGATACCAGCAGGATTTTCGATATATGCTGTTACAATAAATTTATCTTTGATCCAAACACTTTGCCAGAAGAAACGATTTTTATAGTATTATCCAGTTTTTACCTACAGCAAAGTTTCTTTTTGTTCGTTTGATTTTTTTTTTTTTCAGAATTTATCTCAAATGATTAGTAAAGCCATTCAAAGTCCTCTACCTTTCATATACATACATTTCATATGAATAACGATACACAATCCATTAACTACTATTTTAAGATTTCGTAAATGAAAAAACTCAAGTTTTATCTTATCTTTTCTACTATTTTTCTATATATCACTTCTTGTTAAATTTTATTAAATAACTGAAAAAAGAAGCACTTGATATTTGTCACAAGCAATAAAAAGCAAGTTTACTAATATGAATATATTCGACTATTTATGCAGTATTCACAGAGTTTTGTGATATAAGGAACTAAAAGAGATTAAAATTATTTTGAAATTATATGATTTCATTTTTATCAAAGAATTCTATTTTAAAAGCTTTTCATGGTTTGAACGTAAATTACAATAAACAAATAGAATAACAATAGAATTTTTTATATACACCTATGTACACATCTATTATACATTTTTGAAATCATTCTTAAATTTCATATTTATTTATTTATACCTATGAATGCTATAATAGTTAAACGAAATAATATATAAATGCCCGTATTTTACGTCAAACCAAATTTATCATAAATAAAATTTTAAATTTGAATATTATGAATTGCTTTTATTTTTGTTTTGTAATTTCTGCAACTTGAGAGCTTTAATTGTCAAAGTTCAAGGTCAAATTTTCCAGATATCATGATAACCACAATTCTACAACCCTTCAAATATAAAATATTGATTTTGTACTTATACATAAGTATATTTTCATTTTCAAATAAGTGTGTATTTGTAAACAAATTCTTGATAAGAAATTGCATGAAAATTTATTCATGCGTGAACTACATGTGTAAGTATTTAAAGTTTTTTTTTTTTTCTATTCATAAAATTGTACATATATCTTATACACGTACAATGGTGCTAGAAATTCTTTATGCAGTTTAGAAAAGATAAACTAAAAAGAAAAGAAAAAAACAAGAAAAACTTTCTTATGTATCGTATGTGAAGTGTAAAATGTTTACGCAAAGAAAATCATTGATGTGATATGAATAAATGATTTTTGTATATTTCATATTTACATTTAAATTATGTCATGTATACATATATTATAAATAAATATATCTGTATGTACGTCATATCTATACAAAGTAAAACTTATAATCTATGTAAATCTGTGATAAAAGTCTTTACATATGATATGTTATTCGTATAATATGCACTTCAATTTGTTAACGATACAAATATTTATATTTACCTTCAAAAAGTGAATTTTGTTTTCGTATTTACATATTTATTTAATTGATTAAATGACAACACACATAAATTTTATATTTTATATCTATCGCATATTGCACAACAGTATGCAATAAAAGTTAAAAAAAAAAAAAAAAAAATTCTAAATAAAATAAAATATTTATAGTTTATGTAACAAAATAAATAAAAGTAAAAAAGTTGTCTTTTAAAACTATTTTATTAATTTGATTAGAAAATTCTTTAACTATAGTTTTGTCTCACTTAATCATTATAAAGGATAAGAAAATTATAAGGAATTACTTTTTTTTTTTCATCTTCACAATATATATAATATATATATGAAGTTATAACAAAGTTTTACTTTTGATGGTTTCCTCTTCATCTTAATATAACGATATGTTGATTTATTATATTTTAAATACAAATTTTATATTTAAAATTCAAAGTTTTACTAATTTCTAAATACATATTTTGCCATTTTGTGTAGTTTATGGTAATATTTATATAAAAAATACACACATACGCTTAAGTACATAAAATGTTAGTTTTAAACTTTTAAATTTATTTTATAATGAAATTACATAATAATTTACATAGGTAAATAAACTTTTTTTATCTATACATAAATCTAATTTTTGTAATTTTTACAAGAAATCTATACTTTTAGAAGTTTTAGAAATAGTATACACATACGTAGGTAAACATAGTTATTTCTTGGTGTTTTTTGAATCTGAAGAGGTATGCTTTTATCAGTTTATTTATTTTTTTTAACAAATTAATTGTAAATAATTTAATTTCATAGTTTAAAATTTTGATAATAAACACACAAACATACCGTAATACACAAAAATTTAGTTGTGTGTTGTATCGTTTATATACGAAAATAGATGTAGAAATAACCACATAGAACAGAAAAGGGTTACAGCAAAATTTGATCAGTTTGATTAAAGACTGTTGAGCTGACAATAATTCCAAGTAAAAATAATTAAATTTTCTTCAAAGCTTTTCTTTCAATTTCAGATCATAATTTTATCACATCATCTTAAATGTTGTAATCAAATTTTCAAAAAATTCAATTTATGCACATACATATCTAAAATATTCAATAATGTATGTATGAGAAATAAATTTATGTTAAATCATTTACAAAATGTTATAACATGATAATTTGATTTAATCTCATTATCACAAATGTTAGTTTTTTCCGAAGTGATTTAAATCACTTAATTTAAATATACATGCATGTATTACTTTTTATGTACATACATATGTAGTCTACTCATGTATTTTGAAGGCAAATTGCCCATACCATCAGCTTATATGAAAACATAATATGCACAATTTACAATATATTATCATCATAGAACAATAAAGACAGAAATTATATGCTAATAACTTTTGTAATAATGTGATTAATTTATTTGAAAATACAGTTTATCACATAATAATTTAATATCATATTATGTACATGTGTGCACACGTCTACATGAAAATCTCAACCCATAACTTCATAATAGATTAACATTAACTACACAAAATATGTACGTGAATGACATAAATTTGTATATTATACAATATGCGTATGTATACACTTATATTTATCATAATATAATTACTGGTAAAATAAATCAATAAATACATGTGCACATATTACACATTATTAAAGAATAAATTAAACAGTTTTCCTTTCAGTAACAAAATATTAATAAATATTTACAAATTTCTTCCTCAGTAAAACGTAAATTACCATCTTACAAAAATTAATAAATAAATAAATTGGAAAAAATAAAGTTTTTTTTTTTTTTTCCAGATATGAAAACGTTAAATAAAAATATTAAATCAATAAAAATGATACGTGTATTCGATTGGAGCTTTAACTAAAATTTCAAATTCATATGAAGGTGTGCAATACAAATTTATAAACTTTCATTTGCTCTTAAAAACATCAAATGGGTATGCATGGATGTGCAAAAATATATGTATACGACAAACATTGAAATATTTTTTGTATTCATTTTATGTTTTAAAAAAAAAATTTATATTTCAGAAAAATCAAATATTTTTCTCTCATCAGTCATCATATTAATTAGACGGTATATCCTAATAACTGTTGAAAAGTTATAACTACTCATGAACACTTTTATGAATATGCATCTACAATATATATCTAGATTTAAGTATATTTGAAAATTGTATAAATAAAAACATTAGTAAACAGACAAAATAATGATTGAAATTATGGTAAATTTGTTTTCATATACATTATAACGTGCAAGACCATTACGTTATTATGATAATTTACAAATTGTTAAAGGAAAATCTCGATGGGGCACGCACGCATTCATGAGCAAAACAAAGAAAAACAAAATATTGTTGTATACAGTATATTTAGTAATGAAAATATCACAATTTCTAGATAAATTCATGTATATAAGTACATGTGTACGTGCAAATATATTTTCGAATTTATTTTCTTCATTGTATTTGGATATAGATACATATGTATGTGCTAGTACATACTTCCATAAATGTATAAATTCATATGAACATGTATCTCTATAAGTTATATTATATTTATCCAAAACGACAACAAGTGACAATGATATTGTTGCACAGGTGAATTTAATCTTTTGAACGTGATTTATCTTGTGTGTACTATACAGTATAGCTATTATTCTAATGCACCTACAGATATGTATAAGACAAACAAAACAAAATAAGAAAAAAATAATAATGGATTGAAGTATACTGAAGTTAATATATATAAAACATAATAATATAAAATACAACCCACGTATACTAAATAAAACATAAAAATATAAGATACTATAAAAGCAATAACCAGGAAAAGAAAAGTGAATACAGCCAAAATATAGCTCAACAAAATTCTAATGGGAAAAGTTATTTGTAAACACATACAACCGTATATAAACAATGTAATAATAAATCATCAGAAAATTTAGCAATTTGCAGAAAGAAAAAGATAATATTTTTTGATATTATGTAAAAGACAATGACTTTAATGCTGTGGTTTTCAATTTAAATTGATTTAACTGAAGAAAAAAAAATAAATACATTAACTGATATCCATAAAAATAAAGAAAAATAAATCAATAAAATGAATGAACTAATTTTTTCAACAGTTTACAAAATTTATAATTTATGCAATTATAAAAATATAATTTTCATTCATAAATTTCCTTTTGCATTTTTACTTATTCATTGCCTTTGCAACACTCGTCAAGATTTAAAATTAAATACTAAAAGCATAGAAAAACTGATTGAAATTTAAAAATTAAAAGCGTTCTATTTTTTTTTTTCTCGTAAATTTTATCACAAAATTTCTTATATTTATTTTGTTTATGAAAAATGTGTCAGTAAATAATATATTTTTATGCTGATATGAATCAGAAGAAATTATTATGTAGATAAAAACGTTTACGTATGTAGGTGAATACAATAACATACATGAAATTTTATTTAAATATTTTTCCAGTATTTTTGTTGAGTTATTATGATATCAACATTTAAAAAAATTGGTATATAAATTTTCAGTTTGCCAAATTTTTTTAAGCTATATAAATATTTTAATGATAAAATTATTTTAAAAAAATATCATGAGGACGAATCTCTTAAAGACATTCTTTGTACGAAGATGTTCAATTGTATAAAATGTACGCAATATCTGTGAATATTTGTTAATATTCCACTACATATGTAACATATGTATGTAAATAATATTTCGTAAAAGTAAAAAGAAAAATATTTTTCACTTTTTTATCTGTACATATTTATTTAAATGTTTTCTTCATTTTGCTCCTTTACATTTCCTTTTTGAAATGCATTTATTATTATAATTTACCCTCTAGTTAATTTCTTATATTAAATAAATGATACTAAAGGACTACGACGATAGATAAATATTTTTCAAATATTTTTTTTTCTTTTCGTAAAAAATACCATACATTAAATAATATGTGTAAATATAAGAACTAAAAATGTATATAAAGTATCTCATATTTTCATTCACACCAAGTTTATCTGATCTTCCATTTAACTTTATCATATCCTTAAAAATGGTGGGTACATTATTTGCAAAAAAAAAAAAACGAAAAAGTTATACATGTATGTATGATGTACATACCATTTTATTTCAACCTTTAGTTAGCTTACTTATATTGTAATTTTTGAAATCACTCTTTATTTTCTATGTGGACCCTCTCTATGTTTAAAAAGATACAATTCGTGTTACTTTGTCGTTGTTATTTTTATTTTCTTATATTTTAAATCGCCTTTATATCTGATAAGTTAATGGTAAAATTTAACAGGAAAATCATTTTAGTATTAAATTTTCATGATAAAATGTGAAACGAAGTGCAAAATAAAGCGAAGCATATAACAAAAATGAAGACTAAAAAATAGAAAAAATAAAATAAATAAGAATAATGAGAGAAAATAAAATAAATATAAATTACGTTATCTAGATACATACATATGTACATACATATACAAGTGTACTCATAGAATTTTCATTTAAACTTAAGGTAAAGTAAACATGAATACATATGTATGCATACAAAAATACATTTTTCATATATGTACATATGTACGTATATATACTCCAATGTAAATATATAGTATATTTGCAGAATCTTGACTGGAGAAGAATAGACGAAAGAAAATTTTTTGTATAATATCAAATCAGGAATTTTTTAAATGTTGACCTTTTTTCTTTGTTTATTTATTATTAAATTTTCTTATTCTTGTTTTTCTTTAATTTTTTTTTTCTCATATTTTTTTTTAAAATAAAAAACGAAATTTTCACTTAAATGGTTTGTTTTTGTAACAGTTTAAGCTGTATATATACACATATACACACAAATGAAAATAAAGATATAAAAGAAGATTTTATGAATTTAAAACTTTCTTTTTTAACTTTATATCTTATTTTAAGATTTTATTATGATTCTAATCTTTTAGTTGTTTTTCCTTGTTTATTTCAATGTTTGCAAGATTTAAAAATTTTCAAAATTTTTAAATTGTTAGTTGAAAGATACTTAGTTACGAGAAGATTTTGCATTATCTTTTACATTTTAGCTGTTACATTTAGTGTATTAAAAAAATAAAACTGAATTTAAGATTTGAGAATATTTAAACGAAAATTAATTTAAAAGAAAAAGAGAAAAAAAAATAATCAAAAGTAATAAAAATGTTATTCTTAAAGGTAATTATCAAACTAATCCGTTAATTGTGTTTTAATTAAATGCAAATCGAATTTTATGCAAAGTTTCATTCAAAAATACCTGAATATGAACATATGTATACAGCTGATTTTTTACACAATAAAATGTACTTTTTTTTACATCAAAACATAAAATGAATATCATAGAAATACATGTAAATGAATAAAATCAATTTAATTTTTATGATGGCATCGTCATGATCATATTGCCGTATTGTAATGAATAAAGTTACATACAATATGCATAAATGTAATAAATTATAAAAGAGAAAATTGCATTCTAGCGTGACTATACGAATTTATTATTCTTTGATGTATTTCTTGGTTTTTTTATACTCTTTTTTTTCAACGAAAAATAAAATGAACTTTTTCTTGCTCTTCTTTTTATATTAGTGAACTTTTTCATATACATATTTTTAAGCATACCCGAATGAACAACAAAAAAATTATCTAAATAAAAAAAAAATTAAAGTCAAATTGAAAAGCAATTCGCGTGCAAACACTTCATTTATTAAAAATCATAAAGTTTGTGCCATATAACAATGTATCTACTAAAATATATTGTACTGTATGTATACTATACTACGTTATACGAGGAAATCATTTAATTTACAAAAACCCATGTCGGAATAAAACTTAAGTACTTTCTAATTTTTTATACGAATATATTTAAAAAATATGTCTTTTGGAAAACAAAACTATTTTTGACAAATATCTATGGCCAATCAAGAATTTATTTCTTTTCAAAGAAAATAATTAATTTAAAAAAATTTGGAAAAATATGATGAAAAATCTGAAACAAAAATCAAACGCCTACAGTGAAATTTGAAAATATTTAATTTTTTTTAACAAAGCCATAATTTAAAAATATAATGAAAATTTTTTCATCAAATTAACAAAAGTTGAAAAATTACAAATCTGTAAAAAAAGTATAAATTGTAATTAATAACTGCATATAAAAACAATACAAGTAAACTCACCCATTCATGTACACGCTGTATAAATGTATACGTATATATCTGTATAATCTAAGTAAAAGTAATTAATTATTACATTAAAACATTTTCCTAATTTAAAACATTAAGGTTTGTATATTATATTTCAGCATACACATTAATAATTAATCATTTTGTTTACATTTTACACATTTATATGCATAAATTACATTTTCAATTAATTAAAATCTGACAATTGTACAATCACTTACATGCATGTTAATGTTATCCCTACAGAAATATATTATTTATTATTTTAAACGTATGTGTTAGAGAATTGAGAATACAAATGCAAATAATAAATATGTATGTATATGTATGTATATATAATTACATATAATAATGCCATCAATAAATTTGTAATCATTTATGTGTAAAATATAAGTACATTGTAATGTACATAAGTAAACACAATATGTGCAATATTAAGGTGAGTAGAATAAGTATCGTTTTAAGTAAATGTTTATAGTGCAAAATTTAATATTAAAAAAAAATATATAGTAATTTACAATAAGAGAGAAAACAAATATTATTTTTCATTTAGCAAACAATGCATTATGTTTTCGTATAATACACATATGATGTGTACGTATACATCATGTTCTATACAAAATTATTAAATGAATAATACATTTTTCACGCCCACATTATTCTTTATTCTACTACACACATTAAATTACTTTAAACTGAAAAATCACATAAAAATAACTATTCTATTCAAAATTTTCACTGTTTTTATTAAACTAAAATTTACAATTGTATTTTAATAATATGTTTAAAAAAATTTTTTTAAAGATAAAATCAAATCAAATTTTATTTACAAAGTAAATTTACCACAATGTAAAGTAACAAATTTTCTTTTATTACATTAAGTGAATTTAATATTGCATCTTTTTTTTTCTAAATACAATAGAAATGAAAATTTGATTTTGATAATAAAAATAAACAATGTAAACATAAGATAGAAAAATTGTGTATTTAACACACGTACGCATACATCATATTCAGTGCACAAAAAACATTTATAGCTACATATATGTATGCAATGAAAACTACAAAATGAAAATGTGAAAATGCATGTACATACATACGTACGTATTTACAATACCTGACATACGTACATATGTATGTATTTGTTCACTGTTGACAATAAAAATGTTTTCTGTACAAATACTTATTGAAATGAATCTCAAATTCGAATTAGCTACATTGTACCTACTTATTCATAAAAATGATTTTTGTTTGCTAAATAAATTTTCATACATTGCAAAATTACAAAAAAAAATCTATTTACCTGTTTTAAAAGAAATTTATTTTTAGGTGTTAATAGAAATTGAAAAATTGTTAAATTAAATATACATTGATAAATTTTTCTAAATAACTTTTCTTCTTAAATTCGAAACCTTCTTAAATAGCAAAATAAATAAATTTACAAAAAAGACATGTAAAGAAGATAAAACTAATTCTTAGATGGTTTATCAAAATTTTCATATTATTACATACATATATGAAATTCGAAAGAAAAACGAAGAAATTTATTTGATAATATCAAAAATATAAGTTTGAAATTGTAATATTTAACGTAATTTTTTGTTCTTTTATTTCTTCTTGAAAATGTATTACATATGTATATGTAATAACCGAAAAACCAAAACCATTATTAACCCAAATGAATTGCCTTAAGCATATTCAAACTTTATACATTTTATGTATTTTTCCCTTCTATTGTTAAACTTACAATTAATTTAGCTGAAGGCAAAAAATAATGCAAAAAAGAATAAAACGTTTAAATCTACACACATGACAGATATATGTATGTACATTCATGTCAACATATATGTACATATGTGCATACATATATTGTTTAATAGAAAATATGACAAAATAAAGAATTTATTTTTTCAGTTTCATTATTTTACTTTTCATATCAGAATTTTGTCTTTTACAGAAAATGTGAATTTGAACATTTCAAATTATATAAATATTCGTATATACAATACAACCGAAACTTGATATATATGTACATATAATTCGTAAGTGACTATAAATATAAAGTTAATGTACACATATTTTGTTATGTACGTTGCACAAATTTTTGAATGTTGTATACATCTATAGATACATGCTATTTTCCCGGAATATATGTAAACAAAAATGCATACGAAACTAATACATAAGCATGATGCATATTATGTCTATAAAATACGCATGTATTAATTTTAAACTTTTCTATTTATTTAAGAACAAAATTATTTTCTACTATGTGAATTTATTTAAGATAAATAAAATACTTGAAACAAGTAAAAAGTAAATATTTGTATAATATGCGTTTACAAATGCATCTACATATGTACATATGTATATATATACATGTATGTATGTATATTTGAAATTTTCAATATTTACCGAAATTTATAGTGTGTGTTTTAATGTTTTACTTTATAATTTTTTTTCTTTTGATTTTTTTCTGGGATTAATCAAATATTCTTAATTTAAAAATTTGTAGTGATTTAAAAAAAACTGAATTTTATTCAACTCCCACATTTATTTCTACCAATATTTTATAAAAAGTCATAAAATTGAAAATTACGTGAAAAACTGTAAAAGTTGTAAAAATTATGATCATATTATTTTGTAAAATAAAATAAAATAACCTTATTCTCTTGAGTTCCGTATATCAATCGTTCAACCAATAGATAGCACAATATTAAAGAACAATTTTGATTTTCAAGCAACAAAACATATCGTACATAATTGTACATTTACACATACTGTACTGTAATATGTACTTGTATCGTGTAATTTACTACTTTTAACATAATGTGTACATACATACATAAATCAAACTAAGCACAAATATAAAAAGGAAACAACTCCATAAAAAAAAAGTTAAAAATGAAATAAAACAGAAAAACAATTTGTTATTTATTTTTGTGACATTTTGAATGACTTTTAAATGGTCACACAGAAATTGTTAACAACTACTTTAAGAAACAATCAACAACTGTAAAAAGAAAAACTCAAGTTAAGAAGGGAAAAAAAAATTGTTTAATGTGACATACGTATGAATATATATATGTACATATATATATGTTACATGTTCTTGTATGCATTTGATTTAGACACACATTTACCATGCATGTACAACGTATGGACATTTTATTTCTTTTAAATCTTTTATGTAAACAATTTTCTATTGAATTGTTTCCTTCTTAACATTCAATTTATTGAAAATTAGTTAGAAAATTTAAAACGAGATTTTTAGACATGTTGTATACAATTGAATATAATGTGTACCATATGATTTGATAACTTTACAAGAACCTTTTGTCCGGTTTTTGTTTAGCCACTTTATATTTACAATTGATTAATTTAATTTCAATGCTAAAATTCATTTCGTTTATTTATTTATTGTAACTTATTTGTTTTCATTACAACTATACATAATTGAAGAATGTAAACAATTTTAAAATTTTAAATTTTATAATAGAAATTTCAAATGAAAAATGAAATTCTAGAAATGAAATTTTAAACATTTTTAAATTTTTTTTTTTTTTTTTTTCATTTACTTTTTATTTAATTAAATAAATCAAAATGTCATTGTATTTCTTTATATGTTGTAAAACGTTTGAAATGAAAATTTTGAAAATTACAAAAAAAATTTCTAGTTAACATTTTTTTCGAATGTATCCTTTTAGTTTAAGTTACGTACATTTTTAATCCGTATATATACATAAACATAAGATGTCAACTACTTTTAGTTAATTATAAAGTTAAAACTAGAAAATTAGATAAATTTCCATGAATTTATATGCAGTCACTTACAATTATGTATATACATATATAGAAATACTAATATTTATTAAACATCTAAAGTTAAGTTTTAAAATAATGTTCTAACAAGAAATAACATAGTATTTGCATATTTAATAGACGTTACTAGAGTAACACGTATTAATTAGAATTCTCTTTGATTATGTAAGTATAGACTTTTGATTATCCATACCAAACGATTTTAAGTCTTTTTTAAATGTTTAAATCTGTTCGCATTGCAGTTAAAAATGCATATTTATGTACATATGTATTCACCATACACATGTATGTACATACGTATATATAGGGTACTGTACATTCATGTAATTGGTAAGATTGTGTAATTCTTCGTAATTCTTTATCAGATTTTAAATTTTATCTCATTTATGTACTGCATGTATAATTATGTTTACGTACATATAGTATGATTTAATCTTACTGTCTGTATAACGACTGTTATGTACAAGCACAACCAGATATGTAGATAACAAATAAAATGGCTTAGATAAAATCTTTAATCTTTTCATTTACTTTTTTTTTCTTCTATTTTTTTGAATTTCTTTTTAAATCGTTCAGTAGAAGTACCTTACATTATTTCTACTAAACTACAAGCTTATTTATACTTGCATTTGCCATATACACATGTATTACAAATCTATATGTATTTATCAAGACTGTTCCAGAAATTCTTTTCTATTTTCAAAAGAGAGATGATAATTACTAAAGTGGTAGTCGGTATTTTATACTTGAATAATTGATGCAATTTCCGGTTTTCTCACCTTTTCCATTTTCTTTTTGTTTTTATTTTTCTTTTCTTTTTTTTAACTAAATGAATATTTTTGTACAAAGCTTATACAAACATAAACTTAACTACATAATACAGTTAAATATGTATATTGGACTTATTTAGTTTTGTTAAAATTTTAAAGGAAAAATCCTTTTTCCACTTTTTTTTTTGTCATTTTTCTAGTCTACGAAAACAGACATTAAAAAGCTAAAAAGATAAACATAAAGTAAAAATAAATAAATTATAAAAGATATAAATTTAAAAAGTTAACTTTATGGTAAGACAAAATTAAAGTTATAATTTTGTTATACGAATTTTAAAGATAAAAAACAAGAAATTTTCATATCACTTTTTCAAAATTTGATTATAACAAATTTTAATTTATTTTTATAATCAAGTAACGAGAAATCATTAAATTCAAATTTATGTATTTTAAAAAATTTAGAAAAAATATATAAAAATATTAATATGATTAGGTATATTAATTTTGAAGTATAATCATCAAATTATGTGCTAAATATACAATAAAATTTAACTAGCAATTAAATAAAGACTTAAATTTTATCTTTATTGTCATGTTTTCTTAGCAAAATATAATATTAAAGACATAAAATTGTCTAAAAAAAAAAATCTCTTATAAAAATATTTAAGTAGAATGACATATGATATATCTAACCAGAACAAATAAAAAAAATTTTAAAAAAATGTGTCATTGTTCAAAATATAGGTAGGTACATACAAAAAAAAATTTTTTTTTCAACCTTCTTTTAATATATTTTTGTTTTAATATTATTGTAAATTCTTAAGGTATACGTTTGCATTTGTTTAATTTCCCTAATTCGCGTGTTTACGTACGTCAAATGTTTATGATGTTTACATAATATCATGATAACCAAATTTGCAAATATTATTCAGTTTACATAATATGTAGTACAATAAACAAAAGTTAAGCACAATTTAAAAATAAATTCAAAAGAAAAAAAAATTTTTTTTTTACTTTTTTTTTCTTAGATTTCATTTATTTCATATTATCTTTATAGTTTGATGAATAATGAAAGCATAATGATTATACAGCAAATAAATAAAAAATTTTAAAGAAACAAAACAAAAAAAAAAAGAAAATTTGCAATAAAAAAATTATCATGATTTAAAAATGTTGTGACATGTACTACATTCCCTCTAATCCTATTTAAAATTCTTCATCGTACTATATAAAAGCGTGTATTGAATTTAAAATTGTCAAAATTTACATTGAATTCCTAAAGTTAAGAGATAACATTATGGGCAAAATATTGTATTCTATTGCAGTTCTACTATTAATGGTACGTAAGAAAATTTCTTATTTTCAAATTTTAATGTAGTAATTCGTTCGTTTATTATTTTGTTTTTATATATATATTTTTTTTTTACAGAGTTCATTTTGCTCATTTGAAGTCAGGTGCCAAAATACAGAAGAAAATGTTGATTTAACAGAATCGAATGATCCATTTGATTTATTTGTAAATACACTTCAACAAATAATTCAAGAAATTTTTAATATTTTCCAACAATCAAATCAAAATAACAACAATAATCCAGATATAGTAACAGAAAATATAGAAAATTCTGCAACCTCTACACCTGATGGAAATTCTCAAAATGCTGAACTAAAAACGTTCACATTTCCACCTTTTAATGGATTTGGCCAAGGATTATCATCATTATTTCCTGGTTTATCAAATCTACAATTACCATCATTTTCGAATATACCACGTCCTACAATTCCAGCAATTCCCCAAATACCTCAAATCCCTCAAATTCCAGCTATCCCTTCTATACCATCGATACCATCAGTGCCTTCGGTGTCAAATGATAAACAAAAATCAGATATTTTAGAAAAACTTAAAGATTTATCAAGTGCATTACAAAATTATCAAAACACCAGAAGGTTTTAAAAAAAAAAGTTATTTCAAATTCTACATTTTACGTTATTATTCTAGCATATCGAAAGCAATGTATACACAAACAATCATAAATCAATAAAAATTCATTTATTACTAAATAATGTCCAAAAAATAAAAAATATAAAAGTTTTTAAATGAAATTGCTTTTCAATTCACTTTTACTCCGTTTTTTTTTTTTTTTTTTTTTTTTTTTTTTGTGTGTTACGTTAATTACTCAATTTGAATTTGTCATATAATGGTGTATGTAAGTGAATATACACGATACCAATATAGTCGTTCAATATTAAAAATTGATACATTAATTGATTTATCAACGTAAATGATGGTAAATGATTGCATATACCAATTAATATGTAGAGTAAAAAAAAAACAAAAAAATGATGTCAAAATTGATTTAAATGTCTCATGTTAAGTTCAAGTGTATTTGACAATATATTTTGATTGAATAAATTTGCAATTTACCTAAATTATTTATAAATTTCCTTTCGTTCTGGTGTTTGTGACTTGTCAATTTTTTTTAATAAATTGCACACAACATATAATAAGAATTTTCCTTAACTGTCATGAAAAACAAAAATAAAAAAGAAATTAAATAAATGGTTTTGCATTTGCATACCATAAGGTACACAAAATTTTACATGTAATACAAAGTATATGTACCTATCAAATGTTTTAAAAAATTATTAAAAAATGCAAATTATTTTTTAACTTTCATATTCGAATATACGAGTACATAATATGTATGCTTGTACATTTTCTATATAATGTTATCATAAAATATGAAATAGAACTGAAATTGAATTCATTTTTTGTTTTTTCTTTATTTTCTCGTCGGAAATTTCAATGTAATTTTAGTGTTGTTATAATTTATCTTAAAAACTTATAAAATTTATTTTCAAAGTTTTGCTACTAACTGTTTCATAAGTTTCTAATATTTTTTTTTCTTTTCTCTCTGCTCTACATTTTTCGAAAATATTAAATTTTTTCAATAAAATAAAATTTAATTTTTTTTTACCTATCTGCATTCTTTTTCCAATTATCGTTTCTTTAATTTTTTTTTAAACATTTTCTTATATTTTTATTCAACGAGAAATCAATAAGATTTCATTAACAAATTCAATACACAAAATCCTAAAAACTAAACCTATAATTAATTTATAATTAAGTCAAAAATTCAATATATAATATTTCGTTAACATTATATAATATATAATAACTCTTATATCCTCAGCATTTGATACAATAGAAAAAAGGATTAAGGCTAAATACTTCATTTATTTGTATTTTGTGTGCAATTTCTAAGGTCCTACATTAAATATCATCTTATATTATATAAACAAAAATTCATATGCATAAAATGCTTACACTAATTGTTAACATATAAAATATTTATATGTTTTTGTTTTATATACATGCACATGTATGTATGTAAGTTGAAAATTATTTTGCATATGCAATTAATCATAAATATCAAATATTGTATACAAAATTCAATTTAGTTCAATTTAATATATTTAATAATCCAAAAAATATTTTCATATGTACATATGTATGTACATTCTGTAAACATATTGTATTTCGTATATATGTATGTATGTGTATAAATTAAGTATATATTTTCATATATCACAAATTTTGTTATATAATACTCCTATGATCATATGAAAACAAATAAATCTGTTATAAAAATGTAATCATATTTGTATACATTGTTTCCGTTACATTTCAGTTCAATTATTCATTAAAAAACAATATATCTCATGTCAAAAATTAATCAATGAGAAACAATAAATTTATTTATTGATTAAAAATGAAACAATAACATGAATAAAAGAATTCCAATTTATTATATATTTTATTCAGATATTTATATACATGTGTATGTTTACACATGTTTATCATTATGTGTGTGCTACTTTCTATATTTCACACATATTTGCACTCTTCTAAAATGACATACATATGTATGTACATTCAAATGTAAAAAATGACTGAAGTTTGAATTTTGAAAATTAAAAAAATGCAAAATAATTCTAATTGTTTTTTTTTTACTATTATATATTATTATTGTTATTCAAAAAATATGAAATAATCACTGAATTTCTTGTTTTAAATACCAAAAATTGCTTACTACACATTATATACGGAATACTGCATTTTAATTTACCATAAGTATAATTAAAATTTGAATCAATTCTGACATCTTTTTTACAATTTACCACATATGTACATGTACGTATATTCATATAATGTACATATATGTATATTTGACAAAAACGTACGTATATTAGAATTATACACATAATATACGAATATATTTGTACAAATTGTAATATTTATGTGTCTCAGTGAAGTGTATTGTAAAATTAAAGTACACATAATTCATAGCAAAAATTTTCACACTTATTACAATTACACTTAAATTATTTAGAGCAAGGATGAAAAGGAAAATATCGTTTTTTTTTTGTGTGCTTTCTCTGTAAATATACATATGTATTAGGCTACACACGCAAACACACATACGTATACACTATATACATATATATAACCTTGTCCCATTAAAATTTCAATTTTTTTCAGTTTCTTATTTTTATTTTTGTGCTTTAGTTCAAAAGACTAGAATTTCAGTATATTTTGTGTTTGTTTTATCATCATTGTTGTTGTTAGATTTTATTCATGTGGTTTCTACATGGTAAACATTTGTTCTCATTATTGTTAAATTTAACACATTGAATAATTTTTAGTTTATTTCTACTTACTTTATTTGTAATTTATATTTAAAAGAGAAAAAAAAAAACTGAAACTTAAAAATATAGTTTAGAACCTTAAAAACTATTTGAAATTGACATTATACAATCATATGTATGAATTTTCATTTTAATTTGTTTTCAAGGTTTTATTCATTATTTCAAATTTTTTTAAAACATTAAGTATTTTCAAATTTATAAGAATTCATGTTTTTAATTGATTTGTAATGAATTGTTCTACATCAAACGAAAAACAAAAACAAAAAAAAAAAAATACGTAAGGAAAAATTTATAATTTTTCATCAGGGTCAAGTTCATTATTATATTCATAATTAAAAAATTTTATTTCTTTTTTAAATTGCAAATATAGCCTCATTACCATGCAAAAATAGAAAGAAAATTGTTTTATTTTTATGATGAAAAAATGTTTCAAGGATTGCCAAATAACGAAAAAAAATTGAAAACTTTAATTAAAAAACAAAAGAAAAAAACTTAAAAAGCTAAAAGAAGAAGAACACAAAAGTAAACGATAAACAATGAAATTATTCCAAGGATTTCCGAGAGTATTTAAAAGCTGTCTGATTTACACATTCCTGTCTGCCCACCTATATTATATAATAATTATACTTATTTTTATTTTTAAGTGAAATTATAGTAAAAAATTCATTTACAATACAATTATTTCCAATTTATAACAATTTTAAGTGTTGAAAATTAAAATGTATAAATAAATGAGAAATTTGTATTTTAATGACAAATTGATGGTTTTGTGCTGATGACAATTCATACATATATATGTACATATGTATGTGTACATTAGATTATAAATTTTTAAAATTAATTGATATTAGGTACACATTACCTATGCATTCTATCATTATTTTGCTTGTTAATGCAGTCTAATTGCTCTGTATGCTTTTAACGATAAGAAAAATAATACATATTTATATACATTACAAATTATTTTTCTATTTACTTTATATTTTATATTGTTTATAATAAAAGAAACGTATTGCCGTTTTTTAGATCATTGACACATATAAAAAAAAATATTGCAGGAAAAATTATATAAATGGGAAAATTTTTTTTTCTTTTTTTTTCAAAAAAATAATAAAAAAGATAAAACAAAAATAAAACAGGAAAGCATTAAAATAAAACAATAAAGACAATAACAAAATGACAGAAATGTAATGTAAAGAAAAAATATTATGAATCATTCATAATAATAATAGATGTATGCAATTAACTAGAATGACTGCTGTGCTGTGTCATTGTTATAAATTTCCTACATACACAAGTACATATACATATGTTCATGTTATATCAAAATATACACACACAATATAATAATTTCTATGCTATATACATATAACTATACATATACAATATATTATTTCAACATATACATAGGTACGAATGTGTATGTATACGTACGTATTATCTGCATGCTCAATTTGTGTATAGTGTACTATAAAATAATATTAAAAAATATAACATTTTATTTGGGTCATCTTTTATAATAAATTTAATATGTATCTTTATGCCGTACATGAATGCATGTATACATGCATGTAGATATATACATATATTTATATATACTATATACCTACATATACTTAACTATGTCATCAAATACATACAAACCAATTAGGTACACACACATAAAAGCTATCATGTGTACTTCATAAAAGCGTATATAATAAAGAGATATACGTATACATATGTATGTACATACTGTATTATATGGTATTATTAACATTTTCTTGTGAAAGGTTTTTATATCAAAAGGTACATAGTATAAAATTTATACACATTTAACTTTATAAAGATATAAAAAACTTCTAATATATACATATACATATGTGTGCAATATTTTCTTTTTATTTGGTATCTTTATTTATTTTTTGTTTCTTTACTTTATTTTTTATTTCTTGTTGATATTTACGTATTCACAAAGCAAAAATAAAATTTTATATGCGTATATATACTTGATATAATACATAGTCATAATAAATGACAGTGACTTATAAATGTTCTTAGTTTACAAAAATAATTAATTAGAAAGGTACACAGACTAATACTAAATAAAAGAGAAACAAATAAACAAACAAACATTTGTAGAAACATTTTTTAAAAAAAAAAAAAAAAGGATAAAATAAAAGGTACAAATGAAAATGCGAAAAAGTTGAAAGGACACTGAAAAATGAGAAATTATACTGTGAAGCTAATTGTGTATGCACAGTATATGTATGTGTAAAAAAAGCTTTAAAAAAAAGAATAGGATCAACAGGTAAAAATGTGTACTATAAAGTACATATTTAACAGAAAAAAAAACTTGTGTATGAAGGAATATGATGTGTAGTAAGAAAATTAATTTCTATTTTAAATGACTTTGCTTTTTAATTTATATTTGTATTTCTAAATACGTACCACACTATAAGTAGTTGAATTATAATTAAATTTTTATTAATTGAGATATTTAAGAAGAAATTTATTTTCAAATTCTTGCATTGATATTCTTGAATTTCAATTTGAATTCAAATCCTTGAATAAAAGAAAAAAAATTTATATCATTAAGATTAATTTTTTATTTGTTACACGAAAAACGAAGTTTTTTATGATTACCAAAACTAAAAATTAAAATTTTCTTTTCTTTTCACTACCACCAAAAAAAAATTGGAAAACGTAATTACCAGAAAAAAATTGTAAATGGTACATTGTGAATATGTACTTACATCAAAAATAAAAATTTGTAGTTAATATTATAAAAAAAAAATATATACTATAAATCTAATTTAATTTATACTTACATTTTTTTTTTCAATTATTGTTTGATGTGCAGACGAAAATATCAGTTCAGGACACAAAAATGTTGAAAAAAGTTTTTTTTTTTTTTTATTTAATTACATATTTTTAATGGTTTTTAGTTTTTATTTATCTACATCTACATTTTGATTTATCCTACTAACTTTTTCTTATTTTCGAAATTTCTAAAATATTTTCAATTTAACCAAATTTACTAAACTCTTTATTCGTATATTTTGAATCCTTAAAAAAATCGATACTTGTGTAAGGTACACGTGGATGTAAATTTTTCTAAAACTAAATGTATACCTATACATACATGTGTATATGTGAAGGCGTAGTGCATTAATTTATGTGAATATTTCACGTACTGTACATTTGTGCTTAAATTTAACTCAAAATTCTATCATTCAAAACAATTTAAAATAAGAAATTTCCGTTACATTCATGAATTTAAAATAGAAAAATAAATAAAAAATTAAACAATTTTTATTTTAGCAGAGAAAAATATTTTTTATTATGTTTTAATAAATATTTTAACCTACCAAAGCCTACATTAAATTATAAATAAATGTACTTGCATTCTAGATTAAGAAAAAATTATTTAGTTTATATAAAATATTATTGAGTATACTCATTGATGCGTTAATCGAAGGTCAAATTATCATGAATTTTCTTGTGGTCTAAGATATTATATTAACATATAATTTAAGTCAAAAGTAAGCTACATTGTAATACGGCATAAAATGGTTTTTTTTTTATTTTCTTATTGTGGTTAAATGAAATCGAATCTGATGAAGAATTGTAATACAAAATAAAATCAATGTGTACATTTAATCAAAACTGATTTAGGTTTGACTATAATGAAAATGAAGAAATCAATAATAAAAACCTACATTATTTACATGTTGTGGTTTCAAAAATTTAAATAAGTTTATACTTTTATAGGTTTCAGAATCAGATCAAATCGAATAAAAATATATCACTCAAATCAAGCAATTATAAAACTTTAAAACTAATATCAAAATACTTAATATAAAATGATACCATAAAAAATTGGTCATATTCCATGACATAAATATTTCAATTGTGGCAATAAAGTTTTATCATCTAGTTTTTACTATTTATTATTAACGTATTTAAGGTATCATTAAATATTTAAACATTTAAACTCTATTTGAATCATGACTAATAATTTCAAAAATAAAATAAAAATTTCGTCATGTATAATAAATAAATATAAATTTTAATAACAAAATACAAAATAAAATAAACCTATTCAAATGCGAACCATATTATTCCACTGTTTTAAATGATTAATGAAAAATATATAAACTCTTAAATTTATTTTATCTGTATCTTTATGCCGACAAAAAAACAAAAACAAAAAAAAAAAAAAACAAAAAAAATAAATAAATTTTAACATTTATCATGCATGGTAATTTGGCAGAAATTATTTCATATTTAATATAAGTTCAATGATAATAATTTTGATCAATATACTTTATTTAATGTAATTTGTTGTGACATGTGTCAAAGATTTTAACACTTTTGTATTATATCAATTTCATTTACAAAACTTTCGTATACAGGTTTTTGTTTTTCATTTACGGCAATTGTTTTTATTTTATTTATATACTATAACTATAGGTTAAATGAATAATAAATGCACAATTAATTAATTATGTCATTATAAAATAAGTATATAAATTTAAAAATTTCTTCAAGCTGAAAACTGTCAAAATGTTTTCGTTTTTCTTTTTTTTTTCTTTTTTTTTTTTTTTTGATACCGCATGAATACAACAAGTATGACTGTGAACAAACAAGCAAGAATTAAAGAATAAAGACCTTTTTTATTTGAAAAGAAAAATTTTTTCTACCCTATGTAATTTGTTTTCATTTTTTTTTTTTCATTTTTTTTTTACTTTATACTTATTTCAGATCTGTTTTTATTTTTTACCCTTAAACAGTAGTGAAAATTAAAAAGATTCTTTTAACAGTAGAGTAGTAACAACGTAAACAAAACAAAATATGCAAAAAAAAAAAAGAGCTCTTGACACAAATTGCTTTTGTTATTCATGTATGTATAAATAAAGAAAATATATTTGGTTTCGTCCTTTTTGTTTTCAATCTTCTAGAAAATGATATTTCGAATTAAATGTCACAATATGAATGTTTACTTGAGCAAAATTTTAGCAAAAAAATAAAAAACCAAAATTTTGTAAACAAATAAAAAAAG
This sequence comes from Anthrax anthrax, assembly GCA_963971155.1. Classification (NCBI taxonomy): domain Eukaryota; kingdom Metazoa; phylum Arthropoda; class Insecta; order Diptera; family Bombyliidae; genus Anthrax; species Anthrax anthrax. Next base: position 4,002,674 of record OZ020118.1, on the reverse strand, counting down.
GGAGGTAAAAATTTCCAAAAAGAATTAATTCCCATTTTTTTTTGTCATGCTATTTCCCAGCGAGAACATACTCGTTAAATTATAATTTTCTTTTTTTTTCCATTAATATTTTCTGTGAAAACTTAAATATTTTGTTTCCAAGAAATTTAGTTTTAATGTTTTGTTTTTCATATTATTAAGTAGGTATTTATTATATGAATATAAATGAGCTCACGTTGTCTTTTTTTTGAGAAAAGGTATTCTTATAAAGTAAAAAAATTAAACTGTTACTGGGACATTAAAAATAAAAAATTAATTTGTAATTTAATGAAAAACAAAGTGATTAATTTAAAAAGTAAAAAATACTTAGGGTAGTTCTTATATTCAATTCAGACTTAGTTCATTAATTGTGAATAAAAATAAATACAAAACCATCTCATAACATGATACACTGATTGTGAAAAATCTTTAATAGCAAAATTATTTAGAACTTTTCATCATCATAGGTTTGAATGTCATTAAAAACAAAAAACAAAAAAATAATAATTAACAAATTTCATAAACAGAATTTTCATAAGAAAATTTTTTGAAAGTTTTAAATAAAAAAAATTAATTTAATTATTAACTTTCTTTAATAAATGTAAAATATGCATATGTTAAAATAAGGAAAAAATCTTAAAATTTATATTACAAAAGGGAAAACAAAATATGTTGTAATGTATAGTAATCCTATAATTAAAAATTAAAATTATGAATCTTAGAAAAAGTTTAAAATTGAGATGTACGATATTTTTTTATATGTAAAGTCCGTATACTATAAACATAAAATATAAAAGTTGCTTATGAAAGATAAAATCGCACATATGTATATTGTAAGTATGTACCTACTCAAGCATATAATATAAAATGTCCCAGAATAAAAGTCACAAACCGGGTTGTCAAAATGGTACAAAATAGGCGTTTTTATATGAAATTATTCAAGTGAAAATAATTTGTTTAGAAAAATTGACACAAAACTCCAAATATCTCAAGTTATATTTTCCGACTTTTAAGAAACTTCCGGAGTTTAAAAGCACTTAAGGGGGAATAATTTTTTTTATAATTGGAACAAATTTTTCAATGCAATAATTTTGGAAATTTTCATCAGACGCACTTTGTGACACTTTTTGTTATCTTTACTCTGGGACACCTTATATACACATGAAAATGTGTGTGTTCATATGAAAATATTTAAAATAAAAGTTTTAATTCTTTCGTTCTGTTATTATATGTATTTTTATAATTTTTTTTTTTACTTTTTTTTTTTGTAACTTAAAAAGAACACAAGAAAATGCTTTTAAAGTATAACATTAAAATCTCAAAATTCGTTTAATAAAAATAATATATTCACATTCATTGTACATATAACGTTGCATATTATGTACATATATAAAGAAAAAAATTGCAAGCATAATTTTATATACTGTTGCTTCTATGCATTTTTTCAATGCGTATACATATATGTACAAACGGATATATACACATGGGTAAAAATATGGGCGAAAAGAAGTTTAGACACTATACTTTTTTGTTTATGTACATATGTGTTCAAATGATAATTTCTTAGCTTTTAAACGAATATAATATACATACATATGCGTATGTATATGTACTAGGTGAATAAAAGCATTAAAAGGGATAATAATTTACCACAATATGGCATATTAGAGAATTATAAGAGAAAACACAAAAACAAAGAATAATTTATTCTTGTAATATACACAAATTTGTATAACAAAATGAGTCTACTACATACACATTTAAGTGCAAAATTACACATAATGTAGATGGTTTTACATGTATTTCATTCGATTAAAAACTTTGTTTTTTTACATTTTTTATTAACTTTCATGTATTTTCAACAATATATTCATTTTAAATTCACAAATGGTAAATTAGAATTTTCTAAATAATATTTTAATGGATACAGTTAAGAAAATAAAGTATATCATAATTTTTAAGTTTCAAGAGACAACATTATTATATTTCATTAAAAAAAAAAAAATACCTACACGTTGCTTCTTTTATAAAAATTTCATGAAAATTCCATTTAAAATGAAAATTTTCGATAAAATATTTCATAATATACGAGTATTAGTTAATTCTCTATTTAACAATTTTATATTATTATTTGCGTTTAATATACCTATTATTATAGATTTCAAAGGCATTGTTAAATATTGCCTTAAGAAAAGAGCAAAATAATTTAAATATTTCACTTTTCATGATTACGAATAATTTTATATAACTTTGACAAAATTCTTTATACATGCGTCTTTTAAATCCTTTTTCCTAGAGCATTTTTAACTGTTTTAGAAATTCTATAATATTTATGTAGATTCATATAATATGATATAAGAAAATAATTTCTTTAATTCCTGAAATTCATTTAAAATTAAATATCACAACATCATAATACGATTTTATATATCACAGCGATACATGCATATGTACATACTCGTATGTACCTACATATGTTATGTTATGTTATCTGCTTGTGATCTTCAATGTTGTCAAATCAAACATAACCAATATTTTTTAAACTTTAATAAGAGATTAACGATTTTAATCTGAAGGAAAATACTTTTGGAATTTCGTACAAATCGGTTTTATTTCTTATTTTTAATTTTATAAAAACAAGATATCAACATAAAAACCAAAACAAATCTTAAAATATCTACTAAGAAAGATTTCTATGTGATTGCGGAACGGAATATTCATACCGTGTAACCTCATAAAGATATGATAAAGTAGACGTTACAAGGTCATCATCATATGTATGTAAGTACGATCGTTCGCGGTATTAACGTGTATGTTTCTTTAATAATATCTTCGATAATTTTATATAATCAACAAGTAAAATATTTCACATAAAAATGAATTAACGTCGCCACAAGTTGTGTATGTGTGATCATATATGTACAAGATCATATAAATAAGTGATCAAAAAAAATATTCTCATGCAAATTTTTACATGTTTTTACTTTATTGGTGCTTGTTATATTATAGTTATCACTTGTCTTTTGTATTATCATTATTATTATTATGATTATCACATTTTCTTCGGCTTTACGTTATTTTCTTTTTTTTTTCTTTCACCTTAAACAAAGTAAAATCAAATCGAAAGCCTACAATATACACTTGCGGTCTCTTGAGTATAAAGTCTGTAATAATGTTAATGGCTTACGGCATTATACTAACCAGTTCCTGATGGAATACTTATACTTTACTTATACACACATGATATAAGCACACATAACATATTATCTGGATTATATTTTATTTTCATTTTTTCTATAAAAAAGAAAAAAAAAACGAAGAACAAGAACACGTTAAATTGTAGATAATTACATGCACCTGCTACTTCATGTTATTTGAATAAAAAAATAACAAAAATAACAACAAAAAGTAATAATAATAAAATGAAAACAAATCAACAAAAATAAGAAAATCCAAGAAAAATGGATGCTTAAATTGTTCTGAAATGCGATAATTCTTATAGATATTGGATACTGATTTTATGTGTTATTATGTGTACGTCTGATGTACGTGTATTTTATACAAATTGGTATGTAGGCATTTAATTTGATAATTCTTAAACAAATTTAACTAAAAAATTTGAAATATGTATGTAAAAGAACATCTAAAATTTATTCGTAAAACGTAAACATGAGATAATTTCGTGTAAAGGTGTAATACCATATAATAGCGTCAACAAAAACAAAATAAAATAAAATGAAAAATATACAGTATATAATGATGAAATATCATATGGATAGTTTACAAATAAAATTCTTTTAATGTAGAACATTATAACATTTATAGCTAAAGATTAAATGAAAAATGAAAGATTGATAAAAGTAATTTACATGAAAATAACTTTAAGTAAGAACTAAAATTTTTCATCTAAAATGGATTTAAATTGTCAAAAGAAAACAGACATTTTTAGGACACAAATGCATTCATTTATCTCAATTTATGTTGGATTCAAATTGTATTACAATAAATACTAGACTAATGATTGAAAAAACCAAAAAAAAAAAAAACTATAAAAGATTTTTATTTACATTAAAAAAAAGATGACACATATTTCTTAATTTATTTGAGATATAGACATAAAATGTAATAAACTATAATTATGTGTTTAATATTTTTATTTCTTTTAAATGATAGTAATGATAACAAATTGATTAAAAGTTTACTTGACAAAACAAACAAGAAAAAAGGAAAAAACTTTTTTTTCTTTTTTTTTTTTCTTTTTTCTATCAAAATGATACTTGTTTACGATCAATTCTTATTTTTATTTTTATCTGATACTTTTGCAGCTATCGAGATACAATTTTATTTTTAAGTAATTTAATAATGTAACATATCATCAAAAGTTAAGTTACCACCTCTTTTATTTACATTAATTGAACGGTACACAATCACATGAAATTTATAAGGTATCCGAAATAATCTTGTAAATATTTCAGAAAACTCAAGTCAATACAAAGTACATATGTACATACATGTGTATACATTGTATACATGTCTTCATTGATGCCTCAAGAAAGAAAAACCAATATAAAAGTACTATCGTACGTATGTACATGAAATTAAATAAATTTACAAAAAAACAAAAATTGAAAAAAAGTTTTATATGAAATGAAACTGAAAAGATACATTATTTAACACATATGAAATTTTGATCATGCATGTGTATTTATTAAAGTTTATCATACTTATTGTATTTACACTATTTGAAATTTATTCAAGTGAAAATTTACCATGATGTAAACAAAAATTTTGTGTATAGAATTGAAAAATTGAATTGAAATATGAAAAAAAAAATAAATAAAAAATAAATAAAAAAGTAGATCAAAGAAATTATACCGCTTGCTTGGTTACTCATCATGAAATTGTGTACATACATATTTTATACACAATGTATTTGTACATGTATGAAACAATTTTTGTGTAAATAAACAAAATATATATGTACATCTTTTATGCAAAAAAAAAACAAACATGAGCAAAGAAAACAATTCTAAATATCAAAAAAGAATATGTACATACATACATACATTCAATTTGTATGATATGTTAAAATGTACAGATTATTATTCTATTATCATTTGTGGGAAAATTCTATACAAGACAGAAGAAAAAAGTGAAAAAACAAACAAAAGAAAATAAAAAATTCTGAATAAAAGGTTGTAAAAATAAAATGTACTATAAGCTAACGATAACACGAGAAAATTAGATACATGTACATATGTACATTTGTATGAGTGTACTTATATGAATTCCTTCATTTTTTCAGTTCCAACGAAATTTATTCAAAAATAAACATTCGATTTTATTTTCGTATGAAAAACAAAAAAAATCAGATATTCCATAACTTTGAAAAATTTAAAAAAAGAAACTTTTTCTTGTGTACTTTATATGTATGCCACAAAACCTATTTTTTTATATGTGTAAAAATCTATATAAGCAAACCATAAATTTTAATCCAAACAACTACGTACGTGTTGCTTTCAATACAATTTAACAAAACATCCTGCACAGTTATTCTACAGCCTAAAAAACAAAACTAAAGAAAAAATCAGGAATAAAGTGATGAAAACATGATCAAAATACATCATTATTTCAAATAAAATGTAACGCTTTGCAATATCATCACCTTTAATCATGGGTTTCAATAAAAACAGGCTACACATGAACATTTCATTTTCATTTTATAAAAATAAAAAAAATCTTTAACAAAGTAAATAATATTGCCTCAAGACAAATGCTAAATAAAAACATAATTACGTGTTATATAACACATTTTGATTGGTTTTACAAATATTTAATTAAATTTAAAATTGGTTTTTGTATTAATTTTTTTTTTTTTTTTTTCTGGTAAAAATTTACAAAATACCAATCAAAAATTTAAAAAATTATCAAACACAAACGAAGATCAGGTGATTTCTTACAATTTACAAAGCATTATAATATTGTGAGTATAGGTTTGGCGGCAACTTTTAAATTCTTTTACATAAGTAGTATAAAGTGTATGCGAAATTTTGGTCAATTTCTGTGGTCAGAAATTAAGATCCGTTAAAAATTTATTATAATCATGGAATGTCAATTATATTTTTGTTTTCTTAAGCATTTATACATGATTAACTTTAACTTTATAATTTGTTGTCAACGGTATTTCGAACGTCAATTACATGTCTCAAACTTTATTTTATTACAACAAAAAAATAATTACATGCAAATATTTTCACTCATTTTTTTATCAATCATTATGAAAATTGACTTGAATATTGTCTATAATTTAAATTAAAAATTAAACTTAATTCTGTTATAATTTTGTTATATAAACTTGAAGTGGGATTTTTTTACATGAAAAATTTACACTTATGTACATGACATAAATTATGTTAGTTAATTTACAATTGAAATTTTTATTAAATTAAACAATTCTCAGGAATACACCACACGTATGCATTTTAATGAAACGAAATTTTCAATTTAAAAAACAAGAAAAATGAAGTACATGTGTACATAATTCCCATATAACAATTTATAATTCATGTGATATTTTCTTTTATCATTTATTTACATAATTAATATATTTTCACGCATTTCACCACAGTTAATTTAATACCATCATTATAATTACAATCATCGTTTATTACTGTTTTCATATCCTTTGAATCAATACAATATCTGATGGTATGAGTATACCAATGAAATATTACAGAAAATAAAAAGGGATAAATTCAACAACAACCAACAAAATATTAATAAATGAAGAAATAATAATAAATATATAAACATGTTTAAAAAAATAAAAAAATAACATAAACGTTAAAAATTTATAGTTACACGTACATGTATACAAAATTCATTTCATATAATAAAATATTGTTACTTGTATTCTTATTTTTTTATTTTTTACATAAAAAATTTTTATTATGAATAATAAATGATGATAATGATGGTTCATTGAATAATTGATTGTGAATTTTTATAGATTACAAATATGAAGACATACATACAAGTACCAAAGGTGAACAATCAAAATCCACTCAGCACATGATATAAAAAATAATCGAAAAATATTCTACATAAAAATTGATGAAACAAAATTATTATTTAAATGCATACAAAAAAAGAAACTTGAATCAAATAAATAAAAAAAAACATACATACACAATTCAAATCACAAACACCCCATCAATATTGTACATGTCCATAGTTATATTATATCATATAAAAATTGATAAAAGCAACAAAATTTCCTTTTCAATATGAGTTTAAAGTCAAAAAACTTACTAATAAAAAATAACATTTTTTTGAACCAATTTCATAAATATGTACATATAAAAATTTATAGCTTTTAATATTGAATATTAAAATTTTTGGTTATACGTATGTATACAATACACATATATCACTTTAATAATAATTTTATAGCGTACGATAGTGTACGATAGTGAATAGTATGTCATTCAACATGGATTGTTTTTTTTTTTACCTATACATACTCAGTCATATAAGCATTTTTTTAAAAAAATAAATTTTTATTTTTCATAAATGATTTGTTCATTTCACATAACATCACATTATCTGGACATAGATATTTTTTTTTCTTCTGAAATTATTATTAATGATTCGACATCATACATTTTTAACATTGATTTATGAAAAATTAAAAATTAAAAATCAAAAAAATAAATAAATAAATAAATAAAAAATAACTAAATATAAAAATAAATTTTTATAGCATGAAAAACCAAATTTTTAATATTTTTTCAAAGGTAAATCAACATTTTTTTGGCTTTTATTTATTAATTGTACAAAATATGTATGTACACATATATCAATTGTGTTTAATACGTATATAAACATTACTTTTAAAACACAATATAAATGTGTACTTAGTTTGCGTATTTGTATACACATATTATACAAAATAAAGATACGTGTACATCATACTCATAAAACGTTCACCCTACACAAAATATATTAAATATGTACATATTTTTCTATACTAGAGTAAGTATATGCCATATGCATACATACATATGTATGTAGATACATAATAAAGACTATAGTAGGAAGAATATTCAAAGTACATGCTTACTATTCATTCACGTAAATGATAAATATTGAATATTGCACATAAAGTTGACAGAATGTATTTAACCGAATTGCTTTGCACATTAAAATGCAAAAATATGCATTATACATTACGCTCACAAATATGTTATAAGTATAAATATATTTATATTACTATATATACGTATACATATTTAGATGGATGTACCTATATATACATAGGTAGTTTTTGTTGAAACATTTCACAAAATATTAGGCTTTTAAAATATATCTATGTATATGTACTTTTACATACTTTCATAATCGTGTGTTCATATGCTTGTACACCTTCATGAAACTAAATAATGTAGAAATACAATGCATATTTACATATGTGTGTCTAAGGAGGTTCATATGTAGATTAAAGGCAAAAATTTCATTTCATATAAAACATAATTTTAATGGCATCTTGTGATTTGTTACAAAATTTTAGTAGTGTATGGTATTGTACATTACAATATATAAACACACATACAGACATATGTATGTACATTAAGCTCACCTATCAATATTCACATACATATGTATGTACGTTATATTTATGCATACATATGTAGTTCAGACATACATATATAAACTTATGTACATATACATAATATATGCTTACACAAGGACTCGAAGTAATTATTATTATTAAAATAATAATATTTTAAACAGTCAACTATGATGACAAAATGTTATTAGCATGACTTTGAAAGTCAATTTTGAGTGATCTTGCATGTGGTTAATCATATGCCATAAACAGTGGTAGTGGTCCAAAATTCATTTAATTTATACAATATAGTGTACGATATGCATAAGGTTATTACAATTTTGCAATAAATCAGAACGTTAATACAAATTACATATGGACACACACGCATGTGTGTATGTAGATACAAACTTGTGCGTGTTCGTCAATAATTGAATTAATAATATTTTAAAAATAACTGAAAAAAAAATCAAGGGAAAAAGCACAGCATAAAAATTTGAAAAACACATAAAATTTTTTATTTGCATATTATTTCATAATTTTTATGGTTAAAAAGGATATACCGACAATAAAAAACAAAACGATTTCGTTTTTCTCTCATCGAATTATCATTGTGCATAAAATATGAATAATTAAAAGAACAACATCGTTTATCGTTCATCGTCATCATCATCTTAATAATAATAGCTAATTAGATTTTTTGAATAATTTTGTGCGCTGTTAAATTTCAAAATAAAATTATTTATTTATTTTTTCTTTTGCAAAAGATTAATTTATGATATATGGGTTTGTATAAAAATTTACTGTTTTCGGCTTTCTTTTCGTTGTTTTATTCATGTGAAAAATTTTTATGTCTATTCACCCACAAATAATAATATAATTTAATATGTTTGCATATTTCAAAATATCATATATACATATGTATATGTATGTGGTATATTTATCCGTTTAACATAAAACACGTACGTATTTGACTGATACTTTAACATCCTATTATATGATATTACCCATAGGGCCACAGTGTAAAAGTAGTTTTCTTCGAAATATTCATAAATTTATGATTGAAATAATAATAAACTAAATAAAATTTTTGACGGTGGTTTTGGTTTATATATCATATACACATATACACCTGTATATGATTACATGTATGTATGTACATATGTATGTTTCAATTTACGTATGTAATACGTGTAGCCCAGTCATATTCATATAACATAAAACGCGTACATTATTATTATTTTAATAAAATTAAGAAAAAAGGTGAATATTTTACATGTATTAGATATGATATGCGGTTATATACTTGAATATTTTTGGGATAAATATGGTGTGCATAATATTATTAATTTATTACTGGGCAATTTTTTTTAATAAAACGTACAGTTTGTTATTATATCTATAAACCAAATAAGTGTTCAGTGAACATAAAAAGTGTATATACACATATTTACTATATCTTAAAAATAATTTACTGTATTTTATATAATTTTAGTATTCATCGTAGTAGTAGTAGTAGTAACATCAAACGTACTATATGTACATAATTAAAATATTTCTTGTTTTTTGCATATAATATTATAAATATAAATAAAATTCAAATCTACATATTTTCATGTTTTTATAGTTTATATTATAATGGTATTATACATATGTATGTACATATGTATATACAAATGTAAGCAAAGTTATATAAGTGTATATTTACATATAAAAAATTAACGTATAAATACTTATGATGTATCTAAAAATTTATTTTATTATAATGTATTCAAAGATGAATAATCTTATAATTAGAACGATAAAAATATCATTATGAATATTACACGGAATCAGAAAAAGGATACACATATGTGTATCATCATATCTAAATTACATTAAACCATATTCGTATATGTTACATTTGTGTTTAAATCAACCATAGAAAAAGCACATAAAATATTATTTTTTAAGGTTGAATAATTATGGGTTTGTTTCATGTTAAGGTTAATTGTGGTTTCTTTTAGAAAATTATAAAATACATTGTTTATGACTACAAAATATTTCACTACATATGTAGCTAAATTTAATCCGTGTAGTAGAATACAGAATATCTTTGTATACATGCATAAAAACATTTAAATTTTATTTCGACTTTAACGTATTTAATATAACAGACATAATTTAATCTCCTTTTTTTCAATAGAAAATTTTCAAATATTTTGTCATTTTAATGAAACTGAGGAGCTTAACTTTTGGATTAATTTTAAAGCCTCATAAACTAAAAATTTAAACAGAATTTTTTTTTTTCAAATATTTCTTTTTTATTTTTTTCAAAAATTCTTAAGAAAATGATACATAAAAAAATTCTTTCATGTAATCTTGTATTTTTGTTAATTTTTGATTAGGAATTTAAACAATGTAATTATTTTTTCTAATTTTAAATCATACTATGGTTTGTATAACATATAATCTGCAGTTTATAAAACTGCAACATAAACCATTCTGATTAGTAAAACGTTGTTTTTTTCTGTTGTTTTATTGATACTAAAAAAATAAATAAATATCTTTACATATGTATGTACATACATGCTACACGTAATTCGATCTTAAAACAATTTCAATTTATTATCGAACTTTGACATTGAGGGTTAAATTTAAACACATAACAATACGTTGTATTTTAGTTTAACAATTTAACAATCAAATAGAATAGAGGCGTTAACTTAATAGATAATATTTAACTGATTAAGAAGGAAATCCCATATAATTAAAATATTATCATAAATAGATAACAAAAAATTTATGTTCACCTCCTTAATTTAAATCTCTTCTATTATATAAATTTTTTTATATATCAGATACGTGCATGCAAGCGTTCGTCTGTATGTATGTATAAATAATGTAGTGTATATTTTATGGTCAATTTAATGGATTTACGAAATTTTATCAAAAATCTATTAAAAAAAATATTTATTACCTATTGAATTATTTGTTAATAATGTTACACAGACATCCATATACATAAATATTCATTTTACAATGGATAAGCATATATATGTTTTTTTTTATTAAATTGATTTTATGTAGGCGTTAATGCATTATGGTACTACGAGTATAACAAAATAAAAACTAAAAAATTTTCTTGGACAGAACGGCCATACAATTCCTAAAATATAAATAAATAAACAAACATAAGAAATTAATTATTATTGATTTCTCTTTTGTTTAAACAAAATTATGAATCGTCATAATCATCAATGATGGTCATTATGAATTTATTGATATTTATTGATTTTCCGGTATAAATCTAATCAAATAGGTAATATAAATTTTGTATTGTCTAATATGTATTTTGCTTAAATGCTCCAAAATATACATATGCACGTACATGAAATTCTCTATTTCTATACATGAATTAACTAACCTAATTTATTACCATATCAATTATAAAAGTATTTTTCTTGGTCACAAATCATCACGTATATACCTACATGCATTTAATGTACAGTTTATCATATCATAAACTACAAAAATATCATTTTTATTGTTTTATAATCATTCATCATAGAATGATTTTAAAATCAATTGAATTAATATTATAAAATTCACTCATGATCATTAATTAATTGGCTTTTGATTAGGTCAATATATATACATATATACCAACTACATACCAAAAATGTACAAAAATTTCCGATATAAATAAGCTTATATCTTTTATGAGTTTTTAAAAACAAAGATATACATATGTACATATGTACGTAATGATTTATGTCAGTGTACATTCTGTAGCTTACCTTACTGTGAACAAAACATTCAAACAGAAAATCATTATGAAAATGGTATGAAATTTATCATGATAATCGATTTTCATTATAACGATGTTGCTTAACTCATCGTTTATTCTAATAATGATCATTATGTTGTGTACACTTATTTTCATGTGAAGGTTTTATAAATTTTTATACAAACATATATCATCGATATTATTTTAATCAGAAATATTGAAAAACGGAAATGATATACATACATATACAAAAGTACATATTATAAAAACTGTATCTATATAAGGTACGTACATACATATGTATATGAATAAGCTTAAGCAATATTCAGCATAACATATTTTATTTCTATAGTTGCATTTGAATTATACATCTATATATGTACATATGTTGATAGTTGATAGTTTATTATCATAGTGATGAATTTAAAAAAAAACGATAAAAAATACATCAGAATAGAATTTATCCCACTTTCCACCTATTTAATCGATAATAATGTGTGTGTACTAATAATCATAATAATAATATTTTAAGATAAAATGAAATGTGTGTGGTCATCGAGCATTACTTATAATTATTGTATTTTCAATAAACATTGGAATGTGCAGATTTTTATATTACTGAAATTAAAAAAAAAGGATATAAAATCGTATACGATATGCAAATGAACACATGCATATGGTAAATGATAACAACGGAATTGAGTCTTCTCAAATAATTAAAATAAAAGATTCATATTTCTAATATAATAATTATTCGTGTAGTTTTGAAATACATAATGATTATGTGTTCATCATAGTAACAAATGCTATTATTTCCATGCAAAATATTTTTTAAATATAATGTAAATTTTTTTATACTATTTTGTATTGTATTTATAATAATTATAATAAAAAAAAATATATTTTTAACATATTATGTTCATTTTCATATGAATTTGTACATTATTTAATATGTGTAGAGAAATTTTCAATAAATAATGAAGGAAATTTATATTATGACAAAATTATGTTAATAAAATGTTTTACTTTTGCGTAATTGTGATTATAAAATAAATGAAATAATAAATTTATTTGCCCACACTACTTTTATTTATAATACTTAATAAAATGAAGAGAAATTCATTTCAAGAACATTTCAAATTAAATAGAAAACATTCTCATGGCATTTTTATTTATGAATAAGAAAATATCTTTTGAATGTGCAAAAATAAAATATAAAATGAAATTGTAAAAATTCTTATACATAATAACTTGTATCCTCTAGCTTTGAAATGCTCTTTATCCAATCATCAATTATATAGCACCTGTCCTATTGTGAAAATTCACTGCATTTGTGTACTTGTATGAAATTATTTTAAGAATTTAATTATGAATAATTACATAAATTTATCATATCTCCTACACTAACAATTACAAGTTCATTCGACTATGCTTACTTTAGAAGATCAAGTATATAAACATTATAACTGAAATCAGTTATTTACATTATTTATAATACAATGTTCAATTTTTTATTCTACATACATATGTATATAATAAGAAAAATACCTGATTTTAAATTTGCATGTAAGACAACACAGATAATGTTATGCGATAAATGAGGAAAGAATCAAATTTATATATTTTTAAATAAATAAATAAATAAATTGTCAAAATTTAGCATATAAACAAATGGCAGAATATGAAAAATGCATCTGTAAATAATACAACCAAGTCAATTATTTTGAAAAATTAATTCTATTTTTTCAGCAAAAATAAATACATATTTCTAAATGATTGGAATAAATATTCTCTCAGGCATTTGAAAATCATTTAATAAAATCTTTTGTAACGTACAAAATGTTTATAGACATTAGATTATATATATAAAAAAAGCTATTTACTTTGTACATACATGTATGTATATAAATTATGCAAATCATATAATGATCGAATACAAGAGAAACAATAATATCATACATACATCATGTACATATGTCATATATTTTGCACAAAATTCATTGTATGATAAATAAATTATACATGTATGAATATGAATGTGTACATAATTAAATGACATAAATAGTTTGTCATTTTCATCATCATATCTTTCAAAAGCATTTCTTGTAATATTTATTCAACAATAATGGTAATGTCATATATTGCATAGTATTTATAAATATTATATAATCAATTCTACATAACAAAATATTTGTATATATAATAAATATGTAAATGCTTTTATGTGTATTTATATATGTATGTATAGGAAACTGGAAAAGCATATTATTAACAACAAAATATTTAAATACAGATTCTTGTAGAAGGAAATTAAGATTGAAATTTACTGATAAATTAATAGCTTATAGGCAAAATGACAAGCAAGTAATATACTTTTAATAGTATATACCAGATCTTATACAAATAAAAACGTATATTCATTGTACACTTATACACGAATCTATGTACATATGTATGTTCACATAAAGTTCATACATAGTCATAGTACATACATAAGTAAAACAGTTCAATTCACATAATAAATCATTTTCAAGATTTCAAATTTTCAAAATCAAAAGCAATATTCTATTTATGTAAAATATACTCATAAATACATACATATGTATATATAATCACATGCACATACATTCATTATTACAAACATTTATGTATGTATGTGTTGTACTATAAATTCAAATAATTTCTATAGAATTTGTATGTAACTCATTCTATTGACATACATTATTATTATTTATCATATTTTAGTATTTAAATGCCTAAGAAATTGTTATATAATTATTTAGAAAATATATATTAAATGATTATATTTTATTAATTTCATATTTTCTATAGTAACATACACTTATGTTTGTAATACATTTTGTATAATACTCGAAATTTCAAAATATATTGGAAAATTTATTTTAAGATTTTCTTATTATGAAAATTTCAAATCATGTGCAGTTATTATACGCTTTTAAATTCCATTATACTATATGTCACATAGTTGAAAATAATCATGTCGATATTAAAGAATACTTCGTTTGTATTATTTTACAAATAATATTGCAATGCAATCAAATAGAAAAAGGTTTTCTGAAGGTTTCATTTAAGTACAAATCATATGTACGTTTCTAAAAAAAAAAAAGAAAATATTAACAACTCAAAAAGTCAAGTATTCTTCTTTAAATACGTTAAAATATTTTGATAACAAATTTTTCGAACATGAATTGGAAAAAAAAACTTAATTAATTTCAAGATATTTCGAAAAATACTAAATCACCCTATAAATAAATCATTGTAGTATGTACGTATGTATGTATGTATGTGATTTATTTAATCTTCAAGTTTTTTTCATTAATCATGATTATTTATCTAATTTTCCACATCATCAAGAAAAAAAATATATCTACATTTCTTAAATTACCATTATTCTAAAATGTAAATATATAAAAATGACTCATTGAAAATATCTTAATTAGATAATCATGATTTGTTGTCAATAATATCTTTTTTTTTTTCATTATTATTAAAAGAACGGTATATATCAATATATTTTGTAGTACTCTAATAAAGCTTGAAAATCTCTTGCATAACTTATGTAATCTTCATTAACCGATTTTCTTCTTTTTACAAGAAAAAAATCATTCAATAATTTTTGATTCTATTTGATTTCGAGTAAAAGAAATTATCAAAAATGCGAAATCATGTTATATTTTGGAGACACAACAATTCAAAATCTATTTATTTATTTTTTAAAGTAAAAACATTAAACTAAACTTATTACAACATACAAAGACTATTTAAAAAAATGCATATACATATACATACATATGTACTCAATTCTCGCTGGTACGTGTTTATCTACGAGTATATACGTATGTGGATACCAATAATATGAACAAAAAAAAGTATCCATTCAACTTTTGATTATTTTTTTCCATAAAATCACAAGTAATATACCAATATAAAATTCATGTATACGTTGTAATTGTAAATGAAATTATAATAACAATTCAATTAAAAGAAATTATATTTTAAAACGTTTTTTATGTAAAAATTGTATAATAATAATTATGGTATATAATAAAATTAATGTTCAATTAAATTGATATTTTTTTTTTTTGTTATTAGTATATATAGTATTTTACAATTTTAATTTCATTTATCGAAGATGTTAATTTGTACCAAATCAATATTAATGTCTGAATTATTATCATCGACAAATTATTCACGACACAAAATATTAATATAATGATCAATAAATATTTACAATTTATGTATAAGTTAAATTGCTTTTTAATAAAGTTTTTAAAAAATATTATTTAAATGTATTCTAGCTACTTGATTGAAAAAATAAAAATTATTTTAATTTGTATTAAAACTTGTATATTTAAAAATTATGCAATTAAAATTTTAATGCGTGGACGTATATAACTACCATATACAATACAAGTGTAATATTGATTTTTCTTTTATTTTTTGGATTTTATTTTAATTTCTTGAAAATTATTTTACTAATAATTACATATGTATGTATATTTATTTTATTTTTTTAAAAATAATACAAATTACAGTCTATTTATTAATGATTTTCAGTGTACGTCTGATGGAAGTCTTCCAATGACATTGCACTATTTAGGATTAGGGACCACAAAAATATTTCGTAAGTATATTTACCTCTTCCATGTACAGCCAATGATAATAGAATTCAAGAGACATTCTACAATAGCAACCGTTTCTCACCACATTCAAAAGACAACTAAACAAACTGAAATGAATAATCAACATTCAACAGTCATTTGCGTCACTTCTTGAGTTCTTGGTCTTGCTTACTTTACTACATCTTTACTATATGCTTATGCTATACTAAGTGCTATTTCTATATATACATACATGAAATACGAAAGTGAATAAAAACAATATCCGAATGTATTCCCAAAAGGCATTCACTAAAAATCGTTAATAAACAAACTATAAATTACGCAAAAATAAAGAACTAGTATTTTTATACTAAAATTCATTAAGAAAAACAAAACTAAAATTAATTCAAGTTTAAAAACGAAGAAAATTAAAATTAATTAAATAAAAATCAAAATAAATATTTATTGATGAATTAAAATAAAAATAAATTTTAGAAATAATTTTTCCATGATTTTTTAGCTGGCTATCAATTCTTTGGTTTGGTTTGGTTTGGATGTAGTGGATTAATTTTTTTATTTACTTTTTTTGTCACTATGATAAGCCCTTTTAATGCACCCAAGCGCGAAATGTAAACACATGAAAGTGTATAATTCAAGTTCGTTGATAGAGAATATGTTATTTATGTACAATTTAATTTACAATTATAATAAATAAATTATTCTCTTCATTAATAGTTGATTAATCAGAAAAAAAAAAAGATTTTATTTTACCAAATTAATGTGAAAAAAAAATATGCTGTATTTTTGTATGAACTCAAATGATAAAATAATAAATATTTTCTCTGTATTTTATTGTTTTTTTTATATTAAATGTTTTTATTTATGTAAATTTTTTTTTCACTTACAAACACGTATGTAGATATTTACATATATAGGTGTTTTTTTTTACATTTATCATTTTTATATGGTCTTGATTATCCTTTTTTAGAAATTACATATGCAAGCATGACACATTTGTATAAACATTCAATTAAATAATTTATCTACTCATGTACATATAAAACTAACATACATACTTATACCTATGTATATGGAATACGTGTGCAATTATTTATTTAAATAATTATTAACAAGAGAGATTTTAAAATGAATTTATTCAGGCAATAATTACAATGTATCACGCAATTTTTTAAATTTAAATAATCAAGTTGAAATAATGAAAAAAAAAACAATATTACACAAACAGAAAATTTTAAACGTTACATTTTTTACGTATTCCATCTATACGTTTAAATCGTACATACTTCCATATTTTTGATTAATTGCACAGTAGATTTTTAAAAACAATTTTTTTTTATTTTCTTTACAATTCTCATATAAATGAATGTATTTGTGTACGTACTATAAATGGATATTCATGATAAAAGTTAATAAAGAAAGGAAAATGTTTACAAAAAGATATGATGAAAGATTTAAAAAAACAAAAATAAAATAAAAATCAAATTTAAATGTTTTAAATTTTTCAAATACGCACGAATATTATTTCCTTGAGAAAAGAATGGTTTTTTGGTCGTTTATTTTAATTTCAGTTATATATGTTATGTAAATTTAGGTCTTTTTGTGTAACGCTTTTAAACGATAAAAAAGTTTCCTGTTTTCTGTTATATTTATTTTCATTTTTTTTTTTTTTTTTCATATTTAACTTAACTCTCAATTTATTATTGTGTGGTCTTCAATCATTATTCATTTAAAAAATATGTATATGAACATTCAGTTCAGTATTAAATTTATCAAATCAAACATAAATATAAAAAGCTTCTGTACACATTACATCATACCTAAAAGTATTTGTATGCAGGCATGTTACACTTCAATGTCTTATATCAAATATATTTTCTTTTTTATTTGTATTCTGTAAATACAAAAATGAAAAACGAAAAATCAAAATAAAAACAAGAAAAAAAAAAATATGATCAAAATAAATCTTCTTTTGCGGACAAAATTAAATTCAAAGGATTCTTACACATCGATAAAAAACAAAGTATATTCTTTTCGATTAGATAAACAACATTCGTTATTCTTGGTTATACACACATTCATCTTTTTGTTTTCTTGAATATTTCAATTTTTATAAACCATTTGTATTAAAAAAAAAAAAAAACCAAACATTTTTTTCTTATTTTTATTTTGGGTCATGGTATATATCATCAACATCATCATCATCAAAAGAGGCGAATTAATATGAACACAGAAACAGTAACAAGATAAAAATGAAAGAAAAATAAGAAAAAGAAAAATTATAATAAAGATAAAAAAGAAAACCGTATCAGTAACTGAATGGGTGTAGAAATGTGGGCGAAGAAATATTTTTAAATTTATTACACTATGAAAAAAACAAATGTACATGATTTGTATATTAAAATTGTTAACCGGAATGTGCTGATGATTTCGGTGCGTTGATCATGATGATGATGAATCTTTTGCAATTCAATATTTAATTTATACATTTAATTTATATATGTACATATATTGTATACCATTTTACTTACATGAAATTCAAGGTGTATCATTTTATCGTATTTCAATGTTTATTCAATCATTTTCCATAACAATTCTATTAGTGATGGTTATTTAATCGTTTAAATGAATTAAAGATACACACGTATTTTCATGTATACATGCATCATTGAATACGTACAGTCGCAAGTGCATGTAAATTCTCTTGTATTAGAAAATTCAAACTCTTTTACTATTATTTAACTGTTTACATCACATATTACATATACGTAGCTATCATTTAATCAAGTATTGAGTTGTTTTCATAATAATTCATGACATGATACTACACAAATTATGCACACACATGCTCACAATAACTAAAACAATTTGTACTTACATACATTAATTTAAAACCAATTTTCATTTATTTTTAAATTAAATAATCATTACGATAAAAATCTAACTAAAGAATTTTTTTTTAATGTTTTATCTTAATTTAAAAATTAACAGCATTAAAATGAGAAAAAATAATGAAAATTTAAGAGATAAAGTGTACACCTTAATCGAATTCAGTGTTTGGAAAATGTATACAGTGTACATTAAAAACGTGACACTATATAGATTTTCTGTAATCTGATGATGTATGTATGTATATATACACATCCAAAAAGAGGGTTTTTATAGTTAGTATATATTCCACTTTATTATGCTTTAACAATTTAATAGCCAGTAATTAATGTTTGATTGAAATACATTCTAACATTTGTAATAGTAGTACTCTATAAATAACAGTTGTTTAAAATTACATCATAATAATAAATTTAATTATAAGATTTAATTTTTTTATTTTTTATTTTATAGAGGAAGAAAAAAGGATTCATTTATAGATAATAAACTAAGTAATACGTGTCTGAATGTCAAAAGTTTTGGATTTAAATTCAAATTCTCAAGTACAAGTTATTCACATGGATTAAAGAAATTTATGTATTTATCTTGTCACTGTTTTTTAAATAATAAAAAACGGCTATAAAAAAATTTTAATTTCAAATTTTAAATGTTGACAAAAGTTATAGCGAATTGCATTTGTTTTTCAAAGCAAATATAATTTATTTTACATTTACCTAAGAAATGTTCCTTTTAGGTTCCATCAATATTTCTTAAAACTATAAATTTTAAATAAAGAAGAAAAAAAAAATGCATTTCAAAGAGACATAGAAAAATTCAAATACATGTTAATAATTTTTTGCCTACAATTATTTTTATTTGATTTAAATTTCTTGCTGTGCAAATACTGTATGTATTTGATACATTGTGGTAAAGTTGTACAATTCCATATACTCGTATGTTATGTTATATCAAAGGTAATATGAAAAATGACAGAACATAAAAACTACAAAATACTTTGCTCATATTTATACTTTAAGCAAACGACGAAAAAAATTAAAGATTTTCATAAACACCCAATATACAAATATGATTACAAAAAAAATGTCCTTTCGTTCCTTTAAGTACTTATGTATACTATATATGTACAATTTTCATATTCACATTATATTCAATATCACGTGTACATATGCAGTAACATAAAGGCCTCGAAATACATATAATAATTTTTCGTAGGAAATATCATAAATAATACAAACTTGCACCAATTTGCATTTGATTTTGTTTAACAAAATAATAAAAATTATTTTGTGTACATATATACCTTTATGAAAAAGCATATAATTTATTTCTTATTTTCCATATAAACATGTGTGGTTTTTTACACAATGAATAAGTGAAACTTTTATTATTATATTATAAGTATTCTGTAGTCTATAATATTTGTACGCACATTGCAGCTATTCTGTAATATATATAATAATGTACTCCTAATACAATAAACAAAATAAGGAGTAAAACGTAATATACTAAAAATATATGCATATTGTACTAAGAACGATAAAATCACAAATTTTAAATTTCATGCGACAAAATTGCAATAAACAATCAATTATATCCTAGTTTGCATACGAGAACTGAATAATACAATTCTGATTATTTTTAGTATAAAATAAACGTTACTTACAACTGTTGTATAAGTTTGTCCACTGTCATTTTTTCTTCTTGTTTTCTAAGGTCTTTTATGTTCTTACACATTTTGAATAAAAAATGAAAAAAAAAATAAAAAAAAAAAATAAAGAAAAGTCAACCAGCAAAAAAAATTCATTTTTCTTGTTTAAACCAAACAATAATGTTCAGTTTATTGTGTATATAACAAGCACATATTATTATCTTTTAACAACACCTTTTCATGTATAAATATTGTCATACAATAAATATGCTTTCGCACGTGCCTTTATAATGATAAAATGTAAAATTGTCTAGTCATACTGCATATTCGTAAATGTGCATAGACGACCAAGTATATGCAGTTTATATACATACTGGTACATACATACATATATAAATACTTACTTACTATTCAGTTAAACTTTTTGTTAAAAGTACATAAATCTTTATGGGTTCTTATCTCTTGTGTTCTTTTATATTATGCTACATATTTCTATATAAGGACTATTAAAAAATATAAAAATGTAAAAAGAAAAGAAATTAATTTTCGTTCAAGTTACTACATTATTTACTGAAAATATTTGTTTCTATCTTGTGGTTTTATTTTATTTTTCCTTTTATAAAATTTGTACAAAAAAAAAACAAAAATTCAAGATTGGTAATAAGATAAAAATTAATAGTTCAACATTTAAATTTTAAACTACTCATATTTGATCATTTATTGCATTTAGACCTTTGAATTACAAAATTTTCATGGTAATTTATTATAGAAAAAATATATTATGGATATATTATATCTAATTTATATTTTACTTATATAGATATAAAATATTAGTTTTATTTCACATTTGTATATATATTGAAAAAAAAAAAGTCTAAATGTATCCACAATAAAGTGTTGAAATATATGTTCAACATTAATATATATTTATATAAACCCTAGGTATTTTACGATAAATTACTTACTATTAGTTCTAGACATATTGTACGTCTCCAATAATGGTAAAAACAGGATATATTTACATGTGAAATATGTACATATGTACATTTATGTATGTTTATGTTGCATTACTAGATTATAATAAAATTTAATATAAATAAAAACAAAAAGAAAAATAAACAAATAAACAAATATTGGCAAATAGCTATTGAATTATACGAGCATATATGCAATATCTGACCTGGTCGAACTTTTACACTGTAAGAAAATATTATTTTAAAAATGTGAATATCTTTTAATTTTGTTTCAGTTTGGTTTTCTTTTTTTTAATGAAAAAGAAAAGTTGGGAAAACCTATTTCTCTTTTACGGGTCTTATGAAATTCTTTAACTCTGCGTCATCACTTATACATATGTATATCTTCAAACTTATTCAATTACGAGTAGTTTACAAATTTTAATAGTAATTAAAAGTCATAATTTGTTAATAGAAATTTTTGTTTAAAATATTTATGAAATTTATGGTATGTAGAATTTAGTTGATAAATTTCATTAAATATTTTTACAGTGTATTTCAAGAATACAGAAAAAAAAAATACACACACATACGTATATATAACAAATATTCTTTTAGAATGCAAAATAAAACAAAAGTAAACTGAATTTCAAGAAAATGTTTATGCCAACACATAAGATAATATTAAAACTATAAAGGAAAAAATGTGCAGATACATACTCCTACATGTACCCATATACATGCAATACAATAATCTAGTATACGTTTATAAATCTAATATAAAACACTTTTTACTATCTAATATGAAAAATACCAAAGCTATTTAAAATGAAAAATTTAAAAATAAAAAAGTAACAACAATAAGTATAAAAAACAACATGGTCATAAGGATATTAAATGTGCATAAAATATGTAGTACTGACACTGTTTCAACGAAATAAAAACAAAAACCAAAAAACAAAAAATTGAATTAAAAATGAGTTTCATATGTAAAAAAAAAGTCATCTTTTCTAAATCCAAAAAAAAAAATATATATATATACATATATACTTATACATATGTATATATAAAAAAATTCTTTCTCATCACACAAACAAAATAATGTAAATTCTTCAATATGAATTTTATACGTGACGTTTATATGTACATGTGTACATTACACGTGGTACATAGCATAATTTAAATTCTTCAAATTGCAGATTTAAAACTAGAGAATATTTATAAAATTTCTGCAGAATTTTATTAAAAATATTCATGTTATATGTATAATAGATTTTTGTTAAACCAAAGCAATAAATTTTTCTTTATTTACATTTATATTGCTATAGTGAAATAATAGTTTATTTAAAAGCACTAAAAAGCCTTAAAATTTTGTAAATTTTGCAAAAATTTCTATTTCAATTATTGAAATTACATGTACATATGTTAAACTAAATGAGTATATTGTATAAACAAAATTAATGTATGCATGTAGAATAGAAATTTAGAAATTTTTTTTTTCTTTTGAATAATGAGAACATTGCAATTTAATATGCTTGTACAAAGCATTTGTATTTATAATATGAACATGTATGCCACAAATGCATATACATACATACATACATATGTATGTGCATATTTTCATTAGTTTATTATGTGTATGTACATGCATAAATGTATGTTACAAAATTAATTATTATTTATTATTGCAAGTAATAATAATTTCTAAGTAGTGACATAATATTGTTTTCATCAAAGAACAATGACGAAATTTATTAATAATAATTTGACAAAGCCAAAAATACACTTTACACAAACATAAAATGTAATATATGTTCATTGTGTGCATACATGTACATATAAACCATATAATATATGTACATATGTTCATATGTATATAAAAAGGATGTGTAAATATTATTAACAAAAATATATATGTACATAATTACATTATAGTACGTACATCGTATTATTTTCTGCATATACATATGTATATACTTTCAAAAATATACTTTGTTATTTTAAAGAGTGTCTCAGAATAAATATCACAATTCACAATATTCACAAGTTGTATATGAAAAATCACTATTTTTTTTTATTTTTATTTAAAGGAAAAACAATATTTTTGAATTTCCAAGGGTTGTAACTCCGTATTTTCTTATCCGACATTAGTGAGTTTGTATGTTATTTGAAAGATCTAAGCTTCATTTTTACTACTTATCAAACATAAAGGGAACGCCCAAGCCCAAAGTAGTTCAAAATATATACATTTCCGGTGTATATGATTGTTCAAAAATTTTTAATCCACTATATTTTAAAAGGGATGAATTTTGGAAGGAGAGCGGCTAAAACAAAATTTTGCTAGGCGTGGTCTGAATTATAAGAAAAATATTATTTGTAACATTTATTCTAGGACAATCTGTATAACATGTGAGATAATTTGTACATGATGAATAAATTCACATACATATATAATTATACTCAAACACATATGCACAAGCATACATATACATATATGTTATAAAACACACATACAAACAAACAACTAAAAATCTATAATATTTTTAAATCAAGCTTGTCTAATATATAACATAAATGCATTTAAGAGATATGACGACAGTAATATATTATAATGATAATTGTAATTTTCTTGCAGACGTTATTTCATTATCATATCATAATTTTGAGTCATATGTAATAGCTTGTTGTTCTGTCAGCAGCATATTACATCACTGCATAATAGTTATTACAATTATTTGTACGTGTATATATGGAGTATACATATACATATATGTATGTACTCACCTATACATAACTAAAGTTTTACGATATGTGAAAATTATCAAATATGCTTACGATTATGTATGCAATGTGCACACAAATCATAACTTCTCATTTATAATAATGGAAATGATTGTATCGATTGTAATTATTCAAATTCATAATTTTTATTACATAAGTACTATATACATACGTATACACTTGTACATTTCTACATACACATACATATATATCTAACGAAAGATATCCTAATTCTTATTTTATTTTACTCTACAGAGTACAATAACATTCTAGCTTTTCCTTTCAAATAAACGAAAGATTGACAGAATGTCGAACATGAAATAAAATCGTCCTTAATACATCCACTATAATATGTTTTCTGTATAAGGGTATGTCAATTAAATAGGGAAACATACTTTTGAAATTGTTGAATACATTATTTTGAATGTCAAAATAAAAAGTTAA
This sequence comes from Anthrax anthrax, assembly GCA_963971155.1. Taxonomy (NCBI): domain Eukaryota; kingdom Metazoa; phylum Arthropoda; class Insecta; order Diptera; family Bombyliidae; genus Anthrax; species Anthrax anthrax. The sequence continues at coordinate 3,976,924 of OZ020118.1, read as the reverse complement.
TAATCGCAATGAAATAATTTTGTCTTTACTAATTTTAATGTCTAGTTTACATTTTATTATATTGTATTGTATGTCCTTCATTCCACTTTTAAATTTTTATTTTATTCAGTTAACCACACAAAATTTTTAATTAAATACTGTGTTTAAAGATAACAGCACGAAATCATTTTCATTATTCATTTTAAAATTTTTAATTTTTTAATTTTTTGTTTAAAACATGCACGTAACTTCTGCTCATATTTTTCTTTTTTGCTTTTTTTTTTTTTTTTGTAAAAAATACTCCACACATAAATTTTTAAAACTGGTGAAATTTATTGTTTGAATTTTCAAAAAACAAAAAAACGAAGATTTTATTTTCAGTTCTTTTTTTTTCATTTTTGATGTATTACTATAACTTATATCGATATTCTGACTGTAACATATATCTTCAACTCGATCATTTATTTTTATTTATTTATTTATTCTT